>CM060981.1:315044495-316294495 GCA_030765065.1 Deroplatys truncata
AAAGTACTTTGGAGAAGACAAATTGAAGTTGATGACCCGTAAGGGTGTATTTCCCTATGATTTTGTTACGTCATGGGATGTCCTGAACGAGACCTGCTTGCCTCCTAAGGACTACTTCTACAATAGATTAAATGAAGAAGAAATTACTGATACTGACTACGATCATGCTAGAAATGTATGGAAGCTGTTTAATGTGAGAAACCTGGGAGAGTACAGCGATCTCTACTTAACTTCGGATGTACTTCTCCTAGCTGATGTCTTTGAGACGTTCAGAGAGCAAACCCTTAAAACACACAAAGTTGATCCTGCCCATTATTTTACCTCTCCAGGTCTTACATGGGACGCCATGTTACTGTATACTGGAATTAAGCTGGAGCTGTTACAAGATTATGATCAACTACTCATGGTGGAATCAGGTATAAGAGGAGGTTTATGTCAAGTTTCCCATCGGTATGCTGAGGCTAATAACGCTTATATGGATAAGTTTGATCCGTCGAGACCAACCCAATTTATCACATACGAGGACGCTAATAACCAATATGGGTGGGCAATGTGTCACGCCCTTCCTTTTGGTGTATTTCAGTGGGTGTCACCTGAAGAAATCAACTTAGAAACACTACAAGAAGATGATCCTCATGGGTACATATTAGAAGTCGACATCGAGTATCCTGCTGAACTTCACGATCTACACAACGATCTACCTTTCCTGCCAGAGTGTATGAAACCATTGGAATCATCTACAAAGAAACTGATACCTCATCTTGGACCTCGAAAGAAGTATGTGGTGCATTACATGGCTTTGAAGCAAGCTCTTAGTCATGGACTACGACTAACAAAAATCCATCGTGTGCTACAATTCCGACAGTCTCAGTGGTTGAAACCCTATGTGGAATTTAACAACAGGCTACGACAACAAGCTGCAAATGATTTCGAGAAGGATCTCTACAAGCTCTTTAACAACGCTATGTTTAGAAAAACTATGGAGAACCTGCGTAACCGTATGGATATACGACTGGTGACCAATGAAAAAACTCTAGAGAAGCTGATCGCCAAGCCCACGTTTATCAACAGGACGATATATGCTGATAATCTAGCTGCTGTACATATGGCCTCTCGTCAGATTGTATTCAACAAGCCTATATACATTGGTATGAGTGTGTTGGACATCTCCAAGACATTAATGTATAACTATCATTACGACGTTTTGTTGCCTTATTATGGAGCTGAAAACCGGAAGCTTATGTATATGGACACTGATTCGTTCATTCTTCGTGTAACAACTGAAGATGTGTACCAGGATAAGCTACGTTTTCTTGAGCATCTCGATACATCTGATTACCCTGTCAACCATATATGTTACTCTACTCAGAACAAGAAGGTATTGGGAAAATTTAAAGATGAGGCTAATAGCAAAATCATCCTACGCTTTGTTGGACTACGTCCTAAGATGTATGCCTTAGATATTCAAGGGTCAATGATAAAAAAAGATCAAAGGTATAAAACGTAGCGCTATTAAGCAGTACATTTCGTTTGACAGCTATACAGAATGTCTTAAAACCTGTGAAATCATCAGAACACCTATGAATCTGATCCTATCACGAAAGCATGCTCTTGCTACAGTGCAAGTGAATAAAATTGCATTGACTCCGTTTGATGATAAAAGAATTATTGCTGAGGATGGGATAACGACATGTGCATATGGACATTACGCCATTACAAACAGTGCTTAAAAGAATGTAAGTTAAAGATAAAGATTTTCTCGTGAGTCTACAATCTTAAAAAAGAAGGTTATCTGTGTGTTGTACATGCTGATAGCTGACGCCTGATGAAGAAAGAAGAAGATGGAAGGGAAGGTGGTAACCCTGCCATTAGGAGCAATCCTAGTGCTAGTCTCAAGCCTAGATAAAAGGGGAGAGACATCTACAACGAACTAAAATAAAGGTATGTTGACGTAAAGCTTTTCAATTTGTGAACCAATATGTTGTTTATCCCTCTCCGCATCGTACAATAACTGTTTAACATATAATAAGTTTGTAAGATTTAGAAAAAAGTATATAAATTGTTGTAATGTTGGATGAGAAATGTTTTATAATTTAATTACTCTCTATATTACCATGAGTACCTGTGATACTAGTTGAATTGCCCGTTAAAATGACTTAAATACCTGTGATACAACTCGAATCAAGTGAAATTACATTAAATAGCTCTGATACGAAACCCTGATCATTGAATCTAGCCTCCTGTGATACTTGCTTAATTACTCTAAACACCTATGTTACTTGAATTATCCTAAATACCTACGATACCCTCTGAATTACCTGTGAAATCATACACTGCTATGATACAGTCAACCTCTTGCAATACTAGCTGAATTACTTACCTGTTAGTGTGAGTGGGTTAGCTTTTCCCGTTGCAGGTCACCTTTTCCCTGAATAGGTTACGTGATGGGCATGTCTAGAACATTGACATGAAACAGTTTTCCACTAAGTTCACGTCTAAGTCGCTTTCAAGTCTAGCACCTCATATTCCCTATCTCTCCTGTATATAAACCCACATTGCTACTCCTTTAGTATCTGTCTAGCCTAACACCTCTCCTCCTGTTCCTATACCTCTCATATAAACCATACTCTACTCCTCTAGCTCTGTCTAGCCTAATGCCTCTCTCGTTTACCTATGACTCTCACATAAACCATACTCTGCTCCTCGACCTCTGTCTAGTCTAACTCCTCCCCTCGTTTTCCTATACCTCTCATATAACCTATACTCTACTCCTCAACCTCTGTCTAGCCTAGCACCCTCTTCCTGTTCCTATACTTCTCAAACATATAAACGCATACTCTACTCTCAACCTCTGTCTAGCCTGACACCACTCCCCGTATCCTCTACCTCTCATAAAGCGCATTCCTCTCCTGTCCCCTGTCTAGCTGAGTATCTCTTTGGTTTCCTATCTAGCCTATATAAAACACATTCTAGCTTTAACACCTGTGTATCCTAACATAGGATCTCTCTCCGTTTTCTCGTCTCTCCTTATAAACGCATACTTAAACCCTCCTAGCCTAACACCTCTCCTCGTTTTCCTATATCTCTCATCTAAAACCATACTCTACTCCTCAACCTCTGTCTAGCCTAACACCCCTCCTCCTGTTCCTATATCTCTCATATAAACCCTGCACTACGTTTCAAGCCCTGTCTAGTCTAACACCTCTCATCGTTTTCCTATACTTCTCATATAAAAGACATACTCTACCCTTCAACTCTGTCTAGCCTAACACCCCTCCTCGTTTTCCTATACCTTTCATATAAACCATACTCTACTCCTCAGCCTCCGTCTAGCCTAGCACCTCTCTACTATTTCGTCCATATAAACGTATTTCCCTCCTTCAACCCTCTCTAGCCTAGCGTCAGTCCTCGTATTCCCTATCTCTCCCATATAAACGCATTTTCCTCCTTGAACCGTCCCATCTAGCCTCGTTTTCCCTATCCTTTCCCATATAAACGCAAAAAAGTGGCCCAGCTCTCTCCTATATATCCTACTAACATGCTATTTGTGTTCAAGTTTGCCCGGGCAGCATGTGCTGCATTCACATAACTTTCTCTACCCACAAGTGTTCCCCTAATCGTTTTATTACACATATCGTTGTGCGTATAAGACGGAGAGAGTTGCAGCGACTTACCGCTTCGAACAAGTACTTGACGATTCAAAGCAATAAACAAGGAAATGTGAGAAATGGTTGAGGCCACAAATTTGATGTTATAACGAGATGTGGTGTAGCAGCGATACAAAAGTAGTGAAGAGAACGTTTTATTTATCTTTAAAAATGTATCTAAGTAAATCGTTAGAGCGTTTTTGAGAAAATAAAAAACACGAAACATTTTCCACGTAAAGGATAGTTTGGGGGATTTTCCTAAAAATCTTCTTTTCGCACCCTTGGAGGTTAAATACCAAGCTTCACTTGTGCTACCCACCTGCTCATGAAAACCCTTTTATCTTCCTCTACCACGTACATAGAAGGTATTGCACTCCACCCGGAAACACATGTTTTCAGGCGACCCGAATCAAAAGAAAAAGGTCGGCGCGTGTCTGTGGCAACTACAATACAAAAACTGAGATCCACACCTTCCAAAGATGCGACACCAAGACTTGGAGCATATTTCGTAATTTCTGATTTTCTAAAAAATGACTATATTCATCAAAATGCTACATATTAAATATATTTACATGTCAAATAAAATGTATATCTTGAATTTTCTGGCAATAGCCTGTGCAAGTCCTCTTCATTCGGAAGGAATTTTGTATAGTCTTGTATAACTGGTAAACGTCACGCGATAGAAGAAAACGTACTACATAGGAAAAGCTCTCTTTAAAACACACAATGTACTTCAAATAACTTTTTTGTAGCATTGCCCATTTCCGACATATCCCTTGTTAAAGGTTCGAATTCCTCATTACTTGGTCATTCTTTAAAGCCTTTCAACACTCAGTTGTTTCTCGCGATGTCATGAAACAGTAAGGAATTTTAAGGCCAGCATATAGCGTCCAGTTGTTAAACATTTGACTATCGCTGTTCTCTTTGTATCCATAACGATATGTGTAATGTAGCTATTTCTGTAAAGGTTTATTTATATTAGAATGTACTAGATATAAAAATAAGATTTAGTAAGACTAGTCTGTATAAACGATAGAGGGTAGAGAAGGTCAGAAATTGTGTGTGTTCGGGTGCCCCAAAACGTGTATTTCCAGTGAAATCTCGACATGGAATACAGTACGTCCTGCCACTTGCTGTAAGTACCTTATACAATAAACGTAGACAAACAGTTCTTTATTAAGTAGGCTAGTAACTGTAGGGGGTAAGTTGCGATGGAAGTGATGTTTTATATGTAAGGCAATGCTGGCAACATATGAATAACTAATGCCGCCATAGCCGAGGGATCTGCGCGTCTAAACCTCGAATGATTCACGTTTGCAGAAATTCCTTATTTAGGTTGGCACTTCCCATTCAGCGTCTGTTTTAGCGGGAAGATGGCTACGTTTGTTGTGTTTATATCGCAATTTTCCTATAAAAGTAAAAGACGTGGGCACCAGGTATTGGCGAGATCACATCTACTTATTTCCTCGCTCTTAAGGTAATTTGGTTCATTCCTTGTTGCTTTTTTCAGCGTTTTCAACGGGGACCCCAGAAGAGCAGAATATCCTCTATAGGCATAACATAAAAGTGAGTTGGGAAAGTCGTGTGACAGATTTAATTGCGACGGTATATACAGAGGCGGACAAAACTATCGTATACAGTTTTAAAAACTCTAGTGGTCAAATTAATGAGACAAAATGTTCATTTTTAATACGAGACATAAAGAACAAATAGTATTACAGTTTTACAATTGTTTGAAAAATATACCGATTTTTTCAACTTTTTTGTACATGGTGTTTACAGAATTATTAAATAGACGACGTTTTTATTTCTAGGAAGAATATGATGTCAAAAGTCGGGGATTTTCAACGTTTTTCCTCAACTTCCTCATTAACGCCTAAGTTTAATTCCTACGTCGATGGAAGTACACGTGGAATAATGTTGTAAACACCACAGATGGAAAGGATGAAAAAATGCTGCAATTTTCAAAACATTATAAAACTAATAAAATGGAAGATTTTGAGAAACGCAACCACACGTGAAATGTAATGTCATTTGATCTTTAAACCAATAGGGAAGAGAAATATTGGAAGACCAAATAAAAGGGGCACGAACAAGATATGATGGCTACTTGTTAAAAGTTCTTATCCGTCAAATCATAAATTTTTCAGAAGAGATAAAAACTATTTTTATCCTTGTCCGTGTGTGATATCAATTTGAAATTAGGAATTTCTAATGTTTATAGAAATAGAAAATAGATTCGCCGTGTATCACATATAAAATACGCACAATTTTTTTAGCATGGACAGGATACGTCTTGCTAATTTTATTTTATGCAAGGGACCCTCGCTGATACAACAAATTAATTGTTGAAAACTTTTCATCACTGTTCATAATTCCATTGCATTTAAACAGTATTACACCATAATAATTATTCACCATAGCATAATTATTACAAAATCCTGTATTGAAATAGAGTAAAAATTCGATTTTTTATCTCTCTTTGCAAAGAATAGGAACCGAAATAAATATCTTAGCAACCACATTTTCGTTTTATGAGCCACTTGGGAACGCAAAATACGGTAATAAGTTGGAATTGGACAACTGTTAACACGGTTTATTGGTCGCTAAAGTAATATTTTAAACAGTTAAGATATAATGTAAACCTTGTTTTCTCTATAAGCGTGAAAAGGTCGCTTACGATATCTTGTCAGGATGTGTGACTGGCCTTTCCGCATCCATTACGATAAAAATCGCATTTGCCAAATAATGTCGTGTAAGATGTTCTGCCGGTGAGCCATCGACATGTCTAATGTATGAAGGAAGAAGAAGAAGAAGACGTATGCGTGCCCGATATTTGAAGTCACCACGCTAAACTGCAGCGTTACCTTATCAACAACATTCACGCACAATTCATGGAACAGCCGGTCGATAACAAACGAAAAACTTACCGGCCTGCGATAGCGCGCCAATCTGTGCTGCAACAAAGCCGCTGGGTACGGCGTTACTCCTGCAATAGTGTTTCTGTATTCAATGATGCACGTGTGAGCAAAGCCAAACAAATTAAAAGAAAATATGACTAGCTTGTCTCAACATTAAAGAGCCCGAGATCGGAGTACATATCGATCACAAAGTGGAAACTCGATTTTGCGCTTTGGGCTTTTATTTGTTTTTAACTGACAAATGATAATTTTTTCACCTGCTTCCATTCAGCCAACATAATGCAGGCTAGCCAGCGTCAAAATTCGATAGAGTAAGCATTATCTATTACATTCCCTATTCCCCTAGTCGTGTCTAGGTTCATTCCTTTATTTAATGGCATGCATTAAAGTTCTTTATTGTGCTTTGTTAATTTCTACTCGTTTTTGCTGTTCGTTGTAGTTTTTGAAGCAATAGCCAGTTTTGAGTTGCTACAGATGATCCTTTCACTAGAAGCACCGATCTGAGGATGTGAGGTTAGGAAGCACATGTGCTACTAATTTATTCCAGCTTGCAACTACACAGAGCACGGGCGCTAGTGAAGAGTCTAATATGCACAATACACCGTGCCCGTCGATTTGTGAACGCTCCCATTAAAATACCTTCGTCTTCTCGCTGTTGTGACAGAATGGGGGATATACATGTTGCAACGCGAGCATTCAGGAGGGGTAGCCTTTAGCTACTAAGTATCCAATGAGATATCTTAAAGAGGAAGTGAGCTGGTACACGGGAAGCAAGTGTCGCGTCATAATTGTGAACAATTTAAAGTGTAGAAAAATTTGATTAGTATTTTGTTTACATCATCATAAGTCAAAAACTAAAATCCTTATTCCAGTTCTATAGGAGTATCTTAAAGGGTACAGTTTGGGATGATGATGTATGATTGGTCTCCCTGTAAAAAGTTTAAAGCCGCTAGTTTTCTTTGTAAAACTTCAATTGAAATAATTTGTATTTTGAAAATCAATCAGCGAGGTACCTTATTCCTTTAAGAGAGAGATGGGGGAGTTATGAAATACCCTAAAAAGTGTGAATTAACTTTTGGAAGATATCCCATGATAATACCGCATATATGTGAAATGCTATCGCTGGTTATATGCAAACATTTGTTTTCACAACCGCTGCACGTGACCTGTCATAGCATTTTTGTTGCAATGCTCTTGTCTTTAGTCCTGCCTCTACAGTTACAGCAGTGGTTAAGTGATTAACGAGAATAAAATAAAACAAAACACGGGCTAAGCGAAATTATGGCGTGTGGTGCTTAAGCAGTGACTCAGGCAATCAGAGAGGATACATGACCAGGTGAGTTACCACTCCCTGTATTATAGCTTCGTCCTTTTGTACTCTCGCGCTGTCGCCATGGTGTAAATATTCACTTGTTATAAATGTCAGCTCTGAATTCACAAAATATTTCTGTCTATCAGGTTATAGATTTCAGTGGGCACAAATTTCTAAAGAATACGAGTTTTTTCAATAAAAGTCTCACATTTGCTGTTTCTGTGCTTAACGCGCAGTAACGAATAAACTAGAGGATAGAACGCAACAATGTTTTTCTCTGGGCTAGAGTAAACTAGTATCCTGATACTTGCCCAACTTGAATGCTCTATCTCTAATAAGATGAACCTTATAATTTTGTAAATTATATAATTTCGGAAAATTCTATACCTATGCATCAAAAAATTGAGTCAGCGAGACAATGTTAAGGAGAGTTGGAGACAGTTTTTAAAAGGAAGAGGAATCCTGTAACTTCTGGCACTCGCTGTGTATGACAAGCAAAAGTCGTCCATCTATTGAGCTAGCAAGCGCGAGGCAGAAGGCAGTATAGCTGTAAGCAAGCGTCTACGTTTATAGAGAAAGGAGCACTGTGAAGTGCTATGTGGGTTATTATTTAATGCTTATAATGGAATAGCTCATCGTTCATCATATTCTCTTTGAAAACATGTCACACACGTTTAACGTGATTTTCTTAAGGTAAACAGTGATAATACCTAGCAAATTATAGCTTCTATCATTTTATACATCCATATTTATTTTATAAATATAATACCCGTAAAATCGTATTTCGAAGTACTAAAATATAAAGTGCAGATATTTCACTATTTGGTGATGCATCATTCGCAGGATGATAATAAATTAGTTGGCGGATCGCAGCTGGACGCGAAAGTGGCGCCCCATTTAACATGTACTGTCTTTTAAGCGTAAGACGCACTATAGCAATTTATAGTATAAATGATTAAAATAGTACTTTAATATCGAATGAAAGTTGTAACGCCCGTGACAGGCCGAGAGCGACACATCTCACGAAATTTCGTGTGGCATACAATATTTTATCCGCCACTAAAAGGTAAATCAGAGTAGATGTATCGTTGCTGGATGCAATCATGGTGGATAGAAATAAACTCAAACTGAAGGCGGTCGTTTTGTCGCGTGAATGCGCGATTCGCTTGCATTGCAGTGACCTGGTATTGTTCCACTAGCGGTGAATGACCTGCACAAGGCTACGCTTTATCGACTGTGGCTGCCTTATGTTTGTGCTGTAAAGACTAGAGTTTGTTCATTATGCATCTGTGTGACTTACTTTAGTATTATTGTTGCTGTTCTTGTCTGTCATTAGTCCGCCGCAATACATACGTAAAAACCGAATCATTAGACATTTCCTGCTATTCCAGTTGCAGATGTCTGGTTTAGGACAACGCCAACCTAGGAAGCAAAACACACATGTTCTAACGCAGGAAAAACTTGACGAAATTGGTGAATCATTCGAACGCTGGTCAAAGAAGTCTCTAAGACGTGTTGCACAGCAAGTGTGTGTTACTATCACTCGTGAGTACGTAACGCCAAGTTCCCCGGCGGTGTAGTACTCAGCGATCCGGGCCGGCAGTAGTCTAAACATGCGAGTTCTGGTTCAAAAACACGTGTTAACACGTGTAATTGCACGTGCTAACAAGTATTACACTGTTAAACACGTGTAATCCGCTAATGACCGTCGCTAATGGATATTCGTGGTAATACATATGTAACCGCTAATGGCCGGCGCTAATGGATATGCGTGGTAATACATATGTAAGCGCTAATGGCCGACGCTAATGACACGTCTAATGGATATGTGTGGTGATACATATATAAACCGTTAATGACCGCCGCTAACGGTACGTCTATTGGACACACGCGCGATCCTGCTACAAAGTGTTTATCATAAACAGGGTGTGGGGTAACTGTGTACGAGCATCAATGTGATAAAGCCGATAAGGGCGATAAAAAGAATGATTGAACCGAGTATCGAACTCTGACTATTATCATCATAATTCCGGGTAGGCGTGATATGAGCGATATTCCCAGCAAAAGAGCCTCTTGGTAAAAAAAGGGCTAAGAACCCTGGTATAGAACCTAGGATGTGCGTTATTCGCAGTAACGAACCCCCTTGGTATAAAGCATATGAGTAACGAACCCTGGTATCGAAGCTAGATGTGATATGTGCGATATTCGCAGTAACGAGCCCTGGTATCGAACCTTAATGTTCGTCCATGCATAACATTACTGGAAAAAAGAATCGAGGGTTAAACTGCTAACGTCAAGACATCGCGGCTCTAAAGTGTTGGATGCAACCTCCCACCGCATTTATCTTGATTAATGTAATTAAACGCTACTCGTCGATCGATGAATACGATTAAGTATTTATTTGGTTAATGTAAATAAGTGTATATGGATTGACTCGCGTACCTGGTTATCATCGTATATGTGTGTGTAAGGGAGACGATTATTACGCGTGTCTAATTATTACGACTAATAACACATGTGGGAATGCCGAGAGACTCTTAAGATCGCCCTACCTTCTTCTTAAAACATTGCTCGCGTGGTATTGCGAATACAGAAGATCTCTCCTCCCTAAAACATTGCTCACGTGCCTAAAACCGATAAGGAGGATAAAAAGAATGATTTAACGAGTAACGAGCTGCCTTGGTATAAGACATATGATTAGCAGATCCTGATAACGAACATACATACATACGTACATACATACATACACACATACATACGTACATACATACACACATGCATACGTACATACATCACACATACGTACATAGACACATACATACATACAAACATACATACATCATACATACATACGTACATACATAGACACATACATACAAACATACATACACACATACACACATACGTACATACATACACACATACATACATACGTACATGCATACACACATGCACACATACACATATACATACATGCATACATACATCATACATACACACATGCTCACATACATACGTACATGCATACACACATGCACACATACACATATACATAATGCATACATACATACGTACACACATACATACACACATACATAATGCATACATACATACGTACACACATACATACACACATACATACATACGTACGTACATACATACACACATACATACACAATACATACATACACACATACATAGACACATACATGCATACACACATACATCATACATACATACAAACATACATCATACATACATACATACGTACATACATACACACATACATACAAACATACATACACACATACGTACATACATACACACACATACGTACATACATACATACACACATGCTCACATACATACGTACATGCATACACACATGCACACATATACATACATGCATACACACATACATCATACATACACACATGCTCACATACATATGTACATGCATACACACATGCACACATACACATATACAAACATGCATACATACGTACATACACACATACATACATACATACACACATACATGTATACATACATACATGCGGAAGCATTTGGACAATGCTATATTTGCACTAATATCCCTTGTTAAAAGACAAGCTATTCAATAGGCTGATTGTGCTTATGAAAGGTAAAATAACCAGCAAAATAAAAGATATTCATTGTAGGTAAACATCTAGCTTACAAATGGACAAGGAACTCATTGTTAAGGGATACAGAGTATGGAAAAAATCATCCTTTTGAAAGTGACCGAGATGTACTGTGTACAAGATAATGAGGTTTCATGTATATGCTGATTAATATGCAGTGAATGTAACACATGCATTCACAGATACTCCTGCATGTGTGTTGATTCCATCATTAAATGGAACATGTGTAAGCACATACACTGTTTAGGTATGTCAAATTCAACTCAACCATGAACTTCCTTTGAAACATCCTAAGGATTTCAATGAACTTGTTATAGATTGTGAGGAGGTTTGCACTATATATGAAACCTAGCAAATATTAAAGAAAGGCAGTAATGCAGAAGCTTATCAGACCTTTGCACCTTTACCTCAACACAAGGACACAATTATTGTGGAACTGTTGAATTTATTAAGGGAATTTTCTATGAAAAGAGAACGCTAAGTGCTTAAGAAACTTATAGCATCATTAAAGACAACTTTAGCAACAGCTTGCAAAAAAAATTAACAAGTATTCTGCCACCAGATACAGCAGAAGCTCAGAACATTGCTGTTTCTGATTATTAGCTGCCTGTATTCTCAATGAAAATTCAGCATACATTAGTTTTAATTGTTCAGGTGCACATGAATTTAGCTCTTTATTTGTACAAAACTAATCCTTTCCTTCCTCGGATATGCAAGCGCTACTTCAGTATTTTGTTGCTAGTGGGTATAACTACTTCGGATAATATAAAGGGTCCAGCACGTAGGATCTCTCTGGAAACACGTAAGTATTTTTATACTCCAGCTATGATCCGCAGCACGACAAATCCAGTACAAACATTAGAAAGTAGTACTCAAATATAAACAATTCTAATTTGTATTTTTTAGAAAACATAACATTCTAAACATTTTCAGAGTCCCCTGATAGGAGAAGGAGAAAAGAATGTATAGGTGTCTCTCTAGAAGTTGTAGACTTCTCTTTTAACTTTACTGCAGGTGTCAAACATAATATTGAAAAACTCTCTAAGCTCTCCTTATCGTGTACAGTTAAGTTGCCGCCAGTAGAGAAGCGTACATTTATAACAAGGACAGCTTTCCTAACATTTTAGATTCCATAAATCACGTCTTACTTAAATATCTATCATGCAAAGTATGTAATTAAAACAATTCTTAAAATATGAGACTCAACTAAATATTTTTGTAGAAACATAGCATTCTAAACATTTTCAGTCTCTCCTGATATCAAAAGCCTCGCTTTGTAAGAAGGAGAAAAGAATGTATAGGTGTCTCTCTAGAAATTGTAGACTTCTCTTTTAACTTCAATGCAGGTGTCAAATATAATGTTGAACAACTCTCTAAGCTCTCCTTACCGTGTATAGTTAAGTTGCCGCCAGTGTCGAGGCATACATTTATAACAAGGACAGCTTTCCTAACATTTTAAATTCCATAAATCACGTCTTACTTAAATACCTATCATGCAAAGTATGTATTTAAAACAATTCTTAAAATATGACATTCAACTAAATACTTTTGTATTTTTAACTCAATACGATAAGACTTCTTCTCTGCAAAAATATCCATTTTCATCTCTCTCAACTGAGGAACCTTTGACATCTCAGACAGCAGGATCGCTCAATGGTCGAGTAAGATAAACACGACAGTCGTTCATAGGCCATATAGTTTCGTAACACACCTTAAATCGCTTAAGAGCACTCATACTACATTCACTTGAAGCAGCCGTCGCAGGCAAATACAACCCCTAATGAAGCAGCTTTGTCACTTGCTGGTATATACCTTGACACTCATTCTGGTGAATGAATTTCAGCCACTAAGAAGGCAAATAAGTCTGAAGCTCGCTGAACAGATTATCAGTGAGATAAAACTTAGCTAAAAAGACACAGCAAAAAACACGACTCACGTAATTTAATTTGCTAACAAGACCACGGTCGCAACTGACATTGGATCCTAATCACAACCGTCTACTGCATATTCTACTAACCCTCCGCCTCAATTCTGCGAAATGAAATTTTATTGCTGCAACTCCTCGTATGACTGTGCAAAGGAAGTTTGAAACGCTCTTTCCGCAAGAGTTTACACCGTAAGGGTCGATTTTGCCAGCAGATGCTAAATTTTAAGTGTTAAACTGATTTAACGCTGAAGTTAATAGAAATTCGGTTTCATCAAACAATGTTAACTTTAAAAATGTGCTAAAGTCAGTGTTAAGTTAACATCGCCGTGTCCCCTGTGTTAAGACGTTTAACAAATGTTAGAAGCTGAAAAATGATTGCCGCAGACCAATCTGTTAATGCGAGTTTGCTACAATTAGCATTTTTGAATGGCATCTCTAGCAGAAGAGTAGTCGCACGTCATAATAAAGTTGACACCCTGCAAAAGGAATTTTTAAAGCTATATAGACTGTCCATGGAGCTCGTGAGGATGGTTTTATGGAAAATATGAGAGGATAAAATACTACCAACAGAAGCATGTCTCTTTCTCCTAAGCTGCAAGTCTTAATTAGATACTTAGATTTTATGCTACTAAAATTATTTATTTACTTGACTGGTGATAATATTGATATTTCCAAAGCTATCGTTTGTGGGTTTATCCGTAAGGTTTCCAAACGTTAAATTTTTCAGGCCTGATTGATTAATCAGCGATAACCTATTTTCCACTTATGGTCCGGTCTTGCAGATTACTGTAAAATGCCTCCCTTGACGGAAGTTGTGTTTCATCCATTTTTTTCCATCGATGTAATGTCCATCGTCTGCAATTAGCAGTCCCTACGGTGCAGGAGTCACTATATTGTTACTTAACAAGCCTAGCACCAATGAGAAAATTTCCATTTTCATTAACACGTAATATATTATCCCTTTAAAACACGCTCTTAATATTCTAGAGATTGTAAATTTAAAAGCTAGGACTCAAACCCGGGACTTTGTATAACCCCGTATATACAAGGGAATTAGGTGATCGTCTATTTGTTTCTATTCAAGATCGCATTGTCTACAGTGTTGAGAGTTACCAGTTGCTGCTGTACAGTTTTCGTTTTCTTTCACACAATTATCTGTAGTAGGTAATCTCTCTGGATTTTATCGATACATCACGAGTAAATTTATCTATGCAATCTTACAATTATAAACGATTTGTTACTGTATACAATAGCGTGCATATTGTCATACCGATAATAGCAATGGCGTAATACCTTATTCCAAGTTACCGTGGCTTATAGAGACAAGATGAAACCATCTGTTTATACTCTTTTCCCTGAGCAACCAAGATGCAAAAACCCCCGGACATGATTAAACATAGAATACTTACGATCTGAATTTATAATTACTATCCTGTGCTGATAATAGGCTATATCACAGTCTGTAACACCTGCTCAGTTCTTTTCCAGGAAGAAAATGCATGTAAATGACTGTCTAACTTATCGGTTCAACACGCCAGGTAATAACAAATGAAATTCAGGGAGATAAACTAACATCTCAATGGATACGAACATATGAAGACGCTCTCACTCATGTCAGCTATGGATGCCAGGTTATTTAATGATTTATTTCCTACAATTTATAATGCTAGGATTGTCTAAAATGCTGTATCCAACTGCAGTAGTATCTCGTAATCGTAGGTGCGTGTGTACGTAATAAAGTTTATATATAGTGATTTGTGATTTTTAATTAATTATGATTTAATTTAAAATTATGCCTCGGCTGCCTCAGTTATATCTGGTAGAGCAAGTATCTCTTAACAAGTGTGGTACGGCTGTAGAATAGTTTCACACACTTTACACAAGTTATAGTTTCAATTCCCACTTCTTTATTAATTCTGGAATACAGTTGAATAAAATATCAAATAATAACAAATTACTGAATTATTTACGTATGGAGCTGTAAGACATTAAGCTCTATATGTGTGCTAACGAACTGCAGTTTACAGAGAATTTCTTAAGTTCTTTATTCGCGTTAAAAATTATAAATCATACAAATTTGTATCTATGCGAATATTAAATGAAATGTATTTTACAGTGGTAGTAATCATCTGTTCCTAACTACATGCTTTTTAATGGTCAAAATTTATCTTCTCCGCACTGCACTAATACTTCACATCTGCTCACTCTGAGCTTCATCTACTGAACTGACTTGGCTTGGGTACGCTACCTCTTAGCGTCCACAGCTGAAAATTTTAAATTTAATGTTTCTATTTTTCTGATTGGCTAAGCCTACTCTAGCAGAACACTGTTGGCTTGACATTGATTGGCTTGTTGTATCCATGTGACTATTTACAAACTTTTTTGACGTTACATCAGTATTTTTTTCCATCCACTATTGGTAGCCTTCCTTACCTTTCTAACTTATTGTTCTGCCAAGGTTACAACTTATTGTTAGCCACCCTCTGCTCTCCACTTTATGACACTGTTTGCTACAAAAAAAAGAAAGAAAATAAAAATAAAACAACAGCTTGCTTTTACCCTCATAGCTCTTACGTTTCTAAACTAAGAAGTACATTCTCATACTATTTTTATACATTATACAATAAATATGCATAACACAATGGATGTAATATACACTTTATAGCCATTACTGATCGCTTATAGGCGGGCTATTATTTTTTATATTGTATAATTAAATTGATAGCAGTTAAGGGATAAAAAATACTGCTTCACAACTTAATATGACACTGGTGAAAATTGCACCACGAACAACAGATGAGTCATACACCCGAACCTTAAGCATCAAGATTGCACTTGTTGCATTAATTACCTTTATAGATCGCATGAAATATATAAATAAAAATATTAGGATTAGATAATGTAATAAAACAACTTCACTTAATTTCAAATAAAAATATTGTCGTTTAAATATAAATCAGAATCACCTGAACAAATAAAAACGAACAGCGGAAATGAAAGCATGCCAACCCATAAACTAAGAGAAGCTAGAAAAAACTTCTAAGGACTTCAGAAACAAATCTTAATTGTGAACAATAATAGACAATTATTTAAAATCATGTTATAAAAACACATTTACACCTCTAAGGTGGTGACCAGCCACTGAAGTTCATTCGTCTTCGGGGAGTATTTATAAAACAAAAGTTAAGAAACTGATATCCCAAAATGTGGTGCTAAATCCGGTCTTTACGGAGGGTGGTCGAATTTTTCCCAACTAAATGACGCGATCAGATCTTGAGTTTGCTTCGCTGTATGTGGTCGGACATTGTCACTCATTATTGTTTAGCCATAAATCTCATATACAATTGGCAATGAATGTTTGCTGGCATAACACATCTCATACTCAAAAAAAAATAATGATTTGGGTTCACAATCGGAGACTCGTTTGATTGTTTTAAAGCAAATCGAAATGCTCTAACAACAGGAAAACACCAAAAGACGATCACTCACAGCTGCGTCTGGCACTCCTAATGACTGAAGTGATCGCGTATGCTCAAAATTGAGATTACAGCGGAAAAGATTAAAAACGATACTTGCTTTAAAAACATGTCTCGTACCTAACGTATTAGTAAAACGATCCAGCATATTCTAAACATTTAGCTGTAAGAAGTAGTACAATGAACGATTAGTTTAAGAGGATCACTGTATAATTACCTACTACCATGCTAGGTCTCAAGTACATTAATTTCTGGCTTATTTTCTCAAGTTTCAATAGGTATTATCACTTCCCTCGTATGAATCGTTTATCCCTTCAAAATGATCTCAGGACGACAATTTCTAAATCATTATTCCCAACTAAACTTAGACCTTATATTTAGTCTAGCTTCCCTCCACAATAGTTCAGTGATTAATATTAGACTTTTATTTCAGCAAAACTGCACCATCCTTATATTTACGGATAAATTTGAAGAAAAAAATGAATTTTATTTATGAAGCTCAGAGGTCTCTTTATAGGCTTGAGGTTCTTTAACGTGGTACATAGAATGGGACGCAATAGACCACTAACCTAGGGGGTGGTAGCCTAACCTCGGGCTAAATTTCAATACCACAGGCCGTGTCATCACGTTCATATACACAAAAACATTAACCTAGGGGGTGGTAGCGTAACCTCGGGCTAAATTTCGATACCACAGACCCTGTCATCACGATCATATACACAAACACACTAACCTAGGCGATCATAGCCTAACCTTGGGCAAAATAACGATACCACAGGCCCTGTCACCACTTTCATATACACAAACACACTAACTTAGGGGACCGTAGCCTAACCTCGGGATAAATGTCGATACCACAGGCCCTGTCATCACGTTCATAAACACAAACACACTAACTTAGGGGGCCGTAGCCTAACCTCGGGATAAATGTCGATAACACAGGCCCTGTCATTACGTTCATATACACAAACACACTAACTTAGGGCGTCGTGGCCTAAACTCGAGCTAAATGTCGATAACACAGGCCCTGTCATCACGTTCATATACACAAACACACTAACTTAGGGCGTCGTAGCCTAACCTTAGGCTAAATTTCGATACCACGGGCCCAGGCATTACGTTCATATACACAAACACATTAACCTAGGCGTCGTAATCTAACCTCGGGCTAAATTTCGATATCACAGGCCCTGTCACACGTTCATATACACTAACAAACTAACCTAAAGGGTGCTAACCTAACCTCTGGCTAAATTTCTATACCACAGCCCCTATCATCAATTTCGTATACCAAAACACACTAACAAAAGGGGTGGTAGTGTAACCTCGTGTTAACTTTCGATACCACAGGCCCTATCATCACGTTCATATACATAAACACACTACCTTAAGCGGTGGTAGTCTAACCTCGGGCTAAATTTCGATACCACAGGCCCTATCATCACGTTCATATACACAACCATACCAACTTAGGGGGCCGTAGCCTAACCTCGGGCTAAATTTCGAAACCACAGGCCCTGTCATCACGTTTATATAAACAAACACACTAACCTAGGGCGTCGTAGCCTAACCTCGAGCTAAATGTCGATAACACAGGCCATGTCATCACGTTCATATACACAAACACACTAAACTAAGCGTCGTATCCCATCCTGGAGCTAAATGTCGATACCACAGGTTCTGCCATCACGTTCATATACACAAACATACTAACCTAGGCGTCGTAGCCTAGCCTGGAGCTAAATATCGATACCACAGGCCCTGTCATCACGTTCATATACACAAACACACTAAACTAGGCGTCGTATCCAAGCCTGGACCCAAATGTCGATACAAGTGGCCCTGTCAACACGTTCATATTCACAAACACACGAACCTGGGGTGTCGTAGCCTAACCTCGAGCTAAATGTCCATACCACAGCCCCTGTCATCACGTTCATATACACAAACACACTAACTTAGGGGGTCGTAGACCAACCTCCGACTAAATTTCGATTCCAAAGGCCATCTCATCACGATCATCTGCACAAACATACTAACCTAGGGAGTCGTAGCCTAACCTCGGGCTAAATTTCGAAACCACAGGCCCTGTCATCACGTTTATATAAACAAACACACTAACCTAGGGCGTCGTAGCCTAACCTCGAGCTAAATGTCGATAACACAGGCCATGTCATCACGTTCATATACACAAACACACTAAACTAAGCGTCGTATCCCATCCTGGAGCTAAATGTCGATACCACAGGTTCTGCCATCACGTTCATATACACAAACACACTAACCCTGGCGTCGTAGCCTAGCCTGGAGCTAAATATCGATACCACAGGCCCTGTCATCACGTTCATATACACAAACACACTAAACTAGGCGTCGTATCCAAGCCTGGACCTAAATGTCGATACAAGTGGCCCTGTCAACACGTTCATATTCACAAACACACGAACCTGGGGTGTCGTAGCCTAACCTCGAGCTAAATGTCCATACCACAGCCCCTGTCATCACGTTCATATACACAAACACATTAACCTAGGCGTCGTAATCTAACCTCGGGCTAAATTTCGATATCACAGGCCCTGTCACACGTTCATATACACTAACAAACTAACCTAGAGGGTGCTAACCTAACCTCTGGCTAAATTTCTATACCACAGCCCCTATCATCAATTTCGTATACCAAAACACACTAACAAAAGGGGTGGTAGTGTAACCTCGTGTTAACTTTCGATACCACAGGCCCTATCATCACGTTCATATACATAAACACACTACCTTAAGCGGTGGTAGTCTAACCTCGGGCTAAATTTCGATACCACAGGCCCTATCATCACGTTCATATACACAACTATACCAACTTAGGGGGCCGTAGCCTAACCTCGGGCTAAATTTCGAAACCACAGGCCCTGTCATCACGTTTATATAAACAAACACACTAACCTAGGGCGTCGTAGCCTAACCTCGAGCTAAATGTCGATAACACAGGCCATGTCATCACGTTCATATACACAAACACACTAAACTAAGCGTCGTATCCCATCCTGGAGCTAAATGTCGATACCACAGGTTCTGCCATCACGTTCATATACACAAACACACTAACCTAGGCGTCGTAGCCTAGCCTGGAGCTAAATATCGATACCACAGGCCCTGTCATCACGTTCATATACACAAACACACTAAACTAGGCGTCGTATCCAAGCCTGGACCTAAATGTCGATACAAGTGGCCCTGTCAACACGTTCATATTCACAAACACACGAACCTGGGGTGTCGTAGCCTAACCTCGAGCTAAATGTCCATACCACAGCCCCTGTCATCACGTTCATATACACAAACACACTAACTTAGGGGGTCGTAGACCAACCTCCGACTAAATTTCGATTCCAAAGGCCATCTCATCACGATCATCTGCACAAACATACTAACCTAGGGAGTCGTAGCCTAAGCTCGGGCTAAATGTCCATACTACAGCCCCTGTCATCACGTGCATATACACAAACACACTAAACAAGGCGTCGTAGCCTAGCCTGAAGCTAAATATCAATACCATAGACGCTATCATCACGTTCATATACACAAATACATTAAACTAGGCGTCGTTGCCAAGCCTGGAGCTAAATGCCGATACCACAGCCCCTGCCATCACGTTCATATTCACAAACACACTAACGTAGGGGGGTAGTATTCTAACCTTGGGGTAAATGTCGATATCACAGCCCAGATCATCACGTTCATATACACAAACACACTAACCTAGGGGTAATAGGCTAACCTCAAGCTAAATGTCGATACCACCGGCCCTATCATCACGTTCATATACACTAATACACTAACGTAGGGGGGTAGTAGGCTAACCTCGGGGTAAATGTCGATATCACAGCCTCGATCATCACGTTCATATACACAAACACACAAACCTAGACGGTGCTAGCCTAACCTCGGGCTAAATGTCGATACAACTGTCCCTGTCATCACGTTCATATACACTAACACACTAACCAAGGGGGTGGTGGCCTAACCTCCGGCTAAATTTCGATACCAAAGTCCATTTCATCACGATTATATGCACAAAAACACTAACCTAGGGTGGCGTAGCCTAACCTCGGGCTAAAGGTCCATAACACAGCCCATATCATTAAGTTCATATACACAAACACACTAACTTAGGGAGCCGTAGCCTAACCTCGGGCAAAATTTCCATTCCACAGGCCCTGTCATCACGTTCATATACACAAGCAGACTAACTTTGGGGGTGGTAGTCTAACCTCGGGCTAAACTTCGATACCACTGGCCGTGTCATCCCGTTTATATGCACTATCATACTAACCTAGGGGGTCGTAGCCTTACCTCCGACTAAATTTTGATAGCACCAGCCCCGCCATCACGTTCATATACACAAACACACTAGCAGAAAGGATCGTAGCCTAACCTTGGGCTAAATGTCAATAACACAGGCCCTGTCATCACGTTCATATACACAAACACACTAACTTAGGGGGTGGTAGCCTAACGTCGGGGTAAACGTCGATACTACAGGCCCTGTGATCACGTTTATAAACACAAACACACTAACCCAGGAGGTGCTACCCTAACCTGGGGCTAAATGGACATAACACAGGCCCTGTCATCACGTTCATATACACAAACACACTAACCTAAGCGGTGCTAGCCTAACCTGGGGCTAAATGTCGATACCACAGGCCTGCCATCACGACCATATACACAAACACATTAACCTAGGCGGTGCTAGCCTAACATGGGTCTAAATGTCCATACCACAAGCCCTGTCATCACGTTCATAGACACAAACACACTAACGTACGGGGTCGTAGCCTAACCTCGGGCTAAATATCGATATCACCGGCCCTATCATCACGTTGATATACACAAACACACTAACGTAGGGTTAGGTAGCCTAACCTCGGGGTAAATGTCGATACCACAGGCCCTGTCATCACGTTCATATACACAAACACACTAACCTAGGCGGTGCTACCCTGACCTGGGGCTAAATGTCCATACCACAAGCCCTGTCATCACGTTCATAGACACAAACACACTAACGTACGGGGTCGTAGCCTAACCTCGGGCTAAATATCGATATCACCGGCCCTATCATCACGTTGATATACACAAACACACTAACGTAGGGTTAGGTAGCCTAACCTCGGGGTAAATGTCGATACCACAGGCCCTGTCATCACGTTCATATACATAAACACACTAACCTAGGCGGTGCTACCCTGACCTGGGGCTAAATGTCCATACCACAAGCCCTGTCATCACGTTCATAGACACAAACACACTAACGTACGGGGTCGTAGCCTAACCTCGGGCTAAATATCGATATCACCGGCCCTGTCATCACGTTGATATACACAAACACACTAACGTAGGGTTAGGTAGCCTAACCTCGGGGTAAATGTCGATACCACAGGCCCTGTCATCACGTTCATATACACAAAGACACTTACCTAGGCGTCTTAGCCTAACCTGGGGATAATTGTCGATACCACAGGCCCTGTCATCACGTTCATATACACTAACACTCTAACCTAGGGGGTCGTAGCCTTACCTCCGGCTAAATTTCGATAGCACCGGCCCTGCCATCACTTTCTTATACACAAACACACTAGCCTAAGCGTCATAGCCTAACCTGGGTCTAAATGTCGATACCACAGGCCCTGTCATCACGTTCATATACACAAACACACTAACCTAGGCGTCATAGCCTAACCTGGGGCTAAATGTCGATATCACCGGCCCTGCCATCACGTTCATATACACAAACACTCTAACATAGGCGTCGTAGCCTAACCTGGGGCTAAATGTCGATACCACCGGCCCTACCATCACGTTCATATACACAAACACACTATCCTAGGCGTCGTAGACTAACCTGGTGTTAAATGTCGATACCTCAGGCTCTGTCATCACGTTCATATACACAAACACTCTAACCTAGGGGGTTCGTAGCCTACCCTCGGGCTAAATTTCGATACCACAGGCCCTGTCATCACGTTCGTATACACAAACACACTTACCTAGGCGTCTTAGCCTAACCTTGGGATAAATGTCGATACCACAGGCCCAGTCATCACGTTCAGATACACAAACACACTAACCTAGCCGTTGTAGACTAACCTGGGGCTAAATGGCGATACCACCGACCCTGTCATCATGTTTACATACACAAACACACTAAACTAGGCGTCGTAGCTTAACCTGGGGCTAAATGTCGATACCACAGGTCCTGTCATCACGTTCATATACAGAAACATTCTAACCTAGGGGGTTGTCGTCTTACCTGGGGCTAAATTGCGATGCCACAATCCCTGTCATCAATTTCATATACACTAACACACTAAACTAGGGGGTCGTAGTCTAACATCGGGATTAATTTCAATACCAACGGTCTTTCATCACGTTCATATACACAAACACACTATTTTAGGGGGTCGTAGTCTACCTCGGGATAAATTTCGATACCACAGGTGCTGTTATCACGTTCATATACACTAGCATACCACCAAGGTGACGGTAGCCTAACCTCGAGCTAAATGTCGATACCACAAGCCCTGTCATCACATTCATATACACAAACACACTAACCTAGGGGGTCGTAGCCTAACCTCGGGCTAAATGTCGATACCACAGGCCCTGTCATCACGTTCATATACACAAACACACTAACCAAGGCGTCGTAACCTAACCTCGGGCTAAGTTTCAATACCACAGGCCCTGTCATCAATTTACCGTTTACTAACACTGTCCTAGGCGTCGCAACCTAACCTCGGCTAAATGTCGATACCACAGGCCCTGTCATTACGTTCATATACACAAACACACTAACTTAGGGGGTCGTAGCCTAACCTCCGGTTAAATTTGGATACCACAGGCCCTGTCATCACGTTCATATACACAAACAAACTAACTTAGGTGGTTCGTAGCCTAACCTCGGGCTTAGTTTCTATACCACAGGCCCTGTCATCAATTTCGTATACTCTAATACACTAAACTAGGGGGTCGTAGTCTAACATCGGGATTACTTTCGATACCAACGGTCCTGTCATCACGTCCATATAGACTAGCACACCAACCTAGGCGGCGATAGTCTAACCTCGGGCTAAATGTCCATAGCACAGCCCCTGTCATATACGCAAACACACTAACCTAGGCGTCGAATGCTAAGCTGGGGCTAAATGTCGATACCACAGGCGCTGTCATCACGTTCATATAGACAAACACAGTAACCTATGGGGGCGTAGCCTAACCTTCGGCTAAATGTCGATACCACAGGCGCTGTCATTACGTTCATATAGACAAACACAGTAACCTATGGGGGCGCAGCCTAACCTTCGGCTAAATGTCGATACCACAGGCCCTGTCATCACGTTCATATATACAAATACACTAACGTAGGGGATCGTAGCCTAACCTCGGGCTAAATTTCGATACCGCAGGCCCAGTTATCACGCTCATATACACAAACACACTAACCTGGGGGGTCTTAGCCTAACCTCGCGCTAAATTTCGATACCACAGGCCCAGTTATCACGCTCATATATACAAACACACTAACCTAGGGGGTCTTAGCCTAACCTCGGGCTAAATTTCGATACCACAGGCCCAGTTATCACGTTCATATACACAAACACACTAACTTAGGGGATCGTAGCCTAACCTCGGGCTAAATTTCGATACCACCTGCGTGAACTACTCAAATGTTGGCAGCTCCTTAGTTCTGAAGTGCATTAACGGGAGGCACAACCTACTGTCGAAAGGGCAAACTAACCAAACACGACAGATGATTTTCGTTCCTTTTAAAACACTGAAAAATTGAAGAATCTACTTATAAACATTGTTAACAAGTAAAAGAGGATAAAGTTTAGAAGTCCCATTGCGAATCTGCTGCGACAATCCCATTTCGACATAATTTCAGCGATACTAATGTGATGTGATTGGTCGGTATTGAATACATGGCCCATAAAGCAATAGATGACACATACGAGCATTCCTAACAATCATACTCCCGCATATGCAGTATATATAAGACACACGCTTTCTGCAGAATTATTTTATTGTATGACACAAAGTAACACTATATAACAGATTATAATTAGTTTATCACAATTGTTTGCTCCTCTGTTCATTATAAATAAGTTAGACATTTATTCCACCCGAGGCATTATGGGAACGTTACTTCCGCTGCCAATATTGGCAACCTGAACACAGCGGAAGCGCTGATTTAGTATCCTCAGACGCAAAGTGTGGCAAGGAATGTTTTTATAAGCAGTAGGATCTGTGAAGCCAGGATAGCGTTGGGGACATTGATTTAGAATCCTTTTAGCTGACTTTTACCATCTTCCATCTCAAGATGGCGTCAGTTGCTCCTATATCATTGCTGGCGCTAAAGGGGTCGTGGGTGGTTTAGATGTTTGGGTTCGGGCAACATTGATGCAGTAATTTCTATCACAAATTATTTAAATGTAAAGAATGATTATAGTATGAATATGCATTTTTGTGTGACATTGATTTGAGATGTTTGTTGATTGTAATTATTGTTGAGAAGTAAGTTTATACGGCCTTACTGAAACTGACAATAATAGCGTGCAATAATGCAGCGAGGGGGTGAGCTGTTTATCATTATTAGAGACGAGGAAGTTACGTAATATTGGCGCGTTTTACTTTAGAATTTGCTGGAACATGTTTCCTAGAGCATATGTGTTCATAATTTTCATTGGATATAAAAATAGACGCTAATGTTGGCGCGTTTTATTAGCCAATAGCAGCTCAGTTATAATCTTTAGGCATATTGGGGTGTAGGAGTATAAAAAAAGGGCTAGGTTAGAGGTAGACCCCGTCAGTTCGTCGAAAGCATTTGTACGTTACACGTCGCCTTCAGTCCAGTAAAGTACATGTCGGCTATCAATTCATAGGTTACGCGTAGCAGAGTTATGAAAAATCTCAAGTGTTATAAAGTTAATTATACAAAAAGTTGAAGTACGCGAATTAAGAGTGATCAGTAATGAAGTTATTATAACAGTTTCAGTTTGGCGAGTGTCAAGATCAATGTGTAAATGTGATAGTAAATGTGTTCGACAATAAAAGTGTAAAACAAATTCTTTCATCGGTGTTATCTTTGGATAAATGACTCCTTTCCGTTTACACAACCTGTATAAAGAGAAGTGCTTGACCAAAAAGATCATAGCTAGCCGGAGGACAGAGAACCAAAATTTAATAAAATAACAGTAGCATTCTTTCAAACAAACACTAATACTGCCGCAAATTGCTAACACCAGATGGAGCTAACAAACCTAACAAATGAATCACGTCACAAGATAGCTTCACCACGTGGAGTAAACACAAATACACAAACATTATAAATAATACCGCCGCAAATTGGCTTCCCAAACGTGGGGCTCAATAAACACAAATAATACCGCCGCAAATTGGCACCCAGAACGTGGGGCAGAATGACCAGGAAAGGAGCAGAATGACCAGAAAGTAGCAGAATAACCAGGAAGGGGCGAAGGAACCAGGACGTAGAACGAATGGAGCAGTGAACTGAACTACAAGACGCAGATTCCAGAAACAACTACAGGGACGACAGACTACGCGGATGATTGGACATCGTAATTCCAAGATTACAAGGCAACAGGGGAATTCAACTACAGAACACCAAGACGATGTAGATTCATCATAATACGACGCAGAAGCGACATATAATCTAGGAGAGAGGGGCAGAAAGCTGGACATCAAAGCAACATCAGCAGATAGCATCAGAAAGCTTAGAAAAGTGTTATTTTAATTCTAAAAAAAAAGTGTAAAAATTTAAATGTACCTTAGGAGCGGTAGGATAAAGAAAACAACGTCCACTAATAATACAGAAGAAATAATTATGGAGGGGGATAATGTAACAGTTAGCTGTAATTCAATACAGGTTACAGAAAATAGCCCAAACAATGTAGGAATTGAGGGAGGAAATGTCAGTGCAGAAAGTGAGAATAGAACAGCAGGAAATGTAAATTTTGATGCTAGTATGATGATGGAAATGCTGAGAAATATGAATGATAATATGCAAAAGAATATTGAGAAATTAAGAGAAGATCTTGATAGGAGTTTAGAACAAAAACTAGATCAGAATAAAAAAGAATTGAGGGAAGATATTGGTAAGAGTATTACAGATCAATTAAGGGAAGAAATTGGTAAGAGTAATGAGAAATTAGAGCATAAATTAGATCAAAATAGGGAAGAGATTGAAAAGAAATTCATGGAGCTAGATAGTAGTATGATGAGAATAAGAAATGAAAATCAGGAAATGATAGCAAATGAAATAGGTGAAGTTTCAAAGAAAATGTTAGACATGAGCAGGGAAATATCTAACCAAAAAAGTGAGGTTAATAATAAAATAGAACATATTGATGTAAAATGTACAGAGATAGGTAGCCGAATGAGTAACATTTCAAGTGAGTTAAGAGAGATGATGGAGGCTACAAATGCAGATTTAATTCAGGTGCAAGTTAATTTCAGAGGGGAAATATCTGAAATTCAGAAGGAGTCAGAAACACAGAGAAATAAATTGTCTGAACAAGTTAAAGATTTGTCTAAAAATTTGAATCAAAAGCTAACTTCTGAAATTAACAAACACCAAGCTGTTCAAATTGAGAATAATAGAAAATTGGAACAGACAATAGAAAATCTGCAAGGTACTGTAAATAGGTTAGAATTAAATTCAAGGGTAAATATATGTGATGTGAATGTATCTGATGTACAAAATAATGATAGAGGTAGTTCCTCAGGTATGACAAATAATATGAATGATGCGGCAGCTTCATCCATAGCTAATGCTGAAACTCAGAGTGCACAAGTAACACTAGAGAATTTAAATATGGGAGTAGTGAATTTGCGAAATTACAATCATATCTTAAGTGATTTTCCACTTCCAAAATTGAATGAAAACTCCAGTCCAGTACAGTTTATTGCAGAATTATCAGAGTATTTTCAAATTAAAAAGATACCTGAAGCATTAAAAATGATAGTTGTCAAAAGATGTTTGGACCAGAAAACTTTAGATTGGTTACAAATGGTATCAGGGGGTGAAATTTCATATGAATCCTTTAAGAGGTTATTCATGAACAGATTTTGGAATGTTACGGTACAGCACCGAATTCGAGCAATGCTTAGTCATGGTCAATTTAATCCACGAGAGGGAATATCAATGACTGATTACTTACTGAAACATGCAAGTCAGGTTTAGGAACTTGTCACCTCCAATCAATGAGGAAGATTTTGTGAATTTGCTCACAAGACATTATCCTTTAAGGATACAAAATTATTTACTAATTGCAAAACCACGTAATATCTATGAGATGACAGAATTAATGACAGCTTTGGAACAGCAGGAAGAAGAAATATCTCGGGAGTGGGAGCATAGATTTTTAGATGTGCGAGATAGAAGAAATTACCAAGGTAGTTATCAGCAAAGTAGAGGACAAGACAGGCGTCATGAAAATAATACCAGACAACGGTATCAATCATACGTTCCAAAATTTGAAAGATCGAGGATAGATGGGAGACCAGGTCGACAGGAACAAATAAATTATGTCAGGACAGAAAGATTGCCGGAAAGAGGGCAAAATTATGGAAGGCGGTACATTAGACAAAGGGGAAATTTCACTCACTGGAGGGATAACAATAACCGGGAAAGATCTGAGGAACGGCAAGAAAATTATGTGCCAAGGGGACATAATTTCAGAAATCGAGGATTTCGTACTCGAGGAAGGGGAACTCAAAACAATGGTAGCAACAATGAGATAGATTTAGCGCCTGTTAGGAATGGGAGTCCCGTACGTGAACATAGAAGTAACCAGGAAAACTGTTAATAGACTCCTGTGCAGTAGGTTCTCAGGACGTCTTTAATAATTCAGTATCCATTACCAATACAAATAATATGCCTACACACACACACCCTGTAATAAGATTGCAGCAACAAAAGATAAGGGAGAAAATTTCGAGTCACCTCATGTTAGGATGGAAATTGCGAAGAAAGAGATCATTGCAACTATAGATTCTGGTTCGTCAGCTTCAATTTGTTCACAGAAATTTTATATAAATTTGATTAATGAAGGTAACAAAATTATGGCTCTTCCTACTAGTAATTTAGTTTGTCGTGTTGCAATCGGAAGAACGACACAGGTCATAAAAACACAAGCTCTACTTAACATACTTATCGGCGGAGAGAATTTTGAGGTTATGTTTCTAATTGTAAACCATCTGATCTGTGACATAATTATAGGATGTGACTTCCTACATGAATATGAAGCACGTATAGATTTAAACATGAAGAGTTAAAAATGACAAAAGACGATAGAGAAATAAAGGTACCATTTATAAAAGAGAAAGTTTCTGTGATTGAAATGACAAAGGATGAGAAAAATCTTTGTGACCAAGAGTTTTTTGTGCAAATAACAGAGACCGATAGAAATAGTCAGATAAAGCAGGTAGTCACAGAATATGAAGGGAACACCACGCACGCCATATTTTCAACAGCTTGTAGAAATGCCAGAGAAAGTAGAGGAATTTACAATCCAAACAAAAGACGACCATGTGAGCGAGACAGATAACAGCTGGGAAGAGAAGAGAAATGAGGAAATAATACACAAGTGTGAAGAAGCTTATAACATTACGATAACGCAAAAACAAATCCTTCATGATGTTTTGATGAACAATAGTTCAGTATTTAGTAATATCCCAGGCAGATGTAATGTATATCAGCATACATTTCAAGTAGAAGACGTACCACCATATAGGCACAAGTATGACAATTTACCTATAAGTCTTCGGGACAAAGCTAGACAACTAATAAATAGCACGTTAGAAAATGGGATTATTGAGCAAAGTAATTCTCAGTATATAAATTCAATCTGCTGGAGTATTAAACGAGATGGTAGTTTGAGATTAACATTAGACGGTAGATATGTCAACAAGTATATGAAGCCAGATCATTTTCAAAGTGAAGGAATTGAACAATTAATTACGAAACTTTCAAGAGGGAGATTTCTGACATCCATTGACCTCACTGCTTCATATTGGCAAGTGGAATTAGATCCACAAGTGCGTGACTACACTTCATTTCAGTACTCAGGGATCCAGTATCGTTTTTGTGTAAATCCTTTTGGTTTAAAAAACTCAGGAAGTGGATTTTTGAGAGCCATTCACAGTATCTTTGGAAATTCTGCAGATGACTTTTTAATAAAGTATATTGACGACTTCCTAATCATTAGTCAAACATTTGAAGAACACATGAATAATGTCCATTATGTGTTAAACAAACTGCAACAACATGGTATGACTGTGAACATACAAAAATCAAAATTTTGTGTCAAGGAAATAAATTTTCTGGGTTATGTAGTTGATGAACGAGGTATAAGACCTGACCAGAAGAGAATAGAAGCAATAATGAAAATTCCACCATCAAGGAACGTAAAACAAATTAGACGTCTCTTAGGGGTATTGAACTTTCAGAGTAAGTTCGTACCAAGGCTGAAATAGAACCACTGCGGCAGCTACTCCGAAAGAACAATAAGTGGAAATGGACAGAGGATCATCAAAAATGTTTTGAGAGAGTAAAAGAACTCTTTGCTAAGTCCATATTGCTCGAGAGGCCCAGAGAAGATTTGGAATATGAGATTTATGTCGACGCATCAATGCAAGGATACGCCGGAATTTTAGGACAGCGAGACATCAACAATGACTTTCACGTCATTAGTACAGCTTCTAGAGGACTTACAAATATTGAGCGGAATTCTTCAGTGACTCAGTTAGAAATTGGAGCACTATATTTCTCATTAATTCGTTTTAAAACCTATATTTATCAGCAAAAGGTGAAAGTATATTCAGACCACATCAGCTTAACTTTCATTCAAGGGTGTAGATTATGTAGTGGAAAACTTGCTAGATACATTCATGCAATATCTGCATTCGATATTGAGATTATACACATTCCTGGCAAAAATAATACCTTCAGTGATTTGCTATCAAGATTAAACTACAACCCACAAATTCCCGAAAATATTGAAAAGGCCTAGAAATGAAGTCAAAATATTGACAATTGAAATTCCTTTAAGCAAAGAAATGATGAGAAAATTGAAAAATATGGGGGAAATTCAAAATGAGGACGCAAAATTATTTGAACTTAAAGAAAATGCACCACTAATTGAAGAGGCAAAGAAAGAAATTGTAGCAATTCGGAATGGGGCATTATACAAGAAGCATGGAAAAGGAACTAATTAAGAATTTTCACGAAGGGTTAGCACACTCAGGGACGGACCGGACAACTTCTATGATTTTAGAAAATTTATACATATCCAAATTGCGTCAGAAAGTTCGGAAATTTATATCGTGCTGCAACCTGTGTCAGAAGGCAAAGCAAATAAATGCAGCATATGCATTTGAGACTAATTCGATTATAAGGGATAAGCCTAGGAGCGTAATTAGTATTGATATTCATGGTCCGATGCCTCCAAGTCAATTTGGAAACAAATATATATTTGTCTGTTATGATATATTCAGCAAATATGTAAGAATTTACCCTTTGAGAAAACCTACAGGTTTAGCATGTTTGAATAGACTACTCAAGTCATATGTGATAGAAGAAGGACCGATCCAATCTGTATTGAGCGATAATGCTTCGTACTTCACAGGAAAAAAATTTATGGATGGACTGAAAGAAAATGGCATTAAACAATATTTTTCGTCAAGATACAGACCGAACTCCAACCCAGTGGAGAGGGAAATTAAAGAAATTTCGAATTATTTAAGGGTGCTGTGTCATCGAAAACAAACCAAATGGTATGGATACGTGAATTTCGTTCAGAATCTACTAAATGAGACAGTAAACAATGTGACTGGATACAAACCATGTGAACTTAAGTTAGGAAAGAAGATAAATACAATGTGTAGGAAAATTCCAGAAGCCATTCCAGATGCGCACTCGATACCACAAACAGAAGAAGAGATGTTCCGAAAAGCATTCGAGAGGATGAAGAAAAAGGCCATAAAAAGAAAAATTAAACATGAAGAAAAGAAAAGAAAGGAATGGAGGATCAAAATAGGAGATTTAGTTTTGGTTAAAACAAAGAAATTGTCGGATAAAGCAAATAAACTTTATTGGCGAATGTTTCTCAAATACCATGGACCATATGAAGTTGTTGAAGTATATGGAACACATACATATGAATTATGTAACCCAACAACTCGAAAAAGCATTGGAAAGTTCCATATTGAGATGCTGAAACCATATAACAGTGACGATAAAGGTGAAACAGAAGACCAAGATGATCAAAAGTAAATTCAGGATAGTTAAAGCTGAATTGCAGAGCAATGTATTGGAATATAAGAGGGTTAATTATGTATGTATGTATGTTATAAGAAAGGAGAAATAAATTCTGGACATAACTAAATGTTTAAATGGAAAAATAACATTTTCTTAGTAACTGTAACAGCATTTGAAATGAAGCATGTAATAATTAAAATTTAGTGTTATATTGAAGTAAAGGTACGTAGATATAATTCCAAGAGTATTGTGATTATAAAGCACAAAACAACAAAATGGGTTAAAAATAATTAAAAAAAACAAATACTTATGTAGCAAACAGAAAATGTGAAACAGTGTCTAGATTTAAGAGATGTAAATATATTTGTGTAGAGGGTAAATATTTTTGGAAAATATGTTTAATAATTACAAAAATTCTGGAATGCATAAATTTTTGTCAACAATCTAAGAAAGTAAACCAATTTTGTAACAGTAATTAAATACTTCAGGGTACAGTATTTGCTATAAAAAATTGTGATGTCAGATTAATATCTAAACACATTAGACCAGAGCCAGTAAGTAGTGGTGAGATAAAAAAAAACATATGTCGTGTGTTAAATACGTGTGAAGTGTCAAGTGAAAGTGATAGCGTGTGTTCCAAGATTTAGGAGACTAAAAACCCAATTATAAAATTTCCAAACGAGTTGTAAATATTTAAAATTATGTTTCTAGTGGGGCATATGATGCAGTAATTTGTATCACAAATTATTTAAATGTAAAGAATGATTATAGTATGAATATGCATTTTTGTGTGACATTGATTTGAGATTTTTGTTGATTGTAATTATTGTTGAGAAGTAAGTTTATACGGCCTTACTGAAACTGACAATAATAGCGTGCAATAATGCAGCGAGGGGGTGAGCTGTTTATCATTATTAGAGACGAGGAAGTTACGTAATATTGGCGCGTTTTACTTTAGAATTTGCTGGAACATTTTTCTAGAGCATATGTGTTCATAATTTTCATTGATATAAAAATAGACGCTAATGTTGGCGCGTTTTATTAGCCAATAGCAGCTCAGTTATAATCTTTAGGCATATCGGGGTGTAGGAGTATAAAAAAAGGGCTAGGTTAGAGGTAGACCCCGTCAGTTCGTCGAAAGCATTTGTACGTTACACGTCGCCTTCAGTCCAGTAAAATACATGTCGGCTATCAATTCATAGGTTACGCGTAGCAGAGTTATGAAAAATCTCAAGTGTTATAAAGTTAATTATACAAAAAGTTGAAGTACGCGAATTAAGAGTGATCAGTAATGAAGTTATTATAACAGTTTCAGTTTGGCGAGTGTCAAGATCAATGCGTAAATGTGATAGTAAATGTGTTCGACAATAAAAGTGTAAAACAAATTCTTTCATCGGTGTTATCTTTGGATAAATGACTCCTTTCCGTTTACACAACCTGTATAAAGAGAAGTGCTTGACCAAAAAGATCATAGCTAGCCGGAGGACAGAGAACCAAAATTTAATAAAATAACAGTAGCATTCTTTCAAACAAACACTAATACTGCCGCAAATTGCTAACACCAGATGGAGCTAACAAACCTAACAAATGAATCACGTCACAAGATGGCTTCACCACGTGGAGTAAACACAAATACACAAACATTATAAATAATACGGCCGCAAATTGGCTTCCCAAACGTGGGGCTCAATAAACACAAATAATACCGCCGCAACATCCAGTGCTTAACTCTGTCCTTTTTCATTCCGGATTATGTGGATCCTCTCTGTCCTTTATTTTGAAAGTACTTACGTATATAGATATTGTATTTTTACCATCAATATAGCATTGTATCTGTCTTCAGTAGTACTTCCTCCGCCTTGCTGAACTTGCTTCATCTTGTTTTGAGAACTGCAGAGCTGCCAACATATGACTATCAATGAGCGCCATAGTTTCCTTGCACCTCTTTATTTGCAGTAACGGCACAAGGTGTTTCTGAATTTACCGCATTGTCAGTTGTATTAATCTGTCCCGGTTTTCCTCGCAATAAAATTTGGTAGGTTTAATTAATTTATAATGTATAACGGCCAGGCTCCAAAACTGGAGTATTTTTGGTATACAGTGATCTAAGGCATAACCATAATGCAAAACATTTTAACTGGACCTTCTTGCGAAGTTGGGTTCCAATCCCGTATATGGTAATTAACGTTTACGTAAAAGTACGATAACTATGACTTCGCTTAAGAGTGTTAAAAAGCGTAAAATAATTACTAACATTACCTTAGAATTGTGCATAACTAGGATCCGCCAAAGTGATGGCGTTTCTAACCTTTGGTTTCTGATAGGCCGGAGATGCTAATGCGGGGCCGAGGTGGGCAGCAGTTGTTAGAATTGTGCATAACTAGGATCAGCCAAAGTGATGGCGTTTCTAACCTTTGGTTTCTGATAGGCCGGAGACGCTAATGCGGGGCCGAAGTGTGATTTTAGAAGTAGAGGAGTGCAGCAGTTGCGAAGCGACGACAGGGCGTAGCCGTAGGATCTGCGCGTGCAAAACTCGAACCATTTGTGAGTAGTTTTGAAAGCGTTACCGTCACTGTTTCAAAATAACTAACAAGATAATTTAACCACTTTCCTTTAATCACATTTTCAGAAAAGGCATTATTTGTAAGTAATCATACATGACTTTTCAATTATATTTCAGTGTTAGGTGTTACTTTTCTCTTTCAAGTGTCCCAATTCTGAGCAATGCATAAAAAAGGAATTCATTGTTCGTGGAGAGAGCACAGAGTTCATATTCCGTATCTCTAACGACAAACTCGTCAAAAAGCTTACCCGAATCCACCTTTACAGAGACTGGGGAACTTGAAAACAAACATTAAAGAGAGCGACACGCTGCTGCCAACTGATTAATGTTTAATGGCGCTTGTCCTAGTGTCACGGCCGACTCAAAAGGCTTTTTCTCGGGACATGGGACAGTTAGCGTCAAATCGGGACGAATGGTAGTTTTTTTATGGACTCTCTTTAACTACTGTGGTCCTTAGCGTCCCATTCCATATTGGGCCTGAAAGACAGGTAATTTTGCTCAGAGGCCTCTTTATCAGGCTTGAGGTTCTTTTACAGGGCGTAAATCTACGACACGGAACCACCTGCTTTACTTCCCTTCCTAATAAAGCCATGCTAAGGATTTTTACGCCTATTTTACGATAGGCAGCGGTCCTGGCCACGTGAGCCAACTGGCGGATGTGCGATGCTGGCCACATCAAGGATGATCGCGCATCTCTGCCCGTAAGTGGGCCTGAGCCCAGCTGTAGAGCCATAGGATTTATTTACATGGCATGTAGATATGCTTAGCTGGCACACAAAATACTGGCAGCACCCTCCTTGTAGATCTGCAGTAGTTACAGTTTTAAAACCTCACACAAATGGAAATTATTCACTTCTTTTTGGAACCAACTCTTAAATGCTACTCGAACTTGCGGAAATCTGCATTTGAACACACGCGAAAGCCAGTGAAGTGCAATACTATTGTGGTCGAGTTATAAACCCCAAAACTGGAAGGTTATTCATTGAAAGTGGACTGGTCAAAGTAGTTAATAATAGTAATGATGATAATAATATTTTCTAAAAATATATTGCAATTAGGTTTATATGGAGCTATAATCCTCAAAACTACAATATATGACTTTCTTAAGGCAACAAGCTATGAAACTGTCGCAGTATCATGTTCATGTTATCTTTTTTACTTGGCGCCTGTTATTGTTTTACTATTTTGAATTTTGGGTTCTTTGTCCTCCGGCTAGCTATTATTACTCAGTCGAGCAAATATCTCTGAGCAGGGCGTGTAAACGGAAAGGAGTTGTCACCAAAAGATAACACTGAAAAAAGAATTTGTTTTCACACTTTTATTGTTGTCACACTTAATTAATAGTTCACATCTTAAATCTTTATACACGCCTGACTGAAACTTTATATTTAGAATGTAATTACTGTCTTATTAGTTGCCGCGTACTTCACATTTTGTAACTAACTTTACGACACGAGACATTCATCCAAACGTATGACATTCACCTCACGAGAGATTCCTTAGAACTACACGACATGTACCTCGTGAATGATTCTGTAGACCTGCGTAATGTGTACCTCGCGAGAGATTCTGTAGAACTGCGTGAAACATGCTTATGGCTCGAGAATTTTTACTCCCTCTCCCCGAAATGTCTAAACATTATAATAGAGCTGCTATTGGTTACCAAATCGCGCCAACATTAGCGTCTATTTTGTCAGCCAATTATAATTACTAACACATATGCTCTAGGGAATATATTCCCTCCATTTCTAAAGAAAGGCACGCTACCCTGACGTCATTTGTTTGTCTCTTCTTAGTGATAAACAACTCACCCCCTTGGTTCATTATTGTTACCCACTGTATTGTCAGTTTCAGTTAGGCCGTGTAAACTTATTTCCTAACAATGCTTATGGCTAACAAACATCTAAAATCATTGCCATACAATAATGTTAATTTACACTACAATCACTTTGGCATTCACAGTGTTCTGATATAAAATACTGCCTCAAAACTCATAGCAAATTCTTCAAAAAATCCATTTTAGGATTTCTGCACATTAATAAACTTTTGGTTCTTTTAGATTAATATGGCGAAGCTATTTCCAGATAGTTGCGCTTTAAATTCTTATCGCCTGACCATTTAAATGGCAGTTTGAAACCTAAAAAGTCATACCTCAAGCATTTAATTTTAAATATTCCAGGTGAGTCAGCTGCCCCTAGGTATTCGTATCTATGCAACCCGCAGTTTAAAGGCTAATGTGTAAACATTGACCCTTTTAGCAAACAAACAGTTATTGTAGCCCTTCTATTCGGTACTATACGCAACCACCATTAATGATTAAAGGCCTGAATGAGAACCAAGGAGCTGCGAAATGCTTTAAAAGACGACTCTTCATGGATATAATGCTTGCAAAAAGGTACAGGAATGTTCTCCCGAAGAGCGGGGCAGAATACGTAAGTTCTGGCCGAGTGGGTTAGCTGACGGAATGTAGTGAAGCAAGGATTAGCTTCGGAGCTTCGAATCTAGTACTTGCATCAAATTGTTTTCGTTCCTCGTTTCTTTCTCCTTGTTTTATTTTTTGTATTTTAGTATACTAATTTTATTTATTTTTGTTATTGGCTCTCCTGTGAGCCAAAGACACATGGATTACAATCGGATAATAATTGTGGATCATGTTTACCCTAATTCTGTACCGTGTCTGGTGTTGTAAATCCTGTTACGTAGTTAGCTTTCATTCTTTTGGGTGCATGTCGACGCTATTAAATCTAAAAGTTTTTGCTTCATGTTTAAACCTTATGTTTTACTTCTTCTACTGGCAAAGGTTTTGTAAATGTGCTAAGTTCAAGGGTAAACAGAATAATACCTTGTTAAAGAGCGTGGATTTCATCAACGAAGTAAAAGTTCAAAATGACGTACCCCTTCATCAGTGCACATTTGTGTACGTTGCCGGAGAGACCTTCTTGCATGATTTAACATGCGCGGTGTAATCTGCCTGCATTCTTCACGTATGAGTGTGCCCGTATATGATTTGGGCTTTGCTGTTCTTGAGCGTAGATCCGCTCCTTTAACTGACCCCACATAAAGAAATCCATTGGGGTGAGATCAGGTGATCTAGGGGCATGTAATTTGGTCCCCTCGGCCAATCCATTTTTGCAGATGTGTTTTATGTGTGTGACTCCTTACAATCAGTGACCACTGTGGTGGAGCTCCATCCTGCTGGATCCAATTCCTGTCCTTTTCACTAGTGGCACATCTTCTAGTAGTAACGACAATTCTTCTTGTAGAAATGCAAGGTATCGTGGTCGTGTGAGCTTGCCTTCGAAAAAGTACGGTCCAATTAGCTGGTCGCCTAATATTCCGCATCAAACATTGATGCTCCACTCTGGATTGCCTATACTCCAGTAGTGCATATTATGGCGGTTAACAGTTCCTTATTGTCTTCATCACTGAAGAGAACATTCCCTAAAAACTCTGCATCCATTTGCATTCGCTGCTGTAGTAACTGTGCATATATCACCCGCGCTTGAAAGTCGCGTCCGGTGTAGTTGTAGACGGTACGGATGATATTTATTACGGTGCAATATGCGCATCACTGAGGACCGACTTAGACGTATGTATAGATCTTCTGCTGTGGCCCTTGAACTGGTATGTGGATTGTTTTATATTGCGTTTCGCACAGTTTCATTGCCTTCAGAGGTTACTGGAGCATCGCGAGCAGGTGGTACTCTTCCAAATCATCCTATTTCACGAAGGTGTCTGTCTATCAATTCTTGGAAAAGTGTCTGCAGGAGGTGCCCTCCTTCCTGGAAACCTTCTTCACAAAGGCGCTTTGCATTACACCTTGTTTTTCCGTAGATTAACAGCATGTAAACATACGTTATGACAGCAGCCGTGTCTCGTAGAAAGTATTCAAATATTCAGTAGATAATGGAGAGTTTATTCACGCCAAGCATTGACGTACCTAACGCAGCTTTGCATGTGTGAAGTGTTTTAAACTTTGTTGAATGGGTCAAGCATAATACCGAGCACAATAAAATACCTACTATGAAGTATAAATTATCCACCTGTCAGTGAAAAACATGGCGATTGTTCTATTTTGTACACTTATAGTGTTATAAAAATGTTCTTTGTATCATAATATCAAATTATAGTTCAAGAGAGATAAAACAAAAGGTGATAAAAAGTTTGAACTTAACACGAAAGATTTGAACCGAGCTGAAGTAGTACGGTAGGAAAGCAACCATTCAGCCAATGTTACCTTGCGAGCTGGGGTTCCTATACGAATAAGTAAGTGCAGAACTCAGACCCCCCCACCTCGAATCTTTACACGCTTTTTGCAGCTTCATACAATGTTTGGAGCTCCTTTTGGTAGTTTTAACTCAAATAAACAAACTGCATCAGCCATTTCAATTGCTGTAGAACTGAAATATGCCATAGCTTGTGACAGAAGCGAAATTATGTACCTAATACTTAACGTTTTTAACAAGGCTGTGCAACGACCCTTTGTTGGCTAACGGCTTAAATCCAATTGGTCACACTGCGTAGATCTACCATTTTGTTTTCAAACAGTTTTGTTCAACCGGTGCATGTTATAAGCTGTTCCTTCAGGGGCGTTTTCAAAGGTGTGTATGAATTTATGCTATAGAACAACAGTTTGTAAAATCAGTTAAAAGTACCACTGCAGCTCCCAGGGTCAGGGTGGGATGTTTTTGGCATCGACATACATGGCGATTGCATTCTGACCCGTGAAACGCTTATGCACTAAGTTATCTATCCCTCCTCTATAAAGAGTTATGTAAGTCATCCATTAGAAGGCATTCAAGAAAGGCGTAAATCACAAATGTCGCTTAGCACGTTTCATAAATTCAAAAATAACTAGGGGCAGTTGACTCACCTGGTATAATGTAGTTTTCCAACGCATGTTAATGCTCCAAGGGTGCCAATTTCAAATTAATCAGATTTTTCACCATAGATCTTTAATGTCATAATAAATAATACTCATCGGCGGAATTTTTATGAAACTGAAATTTATTGTACATATATACAGAGTCTTAAAAAACTATCCAATAATGCAGATGATAAAGTGCATCAAAACAAGAAACAAATATCGAATAAACATGGGTCCTATAAATCATACATTCTCAGATAGGAGGTGTCATTCATGCCAATGCATCCCTCTGCCCTTTGGCGTAAGGAATCATACACCCTTTACAATTGACCTGGTTGGTTTTGAATATGCTGAACTGCATCGAAGACATGATTCTGTAGTGTCTGAACGTTGTTTACTGGAGGGGCATAGACCAATTTCTTCATGATCCCCATAACTAAAATCTAGGTTTTAGGTCGGGGAACGAGCAGACCAAGAAGGTGTGCCCTCCCTAGCCAATCGAGCGGCTCTCAAATATCCGCGTCAGGTGCTCCTGCACATTACAGACAAAATGTGCTGGTGCACCATCGTGCATGAACCACGACTGTAGTCCTTGCTGACATGGCACATCTTCCAGCAAGATAGGCAATACGTTAGTAAGAAAGTCGTGATAACAAGCCCCAGTTAATCTCTGTGGTTGCACGTTTGGTCCGCCATAAACGCCTACCCATACATCGATTGAGAATCGCTCCTGATGCCCCGTTTATTGAACCGTATGGGACCCACACAAGCCATCTCTTGTAAACCCTGCCTCATCAGTAAACAAAATCTTCGATCAAAACTGTGGATCAAATTGTCAGTTGAGCCACTGCAGACGTTCATACTGCAAGATATCTCAGCATATGGTGTGAGCATCAGTACAACAACGGTGCTCATGTTGGTACCCAGGGCTGAGTATGACATCACATATGAGCAAGTGCTCATATCCACAACCAAATGCCTTACTATTTCATGCCAGGGGTGGTATCTAACGGAATTATCTGGTATCCTGCTGTATTGCAGGGCAGAGAATGACATCACATATGAGCAAGTGCTCATATCCACAACCAAATGCCTTACTATTTCATGCCAGGGGTGGTATCTAACGGAATTATCTGGTATCCTGCTGTATTGCAGGGCAGAGAATGACATCACATATGAGCAAGTGCTCATATCTCAGAACCAAATGCCTTACTATTTCATGCCAGGGGTGGTATCTAACGGAATTATCTGGTATCCTGCTGTATTGCAGGGCAGAGAATGACATCACATATGAGCAAGTGCTCATATCTCAGAACCAAATGCCTTACTATTTCATGCCAGGGGTGGTATCTAACGGAATTATCTGGTATCCTGCTGTATTGCAGGGCAGAGAATGACATCACATATGAGCAAGTGCTCATATCTCAGAACCAAATGCCTTACTATTTCATGCCAGGGGTGGTATCTAACGGAATTATCTGGTATCCTGCTGTATTGCAGGGCAGAGAATGACATCACATATGAGCAAGTGCTCATATCTCAGAACCAAATGCCTTACTATTTCATGCCAGGGGTGGTATCTAACGGAATTATCTGGTATCCTGCTGTATTGCAGGGCAGATAATGACATCACATATGAGCAAGTGCTCATATCTCAGAACCAAATGCCTTACTATTTCATGCCAGGGGTGGTATCTAACGGAATTATCTGGTATCCTGCTGTATTGCAGGGCAGAGGATGACATCACATATGAGCAAGTGCTCATATCCACAACCAAATGCCTTACTATTTCATGCCAGGGGTGGTATCTAACGGAATTATCTGGTATCCTGCTGTATTGCAGGGCTGAGGATGACATCACATATGAGCAAGTGCTCATATCTCAGAACCAAATGCCTTACTATTTCATGCCAGGGGTGGTATCTAACGGAATTATCTGGTATCCTGCTGTATTGCAGGGCTGAGGATGACATCACATATGAGAAGTGCTCATATTGTGGCATGTGCACAGATGTTATTATTAAGATGCTCTCTGGACTCCGAAGCTCGGCAGTGTCTGTGAGTAGGGGCGAATGAGGGGAAACAGTGTGTCATTGGAAGGGATATGGCGTTACTGACGCTTGGGTATTTTAGCGTGGCTTCTGATCATTCTGTGAGTAGGCTTCGAGTGAGTTAGACGGACAACTGCCTAAGACATGGCGTCCTCGCCCGGCAGACACATGGGGTAAGAAATCTTTTATAATAAATCTAACAGCTATCCATTCTCTTGCAGTTTTAATTATGATAGTGTAGAGTTCCTTTCCTCTCCCTTCAGCCAGAAATTGTGTTGGTGTATTAATTATTTAGAGAGATAACTTAGCTGCGTCCCTTCGTCGTTGCCTCGTAAATTAAAAGTTTTTTGTTTGATTAACGATCCCTCTCGCAAGCGAGTTGCTCCCATTTGCATTTCTAAGTTAATATAAGTGAGGCATACGACAATTGGCGGTGGCGCCAGGTATAATTGAATTTGTTTTGAGATTTTAAGTGCAAAATTTTTTTCCCTCCAAATTTAACGGTTTGTGCTTCTCCACGTGGTCGCGAAAAATGTAAAGTTGTTTCTGGCTTAAAGGTCTTAGACCTCTGTATGTACAATCTTTATTGCCATTAAATCCTCAAACTGTTGATGAGGTAATACAAATCATTCGACGAGTGGATAAAGCACAGTTTTACATGCAGAACCGTGAACATCTAGTGTCTGCTCAATCTCAGGCTGCAGTGGTTACGCCACCCTCTGTTCTATTTAATAATGCATCTGTTCCTGCTGTCACTTTACCAGCCTCTCCTCAGCCTTCTCAGGCTTCTTCTCTTGTGGGCGTACCTATCGATCCTATGCATCAGCTGATTGATTGTGTGGAACAGTTATGTAACAGAGTTAACCAGTTTCAGTTACCATCTTCGGAGAGAACTTCCCAGCATTCACAGCTTCCACGGTCATCTGACTTCAACCGGAGGGATCCACCCGTCACCTGCTATAGATGCAACAGGCAGGGCCACCTGGCTCGCTTTTGCCGGAGCCGCCTCCCGCAGTCAAAAAACGACTGGCGACGAGACGTAGCAGCACCACCACCGCCCACCAGCATGGCTGCACCTCAGCGGGACATAGCTACACCCCAACGGGATGTGTCTGCATTATCAGGTCAGATATTGCAAGTTCCTGGTCGTATTGCCCAGACAGAGCTCTCCATCTTGCTCGATACAGGAAGCGCAGTGAGTATTGTGAATGCTGCACATGTTCTTGATCATTCTACATTAAAACCTATTGAGATGATGCTCCGCACTGCAGGAAACAAGTTACTTGATGCGCCTTACCACACTGTGTTAGATTTCCATATTAATGATGTTCTTTTTCAGGAGGATGTACTAGTTGTGAAAGAGTTGTCCCATGATTTGATTTTAGGCAATGACTTTTTGCAGACCCATGATGTTATAATTGACTATGCACATAATCTGATAACCCTGAAATCTTCTAAGAATGATGCGTTCAGTATACCAATAACCTTAACACAAGGACCTTTTGTTGATATGGCAGTAAACCCTCGCCAAGATAATGATTGTACAGATTCTGGTGTTAAAATGGCAGTTATGAATGATGTTAAAATTCCACCTCTGTCTACATGCTATATATCAGTTAAGCCTTTGTCAGCCATTAGCAATGAGGTTATGTGTGAACCTGCTCTTAGCATAATGCAAAAGAAGAATCTTTCCATTCCACCGTTATTGTGTCATTCTGCCTCTGAACTTACTATTCCAGTGCATAATAATACTTCAGTTCCACAAACATTGTTTGCAAATACAGTCTTAGCCAAAGCGTATGATGTTGCACTCGTTCAGAGTAATTCTGTTTTATCATCCGATGTTACTCCTCTGCCAGCTCCAAATTGTAATTTTAATGTTAATGGTAAACTCCTGGAAACCCAAAAGGCTGACTTACATGCTTTATTATTGAAATATAGTGATCTTTTTGCCACAACATTACAAGAACTTGGTACTACGGATGTTGCAGAATTTGATATCAAAGTAAATGACCCTAAGCCAATTAAGCAAAGACCATATAGAGTTCCCCATAAACAAAAGGAAATTATTGCTGAGCAAGTTAAAGAGATGCAAGATGCTGGCATTATCAAGGAATCACAGTCCTCCTGGGCTTCTCCTGTAGTACTTGTTAAAAAGAAAGATGGCTCTATGAGATTTTGTGTCGACTATAGAAAATTGAATGCTGTTAGAGAGACCACCTCTTTCCCTTTACCATTGAAAGATGATTTGTTAAGTTATTTGGGGGAGGCTAAATGGTTTGTCTCGTTAGAGTTACTGTCAGCATACTTTCAGGTACCTATTGCAGAGGATAGCCAAAAATATACCTCTTTTGTCACTTTTCAGGGTCAATATCAATTTACACGCTTGAGTTTTGGGTTGGCAAATGCCCCTAGGTTTTTCAGTTACATCGCAGACAAGTTGTTAGGTGATTTGAATTTTAAAAAGGCTATTGCATATCTGGATGACATTGTTGTTTTTGCTAAAACCTTTGCGGAGTTGTTGCAAAATCTTGAGGCTGTTTTTCAACGTCTGGATCACCACAAATTTAAACTTAAACCAGAAAAATGTTTCTTCGCCATGCAAAAGATCAAACTCTTAGGCTTTGAAGTTTCTAAAGATGGCATTTCACCTGATTCTGACAAAGTTGTTTCCATTCAAAATTTGCCTCGTCCTAAAAATGTTCGAGATGTGAGAAAAGTTTTGGGATTGTTTAATTTTTACAGGAAATTCATCAAGGACTATGGTAATATTGCTCAACCTCTAATTCAGTTGACTAGGAAGAATCAAAGTTTTATTTGGGGATCTGATCAGCAAACTGCATTTCAAAATTTGAACGACTTATTAGTTTCGGCCCCTGTCTTAGCTCACTATACTCCTGGTGCTTATACCGAACTACACTCTGATGCCAGTGGATTAGGGGTTGCCTCAGTGTTGTATCAGAAGATTGATAATGTGTTGAAACCAGTGGGCTATGCTTCGAGGACACTATCTAAATGTGAACGTAATTACAGTGTTCCTGAGTTGGAATTGTTGGCCATCCTGTTTGGACTTACCCACTTCCGCAGTTTTGTTTATGGCTACAAGGTTCATATTGTATCTGATCATCACTCCCTTTGTTATTTAAATAATTTGAAAGATTTGACTGGGCGTTTGGCACGATGGAGTTTGAAATTGCAAGAGTTTGATTATACCATTTCTTATAAATCCGGCAAGAAACATCATGATGCTGATACTCTATCGAGATTTCCTGTGTTACAACCTACAGAAAGTGATCTTGAACAGCTTGATGCACTCCCCACATGTTAGCTGTCATCAGTTGAAGTTGCTGACCACCAGAAGAAAGATACTGGGTTACTTGAGCTTATTAATGCTCTCCATGATCCTCCGTCGGCCCCTGCTAAGCTTCAGAGACAAATTTCCAACTACACACTCAAATCAGGTGTTCTTTATCGTAAAAATGCTGGCTCTACTGGCCCTCTCCATCTGCTGGTTATTCCAGAAGCTCTAAAACATGAAATTCTTTCTTCATGTCATGATGATCCTCTTTCAGGCCACTTAGGATTCTAAAAAACATTTGCCAAAATTCACTCCAGGTATTACTGGGTTGGTATGAAGAAAGATATTGAACATTTTGTCCGAACCTGTCCCAGCTGTCAAACCAGAAAAGGACCGAAGAATCAGAAACCAGCAGGCTTATTACAACCAATTCCGGTTACATCTGTAGGCGAGCGGTGGGGTATTGATTTGCTTGGGCCTCTCCCACGCTCAAATTCTGGACACAAATATGTTGTCGTTGCGACCGAGTATGCTTCTCGCTGGGTCGAGTCTGCGTCGCTTTCTTCAGCAACAATCCCTCAAGTTGCTAAATTTATTTTGCATAACATCATCTGTAAGCATGGAGCCCCTGCTGCCTTGTTATCTGATCGTGGCTCAGTTTTCTTAAGTGAGGTGACACAAGAATTGTTGAGATCTTTATCAGTGTCTTCCAATTTCACCAGTGCTTATCATCCAGCTTGCAACGGACTTACTGAAAGATTTAACCAAACCCTCTTAAATATGCTCAGCCATTTTGTGGATAATAATCAGAAGAATTGGTACTCAATTTTGCCCTATGTTATCTTTTCATATAACTCGAGTGTTCAAGAGTCTACTAAATTTTCACCCTTTTTCTTGATATATGGTCGAGAACCTTCTTTACCTAACCAGGTTCAGTTACAAGCTACGTCTAATGACCTTTTTGTGAGACAGACATTGCAAGAGATTCAGAAGGCACGGGAGGTTGCTGTTGCTAACATTACAAAGCAGCAGGTGAAGCAAAAAGAAGCATTTGATGCTAAACATAGAGATGTGGTTTATAATGTAGGTCAATTAGTTAAAGTTTTCACTCCCATTAGGAAGAAAGGTAAATGTACAAAGTTGTTACATAGATATTTTGGCCCTTTTGAAATTATACGACAGATCACTCCTGTTACCTACCTTGTTGGTCGACCTCATGCTCCCCGTACCAAACATCAGAGTGTTCATGTGTCACGCCTTTACCCTTATTATGATCCTGTGGGTCCTTATAGACTGTAAAGTCTGAGTTTGTGATGCTTAATTAAGCTTTGCTTTTAGGAATATGTGCTATGAATGTCTCTGCTAAATTACAAGTGTATTATTATTATGGGTGTAATTTAAATTTTGAATTATGTTTTGGGAACTGCAAATCATTTGTTTTGTTGTTGTGTTATGCTGCAGGAATGTGTTTCATGTGTACTATGTGCTTAATTGAGCTTTCATTTTCAGGAATGTTCTGTGACAATATTGTTTTGAGTAATGATGTGATGTTGTTTTGTTGCATTCGATTTGATTTGATTTGATATGGTTTGATTTGATTTGACTCGATTTGACTTTGGGTTTCATAATGATGCTGTGATTTTTATTTGCAGAAAATTGTTGCATGAATAGTGTGTGTATTTGAGGTTATGTGATATATGTGAGATTTGCCTCGGTGGGAGTGCCAAAGTGTTACCCCGATGGCGTAGTGTGAGGTTATGTGAGAAATAAGAGTTGAGATTTGCCTCGGTGGAAGTGCCAAAGAGTAACCCCGACGGTGTTAATGAGATGAGAAGAGATGAGATGATGTCAGCTTCGGTGGAAGTGCCACAGTGTAACCCCAACAGTTGTTGTATGATTTCAGAGATTTTGCTTATTGGTGTTGCTGTAACGTGCCCAGTATAGCGTGTGTGATGAATTCACACGAGAGATTATATGGATGGAAGTGATTGTAATGTGAATATTTTTTTTCTGTTTATGCAACAAGTTTATTACCATCTTAGATAGCAAATTTTAATACCCACTGTTTTCCAGCTTAATTCTTGATTTGGAGGATGTGGATGCAACAGTATAATGTCATGTTATTTGTGTCATTCCTGAAATTTTAATGTGATTTCTTGAAGGTTATGCCTATGTTAGATGTTTTGTTTTGAAGAGACAATTGAAAGTTGCGATAAATATGATGATGATTGAAGTAATGATCGAGATTGAACTATTACTGATGATGATTATGAAAGATGTTGATAATAATGAGATGAGAAAGATAGTACTGTGGACGAGAAACTGTATTAGTGACAAGAGTAGGACAATAGTAGTTGAAAGCATGTCACGTGGCGTAGTTTGGAGATGTATTGTGGATGTAGTTTGTAGTGATGTATACACTAGTTTGAGTAGATAGTTAAGTGAGTGTTGTGTGTAATTTGGGCCATGGTCAGTGTGAATCAGTTCATTTCATTGTCATGTGTGATTGTCTTGTAAGTGCACTTACTTTCTTTTGTTAGTGATACCAGCTGGTTATTAAGATTTAATATTGGGATCCCAAAATAAGGTTATGTTTCATTTCTGTCATGTTCATGTATTCTGAGTCTGTTTTACTGTTTTATTTGGATTGTGAAGCATTGTAAGTTAAATTTTGGATGGCAACTCTGTAAAATTTCGTTCTTATGCCAATTTGTACTTATTTTTTTTCTCTTTCTTTGCCCCATGTCAAAAGAATTTTTAGTGTAAACTTTTCCACCTTTAAAATCTTTAATTGTACATGACATACCATTCTTTTATGTGTGATTGTTTGTGGGAGCACCCTGTTTATTGTTTGGTGGTTTTGTTATAGTCTTTTGCTGTGGCGGAGCTCGAGAACATCCAAGAGCATCCCCGGGGCACACCAGAAGTCAAGAAACACCACAGGGAAGCTGTCGGGCAGCCACTACACTGCCGTGGCATAAGGAGCCACCATGTCGGGGGGCAGTCCAAGCCAGCGACTGCCCACCCTGTTGTCATCACCAGAGACCAGTGTTAATTCTACACCAGGACAAATCGTCGTTGTGGGCACTGTATAAAATCACCCACAAACAGTTCCAGCAGACCATCGATATTTTGCGCAGTGTAGTGTGCCTGTGAACTGAGGCAGCGTGGTGTGTGCGTGTGCGGGGTGCTAAAGATAAGTGCATTAACAATATTGGTCGACAGCACTTTAGATTCTCGAGCAGCCATCTAAAAACAATAGCAAAAAGAAAAAAAGCAACATTGTCGTCGGCTGGGTGCTTACCACACATGTATATTATTGTTATATTTTGGTTCATCACACATGTGTGTCATTTTTGTATGTCATTTTATTTTGTTCTTTTCGTGTTTATTATATTTATTTTCCTTATGTCGACGAGGGCGTCGACTTCGGTGGCCAGGGGGAGATGTGGCATGTGCACAGATGTTTTTATTAAGATGCTCTCTGGACTCCGAAGCTCGGCAGTGTCTGTGAGTAGGGGCGAATGAGGGGAAACAGTGTGTCATTGGAAGGGATATGGCGTTACTGACGCTTGGGTATTTTAGCGTGGCTTCTGATCATTCTGTGAGTAGGCTTCGAGTGAGTTAGACGGACAACTGCCTAAGACATGGCGTCCTCGCCCGGCAGACACATGGGGTAAGAAATCTTTTATAATAAATCTAACAGCTATCCATTCTCTTGCAGTTTTAATTATGATAGTGTAGAGTTCCTTTCCTCTCCCTTCAGTCAGAAATTGTGTTGGTGTATTAATTATTTAGAGAGATAACTTAGCTGCGTCCCTTCGTCGTTGCCTCGTAAATTAAAAGTTTTTTGTTTGATTAACGATCCCTCTCGCAAGCGAGTTGCTCCCATCTGCATTTCTAAGTTAATATAAGTGAGGCATACGACAATATCCACAACCAAATGCCTTACTATTTCATGCCAGGTGTGGTATCTAACGGAATTATCTGGTATCCTGCTGTATTGCAGGGCTGAGGATGACATCACATATGAGGAAGTGCTCATATCTCAGAACCAAATGCCTTACTATTTCATGCCAGGGGTGCTATCTAACGGAATTATCTGGTATCCTGCTGTATTGCAGGGCAGAGAATGACATCACATATGAGCAAGTGCTCATATCTCAGAACCAAATGCCTTACTATTTCATGCCAGGTGTGGTATCTAACGGAATTATCTGGTATCCTGCTGTATTGCAGGGCAGGGAATGACATCACATATGAGCAAGTGCTCAGATCTCAGAACCAAATACCTTACTATTTCATGCCAGGGGTGGTATCTAACGGAATTATCTGGTATCCTGCTGTATTGCAGGGCAGAGAATGACATCACATATGAGCAAGTGCTCATATCGACAACCAAATGCCTTACTATTTCATGCCAGGGGTGGTATCTAACGGAATTATCTGGTATCCTGCTGTATTGCAGGGCAGAGGATGACATCACATATGAGCAAATGCTCATATCTCAGAACCTATGATTTATAGGACCTGTGTTTATTAGACATTTGTTTCTTGTTTTGATGCCTATTATCATCCCCTGAAATATTGGATGGTTCCTTTTAACACCAGGTATATGGGGCGTTTCAAAACTCGACCGATTAACTTTAAGGGATCATAGAGAGGTGTTTGGGGGAACAGTTGGAGATAGAATAATTATGGTATCGTATGATTTTGTGCAATAAGCCAAAATAAATGTTAGCCAGTACCACCTCAATGATATATTTAAGCATTTGCTCATTGCCAAGAAGTATACATGTGTGGGTCAATGGTAAAGTAGGGATTCTCAAGCCAGTGACACCAGCCTCCAAGATGAAGGCCTGCCGAATGATTCAAATGTTTGATTGTGAAGAATGTGGAACACAGCACTGCTCAATTTGTTATTGTCGCTGCTGTCAAATGCAATCAAGGAAATTAAACGAATGAATTTTGAACAGGAATGTACAACATAAGATATTGTAATGTTCTATATATACACAGAATCGTTTAGGGAGGCGACATTACCATGACCTGGGACTAATACACTTTGGATAAGAAATAAGGCAGATCACACATTCCTGCTTAAGTTTTATTTATTCACTTTCAGATATACGGAAACAGTTGACAGTGATTCCCTGAAATACGCATATTTTCCTTTTAGGAAGCGTCAGTGAAGCACATTTGCAAAAAGTCAAATACGTACCTATGAAAGCGCCTGTTGTCACTCGCATGGATAGCTCTGTGTTCGATACCCCCTGTGAAATAACTTTTGTTTTTCTTCTTGTGTTTAAGGTTACGGATGCGCACATACGCGAATAGCAATGGTAATTTTAATTCCTGTATAATCCAGAAGGAAAAACATTTACTTTTTGTGTAATAGTCATTTCTAAAGAGGGTTTAAATCTATAGCAGTCCTTCTTTCTCAAGGTCACTATGGTCATATTCAGTGTACAATTTAATTAATGATGAAACGTTGCACGAAAGAAGCAGCAATGAATACTCCGTTGCGTGGATATAAGAACTATTCAGGGAACAGCAATAAAATGACGGTAGTGTCAATTTACGAAAACGAATTCAAACTGTTAGAGATAATGAAAGAAGATGGAAATGAAGCTCTTAATTTCACAATAGGCCGGAGATTATTCACCACTGCTATTCGCATATGGATACGCCTCTGTTTTAAGAACAGCCCACACAAGATGAAACACAAAAGTTATTTTACAGAAGGGATCGAACACTATAGCCAACGATGCTGGGAGGTGATGTGGCCCACGAGGCCGCACTCGCTTGGGTGGGATCGAACCGCAGCTTCACGCTGTAGCCCATAGCGCAGGACATCTGTTTAAGTTGCTACTGACAACTCTAGCCCCGCCCTCTGCCAGCGTCACCTCCTTGAGCATAATTCTATCCACTAGATTGACAAGGTACTTTACCTCCCCCCAAAATATGCCCCAACTGCCGAAGGGTAACATTGCAAGCTGGTTGTCCAAGTTCTCAATTCTTTCTTCAATTCTGGCTCAAAAATAAAGTGTTATATAATAAAAAAAACGCAGAAATAAAGACGAAAGTTAAGAAGTTTGTTTTATTAACACATTTAATCCAATGTTCATGATACACTACGTTTTCTTAATTTTTGTTTATTGCCTTGATGGTGGCAATACTTGACCTTCGTCGCCATGTCAGTGATTAATGTCGCAAGTAATTCCTCGCCATCCTCTAGAAGGCTGAAGTATGATGTATTGGTTTAAACTTTCCCCGTGTACTAATCGTAGTGAAACTCCATGATTGCGGAGGTATCTGAACCATTCCTTCATTTCGCATCGATTACAACAGCGTTAATTGGTTAGTTTTTGTGTCCCTGAAGGACAGCCAGATACAGAACCGATACCGGCTGGGTGGAGTCGAAGGTTGGTTACCTGAAGCTGGAAACCTTACGAAGAGAAAATCTCTACTAAGATCTACGGGGATGGGCCAATTTTTATGTCCGTCAGTGTACATGGAAAACTTCAAATTAAGTTGCGTTTTCGATATCTTGCGATGGGAAGCTATTATTTTATGTAAAGCATGTCTGCGAAGTAAAGACCACTAGATAAACAGTTGATAAACGGATGAAAGGACTCGCGTTGAAATATCGTACTGGCCTGACTATCGATATTGACAGAATTTAACCTATCGCAAATAAAGTTTAGAGCTGGATTGTAATGATATGCCTTTGATTTTAGAAATTAAAGCAATACTTTGTAGGAAATAAACTGAAAATGGTTTTATACAAACATTGGAAGAAATGTATGCTGTCTTGCAATGTCACGAATTCCTCCATCGAGTATATTTATTCATAAAAACTGTCTACTTCCTATCACTTGATAAATATTGTTCTAAATAGTTTCAATGTATCTGTGATCAGAGTTATGAGCTTTGAGCCCGGCTGAGGCGACGGCTTTTCTTTAATTAAAAGTTATTTCTAAGAGCACTATGTATACGCTGAAAGGAGCAATTCTAAAGTGTAACATTGTACTGCCTTCAAGCACTCCATCAAAAACTTCGATACAGACATTTCAACAGAGATGCATGTTTTGTTGCGGCTCCCTGAATAAAAACACATTTTTAGAAAAACCTCTGAGAGAGAGAAGAGCGCGATAAAGATTTGGTATTTAAGTTCCAAAAATGCGACACGAATACTATTACCAGCACTACCAAGCTACTTCGATGAACACTACTTAAGGGGGAGATATCAATCCTCCAGTCAGCCCTAGATGGCGTCTTAGAACAAAGGGCTCCACGAGCCCCCGTCGGGGCCCACAGAGAGTGCTCCGGCTACTCACTACCGAGGACGTCGGAAGCCCAGGTAACAACCCTACAATCCTGACACACATCTCCTTAACTTCTTACACCTTCTCACCCTAAATTTCCAAGGGCGCAAGTAGGGCCTCGGTCATGCTTGCGTCCTGGCACCTTCCTTCACCCGGCTTAGGCTCTGCCTGCCGAACAATCCCTATCACCTTGAATCCGGTACTGCCTCACCTTTCCCTCTCCGGTGGAGGAGATTTTAGTGGGTATGCCGACCTGTCGGTGAGTCCCACACTCTCAGTCCCGACTCCCATCGGGGCTGAGGTCAGTGATTAAATCATTTTCTCTCCACTCGAAAAAAACACGAATATTTTCAACCTCCTCCCATACCCAACTACCCTTTTCGTGCAATATTTTTATTTTATTTTTTCTCAAAATGTCTAACGATTTTGATTCAAATACGATATGTTTAAGATATTTACGTGACAAATTAAACTATATATTAGACTGTGAAGTCCCCTTTTCTGAATTACTTGTATAATTGATAAACCGTGAAAGAGACCAAATCTGACTACACAAAAAATATAGATCTCGTAAAAGCACACAATTTATGGGGTGTTAACTGTTTCCGATATAAATTTAGTTATTGATTTGAATTTTAAAATCACAATTTCAAGTAAAAAAAATATTTTTTCGCGCGGTCATGCAAAAGGACCAGAATTCCAAAGCCGCTCTTAAATGATTCGACTCGCTTAAGCCTACCGTACTCCTCTATGTGTTATAAAGCCATTTCTGGAAACGTTTATCTCGATTAAGTAGATAAAATAAGAATAAGCAGTCATGTGAAAGCATGACATGAGGTAACTGTAACCATTAACGCCATAGCTCACATGTTGCTGGCCAGCACCGACAGCAGATTCAAAAGTAAAATGTACTACAGCTGAAGCAGTTAAAGGTCAGCTTAAGGCTGGTTCACAATACTCCGGTAACGAGAATGGAAATGCATATCGACACCGAAGTGGAAAGTCGATTTTATGCATTGGGGCGTCATTTGTTTGTAATTGGCAATGATTATCTTTTCACCTCTTTTAATCCAGCCAGCATAATGCGAGTTAATGAATGTCAAAATTCTATAAACATTATCTAAATGTAGATTCATTACTATTTGCGATTCTTCTAGTCGTTCATGCCTTTATTAATAGCGTACACTAAAGTTAGTTGGCGTTGCTTGTTAATTTCTACCGGTTTTTCTGTTCTTTGTAGCTTTTGCTGTTGCTTTTGAGGCAATAACCTGATTTGAGTTGCATATAAACAGAGTACAATAGACGCTTTCGCTAGAAGAACCTATGTTCAATACAATTCAGGGAGTCAGGACGAACACTGCTGGAATTTCATTTACTCAGCTTGCGACTAGAGAGAGCTCTAGCGGAGCCGCCTAGGAATTTCTATAGTAAAGAGTCTAATGCGCACAATATTCCTCTAACATACCGTGCCCGGGAACGAGAAAGTTAAAACTTCTTTCGCGTTAGCGAGACCATTTCCATTGATTGTCAACGTTCATGTATTTCAAGTTTGTCGTTGTAGTTTCCGTTCTCAGTTACTGTGAACTAACGAAATATGGTGAAGAGCCGCATTTCAATCATAGTGTGTAATGTTCTTGATTTAATGATACCCTTTTATACTAGCCTTTGTCACTACTGTGTATTTTACGAGGTGAACAAAGTTATATTATTGTGGATATTGTTCTCTTCGTTACCATGGAGCTCAATTAATTTTTTTCATATACGTTCAGATGAATAAATTGCATCTTGTTCATTGAGAAAGCGTGTCCCACTAGAAATCGCCGTGTTCCATCTCTATACAGAGGCGGACAGAAGTATTCGAATTTATGGATACGCAGTTTTAAATCTTGAATTAATCGACATAGGATTATCGTGTGCTTCATACACATACACAGTACACGGATGATAAAAATACGTGTGTATTATTCAACATGTGATTTCCCTTAAAAACGTTACGTTACCTTATGACACAAGTATTCAAACGCGCCCTATGATACAGCAGTAAAACACAGTAAATGTGGGAACATTGACGTGTACACCTCTAGAACGCCTTATTTATGTCTGCTGTCATACAGTACACAAGCAACTTCAACTACAGTCCAAATGGGGATGGAAGGAAAACAGACGACTCTAGACGAGAGAGAAATCATCTTGCATAATATAAGACATGTAAAGAAATTGGAGAAGCTGTGTGGTGTGTCATCCAAGGCTATAAAATGAGGAAAACTTACTTCTAGAGATCAAGGACAAATGGTGAAGCAAAATTCAAGAGAAGCAGCAACAGAAATTAGAGCATATCTGGAAGAACATGTGGTTCATGAAAGAACAGTTCGTATGGCTCTCAAGGGTACAATTCCAGAACATCAACGACAAAATCTTAAGTAAAGTAAACAAGATAAAGATGTGCCAATGCAGTATTTAACGAAGAACAGTGACATCGTGTGTAATGAAAGATGTGATGGCCGGGGTGAAGACAGACTGAGTGCTACGGCCAAACATGGCGTCAAGTGGTGTGAGCTAGCTTTTATTGATGGCAACATCTGCAGAGAAGCGCTCAAAAGCTAAATCTTGGAAATAATTGTTATTTCCAACAAGACCTAAGCACACTTGAGAAGTTGCCAGGTTATGGATCATCAAGACTCTCAATCACCCGATCGAGAACATCTGAGGATCAGCAAACTCTCAATCACAAGCAAAAAAAGACTGAAAGACATTATTTGGCAAGAATGGAGTAAAAGTGATTTAGACTTAACTAGCAAGTACGTACATTCAATGCCAAGGCGTTTGGCAGCACATGACATGATAACTAAGTACTAGAGTGCTGTGTTTTGTTTATTTGAATACTTATGTCCAACTGTTGGGAAAACATTTTTCAGTTTTCATTATGGAAATGTACTTATCTTTAATTTAAGTAAATACATACGACATTTAAAATGAAATAAACGTGTGTTAAAACATAGAAGAGATTTGTTTATTATATTGCGTAAGTTTGGTATTTAAATGTAATCTTTTAGTAACATAAAGTTCATATTTGAATACTTCTGTCCGCCTCTGTATATATGAATTTCTTAAACAAAAAAACTATATAAGTAGGATATATAGGACAGACCTGGCGCAGTTTTTGCGTTTATATGGGAAAAGATAGGGAAAACGAGGGTATATGAGGCGGTTCACGGAGGAAAATGCGTTTATATGGGGAAGATAGGGACTACGAGGATCGATGCTAGGCTAGATAGAGGTTGAAGGAATGAGGGTGTGCTTTATATGAGAGATTCGTGGAATACGAGGAGAAGTGTTGGACTAGATAGGGGTTGAGATATGGAATATGCATTTATATGGGAAAGATAAGGAAAACGTGAACAGAGGCTAGGATAGACAGATGCTGAAGCAGGGGGAATATGAACATATTTACAGGAGAGATAGGGGATACGTGGAGAGGTACTAGACTATTCAGGGTTTGAAGGGTAGAGTATGACTTTTTATATGAAGAGACGAGGAAAACGAGGGTATATGCTAGGTTGAGAGAACCTTCAAGGAGGAAAAAATGCGTTTATATGGGAGAGATAGGGAAAACGAGGAGAGTTCTAAGGTAGAGCAGGGACTGAAGGAGGGAGAGATATGCTTTATACGACAGTGATAGGGCATACGAGGGGAGGTGCTAGTGCAGACAGAGGTTAAGGAGTACGGTATACGTTTATATGAGGAATATATGGAAAACGGGGGCAGGCGGTATGATAGACAGAAGCTGGACCACTTTTACGTTTATATGGGAAAGGATAGGGAAAACGAGGGTAGATGCGACAGTTCAAGGAGGAAAATGCGTTTATAGGGGAGAGATAGGGAATACGAGGGCTGATGCTAGGCTAGTCAGATGCTGAAGGAGGGAGGGATACGCTTTATACGAGAGAGATAGGGAATACAAGGAAAGATGTTATACTAAACAGGACTTGAAGGGTAGAATATGGCGTTTTATATGAGCGAGATAGTGAACCGAGGAGAGGTATTAGGCTAGGAGTTTTGAATGATAGAGTAGACGTTTATATGCGAGAGATAGGGAATACGAGGGTCGATGCTAGGCTAGACAGGGTTGAAATAGGGAATGTCTTATATGAGAGAGGTGGGGGGAATATGAGGAGAAGTGTTAGGCTAGACAGGAAGGTCTGAATGACAGAGTATGCGTTTATATGGGAAACGATAGGGAAAACGAGGGTAGGCGCGACAGTTCAAGGACGAAAATGCGTTTATAGGGGAGAGATAGGGAATACGAGGGCTGATGCTGGGCTAGTAAGATGCTAAAGGAGGGAGGGATATGCTTTATACGAGAGAGATAGGGAATACAAGGAAAGATGTTATACTAAACAGGACTTGAAGGGTAGAATATGGCGTTTTATATGAGCGAGATAGCGAACCGAGGAGAGGTATTAGGCTAGGAGTTTTGAATGATAGAGTAGGAGTTTATATGCGAGAGATAGGGTATACGAGGGTCGATGCTAGGCTAGACAGGGTTGAAGTAGGGAATGCGTCTTATATGAGAGAGGTACGGGAATATGAGGAGAGGTGCTAGTCTAGACATGTGTCGAGGAGCAGAGTATACGTTTATATGGGAGAAATATGGAAAACGGGAGAGATACAAGGATAAACAGGGGTTGAAGGAGGAGGAATGTAGGTTTATACGGTAATATAGAGAGTAATTCGATTATAAAACTTTTATCATCCAACGTTACAACACTTTTATATACTTTTTCTAAACCTTACAAACTTTATATATGTTAAACTAGGGCGCGAAACGGAGAGAGACAAACTGTATATCGGTTTACAGTGAAGTATCCGTTCTAACCTATGCCCACCTTGTATGTTCGACATCTTCTCATTGTCTATTCATTCCTAACATAATCACGTAACAAGACGTAACCAACAAACGTAACCACGTAACAAGACGTAACACAACGTAACATAACGGCATGACAAGACGTCACACTAAGTAACATAAGCACGTATCCTCATAACATCACGTGAACATCACGTAACCAGAAACGTCACACGACGTAACAACACGTAGCAACTATGTAACCATGTAACAAAACGTAAGAACAACACGTAACCAGCCCATTGCTAAAGCGATCTAAACTAATTCATCCTTCATAACTTAGACAATAAGTACGAGAATCTAGCCTAGATTAACCCGACCAATCCTAAACGTTCCTCTCATCATCCATTCTAGTCAGGCATCGACTAACCTAATCTGGCTAACCAAAGATAACCTCAACTTTCTTTTAGTGAAATTGCAAGGTTTTATTCAGGTTTTATTATTCGAGAGTTTTAATTGAAAAGTTTACGTCAACATACCTTTATTTTAGTTCCTTGTAGGCGTCTCTCCCCTTTTTATCTAGGCTTGAGACTAGCACTAGGATTGCTCCTAATGGCAGGGTTACCACCTTCCCTTCCATCTTCTTCTTTCTTCATCGGTCGTCAGCTAGCTGCATATACAGCACACGGATAACCTTCATTTTTTTAAGATTGTAGACTCACGAGAAAATCTTCATATTCGACTTACATTCTCTTATGCACTACTTGTAATGCTGTAATGTCCATAGGCGTATGTCGTTATACCGTCCTCAGCAATAATTCTTTTATCGTCGTATGGTGTCAATGTAATTTTATTCACTTGTACTGTGGCAAGAGCATGCTGTCGCGACAGGATCAGATTCATGGGCGTTCTGATAATTTCTCTGGTTTTAAGGCAGTCAGTATAGCTCTCGAACGTGACGTACTGCTTAATAGCACTACGTTTTATGCCTTTAATCTTTTTTATCATTGAACCGTCGATATCTAGGGCATACATTTTAGGTCGTAGCCCTACAAAGCGTTGAATGATTTTACCATTAGCCTCATCTTTAAATTTCCCAAGTACCTTCTTGTTTAGAGGTGAATAGCATATATGGCTTGTAGGATAATCAGCAGTATCTAGGTGCTCAAGAAAACGTAACTTATCCTGGTACACATCTTCAGTTGTAACACGATGAATGAACGAATCAGTGTCCATATACATAAGCTTCAGGTTTTCAGCTCCATAATACGGTAGCAACACATCATAGTGATACAGGTACATTAATGTCTTGGAGATATCCAACACACTCATACCGATGTATATAGGCTTGTTGAACACGATCTGTCGGGAGGCCATATGTACAGCAGGTAGATTAGAAGCATATATCGTCCTGTCGATAAACGTTGGCTTTGCAATTAACTTTTCCAGAGTCTTCTCATTTGTCACCAGCCGTATATCCATACGATTACGCAGGTTCTCCATAGTTTTTCCGAACATAGCATTGTTGAACAATTTGTAGAGATCCTTCTCAAAATCATTTGCAGCTTGTTGTCGTAGTCTGTTGTTAAATTCCACATACGGTTTTAACCATCGAGACTGTTGGAATTGTAGCACACGATGGATTTTTGTTAACCGTAGTCCATGATCAAGAGCTTGCTTCAAAGCCATGTAATGCACTACATACTTATTTCGAGGTCCTAGATGAGGTATCAGTTTCTTTGTAGGAGAGTCCTTAGGCGTCATACACTCAGGCAGGAAAGGTAGATCGTTGTGTAGATCGTGAAGTTCTGCAGGATACTCGACGTCGACTTCTAATATGTAACCGTAAGGATCATCTTCCTGTAGTCTTTCTAAGTCAATTTTTCAGGTGATACCCACTCAAATCCACCATAAGGGAGAGCGTGACTCATTGCCCACCCATATTGGTTGTTGGCGTCCTCATAGGTAATAAATTGGGTTGGTCTTGACGGATCATACTTCTCCATGTAGGTGTTATTAGCCTCTGCATAGCGGTGGGAAACTTGACATAAACCTCCTCTTATACCAGATTCCACCATGAGTAATTGATCATAATCCTGTAACAATTCCAGCTGAATTCCAGTGTACAGTAACATGGCATCCCATGTAAGTCCTGGAGAGGTGAAATAATGTGCAGGGTCGACTTTGTGTGTTTTGAGTGTTTGCTCCCTAAATGTCTCAAAGACATCAGCTAGGATAAGCACATAAGAGATTAAGTAGAGGTCGCTGTACTCGCCCAGGTTTCTGACATTAAACAGCTCCCATACATTTTTAGCATGATCGTAGTCAGCATCACTAATTTCCTCTTCATTTAATTTATTGTAGGAGTCCTTAGGAGGTAAGCAGGTTTCGTTCAAGACGTCCCATGAAGTGATGTAATCATAGGGAAATACACCCTTACGGGTCATCAACTTCAACTTGTCTTCTCCGAAGTACTTCAATGTTTCAGGATACGATGCTAGATTTTTTACCAGCTTATCCAAGCTTGTACTCAGGAACCGAAAACTATCTACAAACCGTAGCTTTATATCTCCGACATACTTGGAGAATGATATATAGCTTTCTTCAGAGCTAGGAATTACTTCCACCCGCTCACTTGTACATCCCAGCTCCTTAACAATGAAGTGTGAGTCATATCCACTGAGGTTGTGCATGAAGACAGGGATATATTTAGGTGTTTTGCAGGCTAAATTACATTCATTATGCAGACTCCCCCGATATTCACCACTGATGTGATCATGGTCGCGTACTTTATAGTTCTCTTCAGTAAAGGTTTTTCCGCACAAGTAGCTACTGTAGAGGCGCTGAAATCCAACTGCTGTTGATCTGTAAGTTTCAGGGGCATGACAGATTTGTATATATTGTTAATCTCCTTTGCAAGGAATGACAGGTATTCCATAAACTTCTGAGCAGCATCAACAGCACGATATACATAGGGATGCTTAGGAAGACCAGTTTCCAGATGTTCAACGTTGGTTGATCGTTTAACGTAAACAGAAGCTCATTGCTGTGTGCTCTTGATAAGGGGTTGTATAGGAAGTTTCAGGACTGGGAATACACGTATGACATGGAGTGAGAATACTCTCAAAATCCGCATAGATGACGTAAGGTAGTTTCAGCATCCTCTCCACATTTTTAAACTGTACAATTGATTTCTCCTTTGTAGGCATAATTACCCTTGCAACACCATGCTGATTACAGATGGCTGCATGTTCTTCCAGTTTTTTCAGTCCACTTTGTCCATATCGATTGTCAAAATGTGTAAAGCACCGCTTACAGGTATATATCACTCCATCATGCTTAGTTTTCTGACGTCGAACGAGCTTCTCAAAATTCTTGATATATACATAGTGATGTTTTCCACTACTGTCACTCAATAGTAGGAGGTCACAGTGGTCAGGTAGTTCAGTGTCAACAACCTTTATCGGATACACTTCATGCTTCTCATCCAGACCGAAAACGTTGATGGACATCCTATTAAGCTTCTCAAATTTAGGTAATTGAGAAAGCGGAGTAGGATAGGAAACACAGCTGAAGTCGTACTTATCTTGAAGTTTCTTATATTTGCTCACCCGCTGTGCATCCTTCTCAACGAATTTGGCCAATACAGAGTACATGAAACATAGCTCATCAGTTAAATTCTGGATGTTAATGCAGGCTTTTCTTGCTTCAACAGATGGAGGTAGGGGTATGTAGCTACTTCCTCGTAGCGGATTGTACTTGTTGATACGAAGGCGCACCCCTTCCACAGTAAAGCAGAGCCCAATTGCTTCCCTTTAGTTGTGATTCCTCCATTTCAGTAACCAATTTCTTCATTTTGGCTTCCAGCATAGAGTCCAGGTCCGTTTCTAGGAAAACAGCTTGATTTCTGGTTTTAAATGTCTTGTCACAGGTTTCTCCGATACTGTTAACAAATCTACACTCAGCTAACAGATTAATTTTCAAACTCTTGTGAATACCAAGCTCTTTATGCACAGCTTGGATTATCCGCTGTTTTGCTTCATGCAGGTATATATTCAGATCCTTAGTTGATTCACATCGTATAAAATACGATTTCAAGCGTCCATGGAATGAAGTTTCATATTCTTTCATGTCGCACTCCTCCATTGCAGATAACAACTCTTGCTTTGACGGTTCTAATCTACGTTTCTTCTCAGGTCTGTTTATTTCACAAAAATCTTCGTGTCGACGACCCTTATAACTGTATTTGAAGGCTACATTACAATATTTACACTTGAAGAGCTTTTTACAACGTAGCTCATGTCGTCTTTTATCATATCCACGGAGGAACTTCTTACAGCATTTACCACAAGAATATCCTGAGACACTAGGAATGATATCCTTATACGAGGACTTATTCATTTTTCTTCTTGATATAATAAGGTATTTACCTTTCTTCAAGGAAATGTACGCCTTGATATCACTTAGAAAGCTGATTATTTTCTGAGAGAACAGCGATGTTAACACCTCAGAGATGATCAACAGAATGAATTTCAATGCTAGAGGATGCTCTATTTATAGAGGAAGCACGAACCTTTATGCATCAATTATATAACGTATTAACCCTCCTTCAAGGAAATGTACTCTTCTTCACATTGATAACACTTTAGATTATTTTCTGAGAGAACAGCGATGTTAACACCTCAGAGATGATCAACAGAATGAATTTCAATACTCAAGTTCGCTCTATTTATAGAGAAAGCACGAACCTTTTTTAATCAATTATATCCTGATTATTAATACTAAAAACGGTGATGAAGCGTGTAAGCTCTTATATATTTCAATTCGTGTTACACTGATGTTCGAGCGTCTCCGTATAGTTTCGTATGTTTAGAGAGAAAGTGTAAAGTATTGTGAAGATGTTATGTATTGTTCGGCTATAATCGTACAGATTCGGAGAGCTTGACTGGTGAAGGTGATGAACGATCCGTCGACCGAGCAGGAGGCAAGCATTCCCTTCGCGCAACGAAACCTAGATGCAAAAAGAAATAAAATCGTGTTAGATGAGAAACCACCCAGACATTCGCCTACAGACCATGGAAAACCATGAAAAAAATATGTCAGAGTGAGCGTCCAACGGAACTCGAACCAGAGACTCTAAAAGCACACGTGAAAGATACAAATTGTATAGAATGAAAGGAAATCGGTGACGATGAGAAACCACTCCAGCATTCGCCTACAGACCAGGGAAAACCCTAAAAAATATGATGTCAGATTGATCAACCAACAGAAATCAAACAAAAGACCTTAGAACCATATAGGTTAAGTTGTAAATCAAATAAAAATGCAATAAAATCGTGCTAGATGAGAAACCACCCAGACATTCGCCTACAGACCAGGCAAAACCATGAAAAATATGTCAGAGTAAACAACCATCGTCAATCGAACGAGGGAAACCATCAGATTACTCTAGAAGCATAAAATTGCAGATGAAAGAAAATCGTGATAAATGAGAACCCACTCAGGCATTCGCCTGCAGACCAGGGGAAACCATGAAAAAAAATCAAAGGGCTGAGCGACTGGCGGATAGAGTGTGCGACCGACAGGGAAATCAAACAAAAGGTCTCTAGAAGCATAAAGTTGCAAATGAAAGAAAATCGTGATGGATGAGAACCCACTCAGGCATTCGCCTGCAGGCCAGGGGAAACCATGAAAAAAATCAAAGGGCTGAGCGACTGACGGATAGAGTGTGCGACCTACAGGGAAATCAAGCAAAAGGTTTCTAGAGACAAAAAAATGCAATTGAAATGGAATCATGATAGCAAATGCCACTACAGCATTAGGCAGCAGACTAGCGAAAATCGTGAGAAACGTAAGGTCAGAGTAAACAATCGATGGAAATCTAACCCCTGAACCCTAGAAATTCACGTGAAAAAATACAAATAAAATGGTTTGAAAGGGAATCGTGATAGCAAATACCTCTACTGCATTAGGCGGCAGACCAGCGAAAATCGCGAGAAACGTAAGGTCAGAGTGCTCGTCCCTACAGGAATCGAATCCGAGACATCTCGAATGCAAAGTGCTGCCGTTATTGACTGAACAAAACAGTAAAAGCAGACCTCATTAGCAGTCGTCATGCTTAAGCACGTTAACTTTCACCATATGACGTCACAGTCGGGGACAGTTTGACTGTCGCCACCATGTCGGGACATGCATATTTTAGACATCTCATATTTTAGAGTCATATACAGAAGTTTCATACCAACGTACTCACTACGCTCGCAAAGATAATCTAAAATTTCATCGTTGAAATACTTTGGAAATAGTGTAGAAGTTTTTCCGCCCTTATTTAATTAAATTCATGTATATACCCTATTATTTAGTGATTTTTTCAATAATTTCTTCCTCTCATTCGTCAAAAATCAGTGTACAATACGCATTTTTATACGTTTTAATGTTCGTTTATTTTTAAAACCGCTGCATTTGTCCGTAATTACGAGCAATACTTTTTTTCAGATTTACTCAGATGTGTAGCTTGTAGAATCGAATTAGGAAATGTTTTAATAAATGTATTGTATTTTTGGTTAAAGTATCTACATTTTTAAAGCTGGCAGGACCGCTATTTGTATAGTATAAAGATTGTTATATTTTCATTTTTAAGACTTCCTTCGTTAAAGATAATGTCTTGCAATCTATTTTTAAATTTCTTTTGCAAAGATAATCTAAAATTTCATCGCTGAAATAGTGTAGAAGTTTTTCCACCCTTATTTAATTAAATTCATGTATATACCCTATTATTTAGTGATTTTTTCAATAATTTCTCCCTCTCATGTCCATCATTCGTCAAAAAATCAGTGTACAATACGCATTTTTATACGTTTTAATGTTCGTTTATTTTTAAAACCGCTGCATTTGCCCGTAATTACGAGCAATAATTTTTTTTCAGATTTACTCCGATTTTTAACTTATAGAATCGAATTAGGAAATGTTTTAATAAATGTATTGTATTTTTTTAGCTTAAAGCATCTACATTTTAAAGCTGCCATGGCCGTTATTTGTATTTAGTATAAAGATTGTTATATTTTCATTTTTAAGACTTCCTTTGTTTAAGATAATGTCTTGCAATCTATTTTTAAATTTCTTTTAAAACCAAAGCGAACGTTAACAACTATAATGGCTGTCTTCATGTATCGGGAAGCTAACATGGCCGCTTCACTCATCTTTTAGAAGCGTACCTTACATGTAGGTAAGCAAGGTAGCATCAGCTGGCGGAGAGGAGAAGGCTTGCGAAAGGCGGCTGAGGGGCGGCACCTGGAGGGAGTAAGTTAGGGATGAAAGGCCGGCTTCATGAAGCGCTGAGAGCTAGCCGAGCCCGCCAGTACGGCACAGCTCGCCGTAAGGGTCGGACCTAATACAGTGTAGAGCTTATACAGCTGCAGCGCGCGCGAGCGTCTTACGTAATCTAGTTTTTACGCTCACTATACCATTTAAATATACATTCATCTAAGAGATATAATATTCGTGAGGATGACAGATATCTAAATATACATAACAAAGAAATTAGTTACTGATATAAATGTAATATCGTACGTTCACCATTTTATTTTTAATTACTTTTTTTATTTTATTCGAGGATGACTTTGTATTCATGTCACGGGATTCAATCCTAGTCCTCCAGCCCGACTTGGAACAACAATCAATAACGAGCTACAATCCAAGGATATAATCGGTAATAATAAAAAAAATTTATTAACACCGTCAAATAAAAAGCTCTGTAAACGTATGTATTTCCCCTCACTTCCCCTCTTCCCCCACCCTACAGTAGATAATTAATGGCGACACGCAGCTTCAAAGCCGATGTCGACCACTGATAAGGTCCTTTCTTCTATGCAGTCGACTCCCACCCCCCCCCCGCTTTTTGCTATTCCGTCACCGCCATTTACGATGAGAACAATAATGCATTGTCATGTGTCTCTGATTTGCGGTGAAAGAATAGCACACGTGAAAACACTTAACCTTTGTGGTTTCACCCTTAAAAGCTACTGGAGCATGATGCCCCCTCCTCTCTGCTCTACTCCAACGCTGGCCTCGGTATTGGAGAACAATGGGCTATTGTTCAAATCGCCTAAGCCAGCGTTGGAGTAGAGCACAAAGAGAGGGCGTGCCCAGTGTACGGGATAGGATTAGAAAGGATGGGGCAGGGGGATCGGGTGTCCAGTAGCTTTTCAGGGTGAGGTCACAAGGGAAGGGGTGGGGGAGGGGTGGCCGCCAGCACGTGACCAGACCACATGGGGGGAGGGGGCGGGGCTAGTGGCACGTGCGACCAGGCGGCATATGAGGCCTCAAAGGGAGGCGGCGGGGCTTGTCGGCATAGAACAAAGAACCTTATCAGATGGCGGCATATCCTTTGTGCGCTGGAGAGGGTGGTGAGGGTGTTTAACAAGACAACATTCTTCTTTCTGTGGTAGTGAAGTTGTTTAACAAGACAACATTCTTCTTTCTGTGGTGGCGAGGGTGTTTAACAAGACAACATTCTTCTTTCTGTGGTGGTGAGGGTGTTAAACAAGACAGCATTCTTCTTTCTGTGGTGGTGAAGTTGTTTAACAAGACAACATTCTTCTTTCTGTGGTGGTGAGGGTGTTTATCAAGACAACATTCTTCTTTCTGTGGTGGTGAGGGTGTTTAACAAGACAACATTCTTCTTTCTGTGGTGGTGAGGGTGTTTAACAAGACAACATTCTTCTTTCTGTGGTGGTGAGGGTGTTTATCAAGACAACATTCTTCTTTCTGTGGTGGTGAGGTTGTTTAACAAGACAACATTCTTCTTTCTGTGGTGGTGAGGTTGTTTAACAAGACAACATTCTTCTTTCTGTAGTAGTGAGGTTGTTTAACAAGACAACATTCTTCTTTCTGTAGTAGTGAGGATGTTTAACAAGACAACATTCTTCTTTCTGTGGTGGTGAGGGTGTTTATCAAGACAACATTCTTCTTTCTGTGGTGGTGAGGGTGTTTATCAAGACAACATTCTTCTTTCTGTGGTGGTGAGGGTGTTTATCAAGACAACATTCTTCTTTCTGTGGTGGTGAGGTTGTTTATCAAGACAACATTCTTCTTTCTGTGGTGGTGAGGGTGTTTAACAAGACAACATTCTTCTTTCTGTGGTGGTGAGGTTGTTTATCAAGACAACATTCTTCTTTCTGTGGTGGTGAGGTTGTTTAACAGGACAACATTCTTCTTTCTGTGGTAGTGAGGTTGTTTAACAACACAACATTCTTCTTTCTGTGGTGGTAGGGGGTTTAACAAGACAACATTCTTCTTTCTGTGGTGGTGAGGGTGTTTAACAAGACAACATTCTTCTTTCTGTGGTAGTGAAGTTGTTTAACAAGACAACATTCTTCTTTCTGTGGTAGTGAAGTTGTTTAACAAGACAACATTCTTCTTTCTGTGGTGGTGAGGTTGTTTAACAAGACAACATTCTTCTTTCTGTGGTAGTGAAGTTGTTTAACAAGACAACATTCTTCTTTCTGTGGTGGTGTGGTTGTTTAACAAGACAACATTCTTCTTTCTGTGGTGGTAAGGTTGTTTAACAAAACAACATTCTTCTTTCTGTAGTAGTGAGGTTGTTTAACAAGACAACCTTCTTCTTTTTGTGGTGGTGAGGTTGTTTAACAAGACAACATTCTTCTTTCTGTGGTAGTGAAGTTGTTTAACAAGACAACATTCTTCTTTCTGTGGTAGTGAAGTTGTTTAACAAGACAACATTCTTCTTTCTGTGGTGGTGAGGTTGTTTAACAAGACAACATTCTTCTCTCTGTGGTGGTGAGGTTGTTTAACAAGACAACATTCTTCTTCCTGTAGTAGTGAGGTTGTTTAACAAGACAACATTCTTCTTTCTGTGGTGGTGAGGTTGTTTAACAAGACAACATTCTTCTTCCTGTAGTAGTGAGGTTGTTTAACAAGACAACATTCTTCTTTCTGTGGTGGTGAGGTTGTTTAACAGGACAACATTCCTCTTTCTGTGGTGGTGAGGTTGTTTATCAAGACAACATTCTTCTTTCTGTGGTGGTGAGGTTGTTTAACAGGACAACATTCTTCTTTCTGTGGTAGTGAAGTTGTTTAACAGGACAACATTCTTCTTTCTGTGGTGGTGAGGGTGTTTAACAAGACAACATTCTTCTTTCTGTGGTGGTGAGGGTGTTTAACAAGACAACATTCTTCTTTCTGTGGTAGTGAAGTTGTTTAACAAGACAACATTCTTCTTTCTGTGGTAGTGAAGTTGTTTAACAAGACAACATTCTTCTTTCTGTGGTGGTGAGGGTGTTTATCAAGACAACATTCTTCTTTCTGTGGTGGTGAGGTTGTTTAACGAGACAACATTCTTCTTTCTGTGGTAGTGAAGTTGTTTAACAAGACAACATTCTTCTTTCTGTGGTGGTGAGGGTGTTTATCAAGACAACATTCTTCTTTCTCTGGTGGTGAGGTTGTTTAACGAGACAACATTCTTCTTTCTGTGGTGGTGAGGTTGTTTAACAAGACAACACTCTTCTTCCTGTAGTAGTGAGGTTGTTTAACAAGACAACATTCTTCTTTCTGTGGTGGTGAGGTTGTTTAACAAGACAACATTCTTCTTTCTGTGGTGGTGAGGTTGTTTATCAAGACAACATTCTTCTTTCTGTGGTGGTGAGGTTGTTTATCAAGACAACATTCTTCTTTCTGTGGTGGTGAGGTTGTTTATCAAGACAACATTCTTCTTTCTGTGGTGGTGAGGTTGTTTAACAGGACAACATTCTTCTTTCTGTAGTAGTGAGGTTGTTTAACAGGACAACATTCTTCTTTCTGTGGTAGTGAAGTTGTTTAACAAGACAACATTCTTCTTTCTGTGGTGGTGAGGGTGTTTAACAAGACAACATTCTTCTTTCTGTGGTGGTGAGGGTGTTTAACAAGACAACATTCTTCTTTCTGTAGTAGTGAGGTTGTTTAACAAGACAACATTCTTCTTTCTGTGGTGGTGAGGGTGTTTATCAAGACAACATTTTCTTTCTGTGGTGGTGAGGGTGTTTATCAAGACAACATTCTTCTTTCTGTGGTGGTGAGGGTGTTTAACAAGACAACATTCTTCTTTCTGTGGTGGTGAGGTTGTTTATCAAGACAACATTCTTCTTTCTGTGGTGGTGAGGTTGATTAACAAGACAACATTCTTCTTTCTGTGGTGGTGAGGTTGTTTAACAAGACAACATTCTGCTTTCTGTGGTGGTGAGGGTGTTTAACAAGACAACATACTTCTTTCTGTGGTAGTGAAGTTGTTTAACAAGACAACATTCTTCGTTCTGTTGTGGTGAGGATGTTTAACAAGACAACATTCTTCATTCTGTGGTGGTGAGGGTGTTTAACAAGACAACATTCTTCTTTCTGTGGTAGTGAAGTTGTTTAACAAGACAACATTCTTCTTTCTGTGGTGGTGAAGTTGTTTAACTTGACAACATTCTTCTTTCTGTGGTGGTGAGGTTGTTTAACAAGACAACATTCTTCTTTCTGTAGTAGTGAGGTTGTTTAACAAGAACCATTTCTTCTTTCTGTAGTAGTGAGGTTGTTTAACAAGACAACATTCTTCTTTCTGTGGTGGTGAGGTTGTTTATCAAGACAACATTCTTCTTTCTGTGGTGGTGAGGTTGTTTAACAGGACAACAATCTTCTTTCTGTAGTAGTGAGGTTGTTTAACAGGACAACATTCTTCTTTCTGTGGTAGTGAAGTTGTTTAACAAGACAACATTCTTCTTTCTGTGGTGGTGAGGGTGTTTAACATGACAACATTCTTCTTTCGTGGTGGTGAGGGTGTTTAACAAGACAACATTCTTCTTTCTGTGGTAGAGAAGTTGTTTAACAAGACACCATTCTTCTTTCTGTGGTGGTGAGGGTGTTTATCAAGACAACATTCTTCTTTCTGTGGTGGAGAGGTTGTTTAACAAGACAACATTCTTCTTTCTGTGGTGGTGAGGTTGTTTAACAAGACAACATTCTTCTTTCTGTGGTGGTGAGGTTGTTTAACAAGACAGCATTCTTCTTTCTGTGGTGGTGAGGTTGTTTAACAAGACAACATTCTTCTTTCTGTGGTGGTCAGGTTGTTTATCAAGACAACATTCTTCTTTCTGTGGTGGTGAGGTTGTTTATCAAGACAACATTCTTCTTTCTGTGGTGGTGAGGGTGTTTAACAAGACAACATTCTTCTTTCTGTGGTGGTGAGGGTGTTTAACAAGACAACATTCTTCTTTCTGTGGTAGTGAAGTTGTTTAACAAGACAACATTCTTCTTTCTGTGGTAGTGAAGTTGTTTAACAAGACAACATTCTTCTTTCTGTGGTGGTGAGGGTGTTTATCAAGACAACATTCTTCTTTCTGTGGTGGTGAGGTTGTTTAACGAGACAACATTCTTCTTTCTGTGGTAGAGAAGTTGTTTAACAAGACAACATTCTTCTTTCTGTGGTGGTGAGGGTGTTTATCAAGACAACATTCTTCTTTCTGTGGTGGAGAGGTTGTTTAACAAGACAACATTCTTCTTTCTGTGGTGGTGAGGTTGTTTAACAAGACAACATTCTTCTTTTTGTGGTGGTGAGGTTGTTTAACAAGACAGCATTCTTCTTTCTGTGGTGGTGAGGTTGTTTAACAAGACAACATTCTCCTTTCTGTGGTGGTGAGGTTGTTTATCAAGACAACATTCTTCTTTCTGTGGTGGTGAGGTTGTTTATCAAGACAACATTCTTCTTTCTGTGGTGGTGAGGTTGTTTATCAAGACAACATTCTTCTTTCTTTGGTGGTGAGGTTGTTTAACAGGACAACATTCTTCTTTCTGTAGTAGTGAGGTTGTTTAACAGGACAACATTCTTCTCTCTGTGGTAGTGAAGTTGTTTAACAAGACAACATTCTTGTTTCTGTGGTGGTGAGGGTGTCTAACAAGACAACATTCTTCATTCTGTGGTGGTGAGGGTGTTTAACAAGACAACATTCTTCTTTCTGTGGTAGTGAAGTTGTTTAACAAGACAACATTCTTCTTTCTGTGGTAGTGAAGTTGTTTAACAAGACAACATTCTTCTTTCTGTGGTGGTGAGGGTGTTTATCAAGACAACATTCTTCTTTCTGTGGTGGTGAGGTTGTTTAACAAGACAACATTCTTCTTTCTGTGGTGGTGAGGTTGTTTAACAAGACAACATTCTTCTTCCTGTAGTAGTGAGGTTGTTTAACAAGACAACATTCTTCTTTCTGTGGTGGTGAGGTTGTTTAACAAGACAACATTCTTCTTTCTGTGGTGGTGAGGTTTTTTATCAAGACAACATTCTTCTTTCTGTGGTGGTGAGGTTGTTTAACAAGACAACATTCTTCTTTCTGTGGTGGTGAGGTTTTTTATCAAGACAACATTCTTCTTTCTGTGGTGGTGAGGTGGTTTAACAAGACAACATTCTTCTTTCTGTGGTAGTGAAGTTGTTTAACAAGACAACATTCTTCTTTCTGTGGTGGTGAAGTTGTTTAACTTGACAACATTCTTCTTTCTGTGGTGGTGAGGTTGTTTAACAAGACAACATTCTTCTTTCTGTAGTAGTGAGGTTGTTTAACAAGAACCATTTCTTCTTTCTGTAGTAGTGAGGTTGTTTAACAAGACAACATTCTTCTTTCTGTGGTGGTGAGGTTGTTTATCAAGACAACATTCTTCTTTCTGTGGTGGTGAGGTTGTTTAACAGGACAACAATCTTCTTTCTGTAGTAGTGAGGTTGTTTAACAGGACAACATTCTTCTTTCTGTGGTAGTGAAGTTGTTTAACAAGACAACATTCTTCTTTCTGTGGTGGTGAGGGTGTTTAACATGACAACATTCTTCTTTCGTGGTGGTGAGGGTGTTTAACAAGACAACATTCTTCTTTCTGTGGTAGAGAAGTTGTTTAACAAGACACCATTCTTCTTTCTGTGGTGGTGAGGGTGTTTATCAAGACAACATTCTTCTTTCTGTGGTGGAGAGGTTGTTTAACAAGACAACATTCTTCTTTCTGTGGTGGTGAGGTTGTTTAACAAGACAACATTCTTCTTTCTGTGGTGGTGAGGTTGTTTAACAAGACAGCATTCTTCTTTCTGTGGTGGTGAGGTTGTTTAACAAGACAACATTCTTCTTTCTGTGGTGGTGAGGTTGTTTATCAAGACAACATTCTTCTTTCTGTGGTGGTGAGGTTGTTTATCAAGACAACATTCTTCTTTCTGTGGTGGTGAGGGTGTTTAACAAGACAACATTCTTCTTTCTGTGGTGGTGAGGGTGTTTAACAAGACAACATTCTTCTTTCTGTGGTAGTGAAGTTGTTTAACAAGACAACATTCTTCTTTCTGTGGTAGTGAAGTTGTTTAACAAGACAACATTCTTCTTTCTGTGGTGGTGAGGGTGTTTATCAAGACAACATTCTTCTTTCTGTGGTGGTGAGGTTGTTTAACGAGACAACATTCTTCTTTCTGTGGTAGAGAAGTTGTTTAACAAGACAACATTCTTCTTTCTGTGGTGGTGAGGGTGTTTATCAAGACAACATTCTTCTTTCTGTGGTGGAGAGGTTGTTTAACAAGACAACATTCTTCTTTCTGTGGTGGTGAGGTTGTTTAACAAGACAACATTCTTCTTTCTGTGGTGGTGAGGATGTTTATCAAGACAACTTTCTTCTTTCTGTGGTGGTGAGGTTGTTTAACAGGACAACATTCTTCTTTCTGTGGTGATGAGGTTGTTTATCAAGACAACATTCTTCTTTCTGTGGTGGTGAGGTTGTTTAACAGGACAACATTCTTCTTTCTGTGGTAGTGAAGTTGTTTAACAAGACAACATTCTTCTTCCTGTAGTAGTGAGGTTGTTTAACAAGACAACATTCTTCTTTCTGTGGTGGTGAGGTTGTTTAACAAGACAACATTCTTCTTTCTGTGGTGGTGAGGTTGTTTATCAAGACAACATTCTTCTTTCTGTGGTGGTGAGGTTGTTTATCAAGACAACATTCTTCTTTCTGTGGTGGTGAGGTTGTTTATCAAGACAACATTCTTCTTTCTGTGGTGGTGAGGTTGTTTAACAGGACAACATTCCTCTTTCTGTGGTGGTGAGGTTGTTTATCAAGACAACATTCTTCTTTCTGTGGTGGTGAGGTTGTTTAACAGGACAACATTCTTCTTTCTGTGGTAGTGAAGTTGTTTAACAGGACAACATTCTTCTTTCTGTGGTGGTGAGGGTGTTTAACAAGACAACATTCTTCTTTCTGTGGTAGTGAAGTTGTTTAACAAGACAACATTCTTCTTTCTGTGGTAGTGAAGTTGTTTAACAAGACAACATTCTTCTTTCTGTGGTGGTGAGGGTGTTTAACAAGACAACATTCTTCTTTCTGTGGTGGTGAGGGTGTTTAACAAGACAACATTCTTCTTTCTGTAGTAGTGAGGTTGTTTAACAAGACAACATTCTTCTTTCTGTGGTGGTGAGGGTGTTTATCAAGACAACATTTTCTTTCTGTGGTGGTGAGGGTGTTTATCAAGACAACATTCTTCTTTCTGTGGTGGTGAGGGTGTTTAACAAGACAACATTCTTCTTTCTGTGGTGGTGAGGTTGTTTATCAAGACAACATTCTTCTTTCTGTGGTGGTGAGGTTGATTAACAAGACAACATTCTTCTTTCTGTGGTGGTGAGGTTGTTTAACAAGACAACATTCTGCTTTCTGTGGTGGTGAGGGTGTTTAACAAGACAACATACTTCTTTCTGTGGTAGTGAAGTTGTTTAACAAGACAACATTCTTCGTTCTGTTGTGGTGAGGATGTTTAACAAGACAACATTCTTCATTCTGTGGTGGTGAGGGTGTTTAACAAGACAACATTCTTCTTTCTGTGGTAGTGAAGTTGTTTAACAAGACAACATTCTTCTTTCTGTGGTGGTGAAGTTGTTTAACTTGACAACATTCTTCTTTCTGTGGTGGTGAGGTTGTTTAACAAGACAACATTCTTCTTTCTGTAGTAGTGAGGTTGTTTAACAAGAACCATTTCTTCTTTCTGTAGTAGTGAGGTTGTTTAACAAGACAACATTCTTCTTTCTGTGGTGGTGAGGTTGTTTATCAAGACAACATTCTTCTTTCTGTGGTGGTGAGGTTGTTTAACAGGACAACAATCTTCTTTCTGTAGTAGTGAGGTTGTTTAACAGGACAACATTCTTCTTTCTGTGGTAGTGAAGTTGTTTAACAAGACAACATTCTTCTTTCTGTGGTGGTGAGGGTGTTTAACATGACAACATTCTTCTTTCGTGGTGGTGAGGGTGTTTAACAAGACAACATTCTTCTTTCTGTGGTAGAGAAGTTGTTTAACAAGACACCATTCTTCTTTCTGTGGTGGTGAGGGTGTTTATCAAGACAACATTCTTCTTTCTGTGGTGGAGAGGTTGTTTAACAAGACAACATTCTTCTTTCTGTGGTGGTGAGGTTGTTTAACAAGACAACATTCTTCTTTCTGTGGTGGTGAGGTTGTTTAACAAGACAGCATTCTTCTTTCTGTGGTGGTGAGGTTGTTTAACAAGACAACATTCTTCTTTCTGTGGTGGTCAGGTTGTTTATCAAGACAACATTCTTCTTTCTGTGGTGGTGAGGTTGTTTATCAAGACAACATTCTTCTTTCTGTGGTGGTGAGGGTGTTTAACAAGACAACATTCTTCTTTCTGTGGTGGTGAGGGTGTTTAACAAGACAACATTCTTCTTTCTGTGGTAGTGAAGTTGTTTAACAAGACAACATTCTTCTTTCTGTGGTAGTGAAGTTGTTTAACAAGACAACATTCTTCTTTCTGTGGTGGTGAGGGTGTTTATCAAGACAACATTCTTCTTTCTGTGGTGGTGAGGTTGTTTAACGAGACAACATTCTTCTTTCTGTGGTAGAGAAGTTGTTTAACAAGACAACATTCTTCTTTCTGTGGTGGTGAGGGTGTTTATCAAGACAACATTCTTCTTTCTGTGGTGGAGAGGTTGTTTAACAAGACAACATTCTTCTTTCTGTGGTGGTGAGGTTGTTTAACAAGACAACATTCTTCTTTTTGTGGTGGTGAGGTTGTTTAACAAGACAGCATTCTTCTTTCTGTGGTGGTGAGGTTGTTTAACAAGACAACATTCTCCTTTCTGTGGTGGTGAGGTTGTTTATCAAGACAACATTCTTCTTTCTGTGGTGGTGAGGTTGTTTATCAAGACAACATTCTTCTTTCTGTGGTGGTGAGGTTGTTTATCAAGACAACATTCTTCTTTCTTTGGTGGTGAGGTTGTTTAACAGGACAACATTCTTCTTTCTGTAGTAGTGAGGTTGTTTAACAGGACAACATTCTTCTCTCTGTGGTAGTGAAGTTGTTTAACAAGACAACATTCTTGTTTCTGTGGTGGTGAGGGTGTCTAACAAGACAACATTCTTCATTCTGTGGTGGTGAGGGTGTTTAACAAGACAACATTCTTCTTTCTGTGGTAGTGAAGTTGTTTAACAAGACAACATTCTTCTTTCTGTGGTAGTGAAGTTGTTTAACAAGACAACATTCTTCTTTCTGTGGTGGTGAGGGTGTTTATCAAGACAACATTCTTCTTTCTGTGGTGGTGAGGTTGTTTAACAAGACAACATTCTTCTTTCTGTGGTGGTGAGGTTGTTTAACAAGACAACATTCTTCTTCCTGTAGTAGTGAGGTTGTTTAACAAGACAACATTCTTCTTTCTGTGGTGGTGAGGTTGTTTAACAAGACAACATTCTTCTTTCTGTGGTGGTGAGGTTTTTTATCAAGACAACATTCTTCTTTCTGTGGTGGTGAGGTTGTTTAACAAGACAACATTCTTCTTTCTGTGGTGGTGAGGTTTTTTATCAAGACAACATTCTTCTTTCTGTGGTGGTGAGGTGGTTTAACAAGACAACATTCTTCTTTCTGTGGTAGTGAAGTTGTTTAACAAGACAACATTCTTCTTTCTGTGGTGGTGAAGTTGTTTAACTTGACAACATTCTTCTTTCTGTGGTGGTGAGGTTGTTTAACAAGACAACATTCTTCTTTCTGTAGTAGTGAGGTTGTTTAACAAGAACCATTTCTTCTTTCTGTAGTAGTGAGGTTGTTTAACAAGACAACATTCTTCTTTCTGTGGTGGTGAGGTTGTTTATCAAGACAACATTCTTCTTTCTGTGGTGGTGAGGTTGTTTAACAGGACAACAATCTTCTTTCTGTAGTAGTGAGGTTGTTTAACAGGACAACATTCTTCTTTCTGTGGTAGTGAAGTTGTTTAACAAGACAACATTCTTCTTTCTGTGGTGGTGAGGGTGTTTAACATGACAACATTCTTCTTTCGTGGTGGTGAGGGTGTTTAACAAGACAACATTCTTCTTTCTGTGGTAGAGAAGTTGTTTAACAAGACACCATTCTTCTTTCTGTGGTGGTGAGGGTGTTTATCAAGACAACATTCTTCTTTCTGTGGTGGAGAGGTTGTTTAACAAGACAACATTCTTCTTTCTGTGGTGGTGAGGTTGTTTAACAAGACAACATTCTTCTTTCTGTGGTGGTGAGGTTGTTTAACAAGACAGCATTCTTCTTTCTGTGGTGGTGAGGTTGTTTAACAAGACAACATTCTTCTTTCTGTGGTGGTGAGGTTGTTTATCAAGACAACATTCTTCTTTCTGTGGTGGTGAGGTTGTTTATCAAGACAACATTCTTCTTTCTGTGGTGGTGAGGGTGTTTAACAAGACAACATTCTTCTTTCTGTGGTGGTGAGGGTGTTTAACAAGACAACATTCTTCTTTCTGTGGTAGTGAAGTTGTTTAACAAGACAACATTCTTCTTTCTGTGGTAGTGAAGTTGTTTAACAAGACAACATTCTTCTTTCTGTGGTGGTGAGGGTGTTTATCAAGACAACATTCTTCTTTCTGTGGTGGTGAGGTTGTTTAACGAGACAACATTCTTCTTTCTGTGGTAGAGAAGTTGTTTAACAAGACAACATTCTTCTTTCTGTGGTGGTGAGGGTGTTTATCAAGACAACATTCTTCTTTCTGTGGTGGAGAGGTTGTTTAACAAGACAACATTCTTCTTTCTGTGGTGGTGAGGTTGTTTAACAAGACAACATTCTTCTTTCTGTGGTGGTGAGGTTGTTTAACAAGACAGCATTCTTCTTTCTGTGGTGGTGAGGTTGTTTAACAAGACAACATTCTTCTTTCTGTGGTGGTGAGGTTGTTTATCAAGACAACATTCTTCTTTCTGTGGTGGTGAGGTTGTTTATCAAGACAACATTCTTCTTTCTGTGGTGGTGAGGTTGTTTATCAAGACAACATTCTTCTTTCTTTGGTGGTGAGGTTGTTTAACAGGACAACATTCTTCTTTCTGTAGTAGTGAGGTTGTTTAACAGGACAACATTCTTCTTTCTGTGGTAGTGAAGTTGTTTAACAAGACAACATTCTTGTTTCTGTGGTGGTGAGGGTGTCTAACAAGACAACATTCTTCATTCTGTGGTGGTGAGGGTGTTTAACAAGACAACATTCTTCTTTCTGTGGTAGTGAAGTTGTTTAACAAGACAACATTCTTCTTTCTGTGGTAGTGAAGTTGTTTAACAAGACAACATTCTTCTTTCTGTGGTGGTGAGGGTGTTTATCAAGACAACATTCTTCTTTCTGTGGTGGTGAGGTTGTTTAACAAGACAACATTCTTCTTTCTGTGGTGGTGAGGTTGTTTAACAAGACAACATTCTTCTTCCTGTAGTAGTGAGGTTGTTTAACAAGACAACATTCTTCTTTCTGTGGTGGTGAGGTTGTTTAACAAGACAACATTCTTCTTTCTGTGGTGGTGAGGTTTTTTATCAAGACAACATTCTTCTTTCTGTGGTGGTGAGGTTGTTTAACAAGACAACATTCTTCTTTCTGTGGTGGTGAGGTTTTTTATCAAGACAACATTCTTCTTTCTGTGGTGGTGAGGTGGTTTAACAAGACAACATTCTTCTTTCTGTGGTGGTGAGGTTGTTTATCAAGACAACATTCTTCTTTCTGTGGTGGTGAGGTTGTTTAACAGGACAACATTCTTCTTTCTGTAGTAGTGAGGTTGTTTAACAGGACAACATTCTTCTTTCTGTGGTAGTGAAGTTGTTTAACAAGACAACATTCTTCTTTCTGTAGTAGTGAGGTTGTTTAACAAGACAACATTCTTCTTTCTATGGTGGTGAGGGTGTTTAACAAGACTACATTCTTCTTTATGTGGTAGTGAAGTTGTTTAACAAGACAACATTCTTCTTTCTGTGGTGGTGAGGGTGTTTAACATGACAACATTCTTCTTTCTGTGGTAGTGAAGTTGTTTAACAAGACAACATTCTTCTTTCTGTGGTGGTGAGGATGTTTATCAAGACAACTTTCTTCTTTCTGTGGTGGTGAGGTTGTTTAACAGGACAACATTCTTCTTTCTGTGGTGATGAGGTTGTTTATCAAGACAACATTCTTCTTTCTGTGGTGGTGAGGTTGTTTAACAGGACAACATTCTTCTTTCTGTGGTAGTGAAGTTGTTTAACAAGACAACATTCTTCTTTCTGTGGTGGTGAGGTTGTTTAACAAGACAACATTCTTCTTTCTGTGGTGGTGAGGTTGTTTAACAAGACCACATTCTTCTTTCTGTAGTAGTGAGGTTGTTTAACAAGACAACATTCTTCTTTCTGTGGTGGTGAGGTTGATTAACAAGACAACATTCTTCTTCCTGTAGTAGTGAGGCTGTTTAACAAGACAACATTCTTCTTTCTGTGGTGGTGAGGTTGTTAAACAAGACAACATTCTTCTTTCTGTGGTGGTGAGGTTGTTTATCAAGTCAACATTCTTCTTTCTGTGGTGGTGAGGTTGTTTAACAGGACAACATTCTTCTTTCTGTGGTGGTGAGGTTGTTTATCAAGACAACATTCTTCTTTCTGTGGTGGTGAGGTTGTTTAACAGGACAACATTCTTCTTTCTGTGGTAGTGAAGTTGTTTAACAAGACAACATTCTTCTTTCTGTGGTGGTGAGGGTGTTTAACAAGACAACATTCTTCTTTCTGTGGTGGTGAGGGTGTTTAACAAGACAACATTCTTCTTTCTGTGGTAGTGAAGTTGTTTAACAAGACAACATTCTTCTTTCTGTGGTAGTGAAGTTGTTTAACAAGACAACATTCTTCTTTCTGTGGTGGTGATGGTGTTTATCAAGACAACATTCTTCTTTCTGTGGTGGTGAGGTTGTTTAACAAGACAACATTCTTCTTTCTGTGGTGGTGAGGTTGTTTAACAAGACAACATTCTTCTTCCTGTAGTAGTGAGGTTGTTTAACAAGACAACATTTTTCTTTCTGTGGTGGTGAGGTTGTTTAACAAGACAACATTCTTCTCTCTGTGGTGGTGAGGTTTTTATCAAGACAACATTCTTCATTCTGTAGTAGTGAGGTTGTTTAACAAGACAACATTCTTCTTTCTGTGGTAATGAAGTTGTTTAACAAGACAACATTCTTCTTTCTGTAGTAGTGAGGTTGTTTAACAAGACAACATTCTTCTTTCTCTGGTAGTGAAGTTTTTAACAGGACAACATTCTTCTTTCTGTGGTAGTGAGTTTGTTTAACAAGACAACATTCTTCTTTCTGTGGTAGTGAGTTTGTTTAACAAGAGAACATTCTTCTTTCTGTGGTAGTGAAGTTTTTAACAGGACAACATTCTTCTTTCTGTGGTAGTGAGTTTTTTTAACAAGACAACAATCTTCTCTCTGTGGTAGTGAAGTTTTTAACAGGACAACATTCTTCTTTCTGTGGTAGTGAGTTTGTTTAACAAGACAACATTCTTCTTTCTGTGGTGGTGAGGTTGTTTATCAAGACAACATTCTTCTTTCTGTGGTGGTGAGGTTGTTTATCAAGACAACATTCTTCTTTCTGTGGTGGTGAGGTTGTTTATCAAGACAACATTCTTCTTTCTTTGGTGGTGAGGTTGTTTAACAGGACAACATTCTTCTTTCTGTAGTAGTGAGGTTGTTTAACAGGACAACATTCTTCTTTCTGTGGTAGTGAAGTTGTTTAACAAGACAACATTCTTGTTTCTGTGGTGGTGAGGGTGTCTAACAAGACAACATTCTTCATTCTGTGGTGGTGAGGGTGTTTAACAAGACAACATTCTTCTTTCTGTGGTAGTGAAGTTGTTTAACAAGACAACATTCTTCTTTCTGTGGTAGTGAAGTTGTTTAACAAGACAACATTCTTCTTTCTGTGGTGGTGAGGGTGTTTATCAAGACAACATTCTTCTTTCTGTGGTGGTGAGGTTGTTTAACAAGACAACATTCTTCTTTCTGTGGTGGTGAGGTTGTTTAACAAGACAACATTCTTCTTCCTGTAGTAGTGAGGTTGTTTAACAAGACAACATTCTTCTTTCTGTGGTGGTGAGGTTGTTTAACAAGACAACATTCTTCTTTCTGTGGTGGTGAGGTTTTTTATCAAGACAACATTCTTCTTTCTGTGGTGGTGAGGTTGTTTAACAAGACAACATTCTTCTTTCTGTGGTGGTGAGGTTTTTTATCAAGACAACATTCTTCTTTCTGTGGTGGTGAGGTGGTTTAACAAGACAACATTCTTCTTTCTGTGGTAGTGAAGTTGTTTAACAAGACAACATTCTTCTTTCTGTGGTGGTGAAGTTGTTTAACTTGACAACATTCTTCTTTCTGTGGTGGTGAGGTTGTTTAACAAGACAACATTCTTCTTTCTGTAGTAGTGAGGTTGTTTAACAAGAACCATTTCTTCTTTCTGTAGTAGTGAGGTTGTTTAACAAGACAACATTCTTCTTTCTGTGGTGGTGAGGTTGTTTATCAAGACAACATTCTTCTTTCTGTGGTGGTGAGGTTGTTTAACAGGACAACAATCTTCTTTCTGTAGTAGTGAGGTTGTTTAACAGGACAACATTCTTCTTTCTGTGGTAGTGAAGTTGTTTAACAAGACAACATTCTTCTTTCTGTGGTGGTGAGGGTGTTTAACATGACAACATTCTTCTTTCGTGGTGGTGAGGGTGTTTAACAAGACAACATTCTTCTTTCTGTGGTAGAGAAGTTGTTTAACAAGACACCATTCTTCTTTCTGTGGTGGTGAGGGTGTTTATCAAGACAACATTCTTCTTTCTGTGGTGGAGAGGTTGTTTAACAAGACAACATTCTTCTTTCTGTGGTGGTGAGGTTGTTTAACAAGACAACATTCTTCTTTCTGTGGTGGTGAGGTTGTTTAACAAGACAGCATTCTTCTTTCTGTGGTGGTGAGGTTGTTTAACAAGACAACATTCTTCTTTCTGTGGTGGTGAGGTTGTTTATCAAGACAACATTCTTCTTTCTGTGGTGGTGAGGTTGTTTATCAAGACAACATTCTTCTTTCTGTGGTGGTGAGGGTGTTTAACAAGACAACATTCTTCTTTCTGTGGTGGTGAGGGTGTTTAACAAGACAACATTCTTCTTTCTGTGGTAGTGAAGTTGTTTAACAAGACAACATTCTTCTTTCTGTGGTAGTGAAGTTGTTTAACAAGACAACATTCTTCTTTCTGTGGTGGTGAGGGTGTTTATCAAGACAACATTCTTCTTTCTGTGGTGGTGAGGTTGTTTAACGAGACAACATTCTTCTTTCTGTGGTAGAGAAGTTGTTTAACAAGACAACATTCTTCTTTCTGTGGTGGTGAGGGTGTTTATCAAGACAACATTCTTCTTTCTGTGGTGGAGAGGTTGTTTAACAAGACAACATTCTTCTTTCTGTGGTGGTGAGGTTGTTTAACAAGACAACATTCTTCTTTCTGTGGTGGTGAGGTTGTTTAACAAGACAGCATTCTTCTTTCTGTGGTGGTGAGGTTGTTTAACAAGACAACATTCTTCTTTCTGTGGTGGTGAGGTTGTTTATCAAGACAACATTCTTCTTTCTGTGGTGGTGAGGTTGTTTATCAAGACAACATTCTTCTTTCTGTGGTGGTGAGGTTGTTTATCAAGACAACATTCTTCTTTCTTTGGTGGTGAGGTTGTTTAACAGGACAACATTCTTCTTTCTGTAGTAGTGAGGTTGTTTAACAGGACAACATTCTTCTTTCTGTGGTAGTGAAGTTGTTTAACAAGACAACATTCTTGTTTCTGTGGTGGTGAGGGTGTCTAACAAGACAACATTCTTCATTCTGTGGTGGTGAGGGTGTTTAACAAGACAACATTCTTCTTTCTGTGGTGGTGAGGTTGTTTAACAAGACAACATTCTTCTTCCTGTAGTAGTGAGGTTGTTTAACAAGACAACATTCTTCTTTCTGTGGTGGTGAGGTTGTTTAACAAGACAACATTCTTCTTTGTGTGGTGGTGAGGTTTTTTATCAAGACAACATTCTTCTTTCTGTGGTGGTGAGGTTGTTTAACAAGACAACATTCTTCTTTCTGTGGTGGTGAGGTTTTTTATCAAGACAACATTCTTCTTTCTGTGGTGGTGAGGTGGTTTAACAAGACAACATTCTTCTTTCTGTGGTGGTGAGGTTGTTTATCAAGACAACATTCTTCTTTCTGTGGTGGTGAGGTTGTTTAACAGGACAACATTCTTCTTTCTGTAGTAGTGAGGTTGTTTAACAGGACAACATTCTTCTTTCTGTGGTAGTGAAGTTGTTTAACAAGACAACATTCTTCTTTCTGTAGTAGTGAGGTTGTTTAACAAGACAACATTCTTCTTTCTGTGGTGGTGAGGGTGTTTAACAAGACTACATTCTTCTTTATGTGGTAGTGAAGTTGTTTAACAAGACAACATTCTTCTTTCTGTGGTGGTGAGGGTGTTTAACATGACAACATTCTTCTTTCTGTGGTAGTGAAGTTGTTTAACAAGACAACATTCTTCTTTCTGTGGTGGTGAGGATGTTTATCAAGACAACTTTCTTCTTTCTGTGGTGGTGAGGTTGTTTAACAGGACAACATTCTTCTTTCTGTGGTGATGAGGTTGTTTATCAAGACAACATTCTTCTTTCTGTGGTGGTGAGGTTGTTTAACAGGACAACATTCTTCTTTCTGTGGTAGTGAAGTTGTTTAACAAGACAACATTCTTCTTTCTGTGGTGGTGAGGTTGTTTAACAAGACAACATTCTTCTTTCTGTGGTGGTGAGGTTGTTTAACAAGACCACATTCTTCTTTCTGTAGTAGTGAGGTTGTTTAACAAGACAACATTCTTCTTTCTGTGGTGGTGAGGTTGATTAACAAGACAACATTCTTCTTCCTGTAGTAGTGAGGCTGTTTAACAAGACAACATTCTTCTTTCTGTGGTGGTGAGGTTGTTAAACAAGACAACATTCTTCTTTCTGTGGTGGTGAGGTTGTTTATCAAGTCAACATTCTTCTTTCTGTGGTGGTGAGGTTGTTTAACAGGACAACATTCTTCTTTCTGTGGTGGTGAGGTTGTTTATCAAGACAACATTCTTCTTTCTGTGGTGGTGAGGTTGTTTAACAGGACAACATTCTTCTTTCTGTGGTAGTGAAGTTGTTTAACAAGACAACATTCTTCTTTCTGTGGTGGTGAGGGTGTTTAACAAGACAACATTCTTCTTTCTGTGGTGGTGAGGGTGTTTAACAAGACAACATTCTTCTTTCTGTGGTAGTGAAGTTGTTTAACAAGACAACATTCTTCTTTCTGTGGTAGTGAAGTTGTTTAACAAGACAACATTCTTCTTTCTGTGGTGGTGATGGTGTTTATCAAGACAACATTCTTCTTTCTGTGGTGGTGAGGTTGTTTAACAAGACAACATTCTTCTTTCTGTGGTGGTGAGGTTGTTTAACAAGACAACATTCTTCTTCCTGTAGTAGTGAGGTTGTTTAACAAGACAACATTTTTCTTTCTGTGGTGGTGAGGTTGTTTAACAAGACAACATTCTTCTCTCTGTGGTGGTGAGGTTTTTATCAAGACAACATTCTTCATTCTGTAGTAGTGAGGTTGTTTAACAAGACAACATTCTTCTTTCTGTGGTAATGAAGTTGTTTAACAAGACAACATTCTTCTTTCTGTAGTAGTGAGGTTGTTTAACAAGACAACATTCTTCTTTCTCTGGTAGTGAAGTTTTTAACAGGACAACATTCTTCTTTCTGTGGTAGTGAGTTTGTTTAACAAGACAACATTCTTCTTTCTGTGGTAGTGAGTTTGTTTAACAAGAGAACATTCTTCTTTCTGTGGTAGTGAAGTTTTTAACAGGACAACATTCTTCTTTCTGTGGTAGTGAGTTTTTTTAACAAGACAACAATCTTCTCTCTGTGGTAGTGAAGTTTTTAACAGGACAACATTCTTCTTTCTGTGGTAGTGAGTTTGTTTAACAAGACAACATTCTTCTTTCTGTGGTAGTGAGTTTGTTTAACAAGACAACATTCTTCTTTCTGTGGTAGTGAAGTTTTTAACAGGACAACATTCTTCTTTCTGTGGTAGTGAGTTTGTTTAACAAGACAACATTCTTCTTTCTGTGGTAGTGAGTTTGTTTAACAAGACAACATTCTTCTTTCTGTGGTAGTGAAGTTTTTAACAAGACAACATTCTTCTTTCTGTAGTAGTGAGTTTGTTTAACAAGACAACATTCTTCTTTCTGTGGTAGTGAGTTTGTTTAACAAGAGTAGGGTATGTAGGGGAGAGCTGGCGCAGTTTTTTGCGTTTATATGGGAAAGGATAGGGAAAACGAGGGTATATGCGGTGGAAAATGCGTTTATATGGGGAAGATAGGGACTACGAGGATCGATGCTAGGCCAAGTCATGGGTTGAAGGACTGGGGATGTGTTTTATATGAGAGATACGGGGAATACGAGGAGAAGTGTTGGACTAGATAGGGGTTGAGATATGGAATATGCATTTATATGGGAAAAGATAAGGAAAACGTGAACAGAGGCTAGGATAGACAGATGCTGGCGCAGGGGGAATTAGAACATATTTACATGAGAGATAGGGGATACGTGGAGAGGTACTAGACTATTCAGGGTTTGAAGGGTAGAGTTTGGCTTTTTATATGGAAAACGAGGGTATATGCTAGGTTGAGAGAACCTTCAAGGAGGAAAAAATGCGTTTATATGGGAGAGATAGGGAAAACGAGGAGAGTTCTGAGGTAGAGCAGGGACTGAAGGAGGGAGAGATATGCTTTATACGACAGAGATAGGGCATGCGAGGGGAGGTGCTAGTGCAGACAGAGGTTAAGGAGTACGGTATACATTTATATGAGGAATATATGCAAAACGGGGGCAGGCGGTATGATAGATAGAATCTGGGGCCACTTTTGCGCTTTAATGGGACAAACTGATCACGCTATGTAACAAAGGAATCACGCTATGTAACAAAGCAATCACGCTATGTAACAAAGGAATCACGCTATGTAACAAAGGAATCACGCTATGTAACAAACTGATCACGCTATGTAATAAAGGAATCGCGCTATGTAACAAAGGAATCACGCTATGTAACAAAGCAATCACGCTATGTAACAAAGGAATCACGCTATGTAACAAAGGAATCACGCTATGTAACAAAGGAATCACGCTTTGTAACAAACTGATCACGCTATGTAACAAAGGAATCACGCTATGTAACAAAGGAATCACGTTATGTAACAAAGGAATCACGCTATGTAACAAAGGAATCACGCTATGTAACAAAGGAATCACGCTATGTAACAAAGGAATCACGCTATGTAACAAAGGAATCACGCTATGTAACAAAGGAATCACGCTATGTAACAAAGGAATCACGCTATGTAACAAAGGAATCACGCTATGTAACAAAGAAATCACGCTATGTAACAAAGGAATCGCGCTATGTAACAAAGGAATCACGCTATGTAACAAAGGAATCACGCTATGTAACAAACTGATCACGCTATGTAACAAAGGAATCACGCTATGTAACAAACTGATCACGCTATGTAACAAAGGAATCACGCTATGTAACAAAGGAATCACGCTATGTAACAAAGGAATCACGCTATGTAACAAAGAAATCACGCTATGTAACATAGGAATCGCGCTATGTAACAAAGGAATCACGCTATGTAACAAAGGAATCGCGCTATGTAACAAAGGAATCACGCTATGTAACAAAGGAATCACGCTATGTAACAAACTGATCACGCTATGTAACAAAGGAATCACGCTATGTAACAAAGCAATCACGTTATGTAACAAAGGAATCACGCTATGTAACAAAGGAATCACGCTATGTAACAAAGGAATCACGCTATGTAACAAAGGAATCACGCTATGTAACAAAGGAATTACGCTATGTAACAAAGGAATCACGCTATGTAACAAAGGAATCACGCTATGTAACAAAGGAATCACGCTATGTAACAAAGGAATCACGCTATGTAACAAAGGAATCACGCTATGTAACAGTCTGATCACGCTATGTAACAACACGTACCAAGCATGTAACCAAGTAACAAAACGTAAGAACAACACGTAACCAATCTATTGCTAAATCAATCTAAACTAATTCATCCTTCATAACTTAGACAATAAGTACGAGAGCCTAGCCCGGATTAACCCGACCAATCCTAAACGTTCCTCTCAGCATCTATTCTACTCGGTCATCGATTAACCTAATCTGACTAACCAAAGATAACCTGAACTTTCTTTTAGTGAAATTGCAATGTTTTATTCAGGTTTTATTATTTGAGAGTTTTAATTGAAAAGTTTACGTCAACATACCTTTATTTTAGTTCCTTGTAGGCGTCTCTCCCTTTTTTATCTAGGCTTGAGACTAGCACTAGGATTGCTCCTAATGGCAGGGTTACCACCTTCCCTTCCATCTTCTTCTTTCTTCATCGGTCGTCAGCTAGCTGCATATACAGCACACGGATAACCTTCATTTTTTTAAGATTGTAGACTCACGAGAAAATCTTCATATTCGACTTACATTCTCTTATGCACTACTTGTAATGCTGTAATGTCCATAGGCGTATGTCGTTATACCGTCCTCAGCAATAATTCTTTTATCGTCGTATGGTGTCAATGTAATTTTATTCACTTGTACTGTGGCAAGAGCATGCTGTCGCGACAGGATCAGATTCATGGGCGTTCTGATAATTTCTCTGGTTTTAAGGCAGTCAGTATAGCTCTCGAACGTGACGTACTGCTTAATAGCACTACGTTTTATGCCTTTAATCTTTTTTATCATTGAACCGTCGATATCTAGGGCATACATTTTAGGTCGTAGCCCTACAAAGCGTTGAATGATTTTACCATTAGCCTCATCTTTAAATTTCCCAAGTACCTTCTTGTTTAGAGGTGAATAGCATATATGGCTTATAGGATAATCAGCAGTATCTAGGTGCTCAAGAAAACGTAGCTTATCCTGGTACACATCTCCAGTTGTAACACGATGAATGAACGAATCAGTGTCCATATACATAAGCTTCAGGTTTTCAGCTCCATAATACGGTAACAACACATCATAGTGATACCGGTACATTAATGTCTTGGAGATATCCAACACACTCATACCGATGTATATAGGCTTGTTGAATGCAATCTGTCGGGAGGCCATATGTACAGCAACTAGATTAGAAGCATATATCGTCCTGTCGATAAACGTTGGCTTTGCAATTAACTTTTCCAGAGTCTTCTCATTTGTCACCAGACGTATATCCATACGGTTACGCAGGTTCTCCATAGTTTTTCCGACCCCCCAGGGGCCTGCTTTGCAGGTACGGGTTTTTGGCGCACCCGGGGTCCCGAGCCACCCTGACTTCCTCGGTGTGGGCCCCTCCAAGTGGTGAGGGAGTCAGTCAAAGCGCCCACCCACGTGTAGGCCGTGCGTGGAGACCCGTGTCGGTGGAAAGAAATATCCTGGTGGTTGAGGGAGGCGTATCTGAGCCTGGTTGGTTGTGTTTTACAGTTTTCAGGGAGGATACGCTATACCAATACACCACTTTGGTTTTTGCTTCACCTAAACGGGCGGCTAGGGACTAACCCACCCCTAGCCAATCGGCCTGGACTAGGTTTTGTACTGAACTCCAGGGTGAGTGGGACGACGTGCCCGCTATATCCCGTGTGTAGCCCTGTCATCCCAGTGGGATGACCCCTTGTTGGGCTCCGTGGTGGGTGGGGAGCACTGCGGGATGAATTCTTTACTATCTTTTATGGTCAACACACCCAATACTCTAAAGCAACCTGTGAAGGGAAAAGAAGTAGTCGAGTCCAGTGGTCCTCGCTACTTGGTGATTTCGAGAACTGAGGAAGGGCAGAAGTTTACCACGGTGAATCCATTTCTGATTCAGAAGGGTTTAGACAGCATTGCTGGTCCTGTTAAATCCTGTGTGCGTTCTCGTAATGGCACGCTCCTGATTGAAGCACTTTCAGCTTCTCAGGTATCGAAACTGCTTAAAGCCAAACTGCTAGCCAGCTATCCTATTCGTGTCGAGCCGCACAGAACTCTCAACTCCTCGCGCGGCGTGGTGAACACCCGTGCATTGGACGGCATGTCTAATGAGGAGATTCTGGACAACCTCTCTGATCAAGGTGTTACGGCGGTATATCGCGTTCAGCGGAAAGACAGAGGTGAATTCGTGCCGACTCGTACCCTGTTCCTTACCTTTGATCGGGTAGATCTCCCTCAAAGAATTAAGGCAGGGTATGAGGTCATTGTAGTCAGGCCGTATATCCCTAACCCGCTGCGATGCTACAAGTGTCAGCGCTTTGGACACACCAGCGACTTTTGTAATGGCAACTCTACCTGCGTTAACTGTGGTGACATCTCCCATGATGGGGAATGTACATCCACTCCGACATGTGTTAACTGCGGCGGTGAACATCCATCGAGTTCCCGCGATTGCCCCCGTTTTGTAGAGGAACGCGAGATCCAGGAGATCCGGGTTAGGGAGAAGGTGTCCTTCTCAGAAGCCCGGAAGCTCCTGCGCTTCCGCCAACCGTCTGTCCCGCGGTCCGTTACGTATAGCTCTGTTGCAGCTAAACCGGCACCGAGTCGGGAAATCGCCACACAGACCAGCGATTTGAACGGAGCCACCATTTCAGATAAGATACTTGTCGCCCGCTCGCTTCCAAAGCCCCCGACTTCGCCACCTGCGTCGACATCTGCCAAGACTGTACCTGCTCAACTTCCTCCTGTGCGATCGCATTCTCAGGCGGCGCCTTCCTCCTCTAAGGCTGGAAAGGCCGTTACAAGCACTGCTTTGCCGGTGAAGTTCAAGACCCACTACACCAGATCCGACTTCCTGAAGGACACCCCTCCATCTGTTCCGGGAACGTCGAAGGGGAAGAATAGTCCGCGATGCTCTTCTCATAGATCCTCTTCTGCGGCTTCTTCTGGGACGGACTCCGATCGGCGCTCTACATCTTCGCTGGTCTCTACTTCCAATCGGTTCGAGGTTCTCGAACCGAGATTCTCTATTGGAAAGGGGTCCTCCCCCGTGGAGGAGATGGAGCAGGATTCCTCCGCCGCTGCCAGACCGCCTATGAAGAAGCGGCAGGATAAAACATCCCCTAAAGGTGCTGGTTCGCAACCTAAGAAAAAGGGTCGCTTAATTCGTCCACCGCTCTCGTCCTAGTCGCCTCTTCCGATTACGACCCTCCTTTTAATTACAATAGCTATCCTACACTGGAACATACGAGGTATTCGATCCCATCGACCGGAGCTTGAACTTTTGCTCAACGAGTACGAGCCCATGGTTCTTTGTTTGCAGGAGACTAAGCTCCGTCCGCAAGACGCCTTTCAACTTGCACGGTATCGCTCAGCGCGTTGTGATCTTCCACCAGAAGATAGTGTTCCTGCGCACGGGGGCACCATGCTGCTTATCAGAGATGACCTTTTCGTGGACTCTGTGCCCCTTCAATCTGATATCCAGTCGGTTGCTGTCCGGATTCACCTGCCGTCCCTCCGATTTACCATCTGTACGCTTTATCTTCCGCCATCTGCCGACATCTCGGCAACAGATTTAGCCGACCTCATCTCCCAGCTTCCCACACCATTTGTGTTGGTGGGAGATGTCAATGTCCATCACCCTCTTTGGGGTTCATCTCGGGCTAGTGCGAGAGGCACCTTAATCGCCGACTTTATCGATAGCTTTAACCTCGCTCTTCTGAACACCGGGGAGCCTACCTTTCTTTCTGACGCCTTCCACACTCGTTCACATCTTGACATTGCGGTTTGTTCACCACGGTTAGCAGTTTCCTTTCGCTGGAATGTCATCTCTGATTTGCACTCTAGTGACCATTTCCCTTGTCTTCTTAGTCTCTTAACTCCTGCTGTGTGTTCCACCCGTTTGCCTACCTGGCGCTTCGACCGAGCCAATTGGAGCCTTTTCTCCCAGTTGGCTGTGTTCACGTATACTGAGCAGGACTCTGTGGATTTTTTAGTTCAACATCTCACAGAGACTATTCTTTCTGCTGCTGCGCACTCTATTCCTCGGTCGACCGCCCACCCTCGGCGATTTCCGATCCCTTGGTGGACGGATGAATGTCGAACGGCCATTCGTGCTCGCAGGCGTTCTCTTCGGCTTTTCCAGCGTCGCCCTACCCTGGAGAACCTGATCCAGTACAAGAAACTGCGTTCTCGGTGTCGGCAAATTATTCGGGATAGCAAAAAGACGTCCTGGAGTCGCTTTGTCTCTTCCTTTAACCACCGCACGCCTTCCTCTATCGTCTGGGATAAGTTCAGGCGTGTAGCCGGTAAATCGACCCATCTGCCCATTGCTGGTCTTCACACATCTGTAGGAGCTGTTGTTGCTCCATTCGACGTGGCTAATACTTTGGGCAGCGCTTTCGCACAGGTATCAAGCTCCGATTCTTATTCGCCCGAGTTCCTTATTGTCAAGGATCGCGTAGAATCACAGCGCTGCTCGTTTCGTTCTGGTAATCTTGAGGATTATAATCGCCTTTTCACCATGGCGGAGTTGGACTACGCGCTTTCGACTTCGCGCCTATCAGCGCCAGGGTCCGATGGCGTCCACGTTCAAATGTTAACACACCTCCCTCCTGCGGGTAAGACCTTCCTGCTCGAACTCTATAATCGCATCTGGTTTGCTTCCACATTTCCAGATAAGTGGCGAGAGGCCATCATCATTCCCATTTTGAAACCTGGAAAGGACCGTCACCTTCCTTCCAGTTACCGTCCCATTTCCCTCACCAGTTGCGTTTGCAAGGTGTTGGAACGCATGATCAATGGGCGGTTGGTATGGTGGTTGGAGACTCGGAACCTTCTATCCAACACCCAATGCGGTTTTCGACGACGCCGTTCAACTCTAGACCACCTTGTGTCGCTCTCGACGCAGATCATGAACGGGTTTCTGCGGAACTGTCAAACCGTTGCGATATTCTTTGACCTTGAGAAGGCTTTTGATACCTGTTGGCGGGCGGGGATTATGCGTTCCCTACACGCCTGGAACCTTCGTGGACGCTTGCCGCTGTTCCTTCAGGAGTTTCTGGCGGACCGCGTTTTCCGAGTACGGGTCAGCTCGGTTTTTTCGAACCTTTTTATCCAGGAGAACGGCGTGCCTCAGGGCTCCGTACTAAGCGTTACACTCTTCGCTGTAGCGATTAATTCTATCTGCGAATGTGTTCCACCAGGGGTGTCGTCCTGTTTATTTGTGGACGATTTCGCCGTGTACTGTACCTCTCAGCGTACGTCGTTTTTGGAACGCCGCCTGCAGCACTGTTTGGACAACCTTCACTCTTGGAGTTCTAGAACTGGCTTTCGTTTCTCCACTGAGAAAACCACCTGCGTTAACTTCTGGCGCCGTAGGGAACGATTTCCACCTTCTCTCCGTTTCGGTCCAGACTTTCTGCCCTTTGCCGGCGAGGCGCGTTTCTTGGGGTTGACGTTTGACAGGAAGCTTAGCTGGTCATCACATATTGCCCGATTGAAAGCTCGATGTGATCGTTCTCTCAGTCTCTTGCGGGTGTTAAATGGTACGTGTTGGGGAGCGGATCGGGCGGTTTTGCTGCGTCTGTATCGCGCGCTAGTCCGATCCAAGTTGGATTATGGGTGCGTCGTTTATTCCTCCGCCCCTCCATCTGTGCTGAGGGCATTAGACGCCGTCCACAATCGTGGCATTCGCTTAGCTCTTGGTGCGTTTCCAACTAGCCCAGTTCTCAGCCTTTACGCCGAGTCGGCAGAACCTCCTTTGTGTTATCGGCGTGCTTTTCTCCTCGGCAATTATGGCTGTGCGCTTTGCTGCATGCCAACCCATCCAACGTTCGCTTCCTTTTTCCACGCCGCGCTGGACGAACGTTATTGGGGCCGCTCCGTATATCCCAGGCCCTCAGGTGTTCGCTTCCGGGAGCTTCTTCGGCAGCACGGTATTGAACTGCCCAGCATGTTCCCTACCGGGGAGAGGGTGTTTCCTCCTTGGCTTCGTGTGACGTCTCACATTGATCTTGGAATGGCGGCTTACCGGAGGTCTACGCTCCCTATGTCCAGTATACGGGCTTGTTTTTTAGAATTTCTGTCCGGCTACCATGGCTGGATTTTTATTTACACCGACGGATCTAAGTGCTCCAACGGTGTTGGTTGCGCTTACGTTCATGGGCCCGGAACTCATACCTTCGGTCTTCCGGGTGGCACTTCCGTTTATTGTGCTGAACTGTATGCCATATATCGTGCCGTTTTATACGTGCGCCGCCACCACTTGGGTAACAGCCTTATTTTATGTGATTGCCTTAGCGCACTCCAGAGTATACGCGAGCTGTACAATTACCATCCTCTTGTACAGCAAATCCAGGATGCCCTTCATGTTTTATACGCTTCTGGTGCTTTCGTGAAGTGTGCTTGGCTACCTGGTCACGTCGGCTTGGCTGGAAATGAACTAGCGGATTTGGCGGCTAAGGCGGCGACAGTCCAACCCGATGTTGTCATCCCTCGGGTAACGTCGGAGGACCTTCGGCTAGTTTTGCGGAGAGCGGTCCTCTCGTGCTGGCGCGAGAAGTGGGTGGCTCTCCGCGGCAACAAGCTTCGGGTAGTGAAGGACCTTCCTGTTCCCTGGGTTACTTCTAGTCGTTTTTCTCGCCGTGAGGAAGTTCTTTTAGCCCGCTTACGCATTGGCCACTGCAATTTTACCCACGCCTATCTTTTTAGCGGTGACTCTGCTCCGCTTTGTTCCGCGTGCGGCGGACGTCTATCGGTCCGCCACCTGTTGTTGGAGTGCGCCTCCCTGGCGCGTCTTCGGAATGCTTTGCAGCTGCCGGCGAGTCTTGCGGAGGTCTTGGCGGACACTCCTCACGCGGTTGATAGGCTTTTTAAGTTTTTATCCGAGGCTGCCTTACCCTTGCGTTTTTAATGTTTCTACCCGAGGAGCTTCACCGCTCGGTGCTTCATGTTTAATATTTATTCTCCTCTTTACGTCTATTTACCTTTGACTTTTCCTTTGCTTCTCTTCTGATTCCTATCCTCCGCTTTTACTCTGCTTTTTAACTTTTGTGTCTACCTTTGGTTTTTACCTTCCTGTTTTAGAACGGCGCTTATAACCCTGGCAGTTGAGCGCCGTAAACCATCATTCCTTCCTTCATAGTTTTTCCGAACATAGCATTGTTGAACAATTTGTAGAGATCCTTCTCAAAATCATTTCCAGCTTGTTGTCGCAGTCTGTTGTTAAATTCCACATACGGTTTTAACCATCGAGACTGTTGGAATTGTAGCACACGATGGATTTTTGTTAACCGTAGTCCATGACTAAGAGCTTGCTTCAAAGCCTTGTAATGCACTACATACTTCTTTCGAGGTCCTAGATGAGGTATCAGTTTCTTTGTAGATGCCTCCAATGGTTTCATACACTCGGGCAGGAAAGGTAGATCGTTGTGTAGATCGTGAAGTTCTGCAGGATACTCGATGTCGACTTCTAATATGTAGCCGTAAGGATCATCTTCTTGTAGTCTTTCTAAGTCAATTTTTTCAGGCGATACCCACTCAAATCCACCATAAGGGAGAGCGTGACACATTGCCCACCCATATTGGTTATTAGCGTCGTCATATGTGATAAATTGGGTTGGTCTCGACGGATCAAACTTCTCCATATATGTGTTATTAGCCTCTGCATAGCGGTGGGAAACTTGACATAAACCTCCTCTTATACCAGATTCCACCATGAGTAATTGATCATAATCCTGTAACAGTTCCAGCTTAATTCCAGTGTACAGTAACATGGCGTCCCATGTAAGACCTGGAGAGGTAAAATAATGTGCAGGATCAACTTTGTGTGTTTTGAGGGTTTGCTCTCTGAACGTCTCAAAGACATTAGCTAGGAGAAGTACATCCGAAGTTAAGTAGAGATCGCTGTACTCTCCCAGGTTTCTCACATTAAACACCTCCCATACATTTTTAGCATGATCGTAGTCAGCATCACTAATTTCTTCTTCATTTAATCTATTGTAGAAGGAGTCCTTAGGAGGTAAGCAGGTTTCGTTCAGGGCATCCCATGATGTAACAAAATCATATGGAAATACACCCTTACGGGTCATCAACTTCAATTTGTCTTCTCCAAAGTACTTTAGCGTTTCAGGATACGAGGTTAGATTTTTTACCAACTTATCCAAGCTTGTACTGAGGAATCGGAAGCTATCCACAAATCGAAGCTTTATATCTCCTACATACTTGGTGAATGAGATATAGCTTTCTTCAGAGTTAGGAATTACCTCCACACGTTCACTTGTGCAACCCAGCTCCTTAACAATGAAATGAGAGTCATATCCGCTAAGGTTATGCATGAAGACTGGTATATATTTAGGTGTTTTACATGCTAAATTACATTCATTATGAAGACTTCCACGATATTCACCGCTGATGTGATCATGGTCGCGTACTTTATAGTTCTCTTCTGTAAAGGGTTTTCCACACAAGTAGCATGCTGAAGAAGACTCAAAATCCTTTTGATCTTGATCCGTAAGTTTCAGAGGCTTAGCAGATTTGTATATGTCATCAATCATTTTTGCAAGAGATGTCAGGTACAGCATAAACTTCTGAGCAGCATCAGCACCACGATACACATAGGGTTGCTTAGGAAGACCAGTTTCGAGATGTTCAACACCAGATGTAGGCTTCACGTAAACACAGAAGCTCATTGGTGTGTGCTCTTGATAAGGGGTTGTATAGGAAGTTTCAGGATTGGGTATACACGTATGGCATGGAGTGAGAATACTTTCAAAGTCTGCGTAGATGACGTAAGGTAGTTTCAACATCCTTTCAAAATTTTTAAACTGTACGATTGATTTGTCCTTTGTAGGCATAACTACCCTCGCAACACCATGTTGGTTACAGATTGATGTATGTTCCTGCAGTTTTTCCAGTCCACTTCGTCCGTATCGATCGTCAAAATGTGTAAAGCAACGCTTGCAGGTATAAACCCGTCCATTATGGCTAGTTTTCTGGCGTCGAACGAGTTTCTCAAAATTCTTTATATATACGTAGTGATGTTTTCCACAACTGTCACTCAATAGTAGCAAATCACAGTGTTCGGGTAGTTCAATGTTCACAACCTTTATCGGATACACTTCATGCTTCTCATCTAGCCCGAAAACGTTAATAGACATCTTGTTAAGCTTCTCAAATTTAGGTATTTGAGAAAGTGGAGTAGGATAGGAAACACAGCTGAAGTCGTACTTATCTTGAAGTTTCTTAAATTTGCTCACCCGTTGTGCATCCTTCTCAACGAATTTGGCCAATACAGAGTACATGAAACATAGCTCATCAGTTAAATTCTGGATGTTAATGCAGGCTTTTCTTGCTTCAACAGAGGGAGGTAGGGGTATGTAGCTACTTCCTCGCAACGGGTTGTACTTGTTGATACGAAGTCGAACTCCTTCCACAGTAAGCAAGGCCCAGCTGCTACCCTTAAGCTGAGACTCATCCATTTCAGTAACCAATTTCTTGAATTTCACTTCCAGCATAGAGTCCAGATCAGTTTCTAGGAAAACAACTTGATTTCTGGTTTTAAATGTCTTGTCACAGGTTTCACCAATACTGTTAACAAATCTACACTCAGCTAACAGATTAATTTTCAAACTCTTGTGAATACCAAGCTCTTTATGCACAGCCTGGATTATCCGCTGTTTTGCTTCATGCAGGTATATATTCAGGTCCCTAGTCGATTCACATCGTATAAAATACGATTTCAAACGTCCATGGAATGAAGTTTCATATTCTTTCATATCACAGTCCTCCATTGTTGACAGCAACTGATGTTTAGTTGGCTCCAATCTTCTTTTCTTCTGAGGGCTGCTTATTTCACATATATCTTCGTGTCGCTGTCCCTTATAACAATCTTTGAAGGTTACATTACAATGTTTACATTTGAAGAGCTTCTTGCAGCTCATCTCGTGTCTTCTCTTGTCATAACCTCGGAGGAACTTCTTACAGCATTTACCACAAGAATATCCTGAGACACTAGGAATGATATCCTTATACGAGGACTTATTCATTTTTCTTCTTGATATAATAAGGTATTTACCTTTCTTCAAGGAAATGTACGCCTTGATATCACTTAGAAAGCTGATTATTTTCTGAGAGAACAGCGATGTTAACACCTCAGAGATGATCAACAGAATGAATTTCAATACTCAAGTTCGCTCTATTTATAGAGAAAGCACGAACCTTTTTTTAATAAATTATATCCTGATTATTAATACTAAAAACGGTGATGAAGCGTGTAAGCTCTTATATATTTCAATTCGTGTTACACTGATGTTCGAGCGTCTCCGTATAGCTTCGTATGTTTAGAGAGAAAGTGTAAAGTATTGTGAAGATGTTATGTATTGTTCGGCTATAATCGTACAGATTCGGAGAGCTTGACTGGTGAAGGTGATGAACGATCCATCGATCGAGCAGGAGGCAAGCAGTCCCTTCGCGCAACGAAACCTAGATGCAAAAGAAAGAAAATCGTGTTAGATGAGAAACCACCCAGACATTCGCCTGCAGACCATGGAAAACCATGAAAAAATATGTCAGAGTGAGCGTCCAACGGAACTCGAACCAGGGACTCTAAAAGCACACGTGAAAGATACAGATTATATAGAATGAAAGGAAATCGGTGACGATGAGAAACCACTTCAGCATTCGCCTGCAGACCAGGGAAAACCCTAAAAATATGATGTCAGAGTGATCGACCAACAGGGAAATCAAACAAAAGACCTTAGAAACATATAGGTTAAGATGTAAATCAAATAAAAATGCAATAAAATCGTGCTAGATGAGAAACCACCCAGACATTCGCCTACAGACCATGGAAAAACCATGAAAAAATATGTCAGAGTGAGCGTCCAACGGAACTCGAACCAGGGACTCTAAAAGCACACGTGAAAGATACAGATTATATAGAATGAAAGGAAATCGGTGACGATGAGAAACCACTTCAGCATTCGCCTGCAGACCAGGGAAACCCTAAAAAATATGATGTCAGAGTGATCGACCAACAGGGAAATCAAACAAAAGACCTTAGAAACATATAGGTTAAGATGTAAATCAAATAAAAATGCAATAAAATCGTGATAGATGAGAAACCACCCAGACATTCGCCTGCAGACCATGGAAAACCATGAAAAAATATGTCAGAGTGAGCGTCCAACGGAACTCGAACCAGGGGCTCTAAAAGCACACGTGAAAGATACAGATTATATAGAATGAAAGGAAATCGGTGACGATGAGAAACCACTCCAGCATTCGACAGCAGACCAGGGAAAACCATGAAAAATCGATATCGGAGTAAACAATTGATTGAAATCTAACCCCTGAACCCTAGAAATTCACGACAACTGAAAACGAAACCCAGATGTAAAGGAAATTTTGTACACCCTTGACGAAAAAACCCCGTCCGCTGGGGAAGTAACCTTTAAGTATACAATTGACGTCTGTCATACCGATAAGGGACGGTTTGAAAGGCTTCCTAATTGCTCTACGCAAGTCACCCGAGCAAACACAGGAAATTCCTAAACCAGACAATTACAAGCCTGCTAAAACATTTTTTCCTACAATAAGTAATTTAAATTCTACATGAAGATTATTCCAAAAGTTTCATATCTCTTATTTCCTTCAATAAAATATCGAATATGACTCTAGCACCAGGAAAAAAAATTAAACGGAGGGAAGCGATATTTTCTTTTTACGCTGAAATTATAATTAAACGCATAGCGTTCTTGCAGGAAAACCCCGCCCATATAGATTATAGGAATGGATTCTGTTTAAAACATGTATTTTCACGCGGGGTGTATAGATTGTATCAGTAAGCATTCGTGACTATTACAATTATTTCCAAGTATTATTTTAAAAAAGGTTGTCTTATTCTCTTAGTAAACATAGGTCGAGAACGTTTTTTACTTGGTATTTAGGGGCGTTCTTGCAGGAAAACACTGCCCATATAGATTATAGGAATGGACTCTGTTTAAAACATGTATTTTTCACGCGTGGTGTATAGATTGTCTCAGTAAGCATTCGTGACTATTACAATTATCGCCAAGTATTATTTTACAAAAAGATTGGCTTATTCTCTTAGTAAACATAGGACGAAATCGTTTTTTAAACAACTCTCCATTCGAGAGATATTTTTTGATTATTCCAGCAGAGAGAGAGAGAGGGAGAGAGAGAGAGAGAACGAGCCATATTTGTTTAAAAAAGCTTTTTTTTTCATTCACAGGAAATCTTCGAGAAAATTCGAGGAATTATTCAGTTGTACACCCTTGCTAAAATAGTTTGTATACCCTTTGAAGAATGTTTACCTGGCTGGCGGAGTCTTGGAAATACCTCTGACGACGGGCTGTCGCCTGCACGACATCTTGAACATTTATACATTAGGGAGGCTATTGTGCTTTAAAATGGGATAGCTATGTTTTGAGCTTTCCACAACAAATTTTTTCCCGATAATTAATATAATTCTACATGAAGAATATTAATGATTAAGTTTTCAATTAAACGTATACTGTATAGATTCTGTACTTAAGCATTCGATTGTATCTTTATCATTATTTAAATACTCACATACAAGAATTGCAAGCATGTTATCAAAAATTGTAGAAGTTTTTCCACCCTTATTTAATTAAATTCATGTATTTAGAGATTTTTTCAATAATTTCGCCCTCTCGTGTACATCATTCGTCAAAAAAATCAGTGTACAATACGCATTTTTATACGTTTTAATGTTCGTTTATTTTTAAAACCGCTGCATTTGTCCATAATTACGGGCAATAATTTTTTTTCAGATTTACTCCGATTTTAGCTTATAGAATCGAATTAGGAAATGTTTTAATATATGTATTGTATTTTTAGGCGAAAAACAACGATCTGCTTCTGACTGTGTATAATTATAATCAAGACCGATTTGTATTTAGTATAAAGATTGTTATATTTTCATTTTTTAAGACTTCCTTTGTTAAAGATGTCTTGCAATCTATTTTTAAAATCAAATCATAAATGCGTTTAATGCATATAATGGATGTCTTCATATACCCAATATGGCTGCCTTCACGTGTCGGGAAGCTAACATGGCGGTAGTCATCTTTTAGAAGCATACCTTTCATGTCGATAAAGTAGCGAGCGACCGACAGGGCGAGAGACCTTCTTTCAGCGGCCAACAGATAGCGGTAAAGTAAGCCGCGCCATGTGGAACCAAACACTGAGAAAGAGACAGAGGGTGGGGGTAGGCGGAAGAGACGCGCTGGGAGAGAGAGGTGAGTCCCTTCAGTTCGCCTCAGCGCGTCGTAAGGTTCGGACCTATACGTAGTAGCATGCATACCAACGCAGCTCGCGCCAGCGTCTTACGTAATTTAGTTTTTTACGCTCACTATACCATTTAAATATACATTCATCTAAGAGATATAATATTCGTCAGGATGTCAGATGTCCAAATATACATAACAAAGAAATTAGTTACTGATATAAATGTAATATCGTACGTTCACCATTTTATTTTTAATTACTTTTTTTATTTTATTCGAGGATGAATTTGTATTCATGTCACGGGATTCAATCCTAGTCCTCCAGCCCGACTTGGAACAACAATCAATAACGAGCTACAATCCAAGGATATAATCGGTAATAATACAAATATTTTGATAAAGACCATCAAATAAAAAGGCCTGTAAACGTATGTATTTCCCCTCACTTCCCCTCTTCCCCCACCCCACAGTAGAAATATAATGCCGCTACGCAGCTTCAAAGCCGATGCAACCACTGATAAGTTCCTTTCTTCTATGCCGCCGACTCCCACCCCCGCTTTTTGCTATTCCGACACCGCCATTTACGATGAGAACAATAATGCATTGTCCTGTATCTCTGATATGCGGTGAAAGAATAGCACACGTGAAAACACTTAACCTATGTGGTTTCACCCTTAAAAGCTACTGGAGCATGATACCCCCTCCTCTCTGCTCTACTCCAATACCGAGGCCAGTGTGGGAGTAGAGCCCAAAGAGAGGGCGTGCCCAGTGTACGGGATAGGAATAGAAAGGATGGGGTAGGGGGATCGGGTGTCCAGTAGCTTTTAAGGGTGAGGTCAAAAGGGAAGGGGTGGGGGAGGGGTGACCGCCAGCACGTGACCAGACCACATGGGGGAGGGGGCGGGGCTAGTGGTACGTGCCGTCAGGGCGGCATGTGAGGCCTCAAAGGGAGGGGGCGGGGCTTGTCGGCATAGATCAAAGAACCTTATCAGATGGCGGCAAATCCTTTGTTTCAGAATCGGCATTATATTTCTACTGTGGGGTGGGGGAAGAGGGGAAGTGAGGGGAAATACATACGTTTACAGGCCTTTTTATTTGATGGTCTTTATCAAAATATTTGTATTATTACCGATTATATCCTTGGGTTGTAGCTCGTTATTGATTGTTGTTCCAAGTCGGGCTGGAGGACTAGGATTGAATCCCGTGAAATGAATACAAATTCATCCTCGAATAAAATAAAAAAAGTAATTAAAAATAAAATGGTGAATGTACGATATTACATTTATATCAGTAACTAATTTCTTTGTTATGTATATTTGGACATCTGACATCCTGACGAGTATTATATCTCTTAGATGAATGTATATTTAAATGGTATAGTGAGCGTAAAAAACTAAATTACGTAAGACGCTGGCGCGAGCTGCGTTGGTATGCATGCTACTACGTATAGGTCCGAACCTTACGACGCGCTGAGGCGAACTGAAGGGACTCACCTCTCTCTCCCAGCGCGTCTCTTCCGCCTACCCCCACCCTCTGTCTCTTTCTCAGTGTTTGGTTCCACATGGCGCGGCTTACTTTACCGCTATCTGTTGGCCGCTGAAAGAAGGTCTCTCGCCCTGTCGGTCGCTCGCTACTTTATCGACATGAAAGGTATGCTTCTAAAAGATGACTACCGCCATGTTAGCTTCCCGACACGTGAAGGCAGCCATATTGGGTATATGAAGACATCCATTATATGCATTAAACGCATTTATGATTTGATTTTAAAAATAGATTGCAAGACATCTTTAACAAAGGAAGTCTTAAAAAATGAAAATATAACAATCTTTATACTAAATACAAATCGGTCTTGATTATAATTATACACAGTCAGAAGCAGATCGTTGTTTTTCGCCTAAAAATACAATACATATATTAAAACATTTCCTAATTCGATTCTATAAGCTAAAATCGGAGTAAATCTGAAAAAAAATTATTGCCCGTAATTATGGACAAATGCAGCGGTTTTAAAAATAAACGAACATTAAAACGTATAAAAATGCGTATTGTACACTGATTTTTTTGACGAATGATGTACACGAGAGGGCGAAATTATTGAAAAAATCTCTAAATACATGAATTTAATTAAATAAGGGTGGAAAAACTTCTACAATTTTTGATAACATGCTTGCAATTCTTGTATGTGAGTATTTAAATAATGATAAAGATACAATCGAATGCTTAAGTACAGAATCTATACAGTATACGTTTAATTGAAAACTTAATCATTAATATTCTTCATGTAGAATTATATTAATTATCGGGAAAAAATTTGTTGTGGAAAGCTCAAAACATAGCTATCCCATTTTAAAGCACAATAGCCTCCCTAATGTATAAATGTTCAAGATGTCGTGCAGGCGACAGCCCGTCGTCAGAGGTATTTCCAAGACTCCGCCAGCCAGGTAAACATTCTTCAAAGGGTATACAAACTATTTTAGCAAGGGTGTACAACTGAATAATTCCACGAATTTTCTCGAAGATTTCCTGTGAATGAAAAAAAAAGCTTTTTTAAACAAATATGGCTCGTTCTCTCTCTCTCTCCCTCTCTCTCTCTCTCTCTGCTGGAATAATCAAAAAATATCTCTCGAATGGAGAGTTGTTTAAAAAACGATTTCGTCCTATGTTTACTAAGAGAATAAGCCAATCTTTTTGTAAAATAATACTTGGCGATAATTGTAATAGTCACGAATGCTTACTGAGACAATCTATACACCACGCGTGAAAAATACATGTTTTAAACAGAGTCCATTCCTATAATCTATATGGGCAGTGTTTTCCTGCAAGAACGCCCCTAAATACCAAGTAAAAAACGTTCTCGACCTATGTTTACTAAGAGAATAAGACAACCTTTTTTAAAATAATACTTGGAAATAATTGTAATAGTCACGAATGCTTACTGATACAATCTATACACCCCGCGTGAAAATACATGTTTTAAACAGAATCCATTCCTATAATCTATATGGGCGGGGTTTTCCTGCAAGAACGCTATGCGTTTAATTATAATTTCAGCGTAAAAAGAAAATATCGCTTCCCTCCGTTTAATTTTTTTTCCTGGTGCTAGAGTCATATTCGATATTTTATTGAAGGAAATAAGAGATATGAAACTTTTGGAATAATCTTCATGTAGAATTTAAATTACTTATTGTAGGAAAAAATGTTTTAGCAGGCTTGTAATTGTCTGGTTTAGGAATTTCCTGTGTTTGCTCGGGTGACTTGCGTAGAGCAATTAGGAAGCCTTTCAAACCGTCCCTTATCGGTATGACAGACGTCAATTGTATACTTAAAGGTTACTTCCCCAGCGGACGGGGTTTTTTCGTCAAGGGTGTACAAAATTTCCTTTACATCTGGGTTTCGTTTTCAGTTGTCGTGAATTTCTAGGGTTCAGGGGTTAGATTTCAATCAATTGTTTACTCCGATATCGATTTTTCATGGTTTTCCCTGGTCTGCTGTCGAATGCTGGAGTGGTTTCTCATCGTCACCGATTTCCTTTCATTCTATATAATCTGTATCTTTCACGTGTGCTTTTAGAGCCCCTGGTTCGAGTTCCGTTGGACGCTCACTCTGACATATTTTTTCATGGTTTTCCATGGTCTGCAGGCGAATGTCTGGGTGGTTTCTCATCTATCACGATTTTATTGCATTTTTATTTGATTTACATCTTAACCTATATGTTTCTAAGGTCTTTTGTTTGATTTCCCTGTTGGTCGATCACTCTGACATCATATTTTTTAGGGTTTCCCTGGTCTGCAGGCGAATGCTGAAGTGGTTTCTCATCGTCACCGATTTCCTTTCATTCTATATAATCTGTATCTTTCACGTGTACTTTTAGAGTCCCTGGTTCGAGTTCCGTTGGACGCTCACTCTGACATATTTTTTCATGGTTTTCCATGGTCTGTAGGCGAATGTCTGGGTGGTTTCTCATCTAGCACGATTTTATTGCATTTTTATTTGATTTACATCTTAACCTATATGTTTCTAAGGTCTTTTGTTTGATTTCCCTGTTGGTCGATCACTCTGACATCATATTTTTAGGGTTTTCCCTGGTCTGCAGGCGAATGCTGAAGTGGTTTCTCATCGTCACCGATTTCCTTTCATTCTATATAATCTGTATCTTTCACGTGTGCTTTTAGAGTCCCTGGTTCGAGTTCCGTTGGACGCTCACTCTGACATATTTTTTCATGGTTTTCCATGGTCTGCAGGCGAATGTCTGGGTGGTTTCTCATCTAACACGATTTTCTTTCTTTTGCATCTAGGTTTCGTTGCGCGAAGGGACTGCTTGCCTCCTGCTCGATCGATGGATCGTTCATCACCTTCACCAGTCAAGCTCTCCGAATCTGTACGATTATAGCCGAACAATACATAACATCTTCACAATACTTTACACTTTCTCTCTAAACATACGAAGCTATACGGAGACGCTCGAACATCAGTGTAACACGAATTGAAATATATAAGAGCTTACACGCTTCATCACCGTTTTTAGTATTAATAATCAGGATATAATTTATTAAAAAAAGGTTCGTGCTTTCTCTATAAATAGAGCGAACTTGAGTATTGAAATTCATTCTGTTGATCATCTCTGAGGTGTTAACATCGCTGTTCTCTCAGAAAATAATCAGCTTTCTAAGTGATATCAAGGCGTACATTTCCTTGAAGAAAGGTATATACCTTATTATATCAAGAAGAAAAATGAATAAGTCCTCGTATAAGGATATCATTCCTAGTGTCTCAGGATATTCTTGTGGTAAATGCTGTAAGAAGTTCCTCCGAGGTTATGACAAGAGAAGACACGAGATGAGCTGCAAGAAGCTCTTCAAATGTAAACATTGTAATGTAACCTTCAAAGATTGTTATAAGGGACAGCGACACGAAGATATATGTGAAATAAGCAGCCCTCAGAAGAAAAGAAGATTGGAGCCAACTAAACATCAGTTGCTGTCAACAATGGAGGACTGTGATATGAAAGAATATGAAACTTCATTCCATGGACGTTTGAAATCGTATTTTATACGATGTGAATCGACTAGGGACCTGAATATATACCTGCATGAAGCAAAACAGCGGATAATCCAGGCTGTGCATAAAGAGCTTGGTATTCACAAGAGTTTGAAAATTAATCTGTTAGCTGAGTGTAGATTTGTTAACAGTATTGGTGAAACCTGTGACAAGACATTTAAAACCAGAAATCAAGCTGTTTTCCTAGAAACTGATCTGGACTCTATGCTGGAAGTGAAATTCAAGAAATTGGTTACTGAAATGGATGAGTCTCAGCTTAAGGGTAGCAGCTGGGCCTTGCTTACTGTGGAAGGAGTTCGACTTCGTATCAACAAGTACAACCCGTTGCGAGGAAGTAGCTACATACCCCTACCTCCCTCTGTTGAAGCAAGAAAAGCCTGCATTAACATCCAGAATTTAACTGATGAGCTATGTTTCATGTACTCTGTATTGGCCAAATTCGTTGAGAAGGATGCACAACGGGTGAGCAAATATAAGAAACTTCAAGATAAGTACGACTTCAGCTGTGTTTCCTATCCTACTCCACTTTCTCAAATACCTAAATTTGAGAAGCTTAACAAGATGTCTATTAACGTTTTCGGGCTAGATGAGAAGCATGAAGTGTATCCGATAAAGGTTGTGAACATTGAACTACCCGAACACTGTGATTTGCTACTATTGAGTGACAGTTGTGGAAAACATCACTACGTATATATAAAGAATTTTGAGAAACTCGTTCGACGCCAGAAAACTAGCCATAATGGACGGGTTTATACCTGCAAGCGTTGCTTTACACATTTTGACGATCGATACGGACGAAGTGGACTGGAAAAACTGCAGGAACATACATCAATCTGTAACCAACATGGTGTTGCGAGGGTAGTTATGCCTACAAAGGACAAATCAATCGTACAGTTTAAAAATTTTGAAAGGATGTTGAAACTACCTTACGTCATCTACGCAGACTTTGAAAGTATTCTCACTCCATGCCATACGTGTATACCCAATCCTGAAACTTCCTATACAACCCCTTATCAAGAGCACACACCAATGAGCTTCTGTGTTTACGTGAAGCCTACATCTGGTGTTGAACATCTCGAAACTGGTCTTCCTAAGCAACCCTATGTGTATCGTGGTGCTGATGCTGCTCAGAAGTTTATGCTGTACCTGACATCTCTTGCAAAAATGATTGATGACATATACAAATCTGCTAAGCCTCTGAAACTTACGGATCAAGATCAAAAGGATTTTGAGTCTTCTTCAGCATGCTACTTGTGTGGAAAACCCTTTACAGAAGAGAACTATAAAGTACGCGACCATGATCACATCAGCGGTGAATATCGTGGAAGTCTTCATAATGAATGTAATTTAGCATGTAAAACACCTAAATATATACCAGTCTTCATGCATAACCTTAGCGGATATGACTCTCATTTCATTGTTAAGGAGCTGGGTTGCACAAGTGAACGTGTGGAGGTAATTCCTAACTCTGAAGAAAGCTATATCTCATTCACCAAGTATGTAGGAGATATAAAGCTTCGATTTGTGGATAGCTTCCGATTCCTCAGTACAAGCTTGGATAAGTTGGTAAAAAATCTAACCTCGTATCCTGAAACGCTAAAGTACTTTGGAGAAGACAAATTGAAGTTGATGACCCGTAAGGGTGTATTTCCATATGATTTTGTTACATCATGGGATGCCCTGAACGAAACCTGCTTACCTCCTAAGGACTCCTTCTACAATAGATTAAATGAAGAAGAAATTAGTGATGCTGACTACGATCATGCTAAAAATGTATGGGAGGTGTTTAATGTGAGAAACCTGGGAGAGTACAGCGATCTCTACTTAACTTCGGATGTACTTCTCCTAGCTAATGTCTTTGAGACGTTCAGAGAGCAAACCCTCAAAACACACAAAGTTGATCCTGCACATTATTTTACCTCTCCAGGTCTTACATGGGACGCCATGTTACTGTACACTGGAATTAAGCTGGAACTGTTACAGGATTATGATCAATTACTCATGGTGGAATCTGGTATAAGAGGAGGTTTATGTCAAGTTTCCCACCGCTATGCAGAGGCTAATAACACATATATGGAGAAGTTTGATCCGTCGAGACCAACCCAATTTATCACATATGACGACGCTAATAACCAATATGGGTGGGCAATGTGTCACGCTCTCCCTTATGGTGGATTTGAGTGGGTATCGCCTGAAAAAATTGACTTAGAAAGACTACAAGAAGATGATCCTTACGGCTACATATTAGAAGTCGACATCGAGTATCCTGCAGAACTTCACGATCTACACAACGATCTACCTTTCCTGCCCGAGTGTATGAAACCATTGGAGGCATCTACAAAGAAACTGATACCTCATCTAGGACCTCGAAAGAAGTATGTAGTGCATTACAAGGCTTTGAAGCAAGCTCTTAGTCATGGACTACGGTTAACAAAAATCCATCGTGTGCTACAATTCCAACAGTCTCGATGGTTAAAACCGTATGTGGAATTTAACAACAGACTGCGACAACAAGCTGGAAATGATTTTGAGAAGGATCTCTACAAATTGTTCAACAATGCTATGTTCGGAAAAACTATGGAAAACCTGCGTAACCGTATGGATATACGTCTGGTGACAAATGAGAAGACTCTGGAAAAGTTAATTGCAAAGCCAACGTTTATCGACAGGATGATATATGCTTCTAATCTAGCTGCTGTACATATGGCTTCCCGACAGATTGCATTCAACAAGCCTATATACATCGGTATGAGTGTGTTGGATATCTCCAAGACATTAATGTACCGGTATCACTATGATGTGTTGTTACCGTATTATGGAGCTGAAAACCTGAAGCTTATGTATATGGACACTGATTCGTTCATTCATCGTGTTACAACTGAAGATGTGTACCAGGATAAGCTACGTTTTCTTGAGCACCTAGATACTGCTGATTATCCTACAAGCCATATATGCTATTCACCTCTAAACAAGAAGGTACTTGGGAAATTTAAAGATGAGGCTAATGCTAAATCATTCAACGCTTTGTAGGGCTACGACCTAAAATGTATGCCCTAGATACAAGGGTCAATGATAAAAAAGATTTAAGGTATAAAACGTAGTGCTATTAAGCAGTACATTTCGTTTGACAGCTATACAGACTGTCTTAAAACCAGTGAAATCATCAGAACGCCCATGAATCTGATCCTGTCGCGACAGCATGCTCTTGCCACAGTACAAGTGAATAAAATTACATTGACACCATACGACGATAAAAGAATTATTGCTGAGGACGGAATAACGACATACGCCTATGGACATTACAGCATTACAAGTAGTGTATAAGAGAATTTAAGTTGAATATTAAGATTTTCTCGCGAGTCTACAATCTTTAAAAAATGAAGGTTATCCGTGTGCTGTATATGCAGCTAGCTGACGACCGATGAAGAAAGAAGAAGATGGAAGGGAAGGTGGTAACCCTGCCATTAGGAGCAATCCTAGTGCTAGTCTCAAGCCTAGATAAAAAGGGGAGAGACGCCTACAAGGAACTAAAATAAAGGTATGTTGACGTAAACTTTTCAATTAAAACTCTCGAATAATAAAACCTGAATAAAACATTGCAATTTCACTAAAAGAAAGTTCAGGTTATCTTTGGTTAGTCAGATTAGGTTAGTCGATGACCGAGTAGAATAGATGCTGAGAGGAACGTTTAGGATTGGTCGGGTTAATCTGGGCTAGGCTCTCGTACTTATTGTCTAAGTTATGAAGGATGAATTAGTTTAGATTGATTTAGCAATAGATTGGTTACGTGTTGTTCTTACGTTTTGTTACTTGGTTACATGCTTGGTACGTGTTGTTACATAGCGTGATGAGACTGTTACATAGCGTGATTCCTTTGTTACATAGCGCGATTCCTTTGTTACATAGCGTGATTGCTTTGTTACATAGCGTGATTCCTTTGTTACATAGCGTAATTCCTTTGTTGCATAGCGTGATTCCTTTGTTACATAGCGCGATTCCTTTGTTACATAGCGTGATTCCTTTGTTACATAGCGTGATTCCTTTGTTACATAGCGTGATTCCTTTGTTACATAGCGTGATTCCTTTGTTACATAGCGTGATTCCTTTGTTACATAGCGTGATCAGTTTGTTACATAGCGTGATTCCTTTGTTACATAGCGTGATTCCTTTGTTACATAGCGCGATTCCTTTGTTACATAGCGTGATTCCTTTGTTACATAGCGCGATTCCTCTGTTACATAGCGTGATTTCTTTGTTACATAGCGTGATTCCTTTGTTACATAGCGTGATTCCTTTGTTACATAGCGTGATTCCTTTGTTACATAGCGTGATTCCTTTGTTACATAGCGTGATTCCTGTGTTACATAACGTGATTCCTTTGTTACATAGCGTGATTCCTTTGTTACATAGCGTGATTCCTTTGTTACATAGCGTGATCAGTTTGTTACATAGCGTGATTCCTTTGTTACATAGCGTGATTCCTTTGTTACATAGCGTGATTGCTTTGTTACATAGCGTGATCAGTTTGTTACATAGCGTGATTCCTTTGTTACATAGCGTGATTCCTTTGTTACATAGCGTGATTCCTTTGTTACATAGCGTGATTCCTTTGTTACATAGCGTGATTCCTTTGTTACATAGCGTGATCAGTTTGTCCCATATAAGCGCAAAAGTGGCCGCAGATTCTGTCTATCATACCGCCTGCCCCCGTTTTCCATATATTCCTCATATAAATGTATACCGTACTCCTTAACCTCTGTCTGCACTAGCACCTCCCCTCGCATGCCCTATCTCTGTCGTATAAAGCATATCTCTCCCTCCTTCAGTCCCTCTCTACCTCAGAACTCTCCTCGTTTTCCCTATCCTTCCCATATAAACGCATTTTTCCTCCTTGAAGGTTCTCTCAACCTAGCATATACCCTCGTTTTCCTCGTCTCTCCATATAAAAAGCCAAACTCTACCCTTCAAACCCTGAATAGTCTAGTACCTCTCCACGTATCCCCTATCTCTCCTGTAAATATGTTCATATTCCCCCTGCTTCAGCATCTGTCTATCCTAGCCTCTGTTCACGTTTTCCTTATCTTTTCCCATATAAATGCATATTCCATATCTCAACCCCTATCTAGTCCAACACTTCTCCTCGTATTCCCCGCATCTCTCATATAAAACACATCCCCAGTCCTTCAACCCATGACTTGGCCTAGCATCGATCCTCGTAGTCCCTATCTTCCCCATATAAACGCATTTTCCACCGCATATACCCTCGTTTACCCTATCCTTTCCCATATAAACGCAAAAAACTGCGCCAGCTCTCCCCTACATACCCTACTAACAAGACAACATTCTTCTTTCTGTAGTAGTGAGTTTGTTTATCAAGACAATATTCTTCTTTCTGTGGTAGTGAGTTTGTTTAACAAGACAACATTCTTCTTTCTGTAGTAGTGAGTTTGTTTAACAAGACAACATTCTTCTTTCTGTGGTAGTGAAGTTTTTAACAGGACAACATTCTTCTTTCTGTGGTAGTGAGGTTGTTTATCAAGACAACATTCCTCTTTCTGTGGTGGTGAGGTTGTTTATCAAGACAACATTCTTCTTTCTGTGGTGGTGAGGTTGTTTAACAGGACAACAATCTTCTTTCTGTAGTGGTGAGGTTGTTTAACAGGACAACATTCTTCTTTCTGTGGTAGTGAAGTTGTCTAACAAGACAACATGCTTCTTTCTGTGGTGGTGAGGGTGTTTAACAAGACAACATTCTTCTTTCTGTGGTAGTGAAGTTGTTTAACAAGACAACATTCTTCTTTCTGTGGTGGTGAGGGTGTTTATCAAGACAACATTCCTCTTTCTGTGGTGGCGAGGTTGTTTAACAAGACAACATTCTTCTTTCTGTGGTGGTGAGGTTGTTTAACAAGACAACATTCTTCTTTCTGTGGTGGTGAGGTTGTTTAACAAGACAGCATTCTTCTTTCTGTGGTGGTGAGGTTGTTTAACAAGACAACATTCTTCTTTCTGTTGTGGTGAGGTTGTTTATCAAGACAACATTCTTCTTTCTGTGGTGGTGAGGTTGTTTATCAAGACAACATTCTTTTTTCTGTGGTGGTGAGGTTGCTTATCAAGACAACATTCTTCTTTCTGTGGTGGTGAGGTTGTTTAACAGGACAACATTCTTCTTTCTGTAGTAGTGAGGTTGTTTAACAGGACAACATTCTTCTTTCTGTGGTAGTGAAGTTGTTTAACAAGACAACATTCTTCTTTCTGTGGTGGTGAGGGTGTTTAACAACACAACATTCTTCTTTCTGTGGTGGTGAGGGTGTTTAACAAGACAACATTCTTCTTTCTGTGGTAGTGAAGTTGTTTAACAAGACAACATTCTTCTTTCTGTGGTAGTGAAGTTGTTTAACAAGACAACATTCTTCTTTCTGTGGTGGTGAGGGTGTTTATCAAGACAACATTCTTCTTTCTGTGGTGGTGAGGTTGTTTAACAAGACAACATTCTTCTTTCTGTGGTGGTGAGGTTGTTTAACAAGACAACATTCTTCTTCCTGTAGTAGTGAGGTTGTATAACAAGACAACATTCTTCTTTCTGTGGTGGTGAGGTTGTTTAACAAGACAACATTCTTCTTTCTGTATTGGTGAGGTTTTTTATCAAGACAACATTCTTCTTTCTGTGGTAGTAAAGTTGTTTAACAAGACAACATTCTTCTTTCTGTGGTGGTGAGGTTTTTTATCAAGACAACATTCTTCTTTCTGTGGTGTTGAGGGTGTTAATCAAGACAACATTCTTCTTTCTGTGGTGGTGAGGTTGTTTAACAGGACAACATTCTTCTTTCTGTAGTAGTGAGGTTGTTTAACACGACAACATTCTTCTTTCTGTGGTAGTGAAGTTGTTTAACAAGACAACATTCTTCTTTCTGTAGTAGTGAGGTTGTTTAACAAGACAACATTCTTCTTTCTGTGGTGGTGAGGGTGTTTAACAAGACAACATTGTTCTTTCTGTGGTAGTGAAGTTGTTTAACAAGACAACATTCTTCTTTCTGTGGTGGTGAGGGTGTTTAACATGACAACATTCTTCTTTCTGTGGTAGTGAAGTTGTTTAACAAGACAACATTCTTCTTTCTGTGGTAGTGAAGTTGTTTAACAAGACAACATTCTTCTTTCTGTGGTGGTGAGGGTGTTTATCAAGACAACATTCTTCTTTCTGTGGTGGTGAGGTTGTTTAACAAGACAACATTCTTCTTTCTGTGGTGGTGAGGTTGTTTAACAAGACAACATTCTTCTTCCTGTAGTAGTGAGGTTGCTTAACAAGACAACATTCTTCTTTCTGTGGTGGTGAGGTTGTTTAACAAGACAACATTCTTCTTCCTGTAGTAGTGAGGTTGTTTAACAAGACAACATTCTTCTTTCTGTGGTGGTGAGGTTGTTTAACAAGACAACATTCTTCTTTCTGTGGTGGTGAGGTTGTTTATCAAGACAACTTTCTTCTTTCTGTGGTGGTGAGGTTGTTTAACAGGACAACATTCTTCTTTCTGTGGTGGTGAGATTGTTTATCAAGACAACATTCTTCTTTCTGTGGTGGTGAGGTTGTTTAACAGCACAACATTCTTCTTTCTGTGGTAGTGAGGTTGTTTAACAAGACAACATTCTTCTTTCTGTGGTGGTGAGGGTGTTTAACAAGACAACATTCTTTTTTCTGTGGTGGTGAGGGTGTTTAACAAGACAACATTCTTCTTTCTGTGGTAGTGAAGTTGTTTAACAAGACAACATTCTTCTTTCTGTGGTAGTGAAGTTGTTTAACAAGACAACATTCTTCTTTCTGTGGTGGTTAGGTTGTTTAACAAGACAACATTCTTCTTTCTGTGGTAGTGAAGTTGTTTAACAAGACAACATTCTTCTTTCTGTGGTGGTGTGGTTGTTTAACAAGACAACATTCTTCTTTCTGTGGTGGTGAGGTTGTTTAACAAGACAACATTCTTCTTTCTGTAGTAGTGAGGTTGTTTAACAAGACAACATTCTTCTTTTTGTGGTGGTGAGGTTGTTTAACAAGACAACATTGTTCTTTCTGTGGTAGTGAAGTTGTTTAACAAGACAACATTCTTCTTTCTGTGGTAGTGAAGTTGTTTAACAAGACAACATTCTTCTTTCTGTGGTGGTGAGGTTGTTTAACAGGACAACATTCTTCTCTCTGTGGTGGTGAGGTTGTTTAACAAGACAACATTCTTCTTCCTGTAGTAGTGAGGTTGTTTAACAAGACAACATTCTTCTTTCTGTGGTGGTGGTGAGGTTGTTTAACAAGACAACATTCTTCTTTCTGTGGTGGTGAGGTTGTTTATCAAGTCATCATTCTTCTTTCTGTGGTGGTGAGGTTGTTTAACAGGACAACATTCTTCTTTCTGTGGTGCTGAGGTTGTTTATCAAGACAACATTCTTCTTTCTGTGGTGGTGAGGTTGTTTAACAGGACAACATTCTTCTTTCTGTGGTAGTGAAGTTGTTTAACAGGACAACATTCTTCTTTCTGTGGTGGTGAGGGTGTTTAACAAGACAACATTCTTCTTTCTGTGGTGGTGAGGGTGTTTAACAAGACAACATTCTTCTTTCTGTGGTAGTGAAGTTGTTTAACAAGACAACATTCTTCTTTCTGTGGTAGTGAAGTTGTTTAACAAGACAACATTCTTCTTTCTGTGGTGGTGAGGGTGTTTATCAAGACAACATTCTTCTTTCTGTGGTGGTGAGGTTGTTTAACGAGACAACATTCTTCTTTCTGTGGTAGTGAAGTTGTTTAACAAGACAACATTCTTCTTTCTGTGGTGGTGAGGGTGTTTATCAAGACAACATTCTTCTTTCTGTGGTGGTGAGGTTGTTTAACGAGACAACATTCTTCTTTCTGTGGTGGTGAGGTTGTTTAACAAGACAACATTCTTCTTCCTGTAGTAGTGAGGTTGTTTAACAAGACAACATTCTTCTTTCTGTGGTGGTGAGGTTGTTTAAAAAGACAACATTCTTCTTTCTGTGGTGGTGAGGTTTTTTATCAAGACAGCATTCTTCTTTCTGTGGTGGTGAGGTTGTTTAACAAGACAACATTCTTCTTTCTGTGGTGGTGAGGTTGTTTATCAAGACAACATTCTTCTTTGTGCGGTGGTGAGGTTGTTTAACAGGACAACATTCTTCTTTCTGTAGTAGTGAGGTTGTTTAACAAGACAACATTCTTCTTTCTGTAGTAGTGAGGTTGTTTAACAAGGCAACATTCTTCTTTCTGTGGTAGTGAAGTTTTTAACAGGACAACATTCTTCTTTCTGTGGTAGTGAGTTTGTTTAACAAGACAACATTCTTCTTTCTGTATTGGTGAGGTTTTTTATCAAGACAACATTCTTCTTTCTGTGGTAGTAAAGTTGTTTAACAAGACAACATTCTTCTTTCTGTGGTGGTGAGGTTTTTTATCAAGACAACATTCTTCTTTCTGTGGTGTTGAGGGTGTTAATCAAGACAACATTCTTCTTTCTGTGGTGGTGAGGTTGTTTAACAGGACAACATTCTTCTTTCTGTAGTAGTGAGGTTGTTTAACACGACAACATTCTTCTTTCTGTGGTAGTGAAGTTGTTTAACAAGACAACATTCTTCTTTCTGTAGTAGTGAGGTTGTTTAACAAGACAACATTCTTCTTTCTGTGGTGGTGAGGGTGTTTAACAAGACAACATTGTTCTTTCTGTGGTAGTGAAGTTGTTTAACAAGACAACATTCTTCTTTCTGTGGTGGTGAGGGTGTTTAACATGACAACATTCTTCTTTCTGTGGTAGTGAAGTTGTTTAACAAGACAACATTCTTCTTTCTGTGGTAGTGAAGTTGTTTAACAAGACAACATTCTTCTTTCTGTGGTGGTGAGGGTGTTTATCAAGACAACATTCTTCTTTCTGTGGTGGTGAGGTTGTTTAACAAGACAACATTCTTCTTTCTGTGGTGGTGAGGTTGTTTAACAAGACAACATTCTTCTTCCTGTAGTAGTGAGGTTGCTTAACAAGACAACATTCTTCTTTCTGTGGTGGTGAGGTTGTTTAACAAGACAACATTCTTCTTCCTGTAGTAGTGAGGTTGTATAACAAGACAACATTCTTCTTTCTGTGGTGGTGAGGTTGTTTAACAAGACAACATTCTTCTTTCTGTATTGGTGAGGTTTTTTATCAAGACAACATTCTTCTTTCTGTGGTAGTAAAGTTGTTTAACAAGACAACATTCTTCTTTCTGTGGTGGTGAGGTTTTTTATCAAGACAACATTCTTCTTTCTGTGGTGTTGAGGGTGTTAATCAAGACAACATTCTTCTTTCTGTGGTGGTGAGGTTGTTTAACAGGACAACATTCTTCTTTCTGTAGTAGTGAGGTTGTTTAACACGACAACATTCTTCTTTCTGTGGTAGTGAAGTTGTTTAACAAGACAACATTCTTCTTTCTGTAGTAGTGAGGTTGTTTAACAAGACAACATTCTTCTTTCTGTGGTGGTGAGGGTGTTTAACAAGACAACATTGTTCTTTCTGTGGTAGTGAAGTTGTTTAACAAGACAACATTCTTCTTTCTGTGGTGGTGAGGGTGTTTAACATGACAACATTCTTCTTTCTGTGGTAGTGAAGTTGTTTAACAAGACAACATTCTTCTTTCTGTGGTAGTGAAGTTGTTTAACAAGACAACATTCTTCTTTCTGTGGTGGTGAGGGTGTTTATCAAGACAACATTCTTCTTTCTGTGGTGGTGAGGTTGTTTAACAAGACAACATTCTTCTTTCTGTGGTGGTGAGGTTGTTTAACAAGACAACATTCTTCTTCCTGTAGTAGTGAGGTTGCTTAACAAGACAACATTCTTCTTTCTGTGGTGGTGAGGTTGTTTAACAAGACAACATTCTTCTTCCTGTAGTAGTGAGGTTGTTTAACAAGACAACATTCTTCTTTCTGTGGTGGTGAGGTTGTTTAACAAGACAACATTCTTCTTTCTGTGGTGGTGAGGTTGTTTATCAAGACAACTTTCTTCTTTCTGTGGTGGTGAGGTTGTTTAACAGGACAACATTCTTCTTTCTGTGGTGGTGAGATTGTTTATCAAGACAACATTCTTCTTTCTGTGGTGGTGAGGTTGTTTAACAGCACAACATTCTTCTTTCTGTGGTAGTGAGGTTGTTTAACAAGACAACATTCTTCTTTCTGTGGTGGTGAGGGTGTTTAACAAGACAACATTCTTTTTTCTGTGGTGGTGAGGGTGTTTAACAAGACAACATTCTTCTTTCTGTGGTAGTGAAGTTGTTTAACAAGACAACATTCTTCTTTCTGTGGTAGTGAAGTTGTTTAACAAGACAACATTCTTCTTTCTGTGGTGGTTAGGTTGTTTAACAAGACAACATTCTTCTTTCTGTGGTAGTGAAGTTGTTTAACAAGACAACATTCTTCTTTCTGTGGTGGTGTGGTTGTTTAACAAGACAACATTCTTCTTTCTGTGGTGGTGAGGTTGTTTAACAAGACAACATTCTTCTTTCTGTAGTAGTGAGGTTGTTTAACAAGACAACATTCTTCTTTTTGTGGTGGTGAGGTTGTTTAACAAGACAACATTGTTCTTTCTGTGGTAGTGAAGTTGTTTAACAAGACAACATTCTTCTTTCTGTGGTAGTGAAGTTGTTTAACAAGACAACATTCTTCTTTCTGTGGTGGTGAGGTTGTTTAACAGGACAACATTCTTCTCTCTGTGGTGGTGAGGTTGTTTAACAAGACAACATTCTTCTTCCTGTAGTAGTGAGGTTGTTTAACAAGACAACATTCTTCTTTCTGTGGTGGTGGTGAGGTTGTTTAACAAGACAACATTCTTCTTTCTGTGGTGGTGAGGTTGTTTATCAAGTCATCATTCTTCTTTCTGTGGTGGTGAGGTTGTTTAACAGGACAACATTCTTCTTTCTGTGGTGCTGAGGTTGTTTATCAAGACAACATTCTTCTTTCTGTGGTGGTGAGGTTGTTTAACAGGACAACATTCTTCTTTCTGTGGTAGTGAAGTTGTTTAACAGGACAACATTCTTCTTTCTGTGGTGGTGAGGGTGTTTAACAAGACAACATTCTTCTTTCTGTGGTGGTGAGGGTGTTTAACAAGACAACATTCTTCTTTCTGTGGTAGTGAAGTTGTTTAACAAGACAACATTCTTCTTTCTGTGGTAGTGAAGTTGTTTAACAAGACAACATTCTTCTTTCTGTGGTGGTGAGGGTGTTTATCAAGACAACATTCTTCTTTCTGTGGTGGTGAGGTTGTTTAACGAGACAACATTCTTCTTTCTGTGGTAGTGAAGTTGTTTAACAAGACAACATTCTTCTTTCTGTGGTGGTGAGGGTGTTTATCAAGACAACATTCTTCTTTCTGTGGTGGTGAGGTTGTTTAACGAGACAACATTCTTCTTTCTGTGGTGGTGAGGTTGTTTAACAAGACAACATTCTTCTTCCTGTAGTAGTGAGGTTGTTTAACAAGACAACATTCTTCTTTCTGTGGTGGTGAGGTTGTTTAAAAAGACAACATTCTTCTTTCTGTGGTGGTGAGGTTTTTTATCAAGACAGCATTCTTCTTTCTGTGGTGGTGAGGTTGTTTAACAAGACAACATTCTTCTTTCTGTGGTGGTGAGGTTGTTTATCAAGACAACATTCTTCTTTGTGCGGTGGTGAGGTTGTTTAACAGGACAACATTCTTCTTTCTGTAGTAGTGAGGTTGTTTAACAAGACAACATTCTTCTTTCTGTAGTAGTGAGGTTGTTTAACAAGGCAACATTCTTCTTTCTGTGGTAGTGAAGTTTTTAACAGGACAACATTCTTCTTTCTGTGGTAGTGAGTTTGTTTAACAAGACAACATTCTTCTTTCTGTATTGGTGAGGTTTTTTATCAAGACAACATTCTTCTTTCTGTGGTAGTAAAGTTGTTTAACAAGACAACATTCTTCTTTCTGTGGTGGTGAGGTTTTTTATCAAGACAACATTCTTCTTTCTGTGGTGTTGAGGGTGTTAATCAAGACAACATTCTTCTTTCTGTGGTGGTGAGGTTGTTTAACAGGACAACATTCTTCTTTCTGTAGTAGTGAGGTTGTTTAACACGACAACATTCTTCTTTCTGTGGTAGTGAAGTTGTTTAACAAGACAACATTCTTCTTTCTGTAGTAGTGAGGTTGTTTAACAAGACAACATTCTTCTTTCTGTGGTGGTGAGGGTGTTTAACAAGACAACATTGTTCTTTCTGTGGTAGTGAAGTTGTTTAACAAGACAACATTCTTCTTTCTGTGGTGGTGAGGGTGTTTAACATGACAACATTCTTCTTTCTGTGGTAGTGAAGTTGTTTAACAAGACAACATTCTTCTTTCTGTGGTAGTGAAGTTGTTTAACAAGACAACATTCTTCTTTCTGTGGTGGTGAGGGTGTTTATCAAGACAACATTCTTCTTTCTGTGGTGGTGAGGTTGTTTAACAAGACAACATTCTTCTTTCTGTGGTGGTGAGGTTGTTTAACAAGACAACATTCTTCTTCCTGTAGTAGTGAGGTTGCTTAACAAGACAACATTCTTCTTTCTGTGGTGGTGAGGTTGTTTAACAAGACAACATTCTTCTTCCTGTAGTAGTGAGGTTGTTTAACAAGACAACATTCTTCTTTCTGTGGTGGTGAGGTTGTTTAACAAGACAACATTCTTCTTTCTGTGGTGGTGAGGTTGTTTATCAAGACAACTTTCTTCTTTCTGTGGTGGTGAGGTTGTTTAACAGGACAACATTCTTCTTTCTGTGGTGGTGAGGTTGTTTATCAAGACAACATTCTTCTTTCTGTGGTGGTGAGGTTGTTTAACAGGACAACATTCTTCTTTCTGTGGTAGTGAGGTTGTTTAACAAGACAACATTCTTCTTTCTGTGGTGGTGAGGGTGTTTAACAAGACAACATTCTTCTTTCTGTGGTGGTGAGGGTGTTTAACAAGACAACATTCTTCTTTCTGTGGTAGTGAAGTTGTTTAACAAGACAACATTCTTCTTTCTGTGGTAGTGAAGTTGTTTAACAAGACAACATTCTTCTTTCTGTGGTGGTTAGGTTGTTTAACAAGACAACATTCTTCTTTCTGTGGTAGTGAAGTTGTTTAACAAGACAACATTCTTCTTTCTGTGGTGGTGTGGTTGTTTAACAAGACAACATTCTTCTTTCTGTGGTGGTGAGGTTGTTTAACAAGACAACATTCTTCTTTCTGTAGTAGTGAGGTTGTTTAACAAGACAACATTCTTCTTTTTGTGGTGGTGAGGTTGTTTAACAAGACAACATTGTTCTTTCTGTGGTAGTGAAGTTGTTTAACAAGACAACATTCTTCTTTCTGTGGTAGTGAAGTTGTTTAACAAGACAACATTCTTCTTTCTGTGGTGGTGAGGTTGTTTAACAGGACAACATTCTTCTCTCTGTGGTGGTGAGGTTGTTTAACAAGACAACATTCTTCTTCCTGTAGTAGTGAGGTTGTTTAACAAGACAACATTCTTCTTTCTGTGGTGGTGGTGAGGTTGTTTAACAAGACAACATTCTTCTTTCTGTGGTGGTGAGGTTGTTTATCAAGTCATCATTCTTCTTTCTGTGGTGGTGAGGTTGTTTAACAGGACAACATTCTTCTTTCTGTGGTGGTGAGGTTGTTTATCAAGACAACATTCTTCTTTCTGTGGTGGTGAGGTTGTTTAACAGGACAACATTCTTCTTTCTGTGGTAGTGAAGTTGTTTAACAGGACAACATTCTTCTTTCTGTGGTGGTGAGGGTGTTTAACAAGACAACATTCTTCTTTCTGTGGTGGTGAGGGTGTTTAACAAGACAACATTCTTCTTTCTGTGGTAGTGAAGTTGTTTAACAAGACAACATTCTTCTTTCTGTGGTAGTGAAGTTGTTTAACAAGACAACATTCTTCTTTCTGTGGTGGTGAGGGTGTTTATCAAGACAACATTCTTCTTTCTGTGGTGGTGAGGTTGTTTAACGAGACAACATTCTTCTTTCTGTGGTAGTGAAGTTGTTTAACAAGACAACATTCTTCTTTCTGTGGTGGTGAGGGTGTTTATCAAGACAACATTCTTCTTTCTGTGGTGGTGAGGTTGTTTAACGAGACAACATTCTTCTTTCTGTGGTGGTGAGGTTGTTTAACAAGACAACATTCTTCTTCCTGTAGTAGTGAGGTTGTTTAACAAGACAACATTCTTCTTTCTGTGGTGGTGAGGTTGTTTAAAAAGACAACATTCTTCTTTCTGTGGTGGTGAGGTTTTTTATCAAGACAGCATTCTTCTTTCTGTGGTGGTGAGGTTGTTTAACAAGACAACATTCTTCTTTCTGTGGTGGTGAGGTTGTTTATCAAGACAACATTCTTCTTTGTGTGGTGGTGAGGTTGTTTAACAGGACAACATTCTTCTTTCTGTAGTAGTGAGGTTGTTTAACAAGACAACATTCTTCTTTCTGTAGTAGTGAGGTTGTTTAACAAGGCAACATTCTTCTTTCTGTGGTAGTGAAGTTTTTAACAGGACAACATTCTTCTTTCTGTGGTAGTGAGTTTGTTTAACAAGACAACATTCTTCTTTCTGTGGTAGTGAGTTTGTTTAACAAGACAACATTCTTCTTTCTGTGGTAGTGAAGTTTTTAACAGGACAACATTCTTCTTTCTGTGGTAGTGTGTTTGTTTAACAAGACAACATTCTTCTTTCTGTGGTAGTGAAGTTTTTAACAGGACAACATTCTTCTTTCTGTGGTAGTGAGTTTGTTTAACAAGACAACATTCTTCTTTCTGTGGTAGTGAGTTTGTTTAACAAGACAACATTCTTCTTTCTGTGGTAGTGAAGTTTTTAACATTACAACATTCTTCTTTCTGTGGTAGTGAGTTTGTTTAACAAGACAACATTCTTCTTTCTGTGGTAGTGAGTTTGTTTAACAAGACAACATTCTTCTTTCTGTGGTAGTGAGTTTGGTTAACAAGACAACATTCTTCTTTCTGTGGTAGTGAGTTTGTTTAACAAGACAACATTCTTCTTTCTGTGGTAGTGAAGTTTTTAACAGGACAACATTCTTCTTTCTGTGGTAGTGAGTTTGTTTAACAAGACAACATTCTTCTTTCTGTGGTAGTGAAGTTTTTAACAGGACAACATTCTTCTTTCTGTGGTAGTGAGTTTGTTTAACAAGACAACATTCTTCTTTCTGTGGTAGTGAAGTTTTTAACAGGACAACATTCTTCTTTCTGTGGTAGTGAGTTTGTTTAACAAGACAACATTCTTCTTTCTGTGGTAGTGAGTTTGTTTAACAAGACAACATTCTTCTTTCTGTGGTAGTGAGTTTGTTTAACAGGACAACATTCTTCTTTCTGTGGTAGTGAGGTTGTTTATCAAGACAACATTCTTCTTTCTGTGGTGTTGAGGTTGTTTAACAGGACAACAATCTTCTTTCTGTAGTAGTGAGGTTGTTTAACAGGACAACATTCTTCTTTCTGTGGTAGTGAAGTTGTTTATCAAGACAACATTCTTCTTTCTGTGGTGGTGAGGGTGTTTAACATGACAACATTATTCTTTCTGTGGTGGTGAGGGTGTTTAACAAGACAACATTCTTCTTTCTGTAGTAGTGAAGTTGTTTAACAAGACAACATTCTTCTTTCTGTGGTAGTGAGTTTGTTTAACAAGACAACATTCTTCTTTCCGTAGTAGTGAGGTTGTTTAACAAGACAACATTCTTCTTTCTGTGGTACTGAAGTTGTTTAACAAGACAACATTCTTCTTTTGTAGTAGTGAGGTTGTTTAACAAGACAACATTCTTCTTTCTGTGGTAGTGAAGTTTTTAACAGGACAACATTCTTCTTTCTGTGGTAGTGAGTTTGTTTAACAAGACAACATTCTTCTTTCTGTGGTAGTGAGGGTGTTTAACAAGACAACATTAGCAGTATATATAGAGGGAAGCTGGGCCACTTTTTGCGTTTATATGGGAAAGGATAGGGAAAGCGAGGGTATAAGCTAGATTGAGAGGCCTTTCAAAGAGGAAGAATGCGTTTATATGCGGAAGATAGGGACTACGAGGATCGATGCTAGGCTAGATAGAGGTTGAAGGAGTGAGGATGCGCTTTATACGAGAGAGATAGGGAATACGAGGAAAGATGCTATACTAAACAGGGTTCGAAGGGTGAATATGTTTTTATATGGGAGAGATAGCAAACCGAGGAGAGGTATTAGGCTAAGAGGTTTGAATGATAGAGTGAGCGTTTATATGCAGAGACGAGGAAAACGAGGGTATATGCTAGGTGGAGAGAACCTTCAAGGAGGAAAAATGCACCTTATATGGGAGAGGTAGGGAATATCAGGAGAAGTTCTAGACTAGACAGAGTTTGAGGTGTGGAAAATGCGTTTATATGGGAAAGATAGGAAAAAAACGTGAACAGATGCTGAAGCAAGGGGAATACGGACATATATACAGGAGGGATAGGGAATACGAGGGGAGGTACTAGACTATTGAGGGCTTGAAGGGTATAGTATGACTTTTTACACGAAGATACGAGGAAAATGAGGGTATATGCTAGGTTGAGAGAACTTTCAAGGAGGAAAAATGCGTTTATATGGAGAAGATAGGGAAAACGAGGAGAGTTCCGAAGTAGAGCAGGGACTGAAGGAGGGACGGATATGCTTTATACGACAGAGATAGGGGATACGAGGAGAGGTGCTAATGTAGACAGAGGTTAAGGAGTACGGTATACGTTTATATGAGGAATATATGGAAAACGGGGACAGATGGTATGATAGACAGAAGCTGCGCTACTTTTGCGTTTATGAGGGAAAGGATAGGGAAAATGAGCATAGATACGACGGTTCAAGGAGGAAAATGCGTTTATAGGGGAGAGATAGGGAATACCTGGGCTGATGCTAGGCTAGTCAGATGCTGAAGGAGGGAGGGATACGCTTTATACGAAAGAGATAGGGGATACAAGGAAAGATGCTATACTAAACAGGACTTGAAGTGTAAAATATGACGTTTTATATGGGAGAGATAGCGAACCGAGGAGAGGTATTAGGCTAAGGGGTTTGAATGATAGAGTAGGCGTTTATATGCGAGAGATAGGGAATACGAGGATCGATGCTAGGCTAGACAGGGCTGAAGTGGGGGAATGCGCCTTATATGTGAAAGGTAGAGGAATATGAGGAGAAGTGCTAGGCTAGACGGGGTTTGAGGTGTGGAGTATGACTTTTATGGGAAAGATAGGGAAAACGTGAACAGATAATTGGCTAGACAGATGCTGAAGAAGGGGAATATAGGCTTATACGGGAAAGATAGGGAATACGAGGAGAGGTGCTAGACTAGACAGATGCTGAAGGAGGAGGGGATACGCTTTATACGAAAGAGATAGGGAATACGAGGAGAGGTACTAGACCATACAGGACTTGAAGGGTAGAATATGGCACAGCTAGCAAACCGAGGAGAGGTATTAGGCAGGAAGGTTTGAATGACAGAGTATGCGTTTATATGGAGAAACGAGGAAAACGAAGGTAGGTGCTAGGTTGAGAGTCTTCAAGGAGGAAAATACATTTATATGAGAGCGGTATGGAATACGAGGAGAGGTGCTAGTCTAGACAGGGGTTGAGGAGTAGAGTATGCGTTTATATGGAAGAAATATGGAAAACGGGAGAGATACAAGTATAGACAGGGGTTGAAGGAGGAGGAGGAGGAATGTAGGTTTATACGGTAATATAGAGAGTAATTAGATTATAAAACATTTCTCATCCAACTTACAACTCTTTTATATACTTTTTTCTAAACCTTACAAGCTTGTTATATGTTAAACAGTAGTGCGCGAGACGGAGAGGGACAAACTGTATATCGGTTTACAGTGAAGTATACGTCTTAACCTATTCCCACCTTGTATGCTCTGGATCTTTTCATTGTCTATTCATTCCTATCATCATCTAACATAACCACGTAACAAGACGTAACCAATAAACGTAACCACGTAACAAGACGTAAAAAAACGTAACATAACAGCATGACAAGACGTTACACTACATAACATAAGCACGTAACCACGTGTCAAGACGTCACACTACGTAACATAAGCACGTATCCACGTAACATCACGTGACATCTCGTAACCAGAAACGCCACACGACGTAACAACACGTAGCAACCATGTAACCACGTAACAAAACGTAAGAACAACACGTAACCACGGAATCGATGAGAAACCTCTCAGGCATTCGCCTGCAGACCAAGGAAAACCATAAAAAATATGACGTCAGAGGGAGCAACCAACGGAAATCAAACCAGGGAGACCTTCAGATGTAATGAAATAAAACGAAAGAAAATCATGATAGATGGGAAACCAGCCAGACATTCACCTGCAGACCAGGGAAAATCATGAAAAATGTCAGAGTGAACAACCAACAGGAATCAAACAAAGGTGCCTAGAAGCACACGTGAAAGATGTAAATCAAATAAAGTGAAAGAAAATCGTGATAGATGAGAAACCACCCAGACATTCGCCTACAGACCAGGGAAAATCACGAAAAATATGATGTAAGAGTGAACAACCAACAGTAATCGAACCAGGGAGACCTTCAGATTGTACAGTGAAAGATGTAAATTATATAGAATGAAAGGAAATCGATAGATGAGAAACCAGCCAGGCATTCGCCTGCAGACCAGGGAAACCCGCGAAAAATCTGAGGTCAGAGTGATCAACCAACAGGAATCGAACCAGGGAGACCTTCAGATTGTACACGTGAAAGATGTAAATGAAACGGAAAGTAAATCGTGATAGATGGGAAAACCACCCATGCATTCGCAGGCAGACCAGCGAAAACTGCGAGAAACCTAAGGTCAGAGTGAGCGTCCCTACGGAAATCGAACCGGGGACCCCCGACGCAAACCACAGACGTTATCATCTGAACCAGACCGTAAAAACATGTTTATACCATACAACTCATAACAATAGGATGCCATGCCAGATGTCAATCTGTAGACAGACTGTATGGGAGCAGTCCGACATGCTGTAACTCGTAGAGAACGCCCGCGATTATTCAGATAAATGTTTACATTCAATACCTACCATACCAACCACCGCAATCCATTACACGGCAAAGTTAAAATAATTTCTATTTTTAATACTTTAGAAAAAAAATCGTAGAAGTTTTCTCTCCTTATTTAATTAAATTCATGTATATACCCTATTATTTTTGTGTGTTTTCAATCCTTTTTCAGTACTTTCTTTACAACTTGCCCTAATTCACTCCAAAGAATCAGTACACAATATGACATTTTTATACGCTTAATGTCCATTTATCGCAGAAAACCGGTCACGAGCAAAGTAATCTTTTTCCAGAGTTACACGGATTTTAAGCTCGTAGGATCGTATTAGGAAATTTAACATATTTTTTCAGTTCAAAGTGGGTAAACATTTTTAAACGCTATTTACATTTAGCGTAAAGATTATCATATTTCATTTTTAAAGCCGTCTTGTTAAATATAATGTCTCGCAATCCATTTTTAAAATCAAATCAGACGTGCGTTTAATGCACATAATGGATGTCTTCATACACCCAATATGGCTGTCATGCGCGTTAAACCCTTCAATATGGCTGCTTCCTCACAGCTACTTCCGGCATCTTCGTCGTTGAGCGTGCTTTCGACTCTCTCTGCTAGAGAGCGCACGTGCTGTAGATTACGAGCCGCACCTTGAGGGTAGGGAGAGGAGGCTGCCGGTCCTAGCGAGAGTGGGGCGGGAGAAACCAGCTCTAATTACAGGTGCGGTATAGAGGGCACTTCAGTGTACCCGAGAGGCTTGTCCAGGGAGGAACTATAGCTCTCGCATTCACTTTAAAACGCATCGACGTATCGCGTGTTCGTTACGTTATTTTTACCGTTTTTAGTCATGCATTCATCCAAGAGATGTAATTTCGTCAGGACGACAGTAGTCAAATATGCATTACAAAGAAACTAGTTTTAGGTATAAACCTTTATTCAATATATTTATCTTAATTACTTTTGATGCTATTCGAAGATGAATTTGTATTCATGTCACGGGATTCAGCCCAAGACCACCAGGTCAACTTGGAACAGCAGTCAATGACGCATCACATTCCAAAGATATAATCACCCTTTACCGCATATCGCTATCTCTTTCCATTCAGGAGATATAAGCATTTAACGGTAATAATAATCTTTTTTGTGACGCACCGCCAATTAAAATAGCCTGTAATCCAGAGCATACAAGCTGGGGGGAATAGGTTAGGACGTAGTGTTGATGATGATGATGATGATATGCGGCTTAAGGGCGCTAAACTGCTGAGGTCATCAGCGCCCTTACAAGGTATAAAATATAAAGTCAAAAAATAAAAGACAGGTAAAAAACCGCATAATTAAAAAACGGGACACAAACCCGCGATGTCAAAACGCTAAAGCTAACAATATAACAATAACAAATATAACAATAAAAACAATAAAAACAATAATAACAATAATAAGAACAAGACAAAGATCTGAAAAACAACACACTAAAAGCATAGGCAGTAAAGGATTAAAACGTGTCAGGAACTGTAGAATGCGAGGGACATGAGCGTCATATGTCCACTGGGGATAAGAGTTCCCATAAAAAAACCGACAGGATAAAAGTACGAAGCTAACAGACGCTCAACGCATTAAATGCGCAGATTGAAATCACTGTCATGAATAAAACGTAAAACACATTCCACAGCATGCGTGTCGTCTGCCAAAACGTTGGCTAGGCCAACAGGCAGACCCACACGAGCACGCAATGCAGCTAAAACCTGACACTCTGTTAAAATGTGACGCACCGTTAAGGGCACGTCACACTGCCCACAGAGTGGCGCGGGGTCACCACTCAGCAAATACTTATGACTAAAAATGCAATGTCCGATACGAAGGCGTGTTAAAATTACCTCTTCCCGACGAGAAGCACGGGAAGAGGTAGCCCAGACTAACGGGAGAGGCTTAACCTCCCGCAACTTGTTCCCCCGGAGGGCCGTCCACTCATCGCTCCAAAGCGAGAGGATGCGGCGACGTAAAACAATAAACAAATCTGACGAGGGAACAACAGAGGTAAAACGTCTGGGTGATAAAATCGCCGACTTGGCAGCGACATCGGCAGACTCATTACCTGAGATGCCCACATGACCTGGAATCCACAAGAAGGAGACGCTGATGCCAGAGACATCAAGCGAGTGGAGCAGGTCATGAATGCGCTGTACGAGCGGGTGGTAACTGTACAGCGAGCTAATACGTTGAAGAGCACTCAGGGAGTCGGAACAAATAAAACAGTGCCGTATGTCGTGCCGCTGAATATATAAAAGAGACTGATAAATGCTAAAAAGTTCGGCGGTAAAAATCGAACATTGCTCTGGTAAACGAAAGGTAAAACTATTTCCACCACAAAAAAAGGCACATCCTACTCCAGCATCAGTCTTAGATCCATCAGTAAAGATAAAAGGCAAGTCCCCGAATTGCGACTGAAGTTCTAAAAACGCTGATCTAAAGACTGAAGAAGGGGTCTCATTCTTCGGCATTGACGATAACCCAAGGTGACAGAGGGCCTCAGCGCGCGACCATGGAGGAAAACGCGTTTCCCCCCTTGGAAGGGCCGGCGCTGGCGTAACGTCCAAATGCCGAAGGAGCAGTCGAAATCGAACCCCTGGAGGGAGCAATGCAGAGGAGCTAACTAAATATTGCCGGTCAAGTGAATCCTCGAAAAATGCCGCGAAAGACGGGTGGTCAGGTAAGCTTGAGAGTCGACAGGCATAGCTGCACAAGAGCATCTCACGCCTGGAGGACAGCGGAGGCTCTGCAGCTTCAGCATAAAGACTGGGCACGGGGCTAGTTGGAAAGGCCCCTGTAGCGACTCTAAGACCACGATGATGAATGGGATTCAAACGACGCAACACAGATGGACGTGCCGACGAATAAACAAAACACCCGTAATCAAGTTTGGATCGGACCAAAGAGCGATAAAGGCGAAGAAGGACGGTCCGATCAGCTCCCCAGGATGTGCCACTTAAAACACGCAAAAGATTAAGAGAACGGTCACACTTTGCTTTTAAAAAGGAAACGTGCGAGGTCCAACACAACTTCCTATCAAAAATCAACCCCAAAAATTTCGCCTCGTCTGCAAACGGAAGTATCCCTGGCCCAAGATGGAGAGAGGGCGGAGGGAAATACTTCCGGCGCCAGAAGTTGATGCAGACGGATTTCTCGGCGGAGAAATTAAAGCCGTTGGCATTACTCCAGGCGTAGAGACGGTCGATACAGCTCTGGAGACGGCGTTCGAGTAGACAGGTCCGCCGTGAACTGCAATAAATAGCGAAATCGTCAACAAAAAGGGACGATGAAATGCCAGGTGGAATACAATCAACAATGGGGTTGATAGCAATCGCAAAAAGTGTGACACTGAGTACAGAGCCCTGCGGTACTCCGTTCTCTTGAATAAAACGACGAGATAAAACCGAGCCCACACGTACACGAAAGACGCGGTCCGTCATAAACTCCCGAAGAAATATGGGAAGACGACCGCGGATATTCCAATCGTGAAGTGTACGTAAAATGCCGCCCCTCCAACAAGTGTCATAAGCTTTCTCCAGGTCAAAAAATACAGCCACGGTTTGACACTTTCTCAGAAATCCATTCATAATATGCGTCGACAAGGACACCAGATGGTCGACGGTAGAGCGATAGCGACGAAACCCGCACTGAGCGTTCGCTAGAAGTTTCTGAGACTCAAGCCACCATGTCAACCGCCCGTTGATCATGCGCTCCATCACCTTGCAAATGCAACTGGTGAGGGAGATAGGGCGGTAGCTGGAAGGTAGTTGGCGATCCTTCCCAGGCTTAAGTATAGGGACAATGGTGGCTTCGCGCCAAACGGAAGGAAAAATGCCGTCTTGCCAAATACGGTTATAGACCTGTAAGAGAAATAGTTTACTGTCGGCTGAAAGGTTCTTTAACATCAGGACATGAATGCCGTCCGGCCCGGGAGCGGAGTGCCGAGAGCAATGAAGAGCGTGCTCCAGCTCCCTCATTGTGAATAGTTCGTTATAGCATTCATCATTAGCAGTCCGAAAAGTATATGATTCGGAATCCTGCCGGTCTTTAATAGAGCGAAAGCCGGCGGAATAATGGTCTGAACTGGAAACCGCCTCAAAGGCAGAACCCAGAGTGTTAGCGATGGCAGCCGGATCCACTATGGTGGCATTAGAAACCTGAAGGCCAGAAACAGTACAATGTGACACTTTACCTGAGAAGCGACGAAGTTTATCCCAAACAACAGATGAAGGCGTAAAACGATTAAAAGACTCGACAAAACGAGCCCAAGATGCCTTCTTGCTATCCTGAATAATGCGACGAGCCCTGGCGCGCGATTGTTTAAAAGTCACCAAATTATCAAGTGTAGGGTGGCGCCGAAACACCCTAAGTGCAGTCCTACGGGCACGAACGGCGTCCCGACAATCCTCGTTCCACCACGGAACAGGTGGCCGCCGAGGTTGGGAGGATGAACGGGGTATTGCACGTTCGGCGGCTGAGAAAATAATAGACGTAAGGTGCTGCACTAGTTGATTAATGTCGGAGAAGGGCTGGTCGTCAAAATGCACGAGGCTGGAATACAAGCTCCAGTCGGCTTTTGCGAATATCCAGGTAGGTACTCTGGAATGCTGTACCTGGTGCGACAGAAGAGAAACGATGCAGGGGTAATGGTCGCTGGAGTAGGTGTCAGGGACGACGTTCCACTGAAGACGACGTGCAAGCTGGAGTGAGCAAATGGCAAGGTCCAGGTGAGAAAATGTACCAGAAGAATCAGAAATAAAAGTAGGTGCACCTGTATTGAGGATGGAAAGATTGAACTGATAAAAAATGTCGGAAATAAGAGTTCCCCTCGCACAAGCCCTTGGCGAACCCCATAGTGGGTGACGGGCATTAAAATCTCACAACAGAAGAAATGGTGTTGGGAGAGCGGACAGGAGAGATCGAATGTCCGCGGGAGCGAGGGGAGACGATGGAGGTGTATACACAGAACAAACAGAAAAGAAAAACCGGGTAACTGCAGTCTAATGGCAACAGCTTGCAAGTCGGACGTAAGTGTGATAGTTTGAAAATGAACGTCAGTACGCACCAAAATCATGACACCACCATGAGCAGGAGTACCCTCCTCCGGTTCAAGGTCGTAGCGAACCGGAGTATATCCTCGGAGATCAAAAGGATCGTGAGGGCGAAGCTTAGTCTCCTGCAAACATACGACCATAGGCGAATGGGAACGCAATAAAAGTTGCAGTTCCGCCCTATGCGATCGTACACCACGTACATTCTAGGTCAGGATAGCCATTAAGAATAAGGGGATAAACTGTCTATTTAGAAGGGCGGCTTAAAATTACCTTTTGTTTAACCTTTGGACTCGGGCTTTTTGTATGGAGTTGGTCAGACTCCATAGCTTCCTCGGAGGGAGGGCCCACGCGCTCAGTGCCAGAAACCGATTCAAGCGCCGTGAATCGGTTCTGGGTGGCGATGGGTGAAGGGTGCCGCTGAGCGCGGCTTGTCCAAGGACCATCCTGGGACAGCGACCTCCGAGGAGGAGAAGGTGAACCTTTGTTACCGCGCGCACGCGGAGGGTCCTTTAAAAAATCTTCCCTACGAAGTTTCTGCTTGGGCTTCTTTTCAACGGCTTGCGACTTCATTGACTTGGGACCAGGTTTATACGGCTTGGTAACTGTAGCCTTAATGGACGGCCGGATGGTAGTGGCGGTTAATCCAGTCAAGGTCCAGGTCTGAGTTTCGGCATCTACTCGTGGTACCGGCGAGGCAACAACAGAACTAAATGTGCCAGATCGCAGGAGTGAAGGTTGGCGCGCATGGTAACGCCTCCGGGCTTCAGCGAAGGAGAGTTTTTCCTTTACCCGGATCTCCTGGATCGCCTTCTCGTCCAAGTACCGCGGACAGTCGGCAAACGAAGCAGAATGAGACCCTTTACAATTAACGCAGACGGGGGCTGTTGAACAGGTACCTTCGTGTGAGGGCTGGCTACATGTTGCACAGATGTTAACGGCACTCTTACATGAGACTTGCGTATGCCCAAAACGTTGGCATTTAAAACAACGCAGAGGTCTAGGAATATAAGGCCTCACAGAAATGCGTTCGTACCCTGCGGAGATGCTCGTGGGCAGATCGACGCCATCAAATGTAATAAACAGGGTACGAGTGGGTACCAATACGCCGTCGCGTTTGGCCTGCACTCGATGGACCGCTGTCACCTTCTGGTCTGCAAGATATTCTACTAGGTCCTCGTCCGATATACCATCGAGGCTATGGGTGGTAATAACGCCTCGACAGGAATTCAATGTGCGGTGCTTCTCCACACGGATGGGATAGCCGTGGAGAAGCGTAGCGCGCAACAAGGTCTTACTTTGCTGATCGGATTTCGTTTGGGCTAATAAGGAACCATTCCGTAGACGAGTGCAGGACTGAACCGCACCAGCAATTGCATCAATCCCCTTTTGTATGATGAAAGGGTTCACCTTCTCAAAACTTTGTCCTTCTTCGGTTCGTGAAATGACCAAGTAACAACCAGTTGTCGGTGGTGTCACTTCTGTTACATAAACTTTTCGGCGCTTGTTAGTAGTAATGGAGGAAGGGTGCTCCATAGCGAAATAAATCCTCCACCATTGCAACCGTCTCCGACCTCGGGCTCTGACTTCCCGGGCGTTACCCCGGCTTGGGTGAGTGGCCTATCTATACCTAGCTCACCCCAGGGTCACACCTCCCAGAACATAGACAGAGGGACCCAATCGCCGTCGGAAGCCAGCAGCTCATGCAATGGCCCCCCCGCGGGACTGCAGTTGAACAGCGGATACGAACACAAACCCTACATGACGACCCCGGGTGGTGGGGATGACGCCATTACCCACTCACCCAGCTGCGCACGCGGTGCGCGGGTATCCGTCAGGCTGTGTCCACGGAGGATTTAAATAAAAAGATAAAAGAAACTAAAACTGTGTGGGCGTTTCGCACGCAAGGTAGGCCGGCGGGGAAGAAAAAGAGAGATATGCGAATGTCGTGGTGCGAAATGGCCGGAAAGTGACAAGAGAAGAAAGAAACGATGGTGAGGTGCGGTATGAATGGAATGTAACGAACGCACGAGAGCCTACCTTGTGTCCACCGGTCACTTGAAGAACCCACCTCGACCGGATGGGGGTGAGGGGATGAATGTGGCGATGACTGGCTCGGGAACCCCCGGGTGCGCCAAAAACCCGTACTCACATAAGGTGAGCCCCTGAGGGGGTTAGGACGTATACTTCGCTGTAAACCGATATACAGTTTATCCCTCTCCGTCTCGCGCACTACTGTTTAACATATAAAAAGTTTGAAAGGTTTAGAAAAAAAAAGTATATAAAAGTGTAACGTTGGATGAGAAATGTTTTATTATCTAATTACTCTCTATATTACCGTATAAACCTACATTCCTCCTCCTCCTTCAACCCCTGTCTATACTTGTATCTCTCCCGTTTTCCACATTTCTTCCATATAAACGCATATTCTACTCCTCAACCTCTGTCTAGACTAGCACCTCTCCTCGTATTCCCTACCGCTCTCATATAAATGTATTTTCCTCCTTGAAGACTCTCTCAACCTAGCATCTTTCTTCGTTTTCCTCGTCTCTCCATATAAACGCATACTCTGTCATTCAAACCTTCCTGCCTAATACCTCTCCTCTGTTTGCTAGCTCCCCATATAAAACGCCATATTCTACCCTTCAAGTCCTGTATGGTCTAGTACCTCTCCTCGTATTCCCTATCTCTTTCGTATAAAGCGTATCCCCTCCTCCTTCAGCATCTGTCTAGTCTAGCACCTCTCCTCGTATTCCCTATCTCTCCCGTATAAGCCTATATTACCCTCCTTCAGCATCTGTCTAGCCTATTATCTGTTCACGTTTTCCCTATCTTTCCCATATAAACGCATATTCCACACCTCAAACCCTGTCTAGCCTAGCACTTCTCCTCATATTCCCCTACCTCTCACATATAAGGCGCATTCCCCCACTTCAGCCCTGTCTAGCCTAGCATCGACCCTCGTATTCCCTATCTCTCGCATATAAACGCCTACTCTATCATTCAAACCTCCTAGCCTAATACCTATTCTCGGTTTGCTATCTCCCCCATATAAATCGCCATATTATACCCTTCAAGTCCTGTTTAGTATAGCATCTTTCCTTGTATTCCCTATCTCTCTCGTATAAAGCGTATCCCTCCCTCCTTCAGCATCTGACTAGCCTAGCATCAACCCTGGTATTCCCTATCTCTCCCATATATACGCATTTTCCTCCTTGAACCGTCGCATCTACCCTCGTTTTCCCTATCCTTTCCCATATAAACGCAAAAGTGACCCAGCTTCTGTCTATGATACCATCTGTCCCCGTTTTCCACATATTCCTCATATAAACTTATACCCTACTCCTTAACCTCTGTCTACACTAGTACCTCTCCTTGTATGCCCTATCTCTGTCGTATAAAGCATATCCCTCCCTCCTTCAGTCCCTGCTCTACCTCGGAACTCTCCTCGTTTTCCCTATCTCTCCCATATAAGCGCATTTTCCTCCTTGAACGCTCCTTCAACCTAGCTACTCCCCTCGTTTTCCTTGTCTCTCCATATAAACGCATACTCCGTCATTCAAACCCTCCTAGCCTAATACCTCTCCCATATAAAAGTCATATTATACCCTTCAAGCCCTGTCTAGTCTAGTTCCTCTCCTCGCATTCCGTATCTCTCCCGTATAAGCCTATATTCCCCCTGCTTCAGCATCTGTCTAGCCTATTATCTGTTCACGTTTTCCCTATCTTTCCCATAAAAGTCATTCTGCATACCTCAAACCCTGTCTAGCATAGCACTTCTTCTCGTATTCTCTACCTTCACATATAAAGCACATCCCCAGTCCTTCAACCCCTGTCTTAGCCTAGCATCGATCCTCGTAGTCCCTAACTTCCCCATATAAACGCATTTTCCCCCCTTGAAGGGCCTCTCAAGCAGCATATACCCTCGTTTTCCCTATCCTTTCCCATATAAATGCAAAAAACTGCGCCAGAATCCCTCTATATATGCTACTCGTATACAACTGTTCAAAGAGAGAGTACCGGCAACTTCTTCCACCTGGGCCGATACTTGGCTGTCTGCTGCCATTTACTATATCAGAAGCTATTCTCCGGTTGGAAAGTACAACTGTGCCACTGAAGGATGATCTAGATATCATTGGTCATGTTTCCAGTAAAGAAATACCTGGACCGGTGGGAGTTGCATGTTCTTACAAGTTGCACAAGATTCCTCAATGAAATCCTGCTTTTGAAGATGTGAAAATAATCAATTGAGTATTGTAGGGAGAAAAGTATAGAGGAAAACTACCCCTAGATCTGCTGCACTGGCATCTATGACGTCATGTTCCGTTGAAAGAACCGTTTCTTCATTGTGTTACGTGACACTAGGTAATGGTTTACGCCAAACCAAAATAAAAATCTTACAACTAAGTACTAGAAAAGCAAAATTATTGATACCGATATTGATCCACGAAGCAAAGCAAACCAAAAAAGTATTTTAATCAAGAAAAACCTAAAAGGAACCTATTTTAAGCATATAGGAAACCTAAAATGAAGGTTTATTCCAACTAAAAATACGGGCCCTAGTAATAACACAAGATGGCTTCACTAACACATTTTATTTTTCGATATAAGAAAAAACCATAAGTAACAAGTCACTATCTACAACTCTACGGAGTAATAACAAAAAGTGTAGTTCCAAGGAATAAAAAACTAGCGCTGCTACACGGTGGAGTAATCGTTCTTGACTGATTCCTCCACAGCCTATACTGTAGTTCCTTCACTTCATCTGGAGCCACACTATAAAAAAGATGAGTCAGTAGAAGTGTTCCGGCCCGTATAAATCAAAGCTTTGTCGGATAAGGCTGCAACATCAGCGGCAGTACAAAGTTGTAATAATTCCAATTGTAGGGGTTTTGTGCAAACTGTATTATGGAATGCTTTAAAACGAATAACAAAACAGTGTTTAATTGATCACACTTGAACTATCTGAGCGGAGTTTGAGTAAGTTCTACTGAAATTCTTATGTGATATATTCACATGACTTTCTCTACTCACTCTTCTACAAACTATTCTTACAAAAGCAACATAATGTTAATCCAGATAAAGTTTCAATTCACATTTCGTTGTGTGATACAGTAGGTAAAGGATAGCCACTATGTGCATGACCACGAGGGTAAAATGTAACACTATCATAAAGGAAACAAAAGAAAAATAAATGCCTATGATGCATAGTTTAAAAACAAATGAACATAAACAATGTAGTGGTCTTGTTGCTTAGAAGAGATAAAAGTTTGAAATGAAAGAACCTGGTTTTAGTTTCAATTGTATAAATGAAAATCCACGGACTTAAGTATAATAAATGCGAGCGCTAGAGTAAGAAAAACTAAACACCTCCCACTTGAGAAAATTACAAGTTATAACAAGGAACATCCCGAAAATGATTAATTCAAAAAAGTACCTACATAAATTGTGTGCTTTAATGAGATCCACATTTTCTCTACCTCATATGGTTTACCAGTTACACAAAACTCATACAGAACGAAGAGACTTTCTCGATCCATTCCCAGAAAATTCAAGATATACATTTCATTTGTAATGTAAATATATTCAATATATGGTATTTTAATCAAAATCGTTAGAGCCAATGTTTAGAAAATCAGGATGGGAGGGCATTCCCTAAAATGTTCGTGTCGCAACATTCGAAAATACTCAACTTAATAGCGAGTTTGGTACTTATCCGACTTTTGCTTTTTGAGTTATGCTGTCCACAGACACACACGAGCGCAAGGACGTTAGTAGTATTAGTCCCGGATTAGCCAATTGGATTAACGATAATCCTGCCGCTAGGGGCGCTAGTGTCGCTAGTGTCGCAGCGTGCGACGGCGGCTGCAAGTTTGAAAAGCGCCCTGAGCGGAAGGATTATCGTTATTGCAATTGGTTCATCCGGGACGACTTAAAAGAATTGAGGATTAGGGAAAGATGAAGGAAAAACAGGAAGTGACGTGGAGTGTTTTGATTGGTAAAAATAAGACGAAATGTGCTTGGTTCGTTAATTCGGGTGGAAGAAGAAGGAAGGAAGATATAAGAGTATGGAGGACACGTGATGGAGCGGAGCGGTGTGGCGAGGTGTTGTGTGTGCGGAGGTTGGGACTGAAAGAGGGAAAAGATGGCGAACGAGGGATAAAAAGTATAACAGAAAGTGACGTGTGAAGTTGTGATTGGTGGGAATAAGAAGTGATGTTATTGGTGGAAAGGAACAAATGAAAGTTGTTGATTGGTAAGAATAAGAGAGATTATGATTGGTGGAAAGAAAAACGTGTGGGAGTGGGGTATGTTGCAGGTGATGGGAAAAGGTAAGTTTTGCTAGCAACAAGATTTGCAAAAGCCTGTCGAGAACTCATGAGCAATTTTTGAACGCTGGATGGTGGTTTTGTTGAGTGGATAGAGAGATGGGGCGATATGAGATGCGGTGGCGAAAATGGGAACTAAACAAGATGGTTGAGACAAAAGGTTTAAGGACGAGAAAATTTCGAGGTTAGTGGTGAACATGGCGGTCGCAAGAGGTGGGGGCAAGGAGACGCGGTGGTGAGAATGGGAACTAAAAGAAGATGGCGGTAACAAGAGCTTAAAAGAGCAGATTTTGAGGTTAAAATAGTGGGAATTAAAAATGGCGGAGGGTAGGCGTCAAGGAGATGCGGTGAGAACTAAACAAGATGGCGGACGCAAGAGGAGGGTAAGGAGATTTGAGGTTACAGTACAAAAACACCAAAGGATATATTCCTACGCCAAGCAGGCCCGAAAAATAATTATGCGCGTGGTACTTACCTGTTATTGGTGTGGATGCGTCACCAAAAGCGCAGCAGCTTCACGCGACGCGAAAAAATAAAAGCAAACTGTTTTTGAAAATGCTTAACCAGCTTTAAGATCAACCAACATCACTACGCACTGATATACCTAGGTTTTTAAGCGGTACAGACGCCCTTTGCACAGACGTAATTTAACTATACCAAAAACCTGGTACTGGACCATCGTAATGGTCGCTAGCGTACGTAGGAGCAGGGTTCTCATAGCCGGTCGAAAGCGGTCAAAAGGTGTACGACGTAGGTGTTGACAGTAGCTACTGTCGAGTGAACCGTGGAGGTGTGAATGAACGAGATCTGTTCTTGCCGGCAATCTGGTTCGGAGATGTGAGGAGCGGCGAGGTGTTGTCTGTGCGGAGGTCGGGACTAAAAGAGGGAAAAGATGGCGAACGAGAGATAAAAAGTATAACAGAAAGTGACGTGTGAAGTTGTGATTGGTGGGGATAAGAAGTGATGTTATTGGTGGAAAGGAGCAAATGAAAGTTGTTGATTGGTAAGAATAAGAGAGATTATGATTGGTGGAAAGAAAAAGGTGTGGGAGTGGTGTATGTTGGAGGTGATGGGAAAGGTAAGTTTTGCTAGCAACAAGATTTGCAAAAGCCTGTCGAGAACTCATCAGCAATTTTTGAACGTTGGATGGTGGTTTTGTTGAGTGGATAGAGAGATGGGGCGATATGAGATGCGGTGGCGAAAATGGGAACTAAACAAGATGGTTGAGACAAGAGGTTTAAGGACGAGGAAATTTCGAGGTTAGTGGTGAACATGGCGGTCGCAAGAGGTGGAAGCAAGGAGACGCGGTGGTGAGAATGGGAACTAAAAGAAGATGGCGGTAGCAAGAGCTTAGAAGAGCAGATTTTGAGGTTAAAATAGTGGGAACTAAAAATGGCGGAGGGTCGGCGACAAGGAGATGCGGTGAGAACTAAACAAGATGGCGGACGCAACAGGAGGGTAAGGAGATTTGAGGTTACAGTACCAAAACACGAAAGGATATATTCCTACGCCAAGCAGGCCCGAACAATAATTATTCGCGTGGTACTTACCTGTTACTGGTGTTGATGCGTCAACAAAAGCGCAGCAGCTTCACGCGACGCAAAAAAAATAAAAGCAAACTGTTTTTGAAAATGCTTAACCAGCTTTAAGATCAACCAACATCACTACGCACTGATATACCTAGGCTTTTTAAAGCGGTACAGACGCCATTTGCACAGACGTAATTTAACTATACCAAAAACCTGGTACTGGACCATCGTAATGGTCGCTAGCGTACGTAGGAGCAGGGTTGTCATAGCCGGTCGAAAGCGGTCAAAAAAGTGTACGACGTAGGTGTTCACAGTAGCTGCTGTCGAGTCAACCGTCGAGGTGTGAATGAACGAGATCTGTTCTTGCCGGCAATCTGGTTCGGAGATGAGAGGCGCGGTGGTAAAAATGGGAACTAAATAAGATGGCGGAGGCATGAGGTTGAGGTTAAGGAGCGTGAGGTGTTGTCTGTGCGGGGGTTGGGACTGAAAGAGGGAAAAGATGGCGAACGAGGGATAAAAAGAATAACAGAAAGTGACGTGTGAAGTTGTGATTGGTGGGAATAAGAAGTGATGGTATTGGTGGAAAGGAACAAATGAAAGTTGTTGATTGGTAAGAATAAGAGAGATTATGATTGGTGGAAAGAAAAAAGGTGTGGGAGTGGGGTATGTTGGAGGTGATGGAAAAGGTAAGTTTTGCTACCAACAAGATTTGCAAAAGCCTATCCAGAACTCATCAGCAATTTTAAATAACTAGTGTTTCGAGGTTTTTTCTGGTTGGTAGACGAATGCAAGCTGTTTCTGCTTTTTCAAAGGTTTTCCCAAAATTGAAAATGCACATATATTGTAACACAAATGTGTGCAGTGCAAAAGAAAATAAAAATTAAATAGGCATACACACACACACACCCGTTACAGTTGCCATACTTATATTATTCGTCTTTTCCTTTTTTCTTTTTGTTTTTTCGTTTTTTTTAAAAAATAACTAGTTTTTCGGGGTTTTCTGTGGTTGGTAAACGAATGCAAGCTCTTTCTGCTTTTTCATAGGTTTTCCCTGGTTGGTAGGCGTTTGCTGTAGTGGTTGACGAAGCCGTTTCTAATTTTCGAGGTTTTTCAGGTTTTATCGTGGTTGTCCCTGCCCGGTAGGCAAATGATGAAGTTTTACCTTATCGGCGCACGGATACTAGGCACATACTCGCACACACACATTTAATAGTAGCGTGTAGCAAACTGTTTTTGAAAAATGCTTAACAGCTTTAAGATCAACCAACATCACTACGCACTGATATACCTAGCTTTTTAAAGCGGTACAGACGCCCTTTGCACAGACGTAATTTAACTATACCAAAAACCTGGTACTGGACCATCGTAATGGTCGCTAGCGTACGTAGGAGCAGGGTTCTCATTGCCGGTCGAAAGCGGACAAAAAGTGTACTATCTTGTTTTCATGGGTTTTCCAGATCGGTAGGCGTTAGAATACTCTTAGAGCTTTTTCAGGTTTTTCGTGGTTGTCCCTGTCCGGTAGGCAAATGATAAAGTTTTTCTATAATGTCGTCGTTTTGGCTTGTGGCGCACGGATACTAAGCACATACTCGCACACACACACACTATAATAGTAGCGTATAAAAAAAATTTAACAAACCGTAGATTTTCAAGAAAATTCCCACACTGCAAACTACCCGTTTAGTGGAAGAAATTTCGTTATTTTTATTGTCTTAAAAATGGCTCTAACCCTTTTGATTACGGTACGGTATGTTTAAGATATCTGCATGACAAATAAAATGTATAACTTCAATTTTCTGGGAATAGCTGTGAAGTAGTCTCATTCTGAATGTCTTTTGTACAACTGGTAAACCGTAGGAAACGAAGCCTTACTGTACAAGAACTGTACAAGAACGTTAAAGCACACAATTTATGTCTATTATTATTATTATTATTATTATTACTTTGTGGCGTTGTCTATTTACAAAGTTTCCATGTTGATTTTAATGTTTAAAAGCTTTAGACCTTTCTCACTAAAACTCGTCATTCTTTTATCTTTTCTTTTTTCATTTTCATACAAAGAGAACGGAATTTCACAAGTGAAACAGTACTGTGATAACGATACCAACAAACTAATTATTATTCACCCACTGTAACACATAAAAACAATAAGTAATAATCACAGACCCAGTTTGTGGGTATTTAAATGAAACATCATGCACAATACAAGCCAATTGTGTAATTAGTTGAAATGTGTAAATCTAAAGATGTATTTCTGGTGAAATCCCGGTATCCAATTTTTGAGTGCAATGCAATTCCACCTCTATCTGCTATGTACGTGGTAGAGAAAGTAAAAATAGTTACAGTGACTATACAAATGTAACAATAGAGAAACCCACTTGAAGAAAAAACGGAATAAAATAACAAGGCGTCAGACTCAACTTTTGCGCCATTCTCCGAATATCTGAGAATATTCTTAATATGAGACAAACATTTTACCTTAAGCAAGTAGTTTTAATCTTACTTTTAGAAAATCAGAGTTTTCTCTATATGCTTTTATTAGTTGCTTTAAATCCTTGTCATTTCATTTACTGACGTTTGGCGTAATTACATTTATGCCTTCCAAGAAACACTAAACTAGCCGTATCTTTAAATCAGATTTCGACAAATTAATTAACCTTCATAGTGAGAATAGAGGGAATTACTTTCGGTGAAAAATACCATAGTTATCACATGTATAATCATCAAATTTGTGACAACAACGCTAAGTTTCGAGCTAGCTATACTCACTTTTGTTGCAACTATATAAGTTTAAACCACTATTAACAAATTTCTCGTAATCCCAGAATTTATTAATCATAGCTGTAATATTTTTCACAACTGCATGTAACAATATTGATTTAGGGGCTTTTTAGTAATTTGCTATTCGTTCTAAAACCTTTTATATTGTCAAGCTGGACAACTGTGGACCTGTGCATCCTATAAACATTCACATCAACATTAGTATAAACTTCCCTACAGAGCTTTATATACAATTTTACAAGTTGTTTTAAGAAATTGTTAAATTTCGGTACAGAAAAACATAAAGATACGGTTTTCCAAAGATTTCGAAAGAACTAAGTTGCTGTATCAAAATTTCCTTGTTACAAATTGTGCATTTATTTCTTAAGGAAACCAGGAATACAGATTTTTTATAAATTTAGCGTGCACCGATCTATATTTTTAACTTTTACGCCTACGTTTCTCGTCAATAAACACCATTGCTGAAGAGGTTGATATTTCTACTCTCTCTACCACGTAAAATAGTAGGTAGAGGAGGTATGCATTGCATCCAAATATTCAATATTGAGATTTCACTGGAAAACTAAATACTTGCTTTGAGGCCCCCTGAATAAAAAACATTTTTAGAAAATTCTGCGTGTGTGTGTGTCTGTGTGTATGTGTCAGAGCAGCATAACTCAAAAATGAAAAGTCGGATAAGTACTAAACTTGGTATTTAGGTTGAGTACCTTCCAAAGATACGACACAGAGATTTTCAAGAAAGTCCCTCCACCCCAAACTACCCTTTACATGAACTATTTTCCGAAATGTTTTATTTTCTAAAACTGTCTTTGACGATTTTAATTACAACACCATATATTAAAGACATTTATATGAAAAATAAAATGTATATCTTGAATTTTGTGGAAATAGCCTGTGAAGTCCTGTTGATTCGGAAGAAATTTTCTATGATCTTGTACAACTGCTAAGGTTTGAGGAAAACATACAATACAAAAAATTTAGATCTCTTTAAAAACACACACAATTTATTTGAAATAACTTTTTTGTGACGTCAGCCATTTCCGAGATATCTGTTATAAATGGTTCGAATTGTACAATGCTTAGCCATTCTTTTTTAAAGTCATGTCGCTTTTCAGTTCTTGCTCGCCATGTTGATGGAAAGAATTTAGAATTTTAAGGCCAGTGTATAGCGTCCCTTTGTATGTATAACGGATGTGTAATGCAGCTATTCCCCGAAAAGTTTATCTGGATTAAAATTAAGTGGATATGAAAATAAACTTTCGTACTCACCTATAAGAGATAGAGGGTAGAGGTCATACGAATGTAACACTTCAGAATTTTTTATTCTGCAGTTGGTGTTACTCCTTAGAAAGGAAGTATCTGTTCATTCTATTTAATCCTTACATTTTACATAACACGTATGCACAGCACAACACAAAAACACTACACACGACACTGATAGTTTTAAATATTTGTCACCGATGTTGAAGTTGGGGCAGGGTACTGTTTTTAACTCCACACGCACTTAATAAATCACATAACCGTGCGGAAATACTTAACCTTCCGCGAAAAACACTAGTGGGGGTGCAAGCTGAACCACTATTAACAACATGTAGCAAGCGTTATAGTTCTGCTCACGTTAGGCTCGGAGAAAACAGTAAAAAGAATCATTCTCATGTGCAGCACTACGTGAAAAGACCGTGTGCTGATGTGTGTTACAATATGCTGACGCGGTTAAAGTGTGTGAAAAATGAGCGTGAGAAACGGATGTTCGTCAGCGAGAAAATCTTTTAAATGCAGTTTTATGGTCGATGGTAGGGAAAAGTGCAGCGGTGGATCGTGACCGGAAATGCACAGCAAATGACTGCGTTTACAACTTGACAAGTTGTGGCGAAATAAGGCGTCAGGAGTTTTAATGAGGCATTTAACTCGACGCGCATGCTGAAACTGCGGTTTAAATCCTTGTTTCATTTCCTTTAACTTTTGGTAATGCAAACAATAATTACTCTGGGAAAATGCTTTATTTGTGATACATTCTATAACGGGTCAGGCGTTTTACGTTTGTAGTTTTCTTTTTTACTTTCTCTACTACGTATAGTAAGTAGGGGAAGTATTGTATTCCACCCAAAAATTCGATACCGAGATTTCACCGGAAATACATGTTTTGACACCCCCTGAATTCAAAAAAATCAATTTTTGGAAACATGTCCGTGTGTGTGTCTGTCAACAGCATAACTCAGAAACGAACAGTCGGATAAGCACCAAACTTGGTATTTAGGTTCAGTATCTTCCAGAGATGCGACACGAACGTTTCCAAGAAAATCCCCCCCAGACAACCCTTAACATGGAACATTTTTCGAAAATTTTAATTTTCTCAAAACTGGTTCTAACGATTTTAATTAAAATATCATATGTTCAAGATAGTTTCAAGACAAATGAAATGTATATCTCGAATTTCCTGGGAATGTGTCCAAAAGTATTCTTTATTGTGAACGACTTTTGTATAACTGGTAAACCATAAGAGCTGGACAAAATTTTACTACACAAAAAATGTAGATCGCGTTAAAATACACAATTTATGTCATATACATTTTTTTAGTTGAGTGAACCATTTTCGAGATATTGCTTGTTATTTCCTTAAATTTTCCAATACATACTTTTTCTCAAATTCGTTCGACTTTTGCATAACTGGTAAACCATAAGAGATGGACAAAATTTTACTACACAAAAAATGCAGATCGCATTAAAATACACAATTTATGTCATATACATTTTTTTAGTTGAGTGAACCATTTTCGAGATATTGCTTGTTATTTCCATAAATTTTCCAATACTTATACTTTTTCTCAAATTCGTTATTCAATTTTTTATGTCCTGGATATGCAAACAGAATAGAATGCGCCACATAGCAATCAGCGCTTAAAAGATTTGACTATCGCTTATAACCTACCATGTTCCCCTTGCATCTACAAGAAAATTAGCAATAAGATTGACATCTCGATATCTCGATTAACATGAAGTAGATGGAGAATAAGCGTTTGTAAAAATAGTTTGTACAAGAGTAGAGAAAGTCATGTGAGTGTAACACATCAGTTTTTCTATAAAATCGTGCTATTTGACGTGATATAAGTTTTAGAGCAATACGCGCACATGTGCGGGTGTCTAGGTTTAGTATCTTCCAGCGATGCGACACGAAGGTTTTCAAGAAAATCCCCCCACCCCAGACTACCCTTTAGATGGAAGATTTTTCGACAGTTTTAATTTTCTCAAAAATGGCTGTAACGATTTTGATTGCAGCTTCGATACGTGTCCACGGAGATCTTAGTGCTAGGCAACTGTACCTCTGTTTCTATACGTGAACGGCAGATTGCAGCTTCGATACGTGTCCACGGAGACCTTAGTGCTAGGCAACTGTACCTCTGTTTCTATACGTGAACGGCAGATTGCAGCTTCGATACGTGTCCACGGAGACCTTAGTGCTAGGCAACTGCACCTCTGTTTCTATACGTGAACGGCAGATTGCAGCTTCGATACGTGTCCACGGAGACCTTAGTGCTAGGCAACTGTACCTCTGTTTCTATACGTGAACGGCAGATTGCAGCTTCGATACGTGTCCACGGAGACCTTAGTGCTAGGCAACTATACCTCTGTTTCTATACGTGAACGGCAGATTGTAGCTTCGATACGTGTCCACGGAGATCTTAGTGCTAGGCAACTATACCTGTTTCTATACGTCAACGGCAGATTGCAGCTTCGATACGTGTTCACGGAGACCTTAGTGCTAGGCAACTGTACCTGTGTTTCTATACGTGAACGTCAGATGGCAGCTTCGATACGTGTCCACGGAGACCTTAGTGCTAGCCAACTGTACCTCTGTTTCTATACGTGAACGGCAGATTGCAGCTTCGATACGTGTCCACGGAGACCTTTCGCTTCAGGTGACAAAATAACACTAGGCACTTGTGTGCCGTGGTGTAAGCCGCAAACACGGCATTGGTAGCGTGGATCACCTTGGGGCTCTCCTCGGAGTTACCTCAACACCACGTACATGACCTGGTTCGTCACGGGTACGCAGGTCCGCACTACCACTTCCTCGGCGTTGAGCAGGCCCAGGAGGCGATCGTACCGGTACACCAGCTAGCACGTGGACATGTTATCTCGCTGTGGTGTTGCGTGTGCGAGGTATGGAAACTCAAGGACGCAAAACATGCACGACCGAGGGTTAAAAAGTAGAACAAGTAGTGACGTGGAACATGGCGAGCAAGAACTGAAAAGCGACATGACTTTAAAAAAGAATGGCTAAGCATTGTACAATTCGAACCATTTATAACAGATATCTCGGAAATGGCTGACGTCACAAAAAAGTTATTTCAAATAAATTGTGTGTGTTTTAAAGAGATCTAAATTTTTTGTATTGTATGTTTTCCTCAAACCTTAGCAGTTGTACAAGATCATAGAAAATTTCTTCCGAATCAACAGGACTTCACAGGCTATTTCCACAAAATTCAAGATATACATTTTATTTTTCATATAAATGTCTTTAATATATGGTGTTGTAATTAAAATCGTCAAAGACAGTTTTAGAAAATAAAACATTTCGGAAAATAGTTCATGTAAAGGGTAGTTTGGGGTGGAGGGACTTTCTTGAAAATCTCTGTGTCGTATCTTTGGAAGGTACTCAACCTAAATACCAAGTTTAGTATTTATCCGACTTTTCATTTTTGAGTTATGCTGCTCTGACACATACACACAGACACACACACGCAGAATTTTCTAAAAATGTTTTTTATTCAGGGGGCCTCAAAGCAAGTATTTAGTTTTCCAGTGAAATCTCAATATTGAATATTTGGATGCAATGCATACCTCCTCTACCTACTATTTTACGTGGTATAGAGAGTAGAAATAGCAACCTCTTCAGCAATGGTGTTTATTGACGAGAAACGTAGGCGTAAAAGTTAAAAATATAGATCGGTGCACGCTAAATTTATAAAAAATCTGTATTCCTGGTTTCCTTAAGAAATAAATGCACAATTTGTAACAAGGAAATTTTGATACAGCAACTTAGTTCTTTCGAAATCTTTGGAAAACCGTATCTTTATGTTTTTCTGTACCGAAATTTAACAATTTCTTAAAACAACTTGTAAAATTGTATATAAAGCTCTGTAGGGAAGTTTATACTAATGTTGATGTGAATGTTTATAGGATGCACAGGTCCACAGTTGTCCAGCTTGACAATATAAAAGGTTTTAGAACGAATAGCAAATTACTAAAAAGCCCCTAAATCAATATTATTACATGCAGTTGTGAAAAATATTACAGCTATGATTAATAAATTCTGGGATTACGAGAAATTTGTTAATATTGGTTTAAACTTATATAGTTGCAACAAAAGTGAGTATAGCTAGCTCGAAACTTAGCGTTGTTGTCACAAATTTGATGATTATACATGTGATAACTATGGTATTTTTCACCGAAAGTAATTCCCTCTATTCTCACTGTGAAGGTTAATTAATTTGTCGAAATCTGATTTAAAGATACGGCTAGTTTAGTGTTTCTTGGAAGGCATAAATGTAACTACGCCAAACGTCAGTAAATGAAATGACAAGGATTTAAAGCAACTAATAAAAGCATATAGAGAAAACTCTGATTTTCATAAAAGTAAGATTAAAACTACTTGCTTAAGGTAAAATGCTTGTCTCATATTAAGAATATTCTCAGATATTCGGAGAATGGCGCGAAAGTTGAGTCTGACGCCTTGTTATTTTATTCCGTTTTTTCTTCAAGTGGGTTTCTCTATTGTTACATTTGTATAGTCACTGTAACTATTTTTACTTTCTCTACCACGTACATAGCAGATAGAGGTGGAATTGCATTCCACCCAAAAATTGGATACCGGGATTTCACCAGAAATACATCTTTAGATTTACACATTTCAATCCATTTACATAATTGGCTTGTATTGTGCATGATGTTTCATTTAAATACCCACAAACTGGGTCTGTGATTATTACTTATTGTTTTTATGTGTTACAGTGGGTGAATAATAATTAGTTTGTTGGTATCGTTATCACAGTACTGTTTCACTTGTGAAATTCCGTTCTCTTTGTATGAAAATGAAAAAAGAAAAGATAAAAGAATGACGAGTTTTAGTGAGAAAGGTCTAAAGCTTTTAAACATTAAAATCAACATGGAAACTTTGTAAATAGACAACGCCACAAAGTAATAATAATAATAATAATAATAATAATAATAATAGACATAAATTGTGTGCTTTAACGTTCTTGTACAGTTCTTGTACAGTAAGGCTTCGTTTCCTACGGTTTACCAGTTGTACAAAAGACATTCAGAATGAGACTACTTCACAGCTATTCCCAGAAAATTGAAGTTATACATTTTATTTGTCATGCAGATATCTTAAACATACCGTACCGTAATCAAAAGGGTTAGAGCCATTTTTAAGACAATAAAAATAACGAAATTTCTTCCACTAAACGGGTAGTTTGCAGTGTGGGAATTTTCTTGAAAATCTACGGTTTGTTAAATTTTTTTTATACGCTACTATTATAGTGTGTGTGTGTGCGAGTATATGCTTAGTATCCGTGCGCCACAAGCCAAAACGACGACATTATAGAAAAACTTTATCATTTGCCTACCGGACAGGGACAACCACGAAAAACCTGAAAAAGCTCTAAGAGTATTCTAACGCCTACCGATCTGGAAAACCCATGAAAACAAGATAGTACACTTTTTGTCCGCTTTCGACCGGCAATGAGAACCCTGCTCCTACGTACGCTAGCGACCATTATGATGGTCCAGTACCAGGTTTTTGGTATAGTTAAATTACGTCTGTGCAAAGGGCGTCTGTACCGCTTTAAAAAGCTAGGTATATCAGTGCGTAGTGATGTTGGTTGATCTTAAAGCTGTTAAGCATTTTTCAAAAACAGTTTGCTACACGCTACTATTAAATGTGTGTGTGTGCGAGTATGTGCCTAGTATGCGTGCGCCGATAAGGTAAAACTTCATCATTTGCCTACCGGGCAGGGACAACCACGAGAAACCTGAAAAACCTCGAAAATTAGAAACGGCCTCGTCAACCACTACAGCAAACGCCTACTAACCAGGGAAAACCTATGAAAAAGCAGAAAGAGCTTGCATTCGTTTACCAACCACAGAAAACCCCGAAAAACTAGTTATTTTTTAAAAAAAACGAAAAAACAAAAAGAAAAAAAGAAAAAAGGAAAAGACGAATAATATAAGTATGGCAACTGTAACGGGTGTGTGTGTCTGTGTGCCTATTTAATTTTTATTTTCTTTTGCACTGCACACATTTGTGTTACAATATATATGCATTTTCAATTTTGGGAAAACCTATGAAAAAGCAGAAACAGCTTGCATTCGCCTACCAACCAGAGAAAACCCCGAAACACTAGTTATTTAAAATTGCTGATGAGTTCTGGATAGGCTTTTGCAAATCTTGTTGGTAGCAAAACTTACCTTTTCCATCACCTCCAACATACCCCACACCCACACCTTTTTTCTTTCCACCAATCATAATCTCTCTTATTCTTACCAATCAACAACTTTCATTTGTTCCTTTCCACCAATACCATCACTTCTTATTCCCACCAATCACAACTTCACACGTCACTTTCTGTTATTCTTTTTATCCCTCGTTCGCCATCTTTTCCCTCTTTCAGTCCCAACCTCCGCACAGACAACACCTCACCGCTCCTTAACCTCAACTTCATGCCTCCGCCATCTTATTTAGTTCCCATTTTTACCACCGCGCCTCTCATCTCCGATCCAGATTGCCGGCAAGAACAGATCTCGTTCATTCACACCTCGACGGTTGACTCGACAGCAGCTACTGTGAACACCTACGTCGTACACTTTTTTGACCGCTTTCGACCGGCTATGAGAACCCTGCTCCTACGTACGCTAGCAACCATTACGATGGTCCAGTACCAGGTTTTTGGTATAGTTAAATTACGTCTGTACAAAGGGCGTCTGTACCGCTTTAAAAAAACCTAGGTATATCAGTGCGTAGTGATGTTGGTTGATCTTAAAGCTGGTTAAGCATTTTCAAAAACAGTTTGCTTTTATTTTTTTTGCGTCGCGTGAAGCTGCTGCGCTTTTGGTGACGCATCAACACCAGTAACAGGTAAGCACCACGCGAATAATTATTGTTCGGGCCTGCTTGGCGTAGGAATATATCCTTTCGTGTTTTGGTACTGTAACCTCAAATCTCCTTACCCTCCTGTTGCGTCCGCCATCTTGTTTAGTTCTCACCGCATCTCCTTGTCGCCGACCCTCCGCCATTTTTAGTTCCCACTATTTTAACCTCAAAATCTGCTCTTCTAAGCTCTTGCTACCGCCATCTTCTTTTAGTTCCCATTCTCACCACCGCGTCTCCTTGCCCCCACCTCTTGCGACCGCCATGTTCACCACTAACCTCGAAATTTCCTCGTCCTTAAACCTCTTGTCTCAACCATCTTGTTTAGTTCCCATTTTCGCCACCGCATCTCATATCGCCCCATCTCTCTATCCACTCAACAAAACCACCATCCAACGTTCAAAAATTGCTGATGAGTTCTCGTCAGGCTTTTGCAAATCTTGTTGCTAGCAAAACTTACCTTTCCCATCACCTCCAACATACCCCAGTCCCACACCTTTTTCTTTCCACCAATCATAATCTCTCATATTCTTACCAATCAGCAACCCTCATTTGTTCCTTTCTACCAATAACATCACTTCTTATTCCCACCAATCACAACTTCACACGTCACTTTCTGTTATACTTTTTATCCCTCGCTCCCCATCTTTTCCCTCTTTCAGTCCCAACCTCCGCACACACTACACCTCGCCACCCCGCTCCTCTCCATCACGTGTCCTCCATACTCCTTCATCTTCCTTCCTTCATATTCCACCCGAATTAACCAAACAATCACATTTCGTCTTATTTTTACCAATCAAAACACCCCACATCACTTCCTGTTTTTCCTTCATCTTTCCCTAATCCTCAATTCTTTTAACTCGTCCCGGATGAACCAATTGCAATAACGATAATCCCTCCGCTCATGGCGCTTTTCAAACTTGCCGCTATCGCACGCAGCGACACTAGCGACACTAGCGCCCCTAGCGGCAGGATTATCGTTAATCCAATTGGCTCATCCGGGACTATTACTACTGACGTTTTTCTAAAAATGTTTCATTTATTAACGGGCCTCAAAACATATATTTCCGGTTATATCTGGACACGGAACTTTCAGGTGGAATACAATACTTCCCCCACCTACTACACGTAGTAGAGAAGGTAAAAAGTGGAGCTTATCAAAATATTAATGTTGTGTAAAGCACATCTAGTTCGGAACGTGGAACAGTAGCTCCCAACTTTGCAAAACATTTACAATGTGCAACACAAACAGCAACAATCCCAATCGATACTCGTTACCCACGCCGTTGTTTCTTTATAGGTACGGAGTATACAACGGAGGGGAACATCTGGCGTGTTGCGACCTACGGGATATCTATTTGTCTACCATCCCCTAAAAGGAAGGTAGTAGTGAAGGAACCACGCGAAGCTACAGTATAGGATATACTACGGAGGGAGACATCTCGCGTGTTGCGACATACGGGAGATCTATTTGTCTACCATCCCCTAGAAGGAAGGGATGTAGTGAAGGAGCCCCAGGAAGCTACAGTATAGGATATACAACGGAGCGGAACACCTCGCGTGTTGCGACATACGGGAGATCTATTTGTCTACCATCCCTAGAAGGAAGGGATGGAGTGAAGGAGTCCCAGGAAGCTACAGTATAGAGTATACAACGGAGGGGAACACCTCGCGTGTTGCGACATACGGGAGATCTATTTGGCTACCATCCCCTAGAAGGAAGGGATGTAGTGAAGGAGCCATGGGATGCAACAGTATAGGGTATTCAACGGAGAGGGACACCTCCCATTTTGCGACATAGGAAGATCTATTTGGCCACCATCCCCTAGAAGGAAGGGATGGAGTGAATGAGCCACAGTAAGTTACAGTATAGGGTATGCAACGGAGAGGGCACCTCTCGGGTTGCGACATACCGGAGATCTATTTGGCTACCAACCTCTAGTAGGAAGGGTTGGAGTAAGGGAGCCACAGGAAGCTACAGTATAGGATATACAACGGAGAGGGACACCTCATGTTTTGGGACCTATGGGAGATCTAATTGTCTTCCATCCCCTACAAGGAAGGGACGGAGTGAAGGAGCCACTGGAAGCTACAGTATAGAGCATACAACGGAGAGGGACACCTCATGTTTTGGGACCTATGGGAGATCTAATTGTCTACCATCCCCTACAAGGAAGGGATGGAGTGAAGGAGCCACTGGAAGCTACAGTATAGGATATACAACGGAGAGAGACACCTCATGTTTTGGGACCTATGGGAGATCTAATTGTCTACCATCCCCTACAAGGAAGGGACGGAGTGAAGGAGCCACTGGAAGCTACAGTATAGGATATATTACGGAGAGGGACACCTCATGTTTTGCGACCTATGGGAGATCTAATTGTCTACCATCCCCTACAAGGAAGGGATGGAGTGAAGGAGCCACTGGAAGCTACAGTATAGAGCATACAATGGAGAGGGACACCTCATGTTTTGGGACCTATGGGAGATCTATTTGTCTACCATCCCCTACAAGGAAGGGATGGAGTGAAGGAGCCACTGGAAGCTACAGTATAGAGTATACAACGGAGAGGGACACCTCATGTTTTGGGACCTATGGGAGATCCAATTGTCTACCATCCCCTACAAGGAAGGGATGGAGTGAAGGAGCCACTGGAAGCTACAGTATAGAGCATACAAGGGAGAGGGACACCTCATGTTTTGGGACCTATGGGAGATCTAATTGTCTACCATCCCCTACAAGGAAGGGATGGAGTGAAGGAGCCACTGGAAGCTACAGTATAGAGCATACAACGGAGAGGGACACCTCATGTTTTGGGACCTATGGGAGATCTAATTGTCTACCATCCCCTACAAGGAAGGGATGGAGTGAAGGAATCACTGGAAGCTACAGTATAGGATATACAACGGAGAGGGACACCTCATGTTTTGGGACCTATGGGAGATCTAATTGTCTACCATCCCCTACAAGGAAGGGATGGAGTGAAGGAGCCACTGGAAGCTACAGTATAGGATATATTACGGAGAGGGACACCTCATGTTTTGGGACCTATGGGAGATCTAATTGTCTACCATCCCCTACAAGGAAGAGATGGAGTGAAGGAGCCACTGGAAGCTACAGTATAGAGCATACAACGGAGAGGGACACCTCATGTTTTGGGACCTATGGGAGATCTAATTGTCTACCATCCCCTACAAGGAAGGGATGGAGTGAAGGAGCCACTGGAAGCTACAGTATAGGATATACAACGGAGAGGGACACCTCATGTTTTGGGACCTATGGGAGATCTAATTGTCTACCATCCCCTACAAGGAAGGGATGGAGTGAAGGAGCCACTGGAAGCTACAGTATAGGATATATTACGGAGAGGGACACCTCATGTTTTGGGACCTATGGGAGATCTAATTGTCTACCATCCCCTACAAGGAAGAGATGGAGTGAAGGAGCCACTGGAAGCTACAGTATAGAGCATACAACGGAGAGGGACACCTCATGTTTTGGGACCTATGGGAGATCTATTTGTCTACCATCCCCTACAAGGAAGGGATGGAGTGAAGGAGCCACTGGAAGCTACAGTATAGAGTATACAACGGAGAGGGACACCTCATGTTTTGGGACCTATGGGAGATCTAATTGTCTACCATCCCCTACAAGGAAGGGATGGAGTGAAGGAGCCACTGGAAGCTACAGTATAGAGCATACAACGGAGAGGGACACCTCATGTTTTGGGACCTATGGGAGATCTAATTGCCTACCATCCCCTACAAGGAAGGGATGGAGTGAAGGAGCCACTGGAAGCTACAGTATAGAGTATACAACGGAGAGGGACACCTCATGTTTTGGGACCTATGGGAGATCAATTATCTACCATCCCCTACAAGGAAGGGATGGAGTGAATGAGCCACAGTAAGTTACAGTATAGAGTATACAACGGAGAGGGAACCTCATGTTTTAGGAGCTATGGGAGATCTAATTGTCTACCATCTCCTACAAGGAAGGGATGGAGTGAATGAGCCACAGTAAGTTACAGTATAGAGTATACAACGGAGAGGGACACCTCATGTTTTGGGATCTATGGGAGATCGAATTCTCTACCAACCCCTACAAGGAAGGGATGGAGTGAAGGAGCTACTGGAAGCTATAGTATAGGATATACAACGGAGAGGGACACCTCATGTTTTGGGACCTATGGGAGGTCTATTTGTCTACCATCTCCTACAAGGAAGGGATGGAATGAAGGAGCCACTGGAAGCTACAGTATAGAGTATACAACGGAGAGGGACACCTCATGTTTTGGGACCTATGGGAAGTCTATTTGTCTACCATCTCCTACAGGGAAGGGATGGAATGAAGGAGCTACTGGAAGCTACAGTATAGAGTATACAACGGAGAGGGATACCTCATGTTTTGGTAGCTATGGGAGGTCTATTTGTCTACCATCTCCTTGAATGAAGGGATGGAATGAAGGAACCACTGGAACCTACAGTGTATCGTATACAACGGAGAGGGACACCTCGCGTGCTGTTTACCTATGGGAGATCGATTTGGCTACTATCCCTCACGAGGAAGGGATGGAGTGAAGGAGCCACAGGAAGCTACAGTGTAGGGTATACAATGGAGAGTGACACCTCGCGTGTTGCGACATATGGGAGATATATTTGGCTACCAGCCCCTAGAAGAAAGGGATGTAGTGAAGGAGCCACGGGATGCTACAGCATAGGGTATGCAACGGAGAGGGCACCTCGCGGGTTGCGACATACCGGAGATCTATTTGGCTACCATCCCCTAGAAGGAAGGGTTGGAGTAAGGGAGCCACAGGAAGCTACAGTATAGGATATACAACGGAGAGGGACACATCACATGTTGTGACCTAGGGGAGAGCTATTTGGCTACCATCTTCTAGAAGAAAGGGATGGAGTGAAGGAGCCAAAGGAAGATACAGTATAGGATATAGAACGGAGAGGGACACCTCGCATGTTGTGACCTATGGGAGAGCTATTTGGCTACCATCCCCTGGAACGAAAGGATGGAGTGAAGGAACCACAGGAAGCTACAGTATAGGATATACAACGCAGAGGGACACCTCACATGTTGTGACCTAGGGGAGAGCTATTTGGCTACCATCTCCTAGAAGAAAGGGATGGAGTGAAGGAGCCACAGGAAGCTACAGTGTAGGATATACAACGCAAGTAGATTATTTAGGAGAGAGCTGGTGCAGTTTTTTGCGTTCATATGGGAAAGGATAGGGAAAACGAGGGTGGATGCGACGGTTCAAGGAGGAAAATGCGTTTATAGGGGCGAGATAGGGAATACGTGGAGAGGTGCTAGGCTAGACAGAGGCTGAGAGTAGAGTATGCGTTTATATATGTATGAGAGGTATAGGAGCAGCAGGAGCTAGACAGAGGTTGAGTAGAGTATGGGTTATATGAGAGAGGTAGGGAACAGGAGGAGAGGTGTTAGGCTAACCAGAGGTTGAGGAGTAGAGTTAGGTTTATATGAGAGATATAGGAAAACGAGGAGGGGTGTTAGGCTAGACAGAGGTTGAGGAGTGGAGTATGGTTTATATGAGAAGTATAGGAAAACGAGGAGAGGTATTAGTTTAGGAGAATTGAGTATGTGTTTATAAGAAGATACGAGAAAACGGAGAGATCCTGTTATAGGATAGACAGGTGTTAAAGGTAGAATGTGTTTTATATGAGCGATATAGGAAACCAAAGAGAGATGCTCGGCTAGACAGGGGACAGGAGAGGAATGCGCTTTATGAGAGGTAGGGGATACGGGGAGTGGTGTTAGGCTAGACAGAGGTTGAGAGTAGAGTATGCGTTTATATGTATGAGAAGTATAGGAACAGGAAGAGGTGTGTTAGGCTAGACAGAGGTCCAGGAGCAGAGTATGGTTTATATGAGAGTCATAGGAAAACGAGAGAGGTGTTAGGCTAGACAGAGCTAGAGGAGTAGAGTATGATTTATATGAGAGGTATAGGAACAGGAGGAGAGGTGTTAGGCTAGACAGATACTAAAGGAGTAGCAATATGGGTTTATATACAGGAGTGTTAGGTAATAGGAGGTGCTAGACTTGAAAGCGACTTTAGACGTGAACTTAGTGGAAAACTGTTTCATGTCAATGTTCTAGACACGCCCATCACGTAACCCATTCAGGGAAAAGGTGACCAGCAAAGGGAAAAATGTTACCAGCAAAGGGAAAAAGTGACCAGCAAAGGGAAAAATGTTACCAGCAAGGGGAAAAACGTGACCAGCAAAAGGAAAAAGGTGATCAGCAAAGGGAGAAATGTGACCAGCAAAGGGAAAAACGTGACCAGCAAAGGGAAAAGGTGACCAGCAAACGGAAAAGCGTGACAAGCAAAGGGAAAAACGTGACCAGCAAAGGGAAAAATGTTAACAGCAAAGGGAAAACGTGACCAGCAAAGGGAAAAAGGTGATCAGCAACGGGAAAAAGGTGACCAGCAAAGGGAAAAAGGTGACCAACAAAGGGAAAAACGTGACCAGCAAAGGGAAAAGGTGACCAGCAAAGGGAAAAACGTGACCAGAAAAGGGAAAAACGTGACCAGAAAGGGAAAAATGTGACCAGCAAAGGGAAAAAGGTGACCAGCAAAGGGAAAAAGGTGACCAGCAAAGGGAAAAACGTGACCAGTAAAGGGAAAAAGGTGACCAGTAAAGGGAAAAAGGTGACCAGCAAAGGGAAAAACGTGACCAGCAAAGGGAAAAAGGTGACCAGCAAAGGGAAAAATGTGAGCAGCAAAGGGAAAAAGGTGACCAGTAAAGGGAAAAATGTGACCAGCAAAGGGAAAAAAGGTGACCAGTAAAGGGTAAAAGGTGACCAGCAAAGGGAAAAAGGTGACCAGTAAAGGGAAAAACGTGACCAGTAAAGGTTATAAGGTGACCAGCAACGGGAAAAGGTGAGCAGTAAAGGGAAAAACGTGACCAGCAAAGGGAAAAACGTGCCCAGCAAAGGGAAAAACGTGACCAGCAAAGGGAAAAATGTGGCCAGCAAAGGGAAAAGCTAACCCACTCACACTAACAGGTAAGTAATTCAGCTAGTATTGCAAGAGGCTGACTGCATCATAGCAGTGTATGATTTCACAGGTAATTCAGCTAGTATCCTAGGTATTTAGGATAATTCATCTAGTATCACAGGAGGATAGATTCCAGGGGTTGGGTATAGCATAGTTTCGTATTTCACAGGTAATTCTGCTAGTATCGTAGGTATTTAGCATAATTCAAGTATCATAGGTGTTTAGAGTAGTTAAGATAGCATTACAGGAGGGGGGGTTCTAGGGGTCGGTTATAACGTAGTTTCGTATTTCACAGATAGTCCAGGTAACATCGTAAGTATGGGGGTAATCAGCATAGTTTCACAGATACTCGTGATAATTTCGATCAGAGATTTGTATCACAGCTATTTAAGGTAAATGCAGGTGATTCAGATTGTATCAATGGTATTTGAGTCATTTTAACAGGTAATTCATCTAGTATCATTGATATTTAGGGCAAACCAGATAGTATCACAGGTGCTCATGCTAATTTAGAGCAGGAATTCGTATCAGAGCTAGTTAAGGTAATTTCACATGATTCGGCTAGTATCACAGGTATTTAAGTCATTTTAACAGGTAATTCAACTAGTATCACAGGTACTCATGGTAATATAGAGAGTAATTAGATCATAAACATTTCTCATCCAACGTTACAACAATTTATATACTTTTTTCTAAATCTTACAAACTTATTATATGTTAAACAGTTATTGTACGATGCGGAGAGGGATAAACTGCATATTGGTCCACAAATTGAAAACCTTTGCGTCAACATACCTTTATTTAAGTTCGTTGTAGATGTCTCTCCCCTTTTATCTAGGCTTGAGACTAGCACTAGGATTGCTCCTAATGGCAGGGTTACCACCTTCCCTTCCATCTTCTTCTTTCTTCATCAGGCGTCTGCTAGTTGCATACACAGCACACGGATAAACTTCATTTTTAAGATTGTAGACTCGCGAGAAAATCTTCATCTTCGACTTACATTCTCTTAAGCACTGTTTGTAATGGCGTAATGTCCATACGCATAGGTAGTTATTCCATCCTCAGCAATAATTCTTTTATCATCAAAGGGATTCAATGTAATTTTATTCACTTGCACTGTGGTAACAGCATGCTTTCGTGATAGGATTAGATTCATGGGCGTTCTGATGATTTCACAGGTTTTAAGACAGTCTGTATAGCTGTCAAACGAAATGTAGTGCTTAATAGCGCTACGTTTTATACCTTTAATCTTTTTTATCATTGAGCCTTGAATATCTAAGACATACATCTTAGGCCGTAGTCCAACAAAGCGTAGGATGATTTTGCTATTAGCCTCGTCTTTAAATTTTCCCAATACCTTCTTGTTCTGAGTAGAGTAACATATATGGTTGGCAGGGTAATCAGCTGTATCGAGATGCTCAAGAAAACGTAGCTTGTCATGGTACACACTTTCAGTTGTTACACGATGAATGAATGAATCAGTGTCCATATACATAAGCTTCAGGTTTTCAGCTCCATAATAAGGCAACAACACGTCGTAATGATAGTTATACATTAATGTCTTGGAGATGTCCAACACACTCATACCAATGTATATAGGCTTGTTGAACACAACCTGACGAGAGGCCATATGTACAGCAGCTAGATTAGCAGCATATATCGTCCTGTCGATAAACGTAGGCTTGGCGATCAGCTTCTCTAGAGTTTCTTCATTGGTCACCAGTCGTATATCCATACGGTTACGCAGGTTCTCCATAGTTTTTCCAAACATGGCGTTGTTAAAGAGCTTGTAGAAATCCTTCTCGAAATCATTTGCAGCTTGTTGTCGTAGCCTGTTGTTAAATTCCACATAAGGTTTCAACCACCGAGACTGTCGGAATTGTAGCACACGATGAATTTTTGTTAGTCGTAGTCCATGACTAAGAGCTTGCTTCAAAGCCATGTAATGCACTACATACTTCTTTCGAGGTCCAAGATGGGGTATCAGTTTCTTTGTAGATGCTTCTAATGGTTTCATACACTCAGGTAGAAAAGGTAGATCGTTGTGTAGATCGTGAAGTTCAGCAGGATACTCGATGTCGACTTCTAATATACACCCATGAGGATCATCTTCTTGTAGTCTTTCTAAGTTGACTTCTTCAGGTAACACCGACTGAAATCCACCAAAAGGAAGGGCGTGACACATTGCCCACCCATATTGGTTATTAGCGTCCTCGTGTGTGATAAATTGGGTTGGTCTCGACGGATCAAACTTATCCATATAAATGTTATTAGCCTCAGCATACCGATGGGAAACTTGGCATAAACCTCCTCTTATACCTGATTCCACCATGAGTAGTTGATCATAATCTTGTAACAGCTCCAGCTTAATTCCAGTATACAGTAACATGGCGTCCCATGTAAGTCCTGGAGAAGTAAAATAATGGGCAGGATCAACTTTGTGTGTTTTGAGGGTTAGCTCTCTGAACGTCTCAAAGACATCAGCTAGGAGTAGTACATCTGAGGTTAAGTAGAGATCGCTGTACTCTCCCAGGTTTCACACATTAAACAGCTCCCATACGTTTCTAGCATGATCGTAGTCAGTATCAGTAATTTCTTCTTCATTTAATCTATTGTAGAAGGAGTCCTTAGGAGGCAAGCAGGTCTCGTTCAGGGCATCCCATGACGTAACAAAATCATATGGAAATACGCCCTTACGAGTCATCAACTTCAATTTGTCTTCTCCAAAGTACTTTAGTGTTTCAGGATATGACGTTAGATTTTTTACCAACTTATCCAAGCTTGTACTGAGGAATCGGAAGCTGTCCACAAATCGAAGCTTTATATCTCCTACATACTTGGTGAATGAGATATAGCTTTCTTCAGAGTTAGGAATTACCTCCACACGTTCACTTGTACAACCCAGCTCCTTAACAATGAAATGAAAGTCATATCCGCTAAGGTTATGCATGAAAACTGGTATATATTTAGGTGTTTTACAGGCTAAATTACATTCATTATGAAGACTTCCACGATATTCACCGCTGATGTGATCATGGTCGCGTACTTTATAGTTCTCTTCTGTAAAGGGTTTTCCACACAAGTAGCATGTCGTAGAAGACTCAAAATCCTTTTGCTGTTGATCCGTAAGTTTCAGAGGCTTAGCAGATTTGTATACGGCATCAATCATTTTTGCAAGAGATGTCAGGTACAGCATAAACTTCTGAGCAGCATCAGCACCACGATACACATAGGGTTGCTTAGGAAGACCAGTTTCGAGATGTTCAACACTGGATGTAGGCTTCACGTAAACACAGAAGCTCATTGGTGTGTGCTCTTGATAAGGGGTTGTATAGGAAGTTTCAGGATTGGGTATACACGTATGGCATGGAGTGAGAATACTCTCAAAATCCGCATAGATGACATAAGGTACTTTCAGCATCCTCTCAACATTTTTAAACTGTACAATTGCTTTCTCCTTGGTAGGCATAACTACCCTTGCAACACCATGTTGAATACAGACGGCTGCATGTTCTTGTAGTTTTTCCTGTCCACTTCGCCCATATCGATCATCAAAATGTATAAAGCAGCGCTTACAAGTATAAACCCGTCCATTATGGTTAGTTTTCTGACGTCGAACGAGTTTCTCAAAATTCTTTATATATACGTAGTGATGTTTTCCACAACTGTCACTCAATAGTAGCAAATCACAGTGTTCGGGTAGTTCAATGTTCACAACCTTTATCGGATACACTTCATGGTTCTCATCTAGCCCGAAAACGTTAATAGACATCTTGTTAAGCTTCTCAAATTTAGGTATTTGAGAAAGTGGAGTAGGATAGGAAACACAGCTGAAGTCGTACTTATCTTGAAGCTGCTTGTATTTGCTCACATGCTGCGCATCCTTCTCGACGAATTTAGCTAATATAGAGTACATGAAACATTTCTCGTCGGTAAAGTTCTGAATGTTTATACATGCCTTCCTTGCTTCAACAGATGACGGTAGTGGTATGTAGCTACTTCCTCGTAACGGGTTGTACTTGTTGATACGAAGTCGAACTCCTTCCACAGCAAGCAAAGTCCAGCTGCTACCCTTAAGCTGAGACTCCTCCATTTCAGTCACCAATTTCTTGAATTTCACTTCCATCGTTGACTCCAGATCTGTTTCTAGGAAAACAGCTTGATTCCGTGTTTTAAATGTTTTGTCACAGGTTTCTCCAATACTGTTAACAAATCGACACTCAACCAGCAGATTAATTTTAACACTCTTATGAATGATAAGCTCTTTATGCACAGCCTGGATTATGCGTTGTTTTGCTTCATGCAGATACATATTTAGGTCCTTAGGTGATTCACATCGTATAAAATACGATTTCAATCGTCCTTCGAATGACGTTTCCTATTCTTTCATATCACAGTCCTCCATTGTTGATAATAGCTGATGTTTAGTTGGCTCCAATCGTCTTTTCTTCTGAGGACTGCTCATTTCACATATATCTTCGTGTCGCTGGCCCTTATAACCATCATTGAAGGTCAAGCTACAATGTTTACATTTGAAGAGCTTCTTACAAGTCATCTCGTGTCTTCTCTTGTCATAACCTCGGAGGAACTTCTTCCCACATTTTCCGCAATCGTATCCAGTAGCGCTTGGAATAATATCCTTATACGCCGAGTTATTCATCATTATTCTTGATGTAATAACGTATTAATCCTTCAAAGGAAATGTAGACCTCTTCACCTTGATATCACTTAGAAAGCTGATTATTCTTGGATAGAACACAATGTTAACACCTGAAGACTAATTAGCACAATGAAGTCCAATGTCCTAGATCACCATATTTATAGAGGGAGCACGAACCTTTTAGATCAATCATAAACTCGCTCCATAACTAGCTGTATATGTTTGCTCCACGCGTATTAACCTCACGCCCAGTCAGGATGTCTATGATGCCACACCCAGAGACAGGATGACTGGCAGTATCAAACACGTTTAAACTCGTCTCGTATCTACATGTATATGCTGTCACACCAACAAGAGAAGTATTCCCACACGCTCATTCAGTCAGAGGTTCCATTCAAAGCCTACCAGCACCCATTACACCAAAGCTAGCACAATCTCAAAGGCTTAAAAGGTAACGTAGAAGATTTCCCTCCTTATTTACTTAAATGTATGTATATACTACATTATTTCATGTTTTCATTCCCTTTTTAATTCTTCCTTTCCATCTTCTTTCAGAAAGACCATTACATTTCACTACAATCACGAGAAAAGCAATTTTTCCGGAGTTACAGAGATCCTAAGCTTCTATAATCGAACTCGGTAATACTTTTAATTAATGTGTTTTAGTAATTTAGCTCCCCAGGATCAGCATCTACCATTTAATCTTTACTCGAACCTGATATGATACATAGGCTTGATGATATATGAAATCACCCCTTCGGGATTCAATCTGAGTACGTTAAAGTAGTTAGTGTCATGATAACAATATTTAGGGACTAGGTACTCTGTTTACGGTTTACTTGACGCATCTATCTAAACTAAATTACGAGTTATTAAATTTGCAAGTAAATTTCATTGAATCGGTATTCGAACCCAGAACACCAGGAACAAAATAATTTATAATATTAGCTTGACATGTTAAACAAAGCTGTGTGCAGTTACGCTATCAATCTAAGTGATATATTCTAGTGTACAGAGGAAAATTAAGGAACTCATTAAAAGATGAGGAATCGAACCAAGCACAACTGATTGACAATTATATACAGCATTAATTATCTATTATAAGAGCTATCAATCATGCTTTGGTCCACTCCTCAACCTCTCTTAGTTTCCGAGATAATGAAGATTTAAAATAAAGGATCGAACCCAGGACGTCATGTATCTAATTAAACTTCCACAAGATGCTACCTAACAACATAAACATAACAGAGTTTATTTGGCGTCTTTATCTTAATTGGTTTAGGAGTTATTAAATTTATAATTAAATTACATTTTATCGGTATTCGAACCCAGAACACCAGAAACGAAATTATTTACAATATTAGTTTGATATGTTAAAAAGAGCTGTATGCAGTTACAGCATCAATCTAAGTGTTATATTCTAGAGTATAGAGAAAAATTAAGGAAGTCACTGAAAGATCGGGATTCGAACTAGGGACAACTGATTGAAAATTATATAATGTATTAATTACACGTTATAACAGCTATCAAACGTGCTTTGGTCCATCCCTCTACCTTTCTTAGTTTCCGAGATAATGGCGATTTAAAAATTAAAGATCGAACCCAGGAAACCAGGTACCCAAATATACATTCAGAAGAAACTAACTAATGACGTTAATGTAATAACATTTATTTGGCGTCTTTATCTTAATTAGTCTTTGAGTTATTAGAAGATCAATTTGTAATCACTCGTAGGATTCGAACCCAGGCATCCCGGCCAATTCGGATTAATATCTCAAGAAGGCGGCGCATTTCAAGGAATTGACTACTTTTTATCTCATTGTTTTATCTCTTTTCATTCAGGAGATATAAGCGATTAATCATTAGTATAGATTTGGGTGGGCTAATTAGGGAGGGTGGGGCTAATTAGCATGTTAATTGCATTCCATGCATATTAAGTTGCCCAGAAACCCCAAATCCCTACTACTGATTAATCGCTTATATCTCCTGAATGAAAAGAGATAAAACAATGAGATAAAAAGTAGTCAATTCCTTGAAATGCGCCGCCTTCTTGAGATATTAATCCGAATTGGCCGGGATGCCTGGGTTCGAATCCTACGAGTGATTACAAATTGATCTTCTAATAACTCAAAGACTAATTAAGATAAAGACGCCAAATAAATGTTATTACATTAATGTCATTAGGTAGTTTCTTCTGAATGTATATCTGGGTACCTGGTTTCCTGAGTTCGATCTTTAATTTTTAAATCGCCATTATCTCGGAAACTAAGAAAGGTAGAGGGATGGACCAAAGCATGTTTGATAGCTGTTATAATGCGTAATTAATACTTTATATAATTTTCAATCAGTTGTCCCTAGTTCGAATCCCGATCTTTCAGTGACTTCCTTAATTTTTCTCTATACTCTAGAATATAACACTTAGATTGATGCTGTAACTGCATACAGCTCTTTTTAACATATCAAACTAATATTGTAAATAATTTCGTTTCTGGTGTTCTGGGTTCGAATACCGATAAAATGTAATTTAATTATAAATTTAATTAACTCCTAAACCAATTACGATAAAGACGCCAAATAAACTCTGTTACGTTTATGTTGTTAGGTAGCATCTTGCGGAAGTTTAATTGGATACCTGACGTCCTGGGTTCGATCCTTAATTTTAAATCTTCATTATCTCGGAAACTAAGAGAGGTTGAGGAGTGGACCAAAGCATGATTGATAGCTCTTATAATAGATAATTAATGCCGTATATAATTGTCAATCAGTTGTGCTTTGTTCGATTCCTCATCTTTTAATGAGTTCCTTAATTTTCCTCTGTACACTAGAATATATCACTTAGATTGATAGCGTAACTGCACACAGCTTTGTTTAACATGTCAAGCTAATATTATAAATTATTTTGTTCCTGGTGTTCTGGGTTCGAATACCGATTCAATGAAATTTACTTGCAAATTTAATAACTCGTAATTTAGTTTAGATAGATGCGTCAGGTAAACCGTAAACAGAGTACCTAGTCCCTAAATATTGTTATCATGACAATAACTACTTTAAAGTACTCAGATTGAATCCCGAAGGGGTGATTTCATATATCATCAAGCCTATGTATCATATCAGGTTCGAGTAAAGATTAAATGGTAAATGCTGATCCGGGGGAGCTAAATTACTAAAACACATTAATTAAAAGTATTAACGAGTTCGATTATAGAAGCTTAGGATCTCTGTAACTCCGGAAAAATTGCTTTTCTCGTGATTGTAGTGAAATGTAATGGTCTTTCTGAAAGAAGATGGAAAGGAAGAATTAAAAAGGGAATGAAAACATGAAATAATGTAGTATATACATACATTTAAGTAAATAAGGAGGGAAATCTTCTACGTTACCTTTTAAGCCTTTGAGATTGTGCTAGCTTTGGTGTAATGGGTGCTGGTAGGCTTTGAATGGAACCTCTGACTGAATGAGCGTGTGGGAATACTTCTCTTGTTGGTGTGACAGCATATACATGTAGTTACGAGACGAGTTTAAACGTGTTTGATACTGCCAGACATCCTGTCTCTGGGTGTGACATCATAGACATCCTGACACTGGGCGTGAGGTTAATACGCGTGGAGCAAACATATACAGCTAGTTATGGAGCGAGTTTATGATTGATCTAAAAGGTTCGTGCTCCCTCTATAAATATGGTGATCTAGGACATTGGACTTCATTGTGCTAATTAGTCTTCAGGTGTTAACATTGTGTTCTATCCAAGAAAAATCAGCTTTCTAAGTGATATCAAGGTGAAGAGGTCTACATTTCCTATGAAGGATTAATACGTTATTACATCAAGAATAATGATGAATAACTCGGCGTATAAGGATATTATTCCAAGCGCTACTGGATACGATTGCGGAAAATGTGGGAAGAAGTTCCTCCGAGGTTATGACAAGAGAAGACACGAGATGACTTGTAAGAAGCTCTTCAAATGTAAACATTGTAGCTTGACCTTCAATGATGGTTATAAGGGCCAGCGACACGAAGATATATGTGAAATGAGCAGTCCTCAGAAGAAAAGACGATTGGAGCCAACTAAACATCAGCTATTATCAACAATGGAGGACTGTGATATGAAAGAATAGGAAACGTCATTCGAAGGACGATTGAAATCGTATTTTATACGATGTGAATCACCTAAGGACCTAAATATGTATCTGCATGAAGCAAAACAACGCATAATCCAGGCTGTGCATAAAGAGCTTATCATTCATAAGAGTGTTAAAATTAATCTGCTGGTTGAGTGTCGATTTGTTAACAGTATTGGAGAAACCTGTGACAAAACATTTAAAACACGGAATCAAGCTGTTTTCCTAGAAACAGATCTGGAGTCAACGATGGAAGTGAAATTCAAGAAATTGGTGACTGAAATGGAGGAGTCTCAGCTTAAGGGTAGCAGCTGGGCTTTGCTTGCTGTGGAAGGAGTTCGACTTCGTATCAACAAGTACAACCCGTTACGAGGAAGTAGCTACATACCACTACCGTCATCTGTTGAAGCAAGGAAGGCATGTATAAACATTCAGAACTTTACCGACGAGAAATGTTTCATGTACTCTATATTAGCTAAATTCGTCGAGAAGGATGCGCAGCATGTGAGCAAATACAAGCAGCTTCAAGATAAGTACGACTTCAGCTGTGTTTCCTATCCTACTCCACTTTCTCAAATACCTAAATTTGAGAAGCTTAACAAGATGTCTATTAACGTTTTCGGGCTAGATGAGAACCATGAAGTGTATCCGATAAAGGTTGTGAACATTGAACTACCCGAACACTGTGATTTGCTACTATTGAGTGACAGTTGTGGAAAACATCACTACGTATATATAAAGAATTTTGAGAAACTCGTTCGACGTCAGAAAACTAACCATAATGGACGGGTTTATACTTGTAAGCGCTGCTTTATACATTTTGATGATCGATATGGGCGAAGTGGACAGGAAAAACTACAAGAACATGCAGCCGTCTGTATTCAACATGGTGTTGCAAGGGTAGTTATCCCTACCAAGGAGAAAGCAATTGTACAGTTTAAAAATGTTGAGAGGATGCTGAAAGTACCTTATGTCATCTATGCGGATTTTGAGAGTATTCTCACTCCATGCCATACGTGTATACCCAATCCTGAAACTTCCTATACAACCCCTTATCAAGAGCACACACCAATGAGCTTCTGTGTTTACGTGAAACCTACATCCAGTGTTGAACATCTCGAAACTGGTCTTCCTAAGCAACCCTATGTGTATCGTGGTGCTGATGCTGCTCAGAAGTTTATGCTGTACCTGACATCTCTTGCAAAAATGATTGATGCCGTATACAAATCTGCTAAGCCTCTGAAACTTACGGATCAACAGCAAAAGGATTTTGAGTCTTCTACGACATGCTACTTGTGTGGAAAACCCTTTACAGAAGAGAACTATAAAGTACGCGACCATGATCACATCAGCGGTGAATATCGTGGAAGTCTTCATAATGAATGTAATTTAGCCTGTAAAACACCTAAATATATACCAGTTTTCATGCATAACCTTAGCGGATATGACTCTCATTTCATTGTTAAGGAGCTGGGTTGTACAAGTGAACGTGTGGAGGTAATTCCTAACTCTGAAGAAAGCTATATCTCATTCACCAAGTATGTAGGAGATATAAAGCTTCGATTTGTGGACAGCTACCGATTCCTCAGTACAAGCTTGGATAAGTTGGTAAAAAATCTAACGTCATATCCTGAAACACTAAAGTACTTTGGAGAAGACAAATTGAAGTTGATGACTCGTAAGGGCGTATTTCCATATGATTTTGTTACGTCATGGGATGCCCTGAACGAGACCTGCTTGCCTCCTAAGGACTCCTTCTACAATAGATTAAATGAAGAAGAAATTACTGATACTGACTACGATCATGCTAGAAACGTATGGGAGCTGTTTAATGTGAGAAACCTGGGAGAGTACAGCGATCTCTACTTAACCTCAGATGTACTACTCCTAGCTGATGTCTTTGAGACGTTCAGAGAGCAAACCCTTAAAACACACAAAGTTGATCCTGCCCATTATTTTACTTCTCCAGGACTTACATGGGACGCCATGTTACTGTATACTGGAATTAAGCTGGAGCTGTTACAAGATTATGATCAACTACTCATGGTGGAATCAGGTATAAGAGGAGGTTTATGCCAAGTTTCCCATCGGTATGCTGAGGCTAATAACATTTATATGGATAAGTTTGATCCGTCGAGACCAACCCAATTTATCACACACGAGGACGCTAATAACCAATATGGGTGGGCAATGTGTCACGCCCTTCCTTTTGGTGGATTTCAGTCGGTGTTACCTGAAGAAATCAACTTAGAAAGACTACAAGAAGATGATCCTCATGGGTGTATATTAGAAGTCGACATCGAGTATCCTGCTGAACTTCACGATCTACACAACGATCTACCTTTTCTACCTGAGTGTATGAAACCATTGGAAGCATCTACAAAGAAACTGATACCCCATCTTGGACCTCGAAAGAAGTATGTAGTGCATTACATGGCTTTGAAGCAAGCTCTTAGTCATGGACTACGACTAACAAAAATTCATCGTGTGCTACAATTCCGACAGTCTCGGTGGTTGAAACCTTATGTGGAATTTAACAACAGGCTACGACAACAAGCTGCAAATGATTTCGAGAAGGATCTCTACAAGCTCTTTAACAACGCCATGTTTGGAAAAACTATGGAGAACCTGCGTAACCGTATGGATATACGACTGGTGACCAATGAAGAAACTAGAGAAGCTGATCGCCAAGCCTACGTTTATCGACAGGACGATATATGCTGCTAATCTAGCTGCTGTACATATGGACTCTCGTCAGATTGTGTTCAACAAGCCTATATACATTGGTATGAGTGTGTTGGACATCTCCAAGACATTAATGTATAACTATCATTACGACGTGTTGTTGCCTTATTATGGAGCTGAAAACCTGAAGCTTATGTATATGGACACTGATTCATTCATTCATCGTGTAACAACTGAAAGTGTGTACCATGACAAGCTACGTTTTCTTGAGCATCTCGATACAGCTGATTACCCTGCCAACCATATATGTTACTCTACTCAGAACAAGAAGGTATTGGGAAAATTTAAAGACGAGGCTAATAGCAAAATCATCCTACGCTTTGTTGGACTACGGCCTAAGATGTATGTCTTAGATATTCAAGGCTCAATGATAAAAAAGATTAAAGGTATAAAACGTAGCGCTATTAAGCACTACATTTCGTTTGACAGCTATACAGACTGTCTTAAAACCTGTGAAATCATCAGAACGCCCATGAATCTAATCCTATCACGAAAGCATGCTGTTACCACAGTGCAAGTGAATAAAATTACATTGAATCCCTTTGATGATAAAAGAATTATTGCTGAGGATGGAATAACTACCTATGCGTATGGACATTACGCCATTACAAACAGTGCTTAAGAGAATGTAAGTCGAAGATGAAGATTTTCTCGTGAGTCTACAATCTTAAAAATGAAGTTTATCCGTGTGCTGTGTATGCAACTAGCAGACGCCTGATGAAGAAAGAAGAAGATGGAAGGGAAGGTGGTAACCCTGCCATTAGGAGCAATCCTAGTGCTAGTCTCAAGCCTAGATAAAAGGGGAGAGACATCTACAACGAACTTAAATAAAGGTATGTTGACGCAAAGGTTTTCAATTTGTGGACCAATATGCAGTTTATCCCTCTCCGCATCGTACAATAACTGTTTAACATATAATAAGTTTGTAAGATTTAGAAAAAAGTATATAAATTGTTGTAACGTTGGATGAGAAATGTTTATGATCTAATTACTCTCTATATTACCATGAGTACCTGTGATACTAGTTGAATTACCTGTTAAAATGACTTAAATACCTGTGATACTAGCCGAATCATGTGAAATTACCTTAACTAGCTCTGATACGAATTCCTGCTCTAAATTAGCATGAGCACCTGTGATACTATCTGGTTTGCCCTAAATATCAATGATACTAGATGAATTACCTGTTAAAATGACTCAAATACCATTGATACAATCTGAATCACCTGCATTTACCTTAAATAGCTGTGATACAAATCTCTGATCGAAATTATCACGAGTATCTGTGAAACTATGCTGATTACCCCCATACTTACGATGTTACCTGAACTATCTGTGAAATACGAAACTACGTTATAACCGACCCCTAGAACCCCCCCTCCTGTAATGCTATCTTAACTACTCTAAACACCTATGATACTTGAATTATGCTAAATACCTACGATACTTGCAGAATTACCTGTGAAATACGAAACTATGTTATACCCAACCCCTGGAATCTATCCTCCTGTGATACTAGATGAATTATCCTAAATACCTAGGATACTAGCTGAATTACCTGTGAAATCACACACTGCTATGATGCAGTCAGCCTCTTGCAATACTAGCTGAATTACTTACCTGTTAGTGTGAGTGGGTTAGCTTTTCCCTTTGCTGGCCACATTTTTCCCTTTGCTGGTCACGTTTTTCCCTTTGCTGGGCACGTTTTTCCCTTTGCTGGTCACGTTTTTCCCTTTACTGCTCGCCTTTTTCCCGTTGCTGGTCACCTCTTACCCTTAACTGGTGACATTTTTCCCTTTACTGGTCACATTTTTCCCTTTACTGGTCACCTTTTTCCCTTTGCTGGTCACCTTTTTCCCTTTACTGGTCACCTTTTTTCCCTTTGCTGGTCACATTTTTCCCTTTACTGGTCACCGTTTTCCCTTTGCTGCTCACATTTTTCCCTTTGCTGGTCACGTTTTTCCCTTTGCTGGTCACCTTTTTCCCTTTACTGGTCACCTTTTCCCCTTTACTGGTCACGTATTTCCCTTTGCTGGTCACCTTTTTCCCTTTGCTGGTCACATTTTTCCCTTTTCTGGTCACCTTTTTCCCTTTGCTGGTCACGTTTTTCCCTTTGCTGGTCACCTTTTCCCTTTGCTGGTCACGTTTTTCCCTTTGCTGGTCACCTTTTTCCCTTTGCTGGTCACATTTTTCCCTTTGCTGATCACCTTTTCCCTTTGCTGGTCACGTTTGTCCCTTTGCTGGTAACATTTTTCCCTTTGCTGGTAACGTTTTTCCCTTTGCTGGTCACGTTTTTCCCTTTGCTGGTAACATTTTTCCCTTTGCTGGTCACCTTTTCCCTGAATGGGTTACGTGATGGGCGTGTCTAGAACATTGACATGAAACAGTTTTCCACTAAGTTCACGTCTAAAGTCGCTTTCAAGTCTAGCACCTCCTATTACCTAACACTCCTGTATATAAACCCATATTGCTACTCCTTTAGTATCTGTCTAGCCTAACACCTCTCCTCCTGTTCCTATACCTCTCATATAAATCATACTCTACTCCTCTAGCTCTGTCTAGCCTAACACCTCTCTCGTTTTCCTATGACTCTCATATAAACCATACTCTGCTCCTCGACCTCTGTCTAGCCTAACACACCTCTTCCTGTTCCTATACTTCTCATACATATAAACGCATACTCTACTCTCAACCTCTGTCTAGCCTAACACCACTCCCCGTATCCCCTACCTCTCATAAAGCGCATTCCTCTCCTGTCCCCTCTCTAGCCGAGCATCTCTCTTTGGTTTCCTATACCGCTCATATAAAACACATTCTACCTTTAACACCTGTCTATCCTATAACAGGATCTCTCCGTTTTCTCGTATCTTCTTATAAACACATACTCAATTCTCCTAACCTAATACCTCTCCTCGTTTTCCTATACTTCTCATATCAACCATACTCCACTCCTCAACCTCTGTCTAGCCTAACATCCCTCCTCGTTTTCCTATATCTCTCATATAAACCTTACTCTACTCCTCAAACTCTGGCTAGCCTAACACCTCTCCTCCTGTTCCCTACCTCTCTCATATAACCCATACTCTACTCAACCTCTGTCTAGCTCCTGCTGCTCCTAAACATCTCATACATATATAAACGCATACTCTACTCTCAGCCTCTGTCTAGCCTAGCACCTCTCCACGTGTTCCCTATCTCGCCCCTATAAACGCATTTTCCTCCTTGAACCGTCGCATCCACCCTCGTTTTCCCTATCCTTTCCCATATAAACGCAAAAAACTGTGCCAGCTCTCTCCTAAATAACCTACTAACGCAGATGGACACCGCACATGCTGTGACCTAGGGGAGAGCTATTTGGCTACCATCTCCTAGAAGAAAGGGATGGAGAGAAGCATCCACAGGAAGCTAAGTATAGGATATACAACTCAGAGGGACACCTCGCGTGTTGTGAACTATGGAAGAGCTATTTGGCTACCATCCCCTAGAAGAAAGGGATGGAGTGAAGGAGCCACAGGAAGCTAAGTATAGGATATACAACGCAGAGGGACACCGCGCGTGTTGTGCCCTATGGGAGAGCTATTTGGCTACCATCCCCTAGAAGAAAGGGATGGAGTGAAGAAGCCACAGGAAGCTAAGTATAGGATATACAACGCAGAGGGACACCTCACATGTTGTGACCTATGGGAGAGCTATTTGGCTACCATCTCCCAGAAGAAAGGGATGGAGTGAAGGAGCCACAGGAAGCTAAGTATAGGATATACAACGCAGAGGGATACCGCGCGTGTTGTGACCTATGGGAGAGCTATTTGGTTACCATCCACTAGATGGAAAGGATGGAGTGAAGGAGCCACAGGAAGCTACAGTATAGGATATACAACGCAGAGGGACACCTCACATGTTGTGACCTATGGGAGAGCTATTTGGCTAACATCCCCTAGAAGGAAAGGATGGAGTGAAGGAGCCACAGTAAGCTACAGTATAGGATATACAACGCAGAGGAACACCTCGCGTGTTGTGACCTATGGGAGAGCTATTTGGCTAGCATCCCTTACAAGGAAGGGATGGGGTGAAGGAGTCATAGGAAGCTACAGTATAGGATATACAACGCAGAGGGACACCTCACATGTTGTGACCTATGGGAGAGCTATTTGGCTAACATCCCCTAGAAGGAAAGGATGGAGTGAAGGAGCCACAGGAAGCTACAGTATAGGATATTCAACGCAGAGGGACACCTCGCGTGTTGTGACCTATGGGAGAGCTATTTGGCTACCATCCCCTAGAAGAAAGGGATGGAGTGAAGAAGTCACAGGAAGCTAAGTATAGGATATACAACGCAGAGGGACACCTCACATGTTGTGACCTATGGGAGAGCTATTTGGCTACCATCCCCTAGAAGTAAGGGATGGAGTGAAGGAGTCACAGGAAGCTAAGTATAGGATATACAATGCAGAGGGACACCTCGCGTGTTGTGACCTATGGGAGGGCTATTTGGCTACCATCCCCTAGAAGAAAGGGATGGAGTGAAGGAGTCACAGGAAGCTAAGTATAGGATATACAACGCAGAGGGACACCTCACATGTTGTGACCTATGGGAGAGCTATTTGGCTACCATCTCCCAGAAGAAAGGGATGGAGTGAAGGAGTCACAGGAAGCTAAGTATAGGATATACAATGCAGAGGGACACCTCACATGTTGTGACCTAGGGGAGAGCTATTTGGCTACCATTCCCTAGAAGGAAGGGATGTAGTGAAGCAGTCACAGGAAGTTACAGTATAGGATATACAACGGAGAGGGACACCTCGCGTGTTGTGACCTATGGGAGAGCTATTTGGCTAGCATCCGTTAGAAGGAAGGGATGGAGTGAAGCAGTCACAGGAAGTTACAGTATAAGATATACAACGGAGAGGGACACCTCACATGTTGTGACCTAGGGGAGAGCTATTTGGCTAGCATCCGTTAGAAGGAAGGGATGGAGTGAGGGAGCCACAGGAAGCTACAGTATAGGATATACAACGGAGAGGGACACCTCGCGTGTTGTGACCTATGGGAGAGCTATTTGGCTAGCATCTCCTAGAAGAAAGGGATGGAGTGAAGGAGCCACAGGAAGCTAAGTATAGGATATACAACTCAGAGGGACACCTCACATGTTGTGACCTAGGGGAGAGCTATTTGGCTAGCATCCGTTAGAAGGAAGGGATGGAGTGAGGGAGCCACAGGAAGCTACAATATAGGATATACAACGGAGAGGGACACCTCGCGTGTGTGACCTATGGAAGAGCTATTTCGCTAGCATCCCTTAGAAGGAAGGGATGTAGTGAAGCAGTCACAGGAAGCTAAGTATAGGATATACAACGCAGAGGGACACCTCGCGTGTTGTGACCTATGGGAGAGCTATTTGGCTAGCATCTCCTAGAAGAAAGGGATGGAGTGAAGGAGCCACAGGAAGCTAAGTATAGGATATACAACTCAGAGGGACACCTCACATGTTGTGACCTAGGGGAGAGCTATTTGGCTACCATTCCCTAGAAGGAAGGGATGCAGTGAAGCAGTCACAGGAAGTTACAGTATAGGATATACAACGGAGAGGGACACCTCGCGTGTTGTGACCTATGGGAGAGCTATTTGGCTAGCATCCCTTAGAAGGAAGGGATGTAGTGAAGCAGTCACAGGAAGCTAAGTATAGGATATACAACGCAGAGGGACACCTCGCGTGTTGTGACCTATGGGAGAGCTATTTGGCTACCATCCCCTAGAAGAAAGGGATGGAGTGAAGGAGTCACAGGAAGCTAAGTATAGGATATACAACGCAGAGGGACACCTCACATGTTGTGACCTATGGGAGAGCTATTTGGCTACCATCCCCTAGAAGTAAGGGATGGAGTGAAGGAGTCACAGGAAGCTAAGTATAGGATATACAACGCAGAGGGACACCTCACATGTTGTGACCTATGGGAGAGCTATTTGGCTACCATCTCCTAGAAGAAAGGGATGGAGTGAAGGAGTCACAGGAAGCTAAGTATAGGATATACAATGCAGAGGGACACCTCACATGTTGTGACCTAGGGGAGAGCTATTTGGCTACCATTCCCTAGAAGGAAGGGATGCAGTGAAGCAGTCACAGGAAGTTACAGTATAGGATATACAACGGAGAGGGACACCTCGCGTGTTGTGACCTATGGGAGACCTATTTGGCTAGCATCCGTTAGAAGGAAGGGATGCAGTGAAGCAGTCACAGGAAGTTACAGTATAGGATATACAACGGAGAGGGACACCTCACATGTTGTGACCTAGGGGAGAGCTATTTGGCTAGCATCCGTTAGAAGGAAGGGATGGAGTGAGGGAGCCACAGGAAGCTACAGTATAGGATATACAACGGAGAGGGACACCTCGCGTGTTGTGACCTATGGGAGAGCTATTTGGCTAGCATCTCCTAGAAGAAAGGGATGGAGTGAAGGAGCCACAGGAAGCTAAGTATTGGATATACAACTCAGAGGGACACCTCACATGTTGTGACCTAGGGGAGAGCTATTTGGCTAGCATCCGTTAGAAGGAAGGGATGGAGTGAGGGAGCCACAGGAAGCTACAGTATAGGATATACAACGGAGAGGGACACCTCGCGTGTGTGACCTATGGGAGAGCTATTTCGCTAGCATCCCTTAGAAGGAAGGGATGTAGTGAAGCAGTCACAGGAAGCTAAGTATAGGATATACAACGCAGAGGGACACCTCGCGTGTTGTGACCTATGGGAGAGCTATTTGGCTAGCATCTCCTAGAAGAAAGGGATGAAGTGAAGGAGCCACAGGAAGCTAAGTATAGGATATACAACTCAGAGGGACACCTCACATGTTGTGACCTATGGGAGAGCTATTTGGCTAGCATCCGTTAGAAGGAAGGGATGGAGTGAGGGAGCCACAGGAAGCTACAGTATAGGATATACAACGGAGAGGGACACCTCGCGTGTTGTGACCTATGGGAGAGCTATTTGGCTAGCATCCGTTAGAAGGAAGGGATGGAGTGAGGGAGCCACAGGAAGTTACAGTATAGGATATACAACGCAGAGGGACACCTCGCGTGTTGTGACCTATGGGAGAGCTATTTGGCTACCATCCCCTAGAAGGAAGGGATGTAGTGAAGCAGTCACAGGAAGCTAAGTATAGGATATACAACGCAGAGGGACACCTCGCGTGTTGTGACCTATGGGAGAGCTATTTGGCTAGCATCCCTTAGAAGGAAGGGATATAGTGAAGCAGTCACAGGAAGCTAAGTATAGGATATACAACGCAGAGGGACACCTCACATGTTGTGACCTATGGGAGAGCTATTTGGCTAGCATCCCTTAGAAGGAAGGGATGTAGTGAAGCAGTCACAGGAAGCTAAGTATAGGATATACAACGCAGAGGGACACCTCGCGTGTTGTGACCTATGGGAGAGCTATTTGGCTAGCATCCCCTAGAAGGAAAGGATGTAGTGAAGCAGTCACAGGAAGCTAAGTATAGGATATACAACGCAGAGGGACACCTCACGTGTTGTGACCTAGGGGAGAGCTATTTGGCTACCATCCCCTAGAAGGAAGGGATGGAGTGAAGGAGTCACAGGAAGCTAGAGTATAGGATGTACAACGCAGAGGGACACCTCGCGTGGTGTGACCTATGGGAGAGCTATTTGGCTAGCATCCCTTAGAAGGAAGGGATGGATTGAAGCGTTGATCACTCTGGTTTGCGCCATTCATGAGAACACAGCGCGCGGTAGGTGTTCAACAATAAGGTTCACGTTTATAAATAAGAGTGTTTCAAGCTTACTTTGGTGAACATGTCACATCCTACAAGTTAGCCTACTTTGAATACACCCGAGCTCAGGCAGACTTGTTTCTTGGTTTAAAGAAGCAGCCTTAGCTCTATCATCTCCCATTTGAAGACAGACAATAATAACAACCTCGAAAGATGCTATAGCGTAATCATTAGAACATTAGTTTTAAGAATTAAGAATTTGTGGGAAATGGTATGATTGGGTTAAACACTCCAGGACAGTATTATTACTGCCCACACTGTTTCTATGAACACCTACTGTTCTCCAATTCAAGAAGATCCGGAACACATTAACCATGGCCATTTCTAAAGACGGCTTACTTCTTAACATCCTATGTTATGGACAATGACCCATACCACATGGTCCAAATAGATAAGTGCACATTAACAGTACCTAACACTAAAATTCAAAATGGTATAGTGGCTCCCTCGCCATGGTGGGTCAATTTAACATCACAAATAAAATTAGAAGCTTTTTAACTTATGTTATAATTAATTCCTGTGGCGCCAACTGTCGGCCTCGCGCTCACTTATGAACGGCAGAGGTGGACGAGCACCCCATTCCGTAGCTCTACACTGTAGCCCACATTGTTGTGCATGAACCATGCCAAGGAACCATCTTGTTCTTTCATCATATAATTTATCTCGTTTTAGTTTTATCTGTTAATCACCCTTGCAAACAGGTTATGCCCGAAAGCGTGAGCGGGCGGCACTTGCAATTATCGCACGGGGCGCAAAACCCCTGGAGCCGGCCCTGGCTGCCACCCCAAGGAGGAACGGATGCACTGAACGAGCCACAGGAGGTTACAGGTATACAACTGAAAATTTAGTCGAGTTCAAAATGTGCATTCCTTAAATCTAAGGGATGCAGGTTGTTCTGTTTGTATCATATTTTATGAAAATGAAGTTAATTTCCTTAAAAACAGGGGATAGCAATTATGCTGCAACTCTGCTTTGTTTCCTGTAAATGTTATTTATTTATAAAGTTATAATAGACAAGCATTAAAATCAGAAGTAATCATGAAAGATTCAAAATGTAAGGAAAAGAACAAGTTTACACAATACTATTAAATGTCAAAGTTACCTCTGTTGAAAATAACAAATTGGCCTTATTTAATCAATTAATTCATTAATCACGTTTGTACACGTGTATTTTAGCTATCTTTTAAACTTAACACAAAAGATGCAAAATAATTATCAAATGCCTTGCCGTATGCATCACTATTACCAACATCACGTGACTGAAATTAAGTATATAATAAGTGTCATATAGTTAGATGAAGACGGTAATGACATTTTGAAAGGCGATGTTGCTAGAAAAGAGACACGCACATTGTCCAATATCAGATAATCTCAGTTGGTTACATATATGTAGCGAAGTGGATACCAGACATTTCAAATGGTAGGTATATCAGATCAACAAAGCCACTCGCGAGTTCCCGATAAGCTACACTGAATGATGTCACCCAGACTCGGTAACCGTCTCCGTTACGTTAGTAACGTTAGCGGGATATCCAGATCTTCGTTACTTTGGTAATAGTTACCGGGTAACTAGTTGCTTTTGTAACTGTTAGGCTTCTGTCCATCCCTGGTCAAACTCATGTTGTTGAAAAAGAAGCTTTTTCCTTGAATATTTGGCTCACAAAATGTGTTTTAAGAAAATTAAAATTATTTAAAGAGTGATTTTGGGAGTATAAGCATATATGAAACATGTTCCGTTTGCGATATCCACCTAGAGGAAGTACTGTGTTCTATCCAGAAATTCTATATGAAGATTTCACTGGAAAAACACGTGTTGAAGTCTCCTGTATCTAAAGAAAACGCGTGTATGAACAGCATGTTTCAACATGAACATTTTCACAAAATAGCATTTATACTCAAGATAATTGTATGACAAATAAAACGCATTGCGCTTTCTGGGAACAGGCTTTTTTATAACTGGTAAGCTGTAAGAGAGAGGCAAAATCTTACTACACAACCAATGTACATATCATTAAAACAGAGTACTTATTTCAAAATAATTTTTTATGGCATTAGATTAGGTTTGACGTTTCCGACACTCATTTTTTCATTTGCAGTCAACATTCTCGCGGACACTATATGCCTAGCGCTTCGGTTTCCCGAATCCACAAGGAACTGTTTAATAAAACTATTTCTGCAAATGTTAAACATTAACATGAATAGTTTGTAGAAGCAAAAATAGTGAGTAGAAAAAGCCGTGTGAGTGTACAATAAATGTATTCTTTTAGAAGGTCCACGCGCGCGCGTGTGTGTATGTGTGTGTGTGAGAGAGAGAGAGAGAGAGAGAGAGAGAGAGAGAGAGAGAGAGCATAACTAAAAAGTAGACTGCGATAAATACCAAACTTGGTATTTAAGTTCACTATCTTCCAAAGATACCATATAAGGCTTCCAAGAAAATCCCCTCAGCCCATATTAACCTTTAACAAATTTTCGATAATTGTTATGTTCGCAACAATCACTAATATGACAAAATGTACATCTTCTGAGAATACTTTGTGAAGTCCTGTTCATTCGGAAGGAATTTCGCGTAAGTTTGTATACTGCGTAGACCATAAGAGATAGATAAAAACGTACTATAAGAAAACCACTGTAGATCTCTTTATTTAAAGTGGCGTCCCTATTCAGTTGTTTATCGCGATGTCTCGGAAAAAGCGTGGAACTTCAAAACCATCATATAGGGAGCTGCTTTTAAACAGCTGACCGAGTCTCCTGCATCTCTCGTTCCCACAACGAATTGTATGATAAAAGTATTTCTGCAAACGTTTATCTCTATTAACATGAACTACCTAGGTAGAAAAATAAGCGTTTGTAAAACAGATTGTAGAAGCTATATAAAAATACACAACAATGGGTAGGAAAAAGCACATGAGTGAAATCTCAATATCCATTCTTGAGTACTTTCTCTAAATTAGATATGTGGTAGAAATTGAAAAATGCCCTCGCTCTTCGCTCTGGTGTGCTTTTCCTTTTTGCGAGAAGAAGCACAGCATCTGCAAGCTATTTGGAAGTAAAGCACTTTCTAGAACCAATATGTTACCCAACAAAAACTGCTATAATGTAGGCAAAACACGTCCTTAGAAACGTTGCATTTTTTCGTATTAAAGTCATTTTTAAGTATGCAATTTGCAGTAGATAATTCTTTAAGAGAAAGGAATGTAAATTTCAACTCAAATAGATTTTTACCTTTTCACTTCTGATCACCTACGCAAACTTGATTTAGCAGCCCACCCTTTTCCAATGTACTGATCAATGTTTTGTTATGAATTAATCGATTGCAACGGCAATTTCAACGTTTCACGTTACGAAAACACATCGAGCATATGGAAATTCAGAATGTCAACATTATATACACAACGTTTATAAATTTCTGGCTAACGAATCCATGTGAATGAGTGAAGAGTTTGCAAACAACCTCAAAATAACTTACGATGTAAAAACTTGCTGATTTCTAAGTATACATACTATTACTCTACTCACATTGAGGTTCCGTTTCATTAGCAGCAGCAGAGTGTCGGCGATTGACTGACCTCGTCATAGAGATGATAAACAATACAAGCCATACTTCCTTTCTAGATAAATTTCAAAAAGCGTAGATAAATCCAACAACACAAACTTAACAATACATTGCATAGCGCACACTGCGTGGAACTGACTGACTGCCTGTTGCTTGTCCTGTCCCAGAACCGTCAATGTTGCGCGCGCAGGCTGGCCAACAGCATATCAATGAAACATTGCATTCGCCTCAGCTGCTCCTCGCTTTAATACAAATACGGGCGCTTCCATGCGGTCGAAGGTATAAATTAACTAACATGCGTATCAACTGGTACGCTCATAACTTTCGATTTACGATTGACACAAGTCTAAGCAAAAATCACACATTTTACTACTCTGTACGAAGTAAAGCAAGTATTGTATTTGATAGGTAGGTATCGAAATTTCACCGGATGTGTGTGTGTGTGTTCAGCATAAATAAAAAACGACAAATTGATTACATACCAACCTTGGTATTTGAGTTCAGTAACTTCCAAGCATGCGACACAAATATTTTCAACAAAATCCCCCAAACTAACTACCCTTAACATGGAATATTTTTTGAACTTTTCAAATTTCTCAGAAAAGGCTCTAACGATTTTGCTAAAATACCATCTATTAAAGATATTTACATGAAAAATAAACAGAATATCTTGAATTTTCTTTAATAGCCTGTGAAGTCATCTTCATGCGAAAGGAATCTTGTGTAATCTTGTACAACCGGTAAATGTTAAGCAATAGACAGAAACGTAGATCTCTTTAAAGCACATAATTTATTTTAAACAATTTTTTGTGCCGTATCCCATTTGGGAGGTATTGTTTCGAATTGTCCAGTTGTCAAACATTTAATATCGTTGTTCTCTTTGTATCTATAACGAAATGTGTAATGTAGCTGTTTCTGTAAAGGTTTATTTGGATTAAAATGTAGTAGATAGAAGAATAAACTTTAGTAAGAACAATTTGCATACCAATTAATAAACAATAAAAGACAGAGAAAGTCATGTAAACGCAGCAGATCATATTTTTTTATTCAGTAAGATTTTTACTATGTCTTACGGTTTACCAGTTACGTAAAAATCGCTCCGGATGAAGAGCTATTCCCAAAAAATTCAAGATATACATTTTATTTGTCATGAAAGTATCTGAAATATGTGGTATGTTAATCAAAATTGTTACAGCTATTTTTGAGAAATTAAATTGTCGAAAAATACTCCATGTAAAGGGTAATTGAGGGTGGGGGAGAATGTTCTTATTGTATCCTTGCAAAATGCATAACTTAAATACAACTTTGGTATTTAACCCACTTTTCGCCTTTGAGTTATGCTGTTCACACACAAACGGACCTTTGTTTTGGGGGCAGGCCTCAAAACACAAACATACATATATCCGCGAAGTCTCGACATCGAGGTTTTGAGTGGAATACAATACTTCCCCTTTTACCATACGTAGTAAAGAAGTGTGTGAATTTATAAAACCCTTCTGAAGATTAACCACCGGCTTGACATACAGGGGGGAGGTATTATTTGAGCGACAAAGTCCTTTGTGAGGCGGCGAGTTAACCAGTAGGTACACTGGCTTCCATTTATGCCCAACCCGAGCGATTCTACTGGACTTCAAGGAAAGTATAGCAGGGACGAGGTACATGTATCTACTTACCTTTACACGCATCAGTGGCGTGCAGTTTTACGTGCATATTCACAGGCGAGTGTGTATAGCAGGGAGGAGGTACATGTATCTCCTTACCTTTACACGCATCAGTGGCGTGCAGCTTTACGTGCATATTCACAGACAAGTAGGTATAGCAGGGAGGAGGTACATGTATCTACTTACCTTTACACGCATCAGTGGCGTGCAGTTTTACGTGCATATTCACAGACAAGTAGGTATAGCAGGGAGGAGGTACATGTATCTACTTACCTTTACACGCATCAGTGGCGTGCAGCTTTACGTGCATATTCACAGGCGAGTGTGTATAGCAGGGAGGAGGTACATGTATCTACTTACCTTTACACGCATCAGTGGCGTGCAGCTTTACGTGCATATTCACAGACAAGTAGGTATAGCAGGGAGGAGGTACATGTATCTACTTACCTTTACACGCATCAGTGGCGTGCAGCTTTACGTGCATATTCACAGACAAGTAGGTATAGCAGGGAGGAGATGCATGTATCTCCTTACATTTACACACATCAGTGGCGTGCAGCTTTACGTGCATATTCACAGACAAGTAGGTATAGCAGGGAGGAGATGCATGTATCTACTTACCTTTACACGCATCAGTGGCGTGCAGCTCTACGTGCATATTCACAGACAAGTAGGTATAGCAGGGAGGAGGTACATGTATCTCCTTACATTTACACACATCAGTGGCGTGCAGCTTTACGTGCATATTCACAGACAAGTAGGTATAGCAGGGAGGAGATGCATGTATCTACTTACCTTTACACGCATCAGTGGCGTGCAGCTTTACGTGCATATTCACAGACAAGTAGGTATAGCAGGGAGGAGATGCATGTATCTCCTTACATTTACACACATCAGTGGCGTGCAGCTTTACGTGCATATTCACAGACAAGTAGGTATAGCAGGGAGGAGGTACATGTATCTACTTACCTTTACACGCATCAGTGGCGTGCAGCTCTACGTGCATATTCACAGACAAGTAGGTATAGCAGGGAGGAGATGCATGTATCTACTTACCTTTACACGCATCAGTGGCGTGCAGCTCTACGTGCATATTCACAGACAAGTAGGTATAGCAGGGAGGAGGTACATGTATCTACTTACATTTACACACATCAGTGGCGTGCAGCTTTACGTGCATATTCACAGACAAGTAGGTATAGCAGGGAGGAGATGCATGTATCTCCTTACATTTACACACATCAGTGGCGTGCAGCTTTACGTGCATATTCACAGACAAGTAGGTATAGCAGGGAGGAGATGCATGTATCTACTTACATTTACACACATCAGTGGCGTGCAGCTTTACGTGCATATTCACAGACAAGTAGGTATAGCAGGGAGGAGATGCATGTATCTCCTTACATTTACACACATCAGTGGCGTGCAGCTTTACGTGCATATTCACAGACAGGTAGGTATAGCAGGGAGGAGATGCATGTATCTCCTTACATTTACACACATCAGTGGCGTGCAGCTTTACGTGCATATTCACAGACAAGTAGGTATAGCAGGGAGGAGATGCATGTATCTCCTTACATTTACACACATCAGTGGCGTGCAGCTTTACGTGCATATTCACAGACAAGTAGGTATAGCAGGGAGGAGATGCATGTATCTCCTTACATTTACACACATCAGTGGCGTGCAGCTTTACGTGCATATTCACAGACAAGTAGGTATAGCAGGGAGGAGATACATGTATCTACTTACCTTTACACGCAAGCAGTGGCGTGCAGCTTTACGTGCACATTCACAGACGAGTGGGTATAGCAGGGAGGAGATGCATGTATCTACTTACATTGACACACATCAGTGGAGTGCAGTTTTACGTGCACATACACAGGCGAGTATGTATAGCAGGGAGGAGATACATGTATCTGCTTACCTTTACACGCAAGCAGTGGCGTGCAGTTTTACGTGCACATACACAGGCGAGTGGGTATAGCAGGGAGGAGATGCATGTATCTACTTACCTTTACACGCAAGCAGTGGCGTGCAGCTTTACGTGCACATTCACAGACGAGTGGGTATAGCAGGGAGGAGATGCATGTATCTACTTACATTTACACACATCAGTGGAGTGCAGTTTTACGTGCACATACACAGGCGAGTATGTATAGCAGGGAGGAGATACATGTATCTGCTTACCTTTACACGCAAGCAGTGGCGTGCAGCTTTACGTGCACATTCACAGGCGAGTGTGTATAGCAGGGAGGAGATACATGTATCTGCTTACCTTTACACGCAAGCAGTGGCGTGCAGCTTTACGTGCACATTCACAGACGAGTGTGTATAGCAGGGAGGAGGTGCATGTATCTGCTTACATTTACACGCATCAGTAACGTGCAGCGTTACGTGAGTAGTATAGAATTGCGGGGATTGACACACTTAATATTCATGAAATGTCTATTCATATGCAAATGAGCTCCCCACCCCCCTCTCCCCGCAGTGCTCTGGTAGTTTTACTTGCAGCTGCGGTCGTAAATCGTGTTGAGTACAATGGAAGCTTGACAGTTAAGCAATTAAGGTTATCCTTCACCTGTCAAAACGAACAAAGGGGTCATAAATTTAAGGTTCTGTAACAAAGGGCGAGATGGTTTGCCTACCCATTCCACATCCGGCCACTTCTGCACTTGTGTCAGTTACCCACACCACTCCTATTGTTTCTCGAACACGTGCGGGGACAAAGAGCTTGCTGGACAAAGGAAGAGATTCTATTGTGTGCCTTTCTATTGTCCGGGGCAAGGCTACTTTCTGGCATACTCATTTCACTAGCTTGTAACAAAAGAACAATGCTTGCCCTTCAGCTGTCAAAATGAACAAAGGCCATGATGAATTAGGGTCGTGACAAAAGCGAACCTGGAGCCTGTTAACAGAGAAACAAGTTCTATTGTCCGGGGCAAGCCTTCTTTCTCATTCCACTACCCCATAACAAAGCCGGTCCCTTTCCATTGTTCGAACACCTGCTAGCTTAACAAAAGAATCTGAGGGTGGCATTATGCTAGTCCTGTCCTTGTTCGCGTGAAAGAGAGAGAAGCTTGTTTACCAGCTATACGTAAACACTTTAACAACGTCTGAGTCAGCCATCATGGTTTTTGCCTTGAGGGGCTGTTCTCCCCGATGTTTTACGAGATCCTACGAATATATCCGAGCATAGTTTAACAAGCACTCTGTTTATGTAGTTGACTTTTCAATCGCGATATAAAAATGTATTTAACCTATGTCATTACATGCATTAAACCTCTGCGTGGATATCCATAGTTCGGTGCTCGATTCTTACTGTAATCAAAAGTTTATTGCTAATGAGAAATTAATGATTGATATTATTATATCATTACCCCAGTTAATAAGAGGGTGTTAAGAGGGTTCTAGCTCAAATCTTGCTAGGCGAAACTCTAATGCTTAATAAATATTAAACTATGCAAGGTCAGATTAAAATGTACTTAACAAATATAATTATTTTTATTAAACACCGGTGTATACTTAGGCATCCAAATTGATACTTTGCTAAGGTAAAACATTATTATATCATTACCCTGATTAATGAAAGACCGTTCAGAGGGCCCTAGTTCGAATCTTACCCTGCAAACTCTAATGTGTAATAACTAGTAAATTACGGATGCGTGCACTAACAGGTTAAAAATATATTAAACACATGCGTATACTTAGATATCCAAGTTGATATTTTCTTAGGGTAAAACATTATTATATCATTACCCTGATTAAAGGCCGTTCAGAGGTTTCTAGTTCGAGTCTTACCCTGCAAGCTCTATGCCTACTAACTATTAAATTACGGAAGCGTGCACGATAAGATTAAAAAATGTATTTAACAAATATAATTTAATTTTATACAACATTACGCTGTTTTAATGAAAGGTATTCTTAGGAACCCAGAAGCCCCTATTTCGAACCTTCCTATGGAACTCAAATGTTTAATAAATACTAAATTATTGAAGCGTGAACGGGCCCGATTAAAATGTATGTATTTAACAAATATATTTATTTATACTAAACCCTGGTGTATACTTAGATATTCCGATGCCTAGACACGATTCTTTATTTTCTTTCTTCTCTCTCTTCCTTTTTCCTCTTTCAATCTATCTATGTCTTTCTTTCTCCACGACTTGTACACATCCAGGCACTCACATATACACGAGCACATGCGCATACATCAACATGCATACACTGGTGCACGCACGCACACACATGTAACGCAGCAATTATCTCTTTCAAACAGAGATATCAAAAACCTTTACGTGCATTCCCTCTCTATAATAAAAGTTTTCATTTCCCTCACTGAATCATTTATTCTCTTGCATAGAAAAACACATTCATCCCCCACTCCCTACAGATCGCTTCCCTCACCGATCCTCTCTGCAAGTCATTACATGTGATAGAAGAACCGGTTTTTCTAGCCGCTGTATATAAGGAGCCCCTTCTCGCACTGCTCTGAATATTATTCGAGGTGTAATCGAGTCGATAATACAATGGACGATTTTTGGAGTGAATGCAGAGAAGAATCACACCATTATACATATTATCATAAAGAGTCGAGTAATGGCATCATGCATTCTATAGTGTGTAACATGCCTTCATATCATGACCAGATGACTTCTCGAGGCATATGCACAGACAACTGCCCGGTCTACAAAAGAAGCATCATGTAAGTATAGTTTTTATTATTATTGAATGCAAACTCTAAAAAGTGTGCAATTGTTCTCTAAAGAAGAGTGAACATTAAAATGGTTCATTCTATTGTATTTTCCTTCTTTCCAGGGAAACTGATACAGAAATAAGACGGCGAGATGCTCAGCCTCATTTCAAATCACAGCTCTCTGTGGCATTCAGAGTACTGCAATGGGTATACTCACTCTGTACTGTGTGCAAAACCTGAGGTACACGACAAGATGGCGTCATACTTTCCATGCAATGAGAGCTGCAGTGTATTCCTCTTCAGACAGAGAAATTTAAAGTGAGTACCTCTTTAAATATGTATCATTATTGTACATTGCTATCGTCATATATGTAACTTCAGAGAACATCAATGTAAAGATTAATTTATGCGACACTAACATACATTACATGGTACTATGGTACAAGAGCAGTTGTATACGACTAACACTGGAAATTATAATGACTTTTGCAGAATTCAAATGACGACACCAGCGCCTAAAACCGATTTAGATTCCGATGATAAAGGTTCGGAAGATATAGTGGAATATCCCATTGCACAGCAGTATGCTAAACACAAGATGAGGAACAAGAGTCCAATTCACAGCAGGCTGGGGATCTAACACAGGCGACCTCCGAGTCTCCCCCTGGAAAGCCTGCAGAACTCGGGAAAACATTGACGTGAGTATTTTCACATATATATAAAAATCATTGTTTCATTCCTCTGTGACCTAACAAAAATTAATTCTTTCAGGTTACCTTAACTTCACCCAAGCGCTTTTCTAAGACCTTCATTGTGTAATGTTTCAGACAATGCAATAAGGGGAAGAAGAAGAGGAACAGCTTTGCAGACCTGCAAAGGAGGCTGACACTATTGGAGGATAGAATAAGCAACATCGAGACACCCAAGAAACATGCCGGTAAGAAGCGGGTGCCGAGACGTCTACATCTCGCGAAAAGGCACAGCATTAAGATGGGATTCTTCTATGATCTTCCAGTGCTTTTAGTGAAAAACACAGACAAATTTGTATACATGACAATTCAAGACTGGGAGATAATTCGAGAGAGTCTTCCTACATTCAAAGCATTCCTCCAAACGAGTAAGTATCCGCGCGTGGAATATTGTGCAAATATTGTTTTCTCTTATAATATTGTTGCACATATGCAAGAGACAGAAATAAAATTTTTGAACACTAATTTAAATGATTGTGAAATATTTTTTAATAGAGATGAAATTTGCAGGCTAAAAAGACTTGAATTGTTTATAGACTACCATTTAGGTAACCTGCCTGCTGCAAATGTAATGCAATATGTTGGAACGAGGAGTTGGAGGAAGAAAGTGATGGAAATGCAGGATAAATAATAACAATAAAAAAGAATGAAAGTATGCTTTTACATAGTTTTTTATTCATTAAAAATCTTTACGTTGCTAATGAAAAAATAAATCCTTACAATGATTAGTTTAAAATAAAAGCTGCATCACATGAGTCAGAGGCTTGTATGTAAATACTTTATCGTGAATTATCAAACAATACAATGTCGTCTGTGCAGGAATATTTGCACTAGCTTGAATTTCTATTCTAATGTTAACAGCACCATTTACAACTTCCTCTGGTTGATGTGAGCAATATATAACAAATATAGGAGCAAATTTAAGAAAATATTTTCTCTTCAATAAAGGATAGTTCTCTTTTTCATAATAAGAGTTTTGAAACTTTGAGTACATGTCATACAATGATGCAAATCTCGAATTTCCAAAATCCAAATTCATGTCATGATAGGGATAACATTCGCTATTAAGATAAATTCTCAAATTAGTTATGTTACAATGATCAAAAAGAGAACCGTCTTTAGATGTATTACTCGATCTTAAAATTTGAGCACCCAAAATGACAAATCTTGGCTTCTCCATTTTTGACGTGGTGGCGACATTCCAAGTGAACGATTTAGTTTGCGGCACAGCAGGCTGAGTATGCAGATCCATGGTCCTAAATGGGAGATACAGCGCCTTGTCCGACTTGACAATCTTGAGAATTTCAACCTTTTCAGCATCAGAAAGTCGTATCACTGGCATTCTCCACTCGATTCGTGCAAGTTTAACGCTTGCATTCTCTTCACTCACAGGCGCTATAATACAGTTTTTAGAGTCCTTGGATCGAATCAGCACCAGCTCAAACTTGCTATTAAGTATGAGTTCCTTGTGGTCGTCAGCAAATCCCAGAAGCATCGAAAGCGGTACTATGGCATTGAAGGCTCCATTTGCTGCATTCACAATGCCCATATCTTCTCCAGGATAGCACCATCCAGCATTCAGCAAGCGATCAGACTCCATTGGGTTGAGAGCAGCATAGTTGTGTAAAGTTGAGGCGATCCCGGGGTTCCTGGTTCGATCAATAGTTGAGCCGTTCATATCCAGTCGAATCTCCTCAAACATGAATGCAATAGAGTTATTGGTAAGCTTTGCAGTAGTAGCTATTCCATTAGGTTTAGTAATACTCCCCTCGATGTATAGATAACTTCGATTAGGTAAAGTATATAAATCCTCAGCTTGACAAGGGATTCTAATTTCATCATTAGCGTCCAGAGTCGATGTATTATATGGTAAAAACACATGTTCCTCTTCTTTAGTGATCTTGTCATCGAATCTCGGTGCCCCGGTAACATTGAAGATGTCCATGATTATAGAAGTCTGAAGCCCAATACCTGGAGGAAGTGTCGATTGCGTGATGTTAACCCTCCGGGTGTCAAGGGTAGAGTATGATGTGTGCGTCGAATCACTCCCTTATTATATCCTCGACGTCGTTGACTTATTCTAAAATCTATTGGCATTGCAGCGGATGTGAAGCCTTATGCTTATATCTTCGTTTCTAAAGTCAATGATATTACCGCTTTGGTCCACTACACGAAGACTAATTTGCTCTATAGCATTGGTGTTTATGATTGGAAGGTAAATTGGATTTGACGACTCTTGAGAAATATGATACCCAGGCGGAACAGAAGGAAAAAACTCGTAGACCGAGTGGCCGCTTTTACCATCGATGAAAGAGCCCGTTGCAATACTGCACTCGATTCGAATGATGCTCACCTTAAATATATTCACCAGGTAATCAGATTCGGACAGCTGATTAGCTGGAATAACTTTACCTCTGAAGCCCAATAGCGAGCCTATAGAACGATCACCGGAAAAATCAATAGTGAAAGGACATTTAATTTCAGCCTTCATTGTGTTATTATTAGGTCTAATAAAGAAGACATTCTCATCTACACCTAGCTCATCTCTGATCTATTCATTAATATCAGTAATCTCATAAGTTCCGTCAGGTATATCAATGATGTTAATTTCATCATTGTGCATGTAATGAAATTGATTATTACTCCTATCAACATTGGGAATGGAATAGAAGGTTTCAAAATTCAGTAGAGCAATCTCATAATGATACTTTGGATCTAGCTGAAGAGGAGGATTCAGGTATGTAGTAAGCACAGACTCGTTGCCACTGACAGCAATAGTGTAACTCATTGCGATAGAAATTGCAAGCACAAGTGCCCGCAGATGACTGAGCTGAAAGTCTGAAACCTGTTAGTGTTATACAGTACCTTAATATCTCTGAGGTACCTTTCTATCTCTTTTGGAGACTTCAAGTTTCCAAAGCTGTCGAAATAAAATGACACGTTGCCATCCTTCTTTATAGCAACCCAATGAGTGCCTTCATTCTCTGAAGTATCAAGATCAGCAATAATTCTCTCTGTAACGAGGTCTTGAGGGTAGCTGATCGATCATGTATACACCCCTAAAATGAGGAATCTTTAAACGTCGGGCATACAAGTCGAGGTCTATGTTACTTAATGCTTTTTCCGGGACAAGTATAGCCCTCTGCCGGAGTTTTTTGAATTTCCTTTCTTGCTCGGCCTCCTCTTCCTTTCGGTGTTCCTCGCCTTATTCTTCTTCTTCTTCTTCACTCGTAGGCCTTTCCCTCTTGCTTCAATTTCTTTGTTATGTCTCATCATTTCAGCAAGTTGTTTATCCGCAGCCTTTTTCTTATTTACAGCAGAGGCTATTTGTGCAGCGCCTCCAGCGGCGGCTCTTAGGGCTGCAATAATTGGTATGAGTGGTAGAAATCCTCCTCGTTTCTTCTTCCTGGATCCCGCACCAACGGCTACCTTACCCTTCATAATGGTTGTTACTAGTCGGGCTGCCAACCTTTCACCTAATGTAGCATCAGATGATTGCACTCTTTTCCAGGCCTTTTCAGCCAAGATTTTGTCGGCAACGTTTCTCGAAGCAGAGTCCTTATGCTGAGCGTAGGCAATGTCGTGAAGTTTACACGCTTCGTCTAAAGGATTGATTCCGGGGTCTCCTCTCTTTAATCTTTTTTTCTAGCTTTGTCCCAGGTCCACAGTATCTGTAACCAGGCAAATGTGCTTCAAATGGCAGCAGGTTAATGAGAGAGTTAATTAAACCGGAACCTCTTGCGACCTTAACGCCCTTAGCACTCATGGTACACTAATTGATTTTAATGGCACATAGTTCTTTTATACTCTGTCATTGCTTACATTCATTAGCATATATACATTAAGGATGATTTATTTTATTTTAGTTGCTACGATGGAGTTGGTGAAGCAAGATTGCTCGCTGCCTATCCAGGTGCTAGACTTTGAAAGTGACTTTAGACGCGATCGTCACGGGAAGCTGTTTCCAGGCAATGTTAGAGCGCTAATTCTAGGTAGCTCCAGTGCTGGAAAAACAAATGTATTACTTAATATGATACTTCACGAGAATGGACTACGCTTTGAAAATGTGTACATTTATTCAAAGTCGCTATACCAGCCAAAGTATCAATATCTCGTTAAGCTGCTTGAAAACATTGAGGGTATAGGTGTATATACTCATGAAGACGGTGAAAGCGTCTTGCACCCATCAGAAATTAAAGAAAATTCAATCTTTATATTTGATGACGTCATCACTGAAAAACAAGACAAGATTGCATCCTTTTACAGTATGGGCAGACATCGAAATGTGGATTCTATATATCTAGCACAATCCTATGCCAAAGTCCCAAAGCATTTAATTAGAGATAATGCGAACATGATTATACTCTTCAGGCAAGATAATTTAAACTTGAAGCATATATATGAAGATTACGTAAACACAGATATGACGTATACTGAATTTAAAGATTTTTGCAAAGGTATTTGGGAGAGCTCTACAGAAGGAAGACCCTTTATGGTAATAGTTCCCGAATTTCCGATGAATGACGGTCGATATAGGTGCGGATTCGATGTATATATTAAAGTTGTTAATAAAGAAATTGCTCATTCATAGTTCATCATGAGTATTGACAGGTTTGGATCACAGAGGACAGCGCCAGTGAAAAGATCGCTACATCAATTTATCATAAACAGAGATGGAAAAGGAAACTACCAATTCAAGAACAAGAGACTGTGCATTGTTCAGGATCCTGAGGACGACGACGACGCAAGCACTAAACGCTACGTGGATGCGCTTACGTCTTCTACTGAAAATCGAATGCAGGAGTTCACAGAAAAAACGACATATCAGCGCATGGGCGAACTTCAAACTACGCTTAGGGATCACATCCAGAAGTCGCTAGACATGCAACATGATGCTCTAATGGAATATCTGAATAAAAATACGCTTAAACGCGACGATGGAAACAACGCTATCCTGGATGCTATAAGATTGAAGATAATGCTGCCACCTCAAGAGGACTATGACGTGCCAAATAAGAAGCATGTATTAGAATATATAAGTGCAAGAACACCACCGATCGATTCAAACGGTAACGTTTCATTCCAAAAAGAAGGCTAATTGAAGTAGCAGATCCTGTCGATGACAGTGATGGAGCAACAAAAAAGTTTGTTAAAGTTCACGTGGGAAGGAAACAAAATGAAATACGCCAAGATTTAAACAGCAGACTTGGTGCAATAAGTACCACGGTTACAGAAACAGTGGGAAAACACATGGAAACTATGGCGAACCGCCAGAAATCAATAGATGGGCATCTGACAACTACAATGGATAATATCAATATCCTTAAAACACAAATGAGAGTCATAAATTCATTAGTAGAGCAAATGAGAGGGGAACATGTAATTACACTGCAGTCGTTGCCTTTCAGAGGGAAATCACAGAGGTACATGTTAACAACAGATCTTGAATATTACAAATCAAGCGTAAACGGTGAGATAGTTTCTTGCTATATGACGTCACCAACAGCTCCTACTGTAAGACCTGATACATTAATTGAAATAAATGACAAGTCTGTTAGAGCTCTGCCTGCACCGATTGCAAATGGTGATAGACTAACCTTCACAGCTCCTGCAAATCGTGTAAGGGACGGCCATTTTCTAAATATCGAGCTGAAAATCTCTTATAAACTGAAGTCTGCTAAATAAATAGGGTATATATTAATCCGAAACTCTAATTTCAGTGTCATTTCAAGATGGACAGCGAGTGCATACGCCTTAAAGAATCTGTAGCCATGCACACGAAGGTTATAAGAGAAAAGTTACGTTCTCTTAAAGGTCAGCAGTTTGAAACCCAGAGAGTGATGAGTGAAGCTCTTCAACCACTGACAGATCCGCTTCAGGATATACTTGAAATACAGAAAAAGAATACTACAAGCAAGGAGGAATCACCGAAAGACGTGAAAGATGAGAAACTCTACAACTACCTTAATAAAGTTCGAAAGGACAAAAATGAAATAGATTCATCATATGGAGTACGATATGAGGATGGCAGCTACATGCTAGGCAACAAGATTATTGATTTCGTCAATAATAAAGTTCGAATAGGGGACGAAACGTATGAAACCATACCTGGATTGAAGGAACTCATCTTCAAGAGAATACCTAAAATGCATGCATACACTGAAGATGACCTTGAAACATACAGTAAAATACTTAAAACAACACATGTTCATCGAAGAAACTTCAGCAAGCACGGGCAGCTGAGATCGGGTAATTCTTACAAGTATAAAAGCGTTATACGTCCTCTAGTAACGAAAGACAAGGGATTAGGACTACAGTGGAAAGAACATCATCCTAATACGAGGCAAGACTACATCTACTGGACCGACCCTAATGATCTGGTGGATCGCCTTAGGCTACTTGTGGCATCCAGAGACGCCGGCAATAACAATCATACTCAAGAAATTGAAGAGATTATTCAAGAACTAAAAGCGGCAAAGGTTATAGCATGACATCAGTGAAGCAACATATAGCAAGCGAGCTCCATGCTCCAGGCCGGAGAAACTTCATGCGTCGAAAGATTATCAGCAAGGGGCTCCACGACTTGGTGCAGATCGACTTGGTGGAGATGATACCGCATGCAAAAATCAATAAGAATTTCAAGTACATGATCATTGAAATCAACTTCTACTCTAAAATGGCATATGCGAGACCGCTAATGGACAAGACAGGACTTCAAGTTGCAAAGGCTATGGAAGATATACTGCAAGAAATGATAACCCCACCCAAGAACATACAGAGTGATAATGGAAAAGAATTTTATAATAAACATTTCAAAAAATTAATGACAAAATATAACATCAATCACTACAGTACCATTACACATGTGAAGGCAGCTGCTGTTGAACGGTTAATAAGAACTTTAAAGAATATGATGTATCGCGTATTTCTAGCCAAAGGATCATACAAGTGGCTAGACCTTTTACTTCAGATCATTGCAAGATATAACAACACTTACCACTCCACTATTCGAATGAAGCCTATAGAGATGAAGAACAATGATCTTCTTCTGACTGTATATAACTACCCTCAAGATCGAAGAGAGAAGAGAGGGGCAAGAAAGTTTAGTGTTGGTGATTATGTGAGGACATCAAAGGACAAGGGACATTTTGAAAAGGGCTTTGAAGCTAATTGGAGTGTTGAAATATTTCAAGTTGTTCGTGTGAATCACACCAATCCCGTTACATATATGCTAAGAGGTAATGATGGTGATGAGATAAAGGGTCCTTTTATGGTCATGAACTGCGATCTACACTGTACCCTAATACATTTCTGGTAGAGAAAGTATTACGCAGGCAGGGAAATAGGATTCTTGTAAAGTGGTATGGCTTCCCTAATACTCAAGGATTTATTGTAGAAAAATAATAATGAAAATAAAGAGGCTTTCATTTCCACAACAATGAGTGTTTTTTTATTTCATTGTATATGCTGTGTCAAATATGAAATTCATTATTTAAAAAACATTTTGTGTTTGCAGGGTTTACATACATTTTTTACATGATTAAAAATCAATAAGTGGTTTTAACTAAAAAAAATCATAAACAAAAAATTACATACAACTACATTATGATGTGCATTTTTACGGTTAACCTTCATATATACACAAACACACACACACGATACATATATGAAAAAAACACTCGCTCACTAGACTGCATTTTACATACATTTTATAAAATTCAAAATCAATAAATTAATAAACAGAAAAGACTTAACAATTAATAAAATCTAAATATTTACATTATCCATATACATATATAAATACACACACTTACACAACCACTCACACACACATACAGAAAAGCAATTTTTTTAAAAAATTTCCACAACTAAAAATTTACAATGGTAAATACATATATACATCTAAGGGTCAGTCATACGCAGACAATAGTGACCCCAGGCAATTGTCTGGTCTGAGCCTTCAATGAGTTTTCTCTTGTCATCTCTACCACAGAGAGCGACCTTATTCATTTCTATGGTCGAGACTTTATGTTTGAAACTTCGAAATGTTGTTGCTTTTGTTAAAAAAAATTTCTAATATCATTTAGACAGCCGAAATAGTGCTCAAAATTTATGTTATGCATGCCGGTCTTGTTGATTCCCTTTGCTTTCATCATAGTTTGGTCCTCGTGCCTGTATGCATATAACTTGGACCTTAGCCCAACATATTCTATTATAGGGATTCCTGCAAGCTCATCCTTGAACAGGCCGATGACTTTCTTGTTTTGCGGTGTAATTCCATAGCTGTTTTGCGCCTCATAATTTGATGTGTCAAAATACTCTTGATTTTCTCTAATCAATTTGTATATGTCACTTGAGGTTTCCAGAATAAATGAATCTGTATCCATGTAATTTAAAATTAAATCTTCTAGGCCTGGCTTCAATATATTATAATAAAAGCTGTACATGTTATGTTTTGATATATCAAGGATGGCTTGCCCTATGTAGATGGGTTTGTTCATGTAAACTTCCTCTCTGGCAAGTTCTATCCCTACAAGATTTTCTGCAAATAAAATGCTCCGAAAGTAAGTTGGTCGCGCTGTCAATTTCTTGCATTGCTTCCAATTTGTAACGATACGGAAGTCATTGTATTTGCGCACATTCTCAATAAATTTGCCATATACAGAGTTGTTCATTTTCTTCCATAAATTCTGACCGAATTTGGAAGTTTCCCTTGCACGTCTCTCTGTATTTATATTAATGTAGGTTTTCAGCCATTCTGACTGATCATATGCAACCACTCTATGGATCTTCTTTAACTTCATGCCCAAGTCAATGCACTGCTGGAGATTTCTGTAGTGCAAGGTATACTTCTCTTTGTACTCTAGTGTTGCCGGCAGTTTCTTGTATTGGCCTCCAGGTGGTATCTCACTTTTCGGGAAGAGAGGAAGGTTATTGTGCTCATCATGTAGGTGCTCAGGGTACTCGAGGCCGACTTCCAGAACGTATCCAGTTGGGGAATCAGGAGCAACAGCAAAGAAGTTTATGTTTAAAATTTCTTCGGGCAAAAGCCATCTGAGGTTCTTGTGCGGCATGGGGCTCGCCAATGAAGCCCCATATAAATTGTTGATGTCGAGATAGGCCAAATATAAGTTTTTTTGTTTCTGATTGTGTCCAGGAAGGTACTGGTTGTTGGCTTTGGCATGTCTCTTTGACACGGTACACATTCCGCCCCTGATTCCTCCCTCAAAGAATTTAATCATTTCCTCATCATGGATGAGGTAAAGCTTGACCTGAGTCACCTTGAGCATTGCATCAAATGCAAGTCCTGGTAGGGTATAGTACCAGCAGGGGTCCAAGCTATATACCTCCAGAGAGAGGTCCCTAAACTTCTCGAATGCATCGGCCAACAAGAGCGTATCCGTTTTCAAATAGAGGTCGCTGTATTCGCCTAGATTGCCAATGTTGATGGTATTCCAGACTTTAACAGCATGATTGTATTCTTCTTGTGTTATACCATCAAATTTTTCAATGGAAGGGAGTGCTGTTTCCTCTAGTCTTGAAGGAGAGTCAACGTAGCTGTAATATTCCCTTAGATCTCACTAACTGCTGATGTTCAGGATCGGGATACTCAGAGTTTGTGATCTTGAACTCATCACTACTCAGCATGCAGGCTAAACTAGATAGCTTATCGTCCAAGAACTTAAAGCTATCTAGAAATCTGAAAAAGATAGTCCTGTAATGTTTGCTGAATGATATATATCGCTCAGAGGAGTTTGAGATACACGGAATGGGGTGATCATCATAAGCCAGGTGTTGCATCAGGAAATGGCTGTCATAATTGCTAAGGCAATGAAAAAGATGGGTATAAAGTTAGGTACCCGTCTATTTAAATTGCATGCATTATGAGCAGCCCCCAGGAATACACCGGTCACATGGCAGTGGTCACGTACCTTCAAATCGTCTGCCTCAAACTCCTTCTTGCATATATGGCAATGACGAGCATTATCGAAATCAGCCACGTCCTTTGCAGTCAAGGTCATTTCTTCATTGCGACTATATTGCTCAATAACCATGTCGGCTATTAACCTAAGCTCAAGGAAGAACTCCTTGATTGCATCAGGACCTCTGAATAGCTTAAAACTCGACAATGAATCGTCATGGCGACATACGAGCTTAAGCAATATAGATATAGCCTCATGATGCTGGATAGCCCGAGTCCAGCTCTGATTAGCCGACGGTTCACAGGACTGAACTCGGGCTAGCACGCTCTCAATATCGGCGTACACAACAAAAAGTACAGGACTACCCTTCGAGTATGATGAGAACTCAATCACTTCACCCTGATTAGGCATTTTGAGCACCTGGCACTGCATGCACTTCAATTGATGCTTTTTAAAAGCGCTTTCATTATTGAAGTGCTTCAGGCAGGGCTCGCATACCCATTGTTTCCCGTTATGTTTACTGATTTGCATTGAAGTCAGCCTTGACATATCCTTAATCAGACAGTAGTGAGATCTTCCATTTTGTTCAATTAGTAGTAGGTTAACATTGAAATCTTTCCTGCTGCTGGTTTGATATATCGGTATAATTGCGCACTCCCTTTCTACACCAAATACTGATACTGATACTGCTGTGTTTTGCTGCTCAAAGTCTGGAATCTGGTGTAGGCTAACAGGGCGGCTTATCCCTCTGTAGTTAAATGCAGTGAATAACTGTTCTGCAGGGTATTTGCTCGTTCTATTTGCATTCAGGATCGCTGGATACTTTGCAGCGAGCAAACACCATGCAAAACAGTATTCATCTTCGTTTTTTATGTTTAATACAGCTTTCTTTGTCTTGATAGCAGTGGGTAACTCTATGTATCGCGATGCATTCAAGGGATCATAGAAGCTAGTTCCAATAACAAGAGCCCTGACAGCGAACAGAGATTTTGAGCTTGCACCTCCCTCGAAATTCGAGATGTTTTCTAGAATTTCATCGACCATAGAAGTGTATAAGGCATCAATATTACTTTATTGAAGACCCAGCTTTGTCTTGCTATTGAAAAAGATGGTTTCTGCATGCTCTTTTTCAGGAGATTGTATTAGGTAGGTGATCTCGATGGATGCGTTAACTTTAAAGCCAGAAGAGCTTCTCCCGGGTACAGAAACCATCTCTCCCAATACAAGATGTCTGCATTCCTGCAGAAATTGACCGGGGTCAGCTATCTCTAAAGTGTGTTCTATGCGGCTATTGAAAAGGCGGCCCTTGAACGCCGATTCAATAACCTTTAGTTTTTTGGTGTTGTTCCTGTATTCAGTGTCGTCACTATCAGAGTTAGCAGTGGTGGTTGAGTTGTCATAATGGTTGCGACCGATGCCTGATGGCCCTGCAACTGGTGATGGAGGTGCCATTGAAGATCCTGGGCGGGTGAGGGGGCTAATTGCTTGAGCGTGCTCCTCTTCAGCCTCGTGAGGTCTTTTGGTACCCCGGAGCAATGCATACTCAGGCTCCGGGTTCGTGACCACTATTGAAGGTTCTATAACAATAACAAAATTGAATTAATTGAAATGTCAGTTACAATAGAAATGCAAGAATATATGTTTATTTAAATCATTGAAGAAAAAGCTTAAAGTCATGTGTTAATGTTACGTTAATTATTTATATAATTGTATATTTTAAAAAAATGAGTGAAAAGGTTATGCGTTAACGTCACGATAATTATTATGTCATTGTATATTTTAATCAATAAAAATGAGTAAAAACTTTTATTGAGAAAAGTTATGCGTTAACGTTACGTTAATTATTTATGTATTGATGTTACTAGAAGAAATGAAGTTAAAAAACTCACCGTTCAATTCACGAAGCATCTGCAGGTACACGGTCCTGTAGGCACAATTTACGCAAGTGCACACCTCGCTAGGAATAATCGCCCATGGATCTCCTACAGGCATCGGTGCAACATCCTCGAATCCGGGAGGCGGCGGGGTCAGGTAGTCCTGAGAAAAGATAGGCGAGGGCAAGCTACCACCATCGTCCATCTCCCCCACCGCGACTGAAGTTGTTTCAGGAACTACAACAAAGAAGCAAAAAGCCGAATCAGCTTCACATTGAATATTTTTAATTGAAAGGTGCTAGTAAATTGAATGCTTCATTCCATAATTGAAATTCTGAATTGCTCTCTGGTTATACATTGATTAATGATAAAGATAATATTTCTAGAAAAAAAGTTAAGTGTAATAATATATCTAAACTCACCGTTCACTTCGTTAAGCATCTTTATTGCAGCAACTTGGTATTCACAGTTATTGCACATGCAACACTGGTCTGAAGCGCTGCCCATGCCTGCATTCACCCCTGTAACGGGAGTGACATCCTCAAATCCAGGTGGCGGCGGAATAATATAATCACCCCCCGATAAGATTGGTGACGGGGTGCTATTAGAAATGTAAGTGCCATCCAGCGGCACATCTGATATCTGATCCCCCGCCAGGGGTGTCGGCATGTTGTACATCATGTTGTTATTAACGGGCTCTCTATTGACGGGCACAAATTGGTTAACTCGAGAGCCCGCTCCTCTGACGAGTGCCGCTCTGGCGACTCCCATGGAGTTTGCAGTATTACCTGTGAAAAAGTTTAAATATGTAAATTCAATTGTTTTTTATAACTGATAAAAGATGAGTAGAGAAAGACGTGTAATATGAAATAAATGAGTAGAGGAAATCGTATGAATGTTAATAGAAGAATGCGAGGCTAAATAATGTGAATGTCAATAGAAATGTGTTGAGAAAACCATATGAATGTTTACAGAAGATGTAGAGAAAATTTTATAAATGTTACAGAAGAATGTGTTGAAAATATCATGTGAATGTTTATGCAAGAAGGTGTAGCGAAAATCATATGAATGTTAATAAAAGAAGGCTAGGAAAAATCATGTGAATGTTTACAGAAGAATGTGTTGAGAAAACCATATGAATGTATGCAGAAGAAGAACGTGTAGTGAAATCATATGAATGTCAGACGAACGTGTTGAGAATATCATGTGAATGTTAATAGAAGAATGCGAGGAGAAATCATAGAAGAGTGTATGGGAAAAATCATATGAATGTTAATAGAAGAATGTGATGAGAATATCATGAATGTTTGCAGAACCTGTAGTGAAATCATATGAATGTTAATAGAAGAATGCGAGGAGAAATCATGTGAATGTTAATAGAAGAATGCGAGGAGAAATCATGTGAATGTTTACAGAAGAATGTGTAGCGAAATCGTATGAATGTTAATAGAGGAAGAATGATTAGAGATTAAGTATGAATGTTTATGTCGGTATCTAAAGAACTATTTAACACCTTTGATGAAAGCGCTACATTTTTTAACAATTCTGATGTTAATTATTAAAGAAATGAAAAATTTAGATAAACAATATGGTATTCTTGCAATGATTTGTGTTTCACTTAGCCATGTAAAAAACTCACTCACCTTGCATTATGTAGATGACGATGGATGCAGTCTAGAAGACAATAGCGCTGAATTGGATTAAGCTGAATCACTAGCCTGTATCGCTAACTTAAAAATCTGATGTGTTACACTCACATGACTTTCTCTACTCTTGTACAATCTATTTTTACAAACGCCTATTCTCCATATGCTTCATGTTAATCGAAATATCGAGATGTCAATCTTATTGGTAATTTTCTTGTAGATGCAAGGGGAATATGGTAGCTTTTAAGCGATAGTCAAATATTTTAACGCTGGTTGCTATGTGGCGCATTTTATTCTCTTTGCATGTCCAGCACATAAAAAAATGAATAACGAATTTGAGAAAAGTATAAGTATTGCAAAATTTAAGGAAATAACAAGCAATATCTCGAAAACGGTTCACTCAACAAAAGAAATGTATATGACATAAGTTGTGTAGTTTAACGCGATCTACATTTTTTGTGTAGTAAAATTTTGTCTATCTCTTATGGTTTACCAGTTATGCAAAAGTCGTTCGCAATAAAGAATACTTTTGGAGACATTCCCAGAAAATTCAAGATATACATTTTATTTGTCATAAAAATATCTTAAACATATTATATTTTAATCATAATCGTTAGAGCCATTTTCGAAAAATGTTCCATATAAAGGGTACTCTGGGGTGGGGGGATTTTCTTGAAAACCTTCGTGTCGCATCTCTGGAAGATACTGAACCTAAATACCAAGTTTGGTGTTTATCCGACTGTTCGTTTCTGAGTTATGCTGTTCACAGACACACACACGGACATGTTTCCAAAAATTCTTTTTTTGGATTCAGGAGGTTCCAAAACATGTATTTCCGGTGAAATCTCGGTATCGAATTTTTGGGTGGAATGCAATACTTCCCCTACTTACTATACGTAGTAGAAAAAGTAAAAAGTCGCAGTGGCTTCCTTATTCAACAGCGCTTGTTTATATAAGGACCTAGAGCCCCTCAGGCAATTTCAATATTTGGTATGGCGGGGGAGATGTTACACGTCACGTGATTATTGCATCCAATGACATCATATCTTGCAGCGCATTCGCAGAGAGAAGTAGCCCTCGGGCAATTCAGGTGACGCATGGAAGTCGGGGTGGTGTTATATGATGCTTGTCTCGTGGGACCTCAAGGCTCTCTCTTTTCCCACAGTCAAAGACAAGTCGAGCATAAAGCCACCCTCGAATTCTTTTGTTAAGCTACCAGGTGTTCGAACAATGGAAAGGGACCGGCTTTGTTATAGGGTTGTGAAATGAGAAATGCCAGATGGTCTTTCTAAAGTAGTCTTGCCCCGGACAATAGAAAGGCACAATTTAGAATCTCTTCGTTTGTCCTGCATCCACATTGTTCATTTTGAAAGAAGGCTTGCCCCGGGTAATAGAACTTGTTTCTCTGTTAACAGGCTCCAGGTTCGCTTTTGTCAAGCCCCTAATTCATCATGGCCTTTGTTCATTTTGACAGCTGAAGGGCAAGCATTGTTCTTTTGTTAAAAGCTAGTGGAATGAGTATGCCAGGAAGTAGCACAATAGAAAGGCACACAATAGAATCTCTTCCTTTGTCCAGCAAGCTCTTTGTCCCCGCACGTGTTCGAGAAACAATAGGAGTGGTGTGGGTAACTGCCACAGGTGCAGAAGTCGCCGGATGTGGAATGGGTAGGAAAAATATCTCGCCTTTGTTACAGAACCTTAAATTTATGACCCCTTTGTTCGTTTTGACAGGTGAAGCATAACCTTAATTCCTTAACTGTCAAGCTTCCATTGTACTCAACAAGATTTACGACCGCAGCTGCAAGTAAACCTACCGAGGTACTGCGGGGGGAGGGGGAAGGGGGGTGGGGAGCTCATTTGCATATGAATAGACATTCCATGAATATTAAGTATGCCAATTCCCGCAATTCTATACTACTTACGTGCACATTCACAGGCGAGTGGGTATAGCAGGGAGGAGGTACATGTATCTGCTTACATTTACACGCATCAATGGCGTCCAGCTTTATGTGCACATTCACAGGCGAGTGGAGCTTTACGTGCACATTCACAGACGAGTATGTATAGCAGGGAGGAGGTACATGTATCTGCTTACATTTACACGCATCAATGGCGTCCAGCTTTATGTGCACATTCACAGGCGAGTGGAGCTTTACGTGCACATTCACAGGCGAGTGGGTATAGCAGGGAGGAGGTACATGTATCTGCTTACATTTACACGCATCAATGGCGTCCAGCTTTATGTGCACATTCACAGGCGAGTGGAGCTTTACGTGCACATTCACAGACGAGTATGTATAGCAGGGAGGAGGTACATGTATCTGCTTACATTTACACGCATCAATGGCGTCCAGCTTTATGTGCACATTCACAGGCGAGTGGAGCTTTACGTGCACATTCACAGGCGAGTGGGTATAGCAGGGAGGAGGTACATGTATCTGCTTACATTTACACGCATCAATGGCGTCCAGCTTTATGTGCACATTCACAGGCGAGTGGAGCTTTACGTGCACATTCACAGGCGAGTGGGTATAGCAGGGAGGAGGTACATGTATCTGCTTACCTTTACACACCTCAGTGGCGTGCAGCTTTACGTGCACATTAACAGGTGAGTGGGTATAGCAGGGAGGAGGTACATGTATCTGCTTACATTTACACGCATCAGTGGCGTGCAGCTTTACGTGCACATTAACAGGTGAGTGGGTATAGCAGGGAGGAGGTACATGTATCTGCTTACATTTACACGCATCAGTGGCGTGCAGCTTTACGTGCACATTCACAAGCGCCTGTGTATTGAAAGTAGGAGGTACATGTATCTGCGTACCTTTACACGAATCAGTGGCGTGCAGCTTTACGTGCACATTCACAGACGAGTGGGTATAGCAGGGAGGAGGTACAAGTATCTGCTTACCTTTAAGCGCATTAGTGGCGTGCAGCTTTACGTGCACATTCACAGATGAGTGGGTATAGCAGGGAGGAGGTACAAGTATCTGCTTACCTTTAAGCGCATTAGTGGCGTGCAGCTTTACGTGCACATTCACAGGCGAGAGTGTATAGCAGGGAGGAGGTACATGTATCTGCTTACCTTTACACGCATCAGTGGCGTGCAGCTATACGTGCAAATTCACAGACGAGTGGGTATAGCAGGATGGAGCTACATGTATCTCCTTACTTTCACACGCATCAGTGGCGTGCAGCTATACGTGCAAATTCACAGACGAGTGGGTATAGCAGGAAGGAGGTACATGTATCTCCTTACTTTCACACGCATCAGTGCCGTGCAGCTATACGTGCAAATTCACAGACGAGCGGGTATAGCAGGATGGAGCTACATGTATCTGCTTACCTTTACACGCATCAGTGGCGTGCAGCGTTACGTGCACATTCACAGACGAGTGAGTATAGCAGAGAGGAGGTACATGTATCTGCTTACCTTTACACGCATCAGTGGCGTGCAGCGTTACGTGCATATTCACAGACGAGTGAGTATAGCAGGATGGAGCTACATGTATCTGCTTACCTTTACACGCATCAGTGGCGTGCAGCGTTACGTGCACATTCACAGACGAGTGAGTATAGCAGGGACGCGGTGCATGTATGTGCTAACCTTTACACGCATCAGTGGCGTGTGAAGCTTTACGTGCACATTCACAGACGAGTAGGTATAGCAGAGAGGAGGTACATGCATCTGCTACCTTTACATGCAAGCAGTGGCGTAGAGCTTTACGTGTATATTCACAGGTGAGTGTGTATAACAGGGAGGAGGAACATGTATCTGCTTATCTTTACAGGCAAGCAGTGGCGTGCAGCTTTACGTGTATATTCACAGGCGACTGGGTAAAGCAGGGAAGACGTACATGTATCTCCTTACCTTTACATGCATCAGTGGCGTGCAGCTTTACGTACACATTCACAGACGAGTGGGTATAGCAGGAAGGCGGTGCATGTATGTGGTTACCTTTACACGCAACAGTGGCGTGCAGCTTTACGTGGACATTCAAAGGCGAGTGTGTATAGCGGGGAGCAGGTACATGTATCTACTTAACTTTACACGCATCAGTGGCGTGTAGCATTACGTGCATATTCACAGAGGAGTGTGTATAGCAGGGAGGAGTTACATGTATCTGTTTACATTTACACGTGTAGTATTAGTCCCGGATGAGCCAATTGGATTAACGATAATCCTGCCGCTAGGGGCGCTAGTGTCGCTAGTGTCGCTGCGTGCGACGGCGGCAAGTTTGAAAAGCGCCATGAGCGGAAGGATTATCGTTATTGCAATTGGCTCATCCGGGACTGTTTTCTTTATTTATAATTTGAATACAGTACATTGGATAAAGATATGAATACATAGTTTAGATTAACATGATGTATTATTTGCTTAACATATGAATACATAGTTTGAGAATAACATAATGGATTATTTGATTACAGGAGATTAACATATGAATACAATAAATGAACAATATAAGAAATATTAGGAGAAAAAAAAGCACATTAAAATTCATAGTTTGTTGAGGCACTAGGACACACAGATTTCGCGCACAACAATGATTTTAAAGTACGTGGTGCACTTTGAGTCCTCGTCATCGCTGCTGCTGCTATCGACGGTAAATTGGTGGATAGGTTTGGTGATGCAGGTGACGAGCAGGTGAGAGAAACTTTCGTTGACTAACTCGGTGAAGGTTGGTATATAGATGGGGATGGTAAATTCGTTGTAATGGCTGGTTGAGAAGCATCCAGTGGAAGTGACTTTTTTGGTTAGAGCAGGAATGTTGCTGTTGCCGAGGTATATGATGCATAGTGCGTCTTGTTGATGCTGGTGCACTTTGGTAGGTACGCATTTGACGTGGACGGCGTGAGCCCCTTGGACGTCGAGTGTGATGGTGACAACTCTGCTGCTGCGGAAATAGGAGTTGGAGATGCAGAGGATACGGATAGGTGAAGTTGCGTTGAGAATGAGTTGTAGGTTAAGATTGTTCCCCACGGGGACGGGATAGGTTTCGTCGGACATTATTTATGGTTATATGGGGAGAACGTGACGATGTGACGTTTGAAACCGCTGCGTAGTTTTTCCTCGCCAGCTCTCAACATGACAGTCTTACAAGTTAGTGGAGGGGACATCTCACAACTCTCAACATGACAGTGTGACAAGTTAGTGGAGGACACATTTCACAGCTCTCAACATGATAATCTGACAAGTTAGTGGAGGACACATCTCACAACTCTTAACATGACAGTGTGACAAGTTAGTGGAGGACACAACTCTCAACATGACAGTATGACAACGTAGTGGAGGACATCCTACACCTGTCAACATGAAAGGACACAAAATATGGAACTTCTCAAAGCAAAGTCTTATGTTTACACTTGTGCGATCAGGGGGCATGACCCTAGAGAGCTGGGTACAGAGGACACAAAGATGGAACTCTGTGTCTACTTCTTAAGCTGCTTTTGGCAAGCCATTTACTTCACAAAGTAAAGCCTGATCTCTTCCAAAAGTGGAAGATTAAGTTAGGCAGCGGGGTGGGAAATTATAAAACAGGCTTCCACACCATTGGAGCACCTTTGGGCATTATGTCCCAAGCTTGCGTTTCAGGCAACACCAAGTCCCTCGAATGTTTTGCAAGGTTATAGGTAACAATGAAATTTCCAAGTACAGCAAAAGCTGTACTCCATATTCCAACCATGAATGGTTTGGCATAAAAATTGGCAACAGAATGCACATTAACACACATTAAAGCAAATTCCACCAGAGGTGCACCAGAACTACAGCCGTAGATGGCACAGTGCTACCTGTTATGAGGTTCTCTAGATAAGTATTGAAACCTGGAATATTGGCCACCACTACCTAGGGAAAGGAATGTTACTGAGTTATTCGTGTTGCCATAGCAGCAGAGATCTGTGTTATAAGCATGCACATCCTCGCTAAGGCCTTGAGAATTTTCGTTTATGATCTTGTACGATTTCAAATATTGTTTAAATGAAATGCAATCATTCAAGTTGAAGGTGACTTTTCTGCTTCACGAGTTAGTTTGGAGGACTTAAGGGTGGCAGCAATCTCTTAAAGATGAATGGCAGACAATGATCAGGAAACATACCAGGGAATCTTCAAGGACACTGAGCTGGTATTAGTGATAGCTCCACGGGAGAAATGCTGCAAATATTTAACTTGGAAAATCTCACAGCATTTCAGATATTGTTCAGTTTAATCCAGAAACGTAAAACCAGTCTTCCATTTGGGTTTTCTCTGATGACCAACCACCCATCAAAGTCAAAAGGCCAAGGAGTGTGGAAAAGAAAATGGAGGTCTCTTTTTTCCACAAGTGGTTTCATGGCAAGAATTGGGATCGAAAATCAGAGAACTGTTACTGCACAATGGTACAAAGAAGTTTGCCTTCCAAGTGTTTCAGAAAACCCAAGAACAGCGTGTAAAGAAAGACTGCAAGGTACTGACTCATCCACCCTATAGTGTCTTCCTGTTCCCTACTGTGAAGAATCCACTTCAAGTCAGGGAGTGGCATGGGTGTGTTCCAGAGAGTGGAATGCTGCATACAGTGCCATGTGGAATACTTTGAAAAACTGGGATAAACAAAATATTTCTATGGTTATTCATTATTTGTCTTAATACTTATCAAGTAATCCTTGTATCCAATCAAAGCCGCTATCTTGAAAAATCCCATTCCTACAGTTAAATCCTAAAGGGGATGGCCAAAAACTTTAGCCAGTAGTAGGGATGTTATACTTCAGTTCCTTGAAGATGTACGATCCATTGAAAGACTGCTTTGACTTCACTTTGGTGATATCCTAAGCACATCTCATCGCTAAAAACTAAACCTACGATATACGTTATTTCTGTAGCATAAATGGAAAACCAAGTCAACTTTGCTTAATTTCAGATTATTTCTAGCAAAAAAAGAATGCATCATAATATAACATGGATAGAAGAAATAAGCAGTTCACTGCTAATAACATACATATCGGTTAAGAGTAGTCTTATTCCTTGGTCATCGTCTGTGATTAAGGTCAATATTCATCAGAACTATACAAAGGTTGCTGCTAACAATGCTATTTTTAATATGGTCATCAGTTCTGAAGAGGGGCATGGCACTGGCAACAGCATAACATCTAGAGGTCATCTGTTTATCTTATTTAAAGCCTTCAATGTAAATTTTAAGAAATTATTTTGTAGTAAACAATTATTTTAAGTTTCAAGCATTTTTTACAACCTTTTGTCACAGTGTGTCTTGGAACCAATTGCACCTTTAATGTGCATTTTGTTGGAACAAATCTTTCTACTCTTGAAAGGAACACAACGGGCATGTTGGTAACTAAACAGATCTGTGAGATTTACAGCGAGGACCTTCTGTTAGCATTATGACCAACAGGTCTAAATTAGAGTGGTCACAATTTAATGTAGGTTACTAAAGGCCGACTTTCACATTATGAGATAAGTCACTAGTCTGGTGATACTTGAGTTGTTAGGTTCCATTCATAATCGGCACTATTATATGTATTGTTACGTTGGTGTCACTTTAATATAGCAGCAGATGCTCATACCATTTTGTCACCAACTTACTTGCTCATTATATTACTGAGACTAATTATATGAACATTTAATTTAGGTTTCTAGCTTGTTAATAATTATATAATCTTACTTTTACATTTAACTAGAATTTGAAATTGTTTTGCAATTTTTGGTGTAAGCGTGTTTGTATGGGGTTTTTATTTTTAGAGGAAGAAAATGAAGCAATTTAATTGGTTTAGCCCAGTACATTGAAATCATATTAAGTTGTTCTTCATACAATTACAAAGTTTAATAACAAACATGTGTTATATAATTTATGTTCACAACACTTTAGGTGCATTCTAGGCTGTATGCACCAAGTTCTTCACCTTACTGCAGTATCATCACTCACCTTGGTTCCAGTCTCATTGCATGGGGGGGGGGCCCACAACAGTTACGAGAACCATTGGTAAGTAGCGACTTGCCATCATCAGGAAAGATAGAAGTATTGTTTGTATGGTGGCCAGGAGGGGGAAGGCTACCTCCCTCTCCCCAACACCGAGAGTCCAGCAGCAAGCTACTGTAAGCCTCAAGTTTAGGCATTGGTAAAATTTTCAAAATCTATTTTCATGAGTAATTGTCTAAATTTCAACGGTACGGTGTATGGTAAAATTACTGCAAATTCATTTAGAAACATTCTGTGAGGAAAGTCTTTACATTTGGGTGTAGATTGCTATTTTAATATTTTGAGTATACGCTGAATTCTGAAAGGGAACAGTTAAGGTTTTTTGTTTGCGAATGCACAGATATGTTGAAATGGGAGAACGTAATTTTCACGTTTAATGTGGAAACTTGTTAACAAAAGAAACCAAGATACATAATTGAATTTTAAAAAAGAATTTTGTAATTTGAGAATTGTTGATACTTCAAAATTTCATAATAAAATTCAGACCAGGGGTATAATGCACAGTTTTGAATTCATGTTGTTCCTTTACATTGCCTTAAGTCATTTTTCCTTTGTCTTAGGCCTTAAGTTTTCCTGATTAGTGAACGCGATCCACGTCTCGAAAGTCCAGTAGGTCACACCACTGCACATGCCATGTAGAAATTTTGTTAACTACAAGAAACATGCAAACCAGCATCAGTGAAAGAAAGTTAACAAAAATGGTAGTGGTAGTGTGAAGAAATAAACTGTTACACAAAAGAATGCTAATGTATTGCAATTAAATACTGCTGGCAGAGCGCATTTAAGAAAAATTGTTGTAACAACTCTACTGAACACACCCAGAATACATTGTGTCACCTCTCTGCTTTGTGGCAGTATTTTATATCACAACAATGTAAATGCCAGAGTGATTGTAGTGTAAATAAGCATTATTGTATGACATTGATTTGAGATGTTTGTTAATTATAAGCATTGTTAGGAAATAAGTTTACACGGCCTCACTGAAACTGACAATAGGAGCGGGTAACAATGAGCGAGGGGGTGAGTTGTTTATCAATTATAACAGACAAACAAATGACGTCAGAGTAGCGCGCTTTTCTGTAGAAATGGAGGGAATATTTTTCCCTAGAGCATATGTGTTCGTAATTTTGATTGGATATAAAAATAGACGCTAATGTTGGCGCATTTTATTAAGCAATAGTAGCTCGATTATAATCTTTAGGCATATCGGGGTGAGGAAGTATAAATTCCGTGCCAGAGACGGGTAACGCGCAGTTTGACAGAATAATTCACAAGGCAAATGTCGCTCAGTTCATCAGAATCATTCACGCTTTAAACATAGCGCAGTTCTACAAAATCTCTCGCGTCGTAAAGTTAGTTAAAAGATGTGAAATACGCAAATAAATAATGTGCAGCAAATAAGTGATTATAGTTACATTCTAAAATATAACAGTTTCAGTCGGGCGTGTATCAAGAGTAATTATGTGCAATGAATAAAGTGTGACGGCAATAAAAGTGTAAAAAACCAATTCTTTTATCAGTGTTATCTTTCAGTAAAAACTCCTTTCCGTTTACACACCCTGTTTAAGAGATATGCTCGACTGAGAAATAATAGCTAGCCGGAGGACAAAGAACCCAAAATTCGAACTATTAATACAATAACAGGCGCCCAGCAATAAGATAACACGAAGTTACTGCGACAAATTGGCTCCCATACGTGGGGCAGATAAACATGAAGCATCTTCCAACTACCAACAAATGTTCTACTTCAAATTGGAGCCCAGAACGTGGGGCGAATTAACCAGGAAGGAGCGAAATAACCAGGAAGGGACAAAGGAACCAGGACGTGGAGCGAATGGAGAAGTGAAATTAACTACAAGACGCAGATTCCAGAAACAACCACAAGAACGACCGACGACGCGGATGAGTGGACATCAGTAACTATGAAATAGAAGGCAACAGGGGAATTCAACTATGACACCAAGACAGCGAGACGACGCAGATCCATCGTAGTATGACGCAGAGGCGACATATACATCTAGGAGAATGGGGCAGGAAGCTGGACATCAAAATAACATCATCAGATAGCATCATAAAGGTTAGAAAACTGTAATTTTTTTTGTATCCTAAAAGAAAAAAAAAATTGCAAGAAATTAAATGTTGTTAAGAAGTGGTAGGATTAAGAAAACAATGTCTACTAAGAATACTGAAGAAACAATTATGGAAGGGGATAATGTAACAGTTAGCTGTAATTCAATACAGGTTACGGAAAATAGCTCAAACAATGTAGGATTTGAGGGAGGAAATGTTAATTTTGATGCTAGTATGATGATGGAAATGCTGAGACACTTTACAGATCGATTAGAAAGGAATATTGCTAAGAGTTATGAGAAATTAGAGCTAAAATTAGATCAAAACGGGGAAGATATTGGCAAGAGTAATGAGAAATTAGAAAAACTAACTCAGAACATGGAAAGGAGTAATGAGAAATTAGAAAAAAAAAATAGATCAAAACAGGGAAGATATGGAAAAGAATAATAGGGTATTAAGGGAAGATATTGGTAAGAGCTTAGAACAAAACAGGGAAGAAATTGAAAAGAAATTTATGGAGCTAGATAGTAGTATGATAAGAATGAGAAATGAAAATCAGGAAATAATAGAAAATGAGATAGGGAAAGTTTCAAAGATGATGTCAGACATGAGCAGTGAAATATCTAACAAAAAAGGTGATGTTAATACTAAGTTTGAACATGTTAGTGTAAAATGTACAGAGTTAGGAAGTCAAATGAGTAGCATTTCAAGTGAGCTAAGAGAGATGAATGCAGATTTAATTCAGGTGCAAGTTAATTTCAGAGGGGAGATATCTGAAATTCAGGAGTCGGAAATACAAAGAAATAGGTTGTCTGAAGAAGTTAAAGTTTTATCTATACATAATCAAAAACTATCCTCTGAAATTAACAAGTACCAAGCTGTTCAAAATGAAAACTCCAATCCAGTACAGTTTATTACAGACTTGTCAGAGTACTCTCAAATTAAAAAGATACCAAAAGAATTGAAAATGATAGTTGTTAAAAGATGTATGGTTCAGAAAACTTTAGATTGGTTTCAAATGGTATCATGGGGTGAAATTTCATATGAATCCTTCAAGAGGCTATTCATGAACAGATTTTGGAAGGTTACGATACAGATATGAGTAATGCTTAGCCATAGACAATTTGATCCACGAAAGAGAATAGCAATGACCGCTTAAAAAAAAAAGAAGAAGAAATGAAAAGCAAACCCAGGATAGTTAAAGCTGAACTGCAGAACAAAGTATTGGAATGTAAGAGGGTTATCTATGTATATGTCATGAGAAAGGAGAAATAAATTCTGGACAAAAATAAATGTTTAAAGGGGAAAAAGAACATTTTCTTAGTAAACTCTAACCACATTTGAAATGAAGCATGTAATAATGAAAATTTAATGTCATATTAAAGTAAAAGTATGTAGATATAATTCAAAGTGTATTGTGAATATAAAGTAGAAAACAACAAAAAAGGGGTAAAGATAATTAAAACAAAACACTTATATAGCACACAGATAATGTGAAATTATGTCTAGAATTAAGAGATGTAAATATATTTGTGTAGAGGATGAATATTTTGGTAAATATGTTCAAAAATTACAAGATGAACCAGGTTAAAAATCTTGAGTGTATAAATTTCTATGTCAATAATCTAAGAAAGTATAAATATTTTGTAACTAAATAGTTCAGGGTACAGCATTTGCTATATATAAAAAAAAATTTGTAATGTCAGATGTATGTATATAAACAAATTAGACCCGAGACAGTAAATAGTGGCGAGAAAAGGGCAAAATGTATAACGTGTGTTAAATGCATGTGCAGTGTTAAGTGCAAATGATAAATACCGTGTGTTACAAGATTCAGGAGAAAAAAACCCAATTATAAAATTTCCAAAAAAAATTGTAAATATTTACAATTAAGTTTCTAGCGGGGCATATGTGGCAGTATTTTATATCACAACAATGTAAATGCCAGAGTGATTGTAGTGTAAATTAGCATTATTGTATGACATTGATTTGAGATGTTTGTTAATTATAAGCATTGTTAGGAAATAAGTTTACAGGGCCTCACTGAAACTGACAATAGGAGCGGGTAACAATGAGCGAGGGGGTGAGTTGTTTATCAATTATAAGAGACAAACAAATGACGTCAGAGTAGCGCGCTTTTCTGTAGAAATGGAGGGAATATTTTCCCTAGAGCATATGTGTTCGTAATTTTGATTGGATATAAAAATAGACGCTAATGTTGGCGCGTTTTATTAACCAATAGAAGCTCGATTATAATCTTTAGGCATATCGGGGTGAGGGAGTATAAATTCCGTGCCAGAGACGGGTAACACGCAGTTTGACAGAATAATTCACAAGGCAAATGTCGCTCAGTTCATCAGAATCATTCACACGTTAAACGTCGCACAGTTCTACAAAATCTCTCGCGTCGTAAAGTTAGTTAAAAGATGTGAAATACGCAAATAAATAATGTGCAGCAAATAAGTGATTATAGTTACATTCTAAAATATAACAGTTTCAGTCGGGCGTGTATCAAGAGTAATTATGTGAAATGAATAAAGTGTGACGGCAATAAAAGTGTAAAAAACAAATTCTTATATCAGTGTTATCTTTCAGTAAAAACTCCTTTCCGTTTACACACCCTGTTTAAGAGATATGCTCGACTGAGAAATAATAGCTAGCCGGAGGACAAAGAACCCAAAATTCGAACTAGTAATACAATAACAGGCGCTCAGCAAAAAGATAACATGACGATACCGCGACAGCTTAAGCAATTTGTTCAGCATACAAAAGTAGTCCCAACTTTCTCTAAACATGAAGTAGATATGTTATCAAATTTAACTCAAAATTTTTAAGGAAAGATAGAAGCAACAAGTGGGAAAGCTTGTCTTACAATTGAGTAGAAAAATATACTCAACTATCATGGACTGTTTTTCTTTCCTTTCTGATCAAAGTTCCACTTAGATCAGTAGACATTCACCTTCTGAAAGAGAAAGGGAAAGTATAGGAAAAAAAAAGAAAAAAGATATATATAAATATATCCCCAGAAAGATTTGAACTCCAAACCTCTTACATATACTACCCCCACACCATGACAACTTCGCCACTGACCTCGTTAGGTTACACGTGTCCTAACATTCCTGAAAATATATAATTGTGCTAAATCCAGTCACTGCTCCTCTTATTTCTGCATTGTTCTCGGAACTATGCTTGAACTAATATAATTATGGCATGCAACTCTGTGATTGCGTGAATTTTCACTATGTTTCAGTCAGGATATTTAAGGCACCTGTCGCATAAAAAGCTACAAAGTACCATACAGACTCTAATTTTATCATTGGTAAAAATGGAGTGTTTCTTTTGGTTGGGAATTCTGCCATTTTAATATTATAACACAAGTGAAGTCTGCTAGTCAGACTTAACTTCGGTAAAATTTTCAACAAACTTTTACCGCCGTTGACTACAGTAAATTCAGTATTTTACCATGCTGGTGCACATGTAACCTGAGGAGGGCTACAGCAGACATCCTGTTCAAGGAGGAATAAATATAAATACTCCATTGCAACATTTCCAATACAATGTTTATTTTCTTCACATAAATACACAGCTTCTTGAGTGGAGCTAGCAGATGGCAAACCCTGGTACTATTAAAGCGCTGAGCCCTTATGTATCTGTGAAGCAAAGGTCAATGTGGCCACAACACTATGAACAGAAACAAATTTTCATCACAGATTTAGTTTATTTTAATGGTTTTTGAAATGCCAACATCTAGTGGAAATCACCACCTAAAGTTTTATATACATCACATAGTTTCTAGTGTTAGTTTTTTTTAGTTCCATAAAGAGTACTTTAATCATGTCCATTTGCAATCACTTTTTACCCCAGGAACATTACAGGTGTAGTAACAGTTCAAACATATGATAACAAGCTTCTGTGATATTTAAAGAGGCATCAATAACTTAAGAAAATACAAATTTATGAATGCCGTAACAAGCACAAACAGTTACACATTTCTGTGAGTTATAAAAAAACAATTGCATTTAGCACTGCCAGAAAACTGAGACAAAATGATGAAAACATGCAATCAACATCTTTCTCTTACACACATTGTAGGCAGGTCAAAACTATTTCTTTTGATTTCTGGCAGAATAAAACATGTGTCATGCCTTTATTGCAACAACTCTCCCAATAAAAGGTAATCCTTAACATGCAACAATGGTCTGTTCCACTGATGTAAGTATTAGCACCCCACTACCTTAGAACCTCTTCAACCGGATGTAGTGCAAGCACCACTACCATGACCATTAGTGCACTTTGCAGATTACGCACTTGTATGTACAGCATATTATGCAAACCTTGCAATGCACAATTATTTTTTTACATTAATATTGAAATAGCAAAATACTAATTAAAATTTATTTAGATCTTTAATTATTTATCTGCAAACTTTTTAAGGGAAAGTAGTTCAAAATTTTTGCATAGCACATGGTATATGCAGCAGTGAATTCAAGTACTACTGCCACTCATTTGGCATTTTCACTCTGGCACTGACATCCAGTTCTTTATTTGTGGATTTTTGACATTTGCCCGGAATCATCCTCAACCAAATCAATATTCATCCTCTTCTTCATTTGGCGGTGGTGGGACATCGCCATCCACTTCCTCTGGTGGTGCAAAGCCATCCTGCAAGTATTTACACAAAGCTGTGAGTAAAGCTCTGAGCTAACTCGTTGCAGAGTAACTTCTCTAAACTGTACATATTTATTGTAAATTGTATTGTTTTTCTGTTAACATATCCTTAATGTGTTTCTGTTTTCTCAACTTTGCTATTTTGTTGTTTATTGCTGTGTTGACTATGTGCATGTGGTCTCCTTGTGTTAAGGGCATGTAAACCTCTATAGGTTAAACTGTTTACAACCTTATGTTCGTGTGCGACAGGGTTAAAACTATTTTTTTATGTAGTTTTCGAATAAGTAGGCTTTCTGTAGATATCAAAGTTGATTTTGGTATCTAATTACTTTTAACTCCAAGAAAGGTAATATCCCTTTGTTTTCAGTTACCACCATAAATTGTATAGCCCTGTTCTGTAAGAATCCTGGATGAACTTGTTAGGTACTATTGCAAACTTTGTACATAGGCGGAAAGGTTTCTCTGCAGTTTCACACCATTTTTGGACAACATATCACAATATTGCACCAAGTATAACAATCCTAAAACATACAAAATACATAACAGATTATTTGGGAAAAGATTTTAATTATGAAACACAAACACCACTTAATGAATTTTGATTTGCTACCACCAAATCCACTATGCAAGTACAGTTCTCCATTTCTAGATGTCACTTCAGACAATAACAGCAAGCAGTCAAGAGAATGCGTTTCAACTCAACGTTTTTCCATAAACTAACCTTAAGAGTGATCTGGAGAAGAAATGATAGCCATAAACATGTTAACAGTTCACAACTGACAGGAAGGTGAGATTGTTCTAGTGTTCTCATATGTGCATCCTGACACTCGCAGATGCATTGAGTGTTGGTTCTTGTAGTGAAAGAGTTTATATGCAACTCCAATGAATTACTTTAAATAAAGGAATGAGAGCTAGAATGTAATGGATTTGTATTTACTTTAGCAAATATTCACATTGGCTGCATTGGAAGCAGGGGAAAAAGTATCATTGGTCAGTTAAAAACAAATGAAATCCCAATGCGCAAGCTCGACTTTCTTGATATGCATTCCTGTTCTTGATACCATACTGTTGTATGCCACATTGCTTGCACGTGTGTTCTCGTTTGGTTACCATTCTCAGGCTGTTGTGGAGATAAGAGAAGCAATGCCATTGGAGAGTTTTCAAGGAAGGGGAGAGGAGCAACAGGATGACAAGAGAGAATATGAGAAAGGAAGGCTAAGCAAGAGCCAAAAGACCAGAGTGCCGAGTGTAAGTAGCCCTTGAGATTTAATAGTGGCATGACAAGGAGAAGCTGAATGGGACACAAGGTAGCACACATCAGCTGATATATCGTAGTAGGGTTTGCTGAAAATGAGATATCTATTCACTTTGGTAGGAAGTGACTTACGTTTTGTTTGGGGAACAACACTTCAATCTCTATCTCAATGTGCAGTACGAGTTAAAATTAATTTGGACAGAAGGGTATATATGCGACATGTACCTTTAGAGTTTGACCCATACCCTTCTGCACAAACAACCTTATGGTTTTAACCTATACCCTCCTAAAATTTAAGCACAGTATTTCTAGTCGATCTAGGTCCGGACCAACTTGCTACTTCCAGTGGATTTACAGCAGACCATCATTTTCTTATTCATAGATCGGGACTTACGTTGGTCAGGACCAAATTTTGGTCTATCTTAAAGGCAGATCATCTTTAGAAAATGGATGACTATGGAGTGATGGGCGTGACTGCTGTGGGGAGAATTCGCAAAATGAGACGGCGGAGTAAAACTATCCACCAAGATTTGACATAATTGGAAAATATGACAACCTAAACTTCAAAACAACTGCAGGTTTAGTAAAGCAAAAGTTAAAAGACTGATAAAACTGGCTCATCCTAACCTATATGACAGACACGATAACCAAGGCTTGAGTACCCCATTGATAAACAAATGCTAATAGCCTTTCCATATTATGCAAGAGGAGGGTATCAAGAAAACACTACTGACCTTACTAAGGTCTCATGTGCCATTGCTAGACTTTCCTTCATTTTAAGCCAGGATTACAAAGAACTTTACGCAACATGACGGACGTAAAGCGAAGTTAAGAAATTCTGCTAAAGTAAAGGTCTAATTAGAATGCACTTAACGTAATGGGAATGAATCTTGATTGATTGTTATTTTATTACTTCATGCCGATTGGTTCTAATTACCATGTGATATTAAATTGATGCAACGGGAAGGAACAGCTTGACAGTTTCAAATTCTTAAATTAAGTCACGTTAAGAGAACCTTAATAGCGCCATTTAATACGTGTAAGACTTTCACGTTATGTCCCATTGAGTTGAGTCACTTAGGTTAAGTTCAAAATAATTCAGGCTTTACTTATGTTTTCCCGGTGAGGAGAGGAGGATTAAAATTCTTGGAAGGTTTACAATATATCTAATTATTTCTGTATAATTACTATCACACAATATTTAATTATTTGGTTAAGTTCCAGGGTGAGATACATTTTAATAACGGCAAAGGTTGCTTGCTATTTAAATTCAATTTCATTCTGTAATTTTAAGGTTAAAAGTTAATATTCCAGCAAGTTAAATTATTTAACAATGCCATGAAACTGGTGGATAAGAACCTTTCCAAAAAGGGAGGGATGACAACGGTTAGAATCGTGCACAAAACTGCCTATATGTTATCTCCATGCCTCCTCTTTTTCTACATTTCCATTTGTCAAAACCAATTTGGTTTCAATAATAACCATAATTTTTTGTATTGAGGAAACCACAAATTTTCTTCCTCCAACCATTTTAATGCACACTTCTTGCCGAGGGTGAGGAGTGACCACTGATGAAATAACAGCTGTGACACCACCATAGAAAGTTAAAAACTAGGGAGTAACAGTGGTTAATTTACTACTCTATGGAAGTTGTACATGTGCAGAACTACCTTTCTTCATCGTGTAACATTTTCTCATTGCTGGCCTTTCTTGGTCCAGACTTTTATCATGTATGAATTTAAAAACTTGGTCGGCCTTTGGTCCAGACTAATGTGAAATCTATGAATATGGCCTTAAGCGTTCAAATAGAAAATCTTTCCACCCTCATGTTTGGATCCAGTTAGCAAACCCTCCTGTACAAGGACACCAGGATTTTAATGTGAGTTGCTCTTAATTCTATCCCTATCACCATCTTAAATATCCCAGACATTTTGGTCCAGAAGAAGAAAAAAATGTTATGCTGATAGTGACGACTGTAGTTAGAAACTCGCATAGTGTTTAATAAGGTTCCTAATTGCTGAATGCATGTAGTTATTTTTTGTTTTGTCTCAGACTTGAGAAAATGCATTATGTACCACAGAATGTTACAAAAAGCACTGCAAAATTATTGCTCTACGTGTTCACCTGATTGACTTGATGAAATAAGTGGCAGGGGGAATTAATAAAGTGATTTATAACAACAAAGTTACATATGTTCCTTTAAATACATATTACTTTTTATTATTCCTTAGCTGGAAATATTACCTGTCAACCCCTGAATTTATCTAACAGGTAAATAAAAAGGTATTAGTTATAATTGAAGAAAGCGTATGGGTTATGGGTCCAGAAAAATGAACGACATCCCCTGAAACATGTTATGGAAATTAAATAGAACATTTATGCGAGAGAACACAAATAAGTAACTAAAGTGAATTAAATACTGGAAAGGGAAAACATCTGATTAATTTGCATACATTTTGTCAGGGTTGACTGCAAAATTACTTTTTGTTTCTTGTAAAATTATGAAAACAGTACTTATACCCTCCTGCCATATATGCAATTTTAATGAGGACAGATAAGGCTCAAGAGGGCACTCATCCTCAGAAAAAATGTACTTCAACAAATCATTTGCATAGCTTTCTCTATAATCTCACCAGCCTTAGAACGGAACCTGATGTAAACAAAAACAGTGTGTGAAATACTGATATGCAAATTGTATCACTACGGCCTGGACAGAGCATGCTGTTGACCTGAACAACCTGACCAGCATAAATGCACATCAGCGGTGTTTATTTCTGAAGGATCAGATTTTTCATATAATGCTGCTGCATTGTTTGACAACAGAAGGTTATTTTACACTTCTTGTACTGTAACCTATGACCAAACACACTTTCAAATAATTTCATGTTGGTGCATTGGAATACTAAAGAACAACGTACCTTAATTAACATATTTCCTGCAGATTGAGTATGAGTTATAAGCTATTTAAAAATTGAAGTAGTGATATAAACAGTAAGGAATTATAGAACCGCAATGACAATAAAATTTGAAATGTACCTTATTAATCAGAATATGAAAGTGGTTAATGGCAAAATTCGATACTTCTCACATAACTTTATAAACACATTCAATGCAATATTTTTACAATACTACTGTATTTTAGTAATAGAAATTTATACTTTGTGGTGACTTAAATATAGACTTCATTAAAGACAGCAAACAAAAGGAACAAATTTGTTCATTATTAAGAACATACAACCTTATGCATACAGTCAACTTTCCAACTAGAATTCAAAAAAATTCCAAAACAGCTATTGATAATATTTTCATAGATATGTCTGAAAATGAATACCATGAAATTCAACCCTTAACTAATGGACTTTTAGACCGTGATGGATAGTTGCTTAAAATCAATTATAACATTCCCCATTCCAAAATAACGAATCATGTATCCAACTACCGAGTCATTAACAATGAGAACATAAAACTCTTTAATTACCAGATTTCAGAACAAACCTGGGAAGAAATATACAAAAAGAACAATATTGTAGCGGACCAGGGCGAGCACCGAGGTTTACATCATACGACGTAACCATTCGTAAAATGTCGAAATCAGGTTACCTACACACGACCACGCTAAAGAACGCAGAGTCAGCTCTTAGCTATATATTTATACTATGGGGTTTTGACTCGAGGGGGATCAGTTGTCCGGAGAGTCATTAGATCAGTTGTCAGTTGTTGAATCAGACTCGAGACCCTTGTCTGAAACATTGCGGGAATTGCCGCTGTAACATCGCCACCAGTTAATCAGGTAAGAATGCGTCTCCTCTAAGTTCTGCTTATTTGCCGGGGCTTCACCCCAAACTGAGTGACCTGCTACGGGCCCGAATGTACTTATACTAAAAGCAATAATACAATCTATTGGGTCAATGCATCACCTGTGCATTATTAAATATCCCCTATCCTAGAACGCCACCCTGGCCTGCCTACCACCCCAGTACCGACGCATACCCTACCTCTGAGCTACCAACACCCCCCTAGTATAATCACCTACTGCGGGGGTAACTATCCCCCAGGGGTGTTACAATATGTTGGAGGCGCCGGATACAATGTGGCGGACTCGTCGGGTATAATTGGGGAAAACACCCTTACCTCTTCCAGCCAGGGGATGTAATAATTTTTTTTTCTCTTCTCCCTCTTTCTTATTTTCTTTTTGCAAGGTGTAAAACACACCCCATTTCGGGATAACCTTTTGCCTAGGTTATCTGGTGAAGACCCACCCTCCCACCCTTTGCATCATGAGTCACCTACACAGAATATAACTTTTTTTATTACTTTTCTCAAGTTATGAATATTGTTTTAGTGTAGTACATTTAAGTTATTATGCATGGCTGAACCTGCTCGAAACTCTACTAGTCCTACTTCTAAAGAGATTAGAAATCTGTGCGCAGAATTAGCAGCTATATAGGGGGAACAATTTAAATTCCAAGAATTTCTAATCACTGATTTGAAAGGAATTTCACACGAGATCGTGGCACATGCAGAGACGGCAAATCAAATACGTCTCCGCTCCGGCAAGATCATTAACACCTCTAGTCCAAGCACAAGTAGGGTAGAAAAACAGTTAGCCATGAATAAGGGAGATGAACACACAAATACTATGAGTAAAATGGACTCACCTGTTTTAAGCAGAATGGTAAATGAAGCACCTCAACCCATGCAGGTTAGTTGTCCACTATTGGACCCGGGTAGCTTCGCGGGGAAACCAGGGGAAAGTATAAGGGACTATCTCCATAAGTTTGAGTTGATAGCGCGTGCCAATAATTGGGACGACCAGCATAAGGCGCAGTATTTACCATGCTACCTTAATAGTATCGCACTAAACTGGTACAAAACCTTTGCCCATAACAATAGGGATGCCCAATGGGAAGCATTGAAACAGGGGTTATTGAAAGTCTTCATTCACGCGGCAGAGGAGGAAATGATGGAGGTCAGACTAAGGCAGAGGGTGCAGGACCTTAGTGAGCCCACAGAGCAACACGCTTATGACGTTATAGCTCTGTGTGATCTAGTCAACCCCGAAATGACAGAGAAGGAACGGGTAAAACACATCGTGAGGGGCCTTAAACCATCACTAATAGAACAGGTACTGCCCTACAACCTACAAACAGTGGACGCTCTCATACAGTTCGTCTGCAGGGTAGAATCCGCCCGCTACCTGGCAGGCAAAAGGGTAGACCTAATCGATGCACAGGGCATTCCCCCTAGCATGCCAGACGATACACTCCAGAAGCAGGTATCAGATATGTCAAAGATGGTGGGTGAGTTAGCAAAACAGGTGCAAAACCTGACAATAAACCCCCGCCCTCTACCCCAGAATTACAATCCACAGCGTCAATCCGTTAGGAATTACGGACAGCCGCCCAGCGGCTATAGGAGCACATATAGTCAGAGAAGAACGGTGTCCGCGAGGCCTGTGTGCGCCTACTGCAAATGGGTAGGCCACGTAATCGCTAATTGCCAGACACGAAGGAGGAATACAAATTTTCACGCGCAGCCTCAAAGCAATCACCCCCCGTAAGGGCCGCGGTAACAAGCATAACAGAAAGCATCAACCCGGGAAACACATTAAAAACTATGGGAACATTAGCAGGGACAAGGATCGACATTCTCATAGATACAGGCAGCTCGGTAAGCATGATCAATGACGACCTGGTAGGTACAAGCAAGCAACCAGCACCCCCAAGTATGATTTTGCGAACTGCAAATAACAATTTACTTGCCGCCCAATACCAAACTAACACTAACTTTCAAATGGGTGATGTGGAATTCAAAGAACAACTAATAGTAGTAAAACACTTCCCGCATAGTTTATTGCTGGGCATGGACTTCCTTCAGAAACACCAAGCCGTTATAGATCTAGGGAACAACACAATAACACTAACACTGCAGAATTCGAAGGAGGTCACGGTAAGCTGCCAGCGAAAGCGAGAGTGCCCATTGATGCAAATTACACTTGAAGCAGACACTGAAGAGACAAAAATTAAAGCAACATGTCAGCAGGATGTAGAAATCCTTCCATTTGCAACCACACAGATAGACGTCAAAATACCTTCACTTCCTACAAACACATTATTACTGGAACCATGTATTAACACTATGCAGAAAAAACACATTAACATTATACAGGGTCTGTGCAATAATAATCAAAATCAAAAGATATAAGTCCACAATAATACTGCAGCCCCACAGAGAATATTTAAAGGAACAACACTAGCACTTGTACACGAAGTTGCATTAGTGCAGGCAGACACTTTCACGCGTGAGACAGCAAAACAAATAGACATCAAACACGCCAAATTTAATATTAATTCACGACTAGAACCAGGACAACATGAACAGCTACGAAATTTACTCGACAGGTACAGACATACCTTCGCCACTAGCCTACAAGAGTTAGGGACAACAAACATTGCGGACTTCAAAATAGAGTTGACAAACACGATACCAATTAGACAGAAGCCATACAGGGTGTCCCATAAACAACAGGAAATAATAAATCAACAAGTAGAAGAAATGAAAGAGGGATAATAAAAGACTCGCAGAGTAGCTGGTGCTCACCAGTAATTTTGGTTAAAAAGAAATCAGGAGAATATCGGTTTTGTGTAGATTACAGAAAACTCAATGCACAAACAGCTGCATCCGCCTATCCCTTACCACTGATTGACGACCTGCTTAGCTATTTAGGAGGTTCAAAATTTTACTGTATTCTTGATCTGCTAAGTGCATACTTCCAAGTACCTCTAGCTCAAGAAAGTAAGAAATATTCGGCCTTTTGTACGTCGGACAGACAGTATGAATTCGAAACCTTGAGCTTCGGGCTCGCGAATGCCCCTAGAGCATTCACAGAGATCGGAAATAAACTGTTAGGCGACCTGCAATACAAAAAAGCACTCATATATCTAGACGATATAATAGTGTTCACAAATAGATTTCAGGACTTATTGGCAAACCTGGAAGCAGTATTTAAGAAATTAGAACAACATACGTTTAAGCTAAAACCCCAAAAATGTTTTTTCGGTATGGACAAAATAAAACTCCTAGGATACGAAGTATCGGCAGCAGGCATAGAACCTGATAAAGACAAAATTCAAGCTATTACACAGCTCAGAACGCCTAGGAATGTCAAAGAAGTAAGGCAGGTCTTAGGTTTATTTTCTTTCTACAGGAGGTTCATTAATAACTTTGCAGCGGTCGCGAGGCCACTAAATGAACTAACAAAGGCAGACCAAAAGTTTGTATGGGGTCGAGAACAGCAAGAAACCTTCCAAAAGCTGAAGGATTTAATGGTTAGGGCTCCGGTGTTGGCACATTTTATGCCGGGAGCCAAAACCCAAATGAACTGCGATGCCAGCATGCACGGCATAGGCAGTTGCCTCCTCCAAGAACGAGATGGAAAAATGCACCCAGTAGGCTTTGTGTCTAGAAGTCTAAGCAAAGCTGAAAAGAACTATAGCGTTTCGGAACAAGAGCTGTTAGCAGTTATGTACGGTTTTTCGAAGTTCCGCCAGTACATATATGGTTACCCTGTAACTGTAGTTACAGTCCATGCTTGCCTGTGCCACCTAACTAGGTTGAGAGATCTAACAGGGAGACTGGCACGTTACAGCTTGATGCTGCAGGAATTTGATTACACAATTCAGCATAAATCACGGATTAAACATAAGGATGCAGATGGTTTGTCTAGAATGCCAATAGACCCCCCTGAACCTGAAACAGCACAAGAGCAGGAAGACAGAATTACCTGTCTCATAGAACCCATAGTTAGCTAAAAAGCAAGAGGAGGATCCCCAGCTAAAACCCCTAATACAAGCCGTAAGACAGCCGGGTACAGCGAATGCTAAACTAGCACGACAAGCTGCAACATACGTGCTGAAATCGAATGTTCTATACCGAAAAAATGCTGGTAGTACAGGGAACATGCACTTGTTAGTAGTACCTGAAAGTTTAAAGCAGGAAATACTATATAATAGTCATGACAATCCGCTAGGAGGACACTTCGGGTTTTCAAAAACTTTTCACAAAATTAATTCACATTACTATTGGATTGGAATGAAGAGGGACATACAAAATTATGTACGAAGATGCACTTCCTGTCAGCAATGAAAAGGTCCAGTTAATCAGCGACCCGCAGGTTTAATGCAACCCATAAAGGTAAATTTATAGGAGAAAGGTTCTCCATAGATATCTTGGGGCCTTTCCCAAAGTCCTCTAGAGGTAACAGGTACATAATTGCGGCGAGTGCTTACTTTTCAAAATATTTGGAATTAAGGGCAATCCCAAAAGCTTCTGTTGAGCATGTCACGAATTTATCTTGGACGTCATCTGTCGTCACGGTGCACCAAAATATATTCTATCGGACAGAGGGTCCGTATTTATGAGCAAAGTGACACAAGAACTGCTTAAGATGATGGGAACAATACCGACTTTCACAACAGCCTACAGACCCCAAACTAATGGCCTAATAGAAAGGGCAAATAGAACTATCGTGCAAGTAATCAGTAACTACGTAAACACACAGCACACAGACTGGGATAATAATCTACATCAAATTCCGTTTGCCATAAACACAAGCAAACAGGGGAGTACTAAGTTCACACCCTTCGAATTACTGTATGCACGGAAACCTGTATCACCCCCAGACGTTCAGTTACAGGGCACCTCACAAAACCTATTTGTACAGCAAACACGGGAGGCAATAGTAAAAGCACGGGCGTTAGCATCCCAGAACATAGTAAAGAGCCAGAGGAAAAATAAAAATTTATATGATTCAAAGAGGCGGCACGTCGAGTATAAAGTCGGTGATTTGGTGAAGCTATATACCCCTAAAAGGAGGGTAGGTAGAGCCACGAAACTTTTGATGAACTACACAGGACCGTATAGAATAATTAAAAAACTGAGCCCCTTGAATTACGTAATAAAATAATAAAATTCCGTAAAACAACAGAATGTCCATGTTAGTAGAATTTCATTATATTATATTTAGTGGGGGTACAACACGCTGGCAACACAGCAAGTAAACACAATCTTATTGCCACATATAAATAAACACAATAAAAGTCGCCTACGTATCCCTCAATGTCATCAATACACAACTGTTGACATTATTACATGACGAAATGCGTTACACAACACCATCCATGCTGCGGTAAGGATGAAGCATAAAAACAAACAAACAAGAAACAGAAAGAAGGTAAAACATTAAACATCAACAATAGTTCTCAAATAGGTTAAGTAATAGGTTACAATGCAAGACGTAGTATATCTTCAGACCTCCAGATTAAGTCAGGTTAAAAGTGATAATCCAAAATTTAAAATAAAGAGAGTTGAGGGTTGTTACACTACATCACTAAAATATTCTTACTTGAACGCGTTTCGGGAGACAGTTTGTGGTTGAGAACATGCTGACAATGGGAACAAACCGTCTCCCGAAATGCGTAAGAATATTTTAGTGATGTAGTGTAACAACCCTAAACTCTCTTTATTTTAAATTATGACACATCGCTGTTACTAGCTTCTAAATCTTCAAAATTAGTCAGTGATAATCCACGCGATTCACTTTTACTGTTTTAATTTTTTTTTGCTCTCTCTTCTCTTGATGAAGAGAAAATATATCTGGAAGTGAAAATATAATGGGAAATCCAAGACGCGACCCTGTTATTCGCTTAATACAGATATCTATGTTCAGATACAGAAATTTCAACAATCTATATTACCCCCCCTCCCAGGAGTTAAGAGTAGGTCCAAGGGACACAACAGAGAGCAAGTATAAATAAGTATTGTCCTTGTTATGAAGTTCGGGGGCAGAGTTAAATAAATAGGAAAGAGAATAGGAAATAAGATTTAGTGGAGGTCGAAAAGTTATTTCATAGTAGTGTTATTTATATAATTGTTAATTTAAGATGGGTATTTGATAATTTGTTTTGAGAACTATAGGTTGATGCCAGGAATTCTTTTCTCTGCACTTACACATGAGTTAGCGCATAGAGAATAGATAATAGTAGGAATAAAAAAAAATCTAATAATGTTCACTCCGGTACGACAACCAAGCGCTATAAATTAAATAAATGTCAATTAACAGATAAGGCGAAGTAAATCAACGTGCAAAATAGTAGATAAATATAACGTGGCAAATAAGCAAATAAAAATCAACAAAATTTCTCTCACGACCAGGGCAAATAATACACGACTTGGACCAGGAATATAGAAATTTTGAATCTCGCATCCCGCCTCAGAATCAACATGAACATAGAGGGATAAATGAAATAAATAAATAAATAAAAAGGCTCAAAATAAACAAGGGGATGAAGGCAGGAAAGGCACAGGTATCCTCCACGAATTACACAACACAAAATACATAACGCTTTCTACTCATGCAAATAGGCACAGAATTTTTTTTTTTTTTTCACAAACTGAGAGAACACATATCGCCTGAATAAATATCCAACTCTGAATGAACGGTAAGCAGCAGCAGACAGTGAAAATTCTTGCCACGAAGTCCGCTGACAAGGTATTTGTTGCGACGCACAGAGTTGACTTTGTACTGCTCAGTGGCGTACAGCACTGGGACAGGTATGTGAAGAAGTGTAAATATGGTTTTTGTTTCTTTTGTTGTGTTTCATTGGACACAACTTCTACAATATTAATATTTCTGTGAATGGAAGTAAAAAATTAAGTCTGTTTTAGCGGATGTCCTCAAGTATGCAAGAGAAACCACGAGAGAGGGTCAGTCTACAGCAGCCTCAGCGACCCTCCTCCCAGTGTTACGGAAGCAAGGAAACAGCAAAATGCCAAAAAGCAGACACCATCTAAACACTGCCTACACACAATGAAATACACACAAAAAAGTTTTTTTTTGTACAGTTACAGACAATAATGATTGTATATATGTACATGTTTAATTGGAATGAACATACCAAGGCAAGCAGAACTTATGAGTAGTTGCATCACACCTAGATAACGGAACTTAATGTTTTTTCTGTTCTGTGTTTTTTTCCCCTCTTTTTCAAAATTTGGAGAGACAAACAATCGGCAGGAGTACTCACTCACGTTTCAAAATTTATCTTTTCTCTGCTGTGTTTATTCTCATCACGTAAAAATTTAATACGCACTATAATCTTTCCCACCTATCCGAACTTAAATCCATCTTTGAAAAACAACCCTGTTGCTGCGCACCCAGAAGAGAAGCAACCAACAAAAAAGACCCAGGTTGAACAGTGCCCACCAGAGTACGAATGCCAGTAACTCACCACGGGAGTCGCGCCAGACCACGAAGAATTGGTGCGCTCTGAGGGAACGCCACTGCTTGACCAAAGAAATGCAGCATGCGCGGAAATAAATCCTACGTTACCAAGAAAATAGCTACGTATGCAGAGTCAATCAGCAGTTCTGTACAGAACCTCAATCATACAAGGCAAAGTTCACCTCCGGGCACGAAAGTAAGCAACCAGCGTAGAAGAAGCCAAAATGAGCAGCAGGCTGCGGTGCGCAGTCAAACCCACCCCTAACATACTCACCAACCCTTAAAAAAAAAATATTGTCCCTGGTATCCGAGTCTTGGACAGCAGAGTACCCCCGAGCATTTCAACTGTATAAGGCTCAAACCATGTTTTCTTTTTCTTTTTCTATCAACCCTCGTCTAAGTAAACAGTTTTAGTAACCCCTAAGATGTTTGCCCTCCTTTTGAATTTTAAATTCTGGGTTGGAATTTGGCGAACCTGGGACCGATGTAGTGGACCAGGTTGAGCGCCGAGGTTTACATCATACGACGTAACCATTCGTAAAATGTCGAAATCAGGTTACCTACACACGACCACGCTAAAGAACGCAGAGTCAGCTCTTAGCTATATATTTATACTATGGGGTTTTGACTCGAGGGGGATCAGTTGTCCGGAGAGTCATTAGATCAGTTGTCAGTTGTTGAATCAGACTCGAGACCCTTGTCTGAAACATTGCGGGAATCGCCGCTGTAACATCGCCACCAGTTAATCAGGTAAGAATGCGTCTCCTCTAAGTTCTGCTTATTTGCCGGGGCTTCACCCCAAACTGAGTGACCTGCTACGGGCCCGAATGTACTTATACTAAAAGCAATAATACAATCTATTGGGTCAATGCATCCCCTGTGCATTATTAAATATCCCCTATCCTAGAACGCCACCCTGGCCTGCCTACCACCCCAGTACTGATGCATACCCTACCTCTGAGCTACCAACACCCCCCTAGTATAATCACCTATTGCGGGGGTAACCATCCCCCGGGGGTGTTACAATATGAATGACAAGTTTAACTCCTTTCTAAATACTTTCATAAGGATTCATAACTCAAGTTTTCCATCTCATTTAAGAAAATTATTAACACACCTAGAAATGGCTGGTTAACACAAGGTATTAAGATATCCTGCAAACACAAAAGAGAACTCTACATGGCTACTTGAGAAAGCAACTGTGAGAAACATAGACAACACTATAAAAAATATTGTAAAATTTTAAAAAACGTTATAAATGTAGCTAAAAAACTCTGCTATGAAAAGCAGACAGAGTCCTCAAATAACAAGCCTAATACAATATGGAAAATTATAAAAATGGAGACTGGTAAACATCACACAAAAAATGAAATAAAAGAAATTAGAGTAAATAATATCACCACAAAAGAACCACAAGAAATAGCAACATTATTTAATGAGTATTATATTCAGTTAGCAGAAAATTTACTGTTACAGTCCAAACAAATGGAGGACCCTATTTCATATTTGAAAAAAGCAAGCTTAGAACAGCCTATTTGTACAGAAATAGTACCCACGAGCACGATAGAAGTAAATAAAACGATAAAATCCCTCAAAAGCAAGAATTCATTGGGTTATGACGAAATAACCACTAAGATATTAAAAATATGCGCCGATAAAATTAGCAAACCTTTAAGTCATATATATAACTTCTGCTTTGTAACAGGAATTTTTCCTGACAGGCTAAAATATTCTATAGTTAAACCACTATACAAGAAAGGGCAAAAGTCACAACTGTCAAACTATAGACCAGTATCATTACTAACTGCTTTCTCCCAAGTATTTGAAAAACTTATGTTAAAATGAATGGTCACCACCTAATTAAAAATAATATTTTAGCAAAGGAGCAGTTTGGATTTAGGAAAAACATGTCAACCAATGATGCCACTTTCAACTTAACGAATGAAATTTTGAAATCACTTGATAATAAATGTAATACACTAGGAATATTCTGTGACCTATCAAAAGCATTTGACACTGTAAATCATAATATACTCTTATCAAAATTATCATATTACGGCATTAAGAATAAAACATATCAATGGATTGCATCTTACCTATCAAACAGACATCAAAAGGTCATAATAAATACTGCAGATAATTCCAAAATATATTCCAAATGGTCAGAAATAAAGCATAGTGTTCCACAAGGTTCGATTTTGGGTCCATTATTGTTTCTAATATATGTCAACAACCTCCCCAGAGTAATAAATGAACATGCTCACCCAGTTGTCTTTGCTGATGATACAAGTATTATAATTAAAGAACACAACATCAGTTGCCTCTCAGAGTTATCCAACGGTATTTTCAGTGTGCTAAATAATTGCTTCGATAGTAACAAAATTCATATAAACTTTGAAAAAACCAAGTATATCAATTTTTGCACAAAAAATAAAAGTATTGCAGACATAAGAATTGAACATGAAGGCAATGAAATTACTGAAACTTGCAGCATAAAATTTCTTGGTCTTATTATAGATCATAATATGAATTGGAAAGACCATATTGACTACATCCTACCAAAACTAAGCTCTGCATGTTTTGCAATTAGATCATTAATTCATTTTACAAATAAAAGCATCCTAAAAAAAGTATATCATGCTTATTTTCATTCAATTATGACTTATGGAATAACATTTTGGGAAAATTCAGTAGATGCAAAAAAAAAAATTTCTTTTACAAAAAAAAAAAAGGTAATAAGAATAATGGCAGGTGTAAAGAAATCAACTCATTGTAAACCACTATTCAAAACATTTTGAATTCTACCATTAGCCTGTGAGTATATTTTAGCTGTACTTTTAACTGTGGTTGACCACCCAGAAGTGTTCATAAAAAATTCAGACATACACAGCAAACAAACCAGAAATGGACAGGACTTATACAGACCAAGCAATAACCTATAAGTATTCCAAAAAGGGGCTTACTACAATGGTATAGTATTATTTAATTCACTTCCATCATATATTAAGGAACTGAAAACTAATAAAAATAAATTCAAGTTAGCAATGAAAAGATATCTCATCACTGACACCTTCTATACAGAGGAGGATTTCTTTCATTCAAAAAAATAACTGACTGTAAAATGTTACCAAATTTTATAACTATATTAAGTATAAATAATATTGTTTTAAAATTTTTTTAGCTCTAACGTAGTCTACATAAGAACTACAATTTATTTACATACAAGTACACAATGTAATCTACATCCTAGAGTAGACTAGCTTTCTTTAAGCTGGTCTAGCTCACTATAGAGTCTATAGATTGAGATCTTATGTTATGTTAAAATGGTGCATATCTCCTTTCATCAATTTTTTATTAATTACATATATATGTTTTTAAATGCAGTGTGAACTAAAATTTGATATTCTAACAACGCTTTTCAACAAAGTAATAATTTAAAATAAAGTAAGGAACTACATTGTTGTAAAGCACAAAGTTTTTGTTTACATTACGTTCTATAGCCACATGAAACTAGACAACAAGAGTTGGTTACAGCAAGTTGTTCTCTATCATCAGCTGGGAGAGAGAGGGGGAATCATCTTCCACATATCAAGAAGGCAACAATCTCACTGTTGAGGTTACCACATATTTAACCAGTATCCCACCTATTTTATTTTCATGTCAACTTTAAATTTTTCTTAATGGTTTAAATATTTAACTTCATTGGTGAGGAAATTGGACTCACTAGCTAATTTTAATATTACGTCTGTAAAACGTATTTAATTTTTCAGTTTTGAATTCTAGGCACTAGAGCTGTCTCACATGGTACATAATGAGTCTCACTCGTTTCTTGGAGAGGTCACATGTTACTTTGTTTCTACCTAAACTTCTTTTACTACAATATATTACACACATCACATTACAAAGTTACATTAAAATAAATTCATACAATTTCATTTGGAACTTGAGTCATAATGATGCTACTATCAAACATGGTGTTTTACTTAAAACTTGACAAATGAACAAACCAAGTTGCTAATGACAGTTATAAACATGTGGTACAAAATCTCAAATAGTATAAAATAAAACCAATTTAACAAGATATTATGTTGTTTTCTTAACAATAATCTCAAGTGCTTTCATACCTTCATTTGATTTTATGAGAACATTTTCACTTGTACTCTATACTGGAATACTATGTAAACTGGACCTTCCTCATACACCATTCCAATTCTGATAGACACACATAATGAATTATTGCTTATGGGTGATTAGTAAAATGAACCAGAAACTTGAATAGGAAACAGCCAATCACAAGCTTGTGATTCTTAGCAGCATAATGTGACAACTCCAGCTAAAGACACCAAGGAGTAGTAAATCACTTAAGACTTTGTAATATGCATGTAACATATTTATACGAGTATAATATAACAAACAGATTAGTGCTGCGAAATAATGCAGAAGGGTCCATGATGCACTGTTTGATCCTCAGGCAGTAAATTGAGATATAAGGCTCAAATTTGGTGAAGTTGTACCTTAATGTTCAACTTATTGAAACCTGAGGCAGTATTTTATATCACAACACTGTGAATGCCAGAGTGATTGTAGTGTAACTTAGCATTATTGTATGACAATGATTTGAGATGTTTGTTAATTATAAGCATTGTTAGGAAATAAGTTTACATGGCCTCACTTAAACTGACAATAGGAGCAGATAACAATGAAACGAGGGGGTGAGTTGTTTATCAATTAGAAGAGACAAATGACGTCAGAGTAGTGCGCTTTTCTTTAGAAATGGAGGGAATATCTTCCCTAGAGCATATGTGTTCGTAATTTTAATTGGATATAAAAATAGACGCTAATGTTGGCACACTTTATTAACCAATTGCAGCTCTGTTATAATGTTTAGGCATATCGGGGTGAGGGAGTATAAATTCTAAAGCCGGGGACAGGTAACGCACAGTTCTACAGAATCATTCACGGGTTACACGTTGCTCGAATCATTCACGAAGTACACGTTACGTAATTCTACAGAATCTCTCGCGCCGTAAAGTTAGTTAAAAAATGTGAAATACGCGAATTAATAATGTGCGGCAAATAAGTGATTATAGTTACATTCGAAAATATAACAGTTTCAGTCTGGCGTGTATCAAGAGTAAATATGTGAAATGAATAAAAGTGTGATGGCAATAAAAGTGTAAAAACAAATTCTTTTATTAGTGTTATCTTTTAGTAACAACTCCTTTCCGTTTACACATCCTGTTCAAGAGATTTGCTCAACTGAGTAATAATAGCTAGCTGGAGGACAAAGAACCCAAAATTCAAAATAGTAAAACAATAACAGGCGCTCAGCAAATAAGATAACACGAAAGTTACCGCGACAAACCACTTGAGTTGTTCGAAGTGGCCATCATCAGCAGTCAATACTGCACAAACAACTTGGTGTTACTTGCCCAGTAGAATCACTGCACATGATAATTCTATGGTTTTCTTTAATGCAGCCAGTGTGGGTGGCTTTGCCTAATCATCTCCCAGGTAGGTCCAGGGACTGCGCTGGTATTCTCAATGGTAGTGAGCTGTGGCACCATCTTATTGCTGCAGCTTCTTGAGATGAACCTCATTAACCCTCGAGAGGACAACTCATACCACACATTATGCCACGACTTTGTCCACGTGGGGCCCATACACACAATTGTTTCGCTTTGAATTGTGCCTCATACAATCTTATATGTAGAAGCTCCATCCTCGCTCACCATCATTCATTGCATGCAGCACCTTCACCAAATTTCAAACTTGTATCTCAATTTACAGCAACGTTATTGAATGTAGGACCTCTCCATATTCAGTTAGTGATGTGTAATTTATTTATGTTAAAATGTCAGTAGAGGGAAATATATTTATGCCTTGAAGTCTTGTATGATGATTATGAAAAAATGCCACCATTTACATTGAGAGGATTTTGCAACCACATGGGCAATGGAACACGACAGATACTGGACTGAAGCTGGGAATTCTGCGCCTCTCTCTACCCTATATAAGCCCACCTTTTCAAATGGCCCAATAAACATAATTACTGAAATATTGACAAACCAAAGAACTGACATATTTACTAAACAAATGAAATTTAACACTCAGTAATGTAAAATCAATCTTACCTCTGTAGCATACAGAATATCCAGAATTTTCTGGATTATTGGATTTTGATCATTATCATTTTCTTGACACATGACTTCTATGTCTCTCAGCTTCCCAAAGTAGAAGTCTCTCTCCTTTTCTAGTCCATCAATTGTCAGCTTCATATCAACCAACTAAGAGGGGAAAAAAAGCAATGTAGTGTGTTAACATTTAAATTTGAACAACAACATCACTTCAAATGCTAAATACCAGAGTTCACAGAAGAAGTGAACAAAGCCTCTGCCGAGCACATTCTACAGCTTGGGGATTGTTAACTTTTTGTATATCTTATTCCTATATTTTGCCTCTAAACCTGCTACCTGTGATTAAACTGCTCTTAACTTAGGTTTTAGAAATCTTTCATTTAATGACTAACATCACTCGAGTCAAGTGTGACACAAACAACCCTGTTTAATTACTGCTAAACGAAAGATAACCACATTCACTGTTTATTAAAAACATTTAACACAATTGTCCTCTGTCCCCACAGTGAACACGTGCAGCATCTCTGATATAATGCTTCAGTTAGTTACCGGTGAATCTCAACACACACATCTCATTTCATAAATTGAGCCGTTGCAATAATGGGTTTTTTAAACTTCTTTGCACAAAAATAACAAAAAATGTTTCAATTTGAGCCAAATTGTTTAATACAAGGAAGAATTGTAGAGGCTCTCCCTTGTTTTGTTTACAACTCTCATTGTAAGACAAATTTTAACTTTGTTATTCATATTTGCTGAGTTTTCTCTGAACTACGTACTCTTGTGCTATAAGCCGTGCAATAGATAAATGAAAAGACTGGAAACAGCGTTTACTGATTGTAAAGAACTCCAGCAGGACAAAATTCTGGCAATTGACAGTGTCATTAAGAAACAAAATATTTATTTTGATTTCTCATCGATAATAAGCCTAAAGGGCATAAAGTGCATTGGTTTACAACTGAAAACGACAAAGTTGAAATAGATTTATTCAAGTTCTAACTTTCCTGGGCATGGCGTATTGTGCACATTTAGACTCTTCACTGTAGAGTCACAAAACCGCCATTATGGCTATCTCTAGTTGCGACCTGGAAACATGAACATCCTGGCACTGCAAATTCATTGAGCGTTTGTTCTTCTAGTGAAAGGGTCATCTGTAAGATGTTAAAACACTGATCAGCATGTCTTATTGACATGCTCCACTGTTTCAAACACTTCATGTTAATCATTAGTTCTATAGGGTCATCTGCAGTTTGTTTATATGCAACTCAAAACTGGATATTGCCTAAAAAACAATAGCAAAAACTACAAAGAACAGCAAAAACTGGTAGAAATTAACAAAGAACAATAAACCACTCTAGTGTCTGCCATTAAAGAAATGAAAGCTTGGTACAACTAGAGCAATGAAAGATGTAATAGATCTGTTAACCCTAATAACAAATCGCAACATACCCTACCTTCTAGATTTGCACAACAAAATATATACAAACTATTATTATGCAAATTTAGTTTTCTATCTGCTTCTTGATTGAGATAAAACATTTGAAGAAATGGTCTCATTACACATTTTGTTGTACGTACGTATGTTGCATTGGAAATGAATTACATGTGACTCCTGTATAAAAATATTAAACTGAGGATTTCAACTGCGTCCCATTCTATATTGCATGTGAAAGACCAGAAATTTTGCTCAGAGCCTCTTTATCAGGCTTGAGGCTCTTTTACATGCCGTAAATCTGCAACACTGGACCACTGGCTTTACTTCCCTTACGAACGAAGCCATGCTAAGGATTTTTACGCCCAAAGAAATACATCACCCTCCGCCAGCTTTGAACCTGCGACCTCGGGAACTAGAGGCTAGCATCATACCTCTTAGACCACAGAGGACGACTCTCTTGCATGAAATACGTTGTACATTATCTTCTCGGAGAACAATGGCACATATTTCATTGTTAGATTGACACCTAAAGGTAATGTCAGCGACTTTCTTGACCAAATAATCCAGCTTCTGGTTTGTGTTTGAAGCATTGTAACCTTACAGGTGCAATTTTATCTTTATGTAAAAATTTAAATACATCCTCTAAAATTGCAACATTTATTAAGAAAATAATTTCCTGAAAACCTGGAATGGATTGTATTATAATGTGGGTGCATTCAAATTTAAATTTTAAATACTTATATATACGACTAAAGGCTGGTTCACAATAGCCCGAGAACAGACACAACAATGGGAAGCAATGCAACATTCAAGAACACAACAGAATGGGAATGCACATCAATGATCATATCATCACAAAGTGGAAAGTCGATTTTGTGCATTGGGATTTCATTTGCTTTTAACTGTCAAACGATATTTTTTCATCTGCTTCCAATTCAGTCAACATAATGCGATTTAGCCAGCATCAAAATTCAATAGAGTAAACATTATCCAACTGCAGATCCATTACATTTTGATTCCTCTAGTTATAGCAATAGCCATATAAACAAACAGAAGAGCCAATGTTCAATTATCTGAGGTTTGGATGCACATATACTAGAATTTCTTCCAGCTTGTAACTCTTAGAAAGTCTCATGTCACTAACATGCCCTGCCTGGGAATGAGAAAGTTAAAACTTCGCCAAGGCCCGGGAAAGCTTCCTGTCAATTTGAAACACTAAGGGCCGGTTTCACCAACCGATGTTAAAAATACTCTATAATCTCTTGTTTGTTAACTAGTTGTTCAAAGTTTAACATAAGGCTAAAACTTTTGCGTTTCATTAAGCTTTTACAGCAAATTGTTAGCTAACATATTTTTAATGTCAAAGACAACTGCGAATGCCAGCTTTCGAGAAGGCGGTGGCTTCTGAACGTACTCCGATGCACTTTTGTCTACATATTGCCGCGCTCTCTGTGTAAGTAGCCCACAATATGGCAATGGCCATGTGATGTTCCCAGTTGTTTGAGGTTAGACTCACAATGTGAACTGAAATGAATGTTTCACCGTTTGAAATGCATTAATTAAGTACAGACATATTGTCAAGTGCGAAAAAGCTGACGTTGTTACATTAAAGGATAAGATTGCAGCCTGGAACAAAATGCACACGTAATTTAATTGGAGCGAACGCATTTCCCTTAAGTCCTGTAAGCAACTACGACAATGTTAGCTAACAAAGTGCAGCACCAGAAACATTAGGTGCGAAGGGTGTTTAAAACTGATGGTGGGCACTGCATTGAAACTTAAGTGGACGAAAGTCTGTTATCGCTGATTAATCAAGCAGACCCGAAAAGTACTGTTTGCTTCTGAAATCTTCCGGATAAACCCACAAACGGTAGCTTTGGAAATTTCAACATTATCACAAGTAAATGAAAAACGTTAGTAGCATAAAATCTAAGTACCTAATTAGCGCTTAGCATAGGAGAAAGAGGCATGCTTCTGTTGGTAGTATTCTAACCTCGCATATTTCCCATAAAACCATGCTTATGTCCCGTTGGACAGTCTATATTGCTTTAAAACTTCCTCTTTTTTAAGGGTTTCAAATTTATTATGATGTACGAATATTCTTCTGTTAGGAATGACATACAAAAATGCCAATTGTAGCAAACTCGCAACAACAGCTTGGTTTGTGGCAGCCATTTTCCAATTTCTAACATTTGTTAAACACCTTAACACAGGAGTATGGGGATGTTAACTTAACACCGACTTTAAAAGATTGATAAAGTTAACATTGTTTGATGAAACAGAATTTGTGTTAACATTTAGCATCCGTTGGTGGAACCAGAACCAAAAAACACTTCACGAATGTTAAGTTAAAACAAGAAGACAAGTCAGCAGTAGCGTTTCACTTTTGGAATAAAACTCACTCACAATTTGGGAAAACATTTTAAGATGGAAGTACTATGATTGTTCAATAAATTTTGAAATCCCACTAGTTCACATCATAGTGAATCGTCCAACCACCAGAGCGTTACAAATGTGCAATTATAGCCAATTCCTGTTTCTTAGCAAGTGTATTTTTTTTTCCATAGAAAACACAGGATCACCTACTTTATTTTGATTTGCTGCCACCAAACAATTCCACCGGACACTTGCAGTATCTGAAACATGCTCAAAGTATTGTTGAGTCACACTGACTTCACTAACTTAAAATTTGGTTTTGGAATATGCTTCCATCTTCAGCCTTGGTCTGACTGACAACACTGGAGACATTGTTGCTGGTGTTGGTTGTACAGGTGGCGTCATCTGGTTTCATGGTGAAACTGCTGAGGTTCTTTTATCGGCAGGATTTCAAAATTCATAGTGTTCTTTCCTCTTTATGATGTGGATGTATTCCCAAACTTTTAATTGAGAAGACATATTGATGTTTTTCAACAGGGTAACTTTTGGATTGAGTCGTAGTTTGTTTGTAATGATTCATAACACAGAGTTAACCTTTACTACAAAGTGAATTAAAAGTGAGTGGGTTTAACAACAGAAATATATACTCCTTCCACCTAATATAAACTAGCTTTGAATTAGTTCCAAAACAAATTGTATTGAGTTAGATCTTGAAATCATTTACCCGAGTATTCAGTTCTTCAATTTTTGAGGCATCAACACGTGAAGTAGGTCCACTTCCAACTCTGTTCTGGACTGGACGATTGACAGGTTGTGCCTTTGGTACTAGAACACAATAAAAAAAACATCAAGTTAATAAAGCATCCACAGTTTTCATAAATGAAACCATAAAAACAAGCAGTTGACAGTTTCTCTCAGTACCCAGATTCTTATGAGGGGGAGAGAGAACAACCTTAACTCGGGTATGCAAAGTGTGTATTAAGGGGTTATTATTTTTTTTAAATGTTACACTGGTCTTTAACAATAAAATACAAGTACTTCTAGCTGTTTTATATCATAAATACATTTATTTCAATATTATTGTAGAACAAAAAGCATCACAGGCAGATTCAAACTCGTAATGTCTGGCTTTGAATGGATGCTTTAGCGATCACTTGGATACAAAAGCAGAACAACTCACTGAACAGAGCTGGAGGGGGGAACATTTGCATCATCAACAACAATCCAGGACCGTGATGGTTCAAAGTTCACATCGTCTACAGGCAGGATTCACTTTCTTTATTTTAGCAGTTCTCACGACCTTCATTTGTCCAATTTCTGTTTTAAATTAACTAAGTACAGATAGTTTCTCTTGTTTATATGGCTGCACGGCTAACTTTTTAAACTTGAGTGACTAATGTTCATTTCATTTACCTAGTCCCGTTCTTTATGAAATTACTTCACAATGATTTGAAGCTTTTTTTTTATGGTGAACCCTTCCCTTTACACCGTACAGTCCCAGTTATTCCTTATAGCGGATGAAAAATCCTGTTATTCATACAGAAGGAAGTGAAACATCTGAACCTCCCGCTGACAGTCTTCCAAGTTATGATAATGCTGCACAGTTAATTTAATAAAGAAATGGCTAAACTCCATTAAATACAGCAGAGATAGAAGAATTAACTGAATTGTCCATCCACGAGAACTATTTTATGTTTAATGAGAAATAGTACCAAGCTTCGGTCTGGCTATGGGCAATCCATTATTACCAATTTTGGCAGATTTGTATACGAGTAATATAGAAACACACATAATTAATGCTTTCCTATCTATAATTAAAAATGTGGTATAGAAATGTTGACAATATTGTTGTAGTGATTCCAATTAAATTTACAAGATAGAAATATTGTGGCATTTGGTTGTGGTAATACATTTGTAAGAACACATGTGGTTATGGTAACATTTGTTTGGGCGACTCTCAAAGTTGGTAACACAGACCGGAATGAGGAGTGGGGGTAAACCGGTTGTATTTGAAGTAAGCATCTAGGACGCTCGCTCTTCTAACTTAACCAGCGAGCAGTGTAGGAGTAGATGCTCCGTCAAGCAGAAGGTAACATTATCAAATTTAATCTTCATTAAATCCTTCAATCTAAATTTCCTGCATGTAGATTATTTATGTAGACAGATCCTTCTTTCCCTACCCATAATGGCCTAGGAATATTTTAAGAGTTTTCAGGTGTTTTTAGGAACTTTTATTAGCTCGACCAAATTTCCTGCATGTAGATTATTTATGTAGACAGATCCTTCTTTCCCTACCCATAATGACCTAGGAATATTTTAAGAGTTTTCAGGTGTTTCTAGGAACTTTTATTAGCTCGACCAAATTTCCTGCATGTAGATTATTTATGTAGACAGATCCTTCTTTCCCTACCCATAATGACCTAGGAATATTTTAAGAGTTTTCAGGTGTTTTTAGGAACATTTATTATCTCCCCCAAATTTCCGGCATGTAGATTATTTATGTAGACAGATCCTTCTTTCCCTACCCATAATGACCTAGGAATATTTTAAGAGTTTTCAGGTGTTTTTAGGAACTTTTATTATCTCGACCAAATTTCCGGCATGTAGATTATTTATGTAGACAGATCCTTCTTTCCCTACCCATAATGGCCTAGGAATATTTTAAGAGTTTTCAGGTGTTTTTAGGAACTTTTATTATCTCGACCAAATTTCCGGCATGTAGATTATTTATGTAGACAGATCCTTCTTTCCCTACCCATAATGGCCTAGGAATATTTTAAGAGTTTTCAGGTGTTTTTAGGAACTTTTATTATCTCGACCAAATTTCCGGCATGTAGATTATTTATGTAGACAGATCCTTCTTTCCCTACCCATAATGGCCTAGGAATATTTTAAGAGTTTTCAGGTGTTTTTAGGAACTTTTATTAGCTCCCCCAAATTTCCTGCATGTAGATTATTTCTGTAGACAGATCCTTCTTTCCCTACCCATAATGACCTAGGAATATTTTAAGAGTTTTCAGGTGTTTTAGCTCGCCCCGTCGGACCTCATGTAGATTGCTGTGAGTTAGATCCTGGTACCACGCTCTATCCCCCGTGATATGTGAGAATATAAGAGGTTAAAACAAATTGGTGGATGGCTTAATGGTAAGGGTTTCTTTTTGAAAATTGTGGTTTTGTGTTCTAAATTAATCTAAAAGTATTTCCTTAAAAGTCCCGTCTTTATATCCTTATTTTGAGCTCACTTTAAAATTTTTACATTGTCTTCCTGTTGGTGGAGCGTCGTTAATTTTTGGCTTCACTCTTCCCTTTACCATTGCTTAAATTCTGTTTGTATGAAAAACTTTTTGCACTGTCCTTTCTAAATTTCTTGTTTTTTTTTTGTGAATTCTGGAAATTTCAGTGGTATTTTATACTTTAATAATGTGGTTGCCACGTGTTAGCTGGTGTTTCTAAAATTGCTTTTTCAGTGCTAATTAGTAATATTTTTTTGGAGCTTTCATTCTATTTTACACTGATTTTTAGTTTTCTACACATTACCATATTTTTGGTGCATTTTTCTTGCAACTTTTATGTAAGCACGTGTGTTGTGTTTTGTTGCGTAATCTTTGCGTGATTTGGCTCTTCAGCAACAATTCTAGAATGTGAAGCAAATCTTTTACAGTTCACATGTGTGTGTGTGCATGTGCGTGCGCGCGTGTGTGTGTGTGTGTGTGTGTAAAAAAAAGTGATGTGAGGTGCATCTATTTTAAAAAAAATCATATTTGTGCATCGTACTCAGGTACGTATAAACTAAGCTCAATTTTTGAAGATTTAGAAGCTTGTAACAGTGATGTGTCATAATTTAAAATAGAGAGTTGAGGGTTGTTACACTACATCACTATGATAATCTTACTTGAACGCGTTTCGGGAGACGGCTTGTCCCCATCGTCAGCATTCTCTCTCAACTGATATTTGCCGGTCATCGTCTGGGGGATGTGTGTGGTTTGTGGTGTTCTCTGGTGCTGGGCTGATGAACCTCCAAAGGCTGTTGGGTGGCGGCAGTTCAAAATTCATTAGGTGATTCCTGTGTTTGACAATATGTATTTTTTCCCAGATGTCCAATTCATTGCTGCTGTTGATCGGTTTTAAGAGTTTTATGTTTGGAGTGATATCATGGTTTGAAGACCAGAAATGATGTGCTACTGCTGATTTATCTTGCTGCTTTTGGTAAATGCATCTCATATGCTCTTTAAGTCTTATTTCAAGATTTCTTTTTGTTCTTCCTATATATACCAGGTTACATTCATTACAATCAATTTGATATATACCAGCTGATTTATCGTTGGGGATAGGATCTTTTGTTCTGTTGCATAGTAGTTTCTGTATGTTGTGGTTATTCTGTGGAGACAGGATGATGGGTGATGCCCTTGGACACATCATAAATTTCAAAGGATTTTCAAAAAATACAACATCACCCTGTCTCCACAGAATAACCACAACATACAGAAACTACTATGCAACAGAACAAAAGATCCTATCCCCAACGATAAATCAGCTGGTATATATCAAATTGATTGTAATGAATGTAACCTGGTATATATAGGAAGAACAAAAAGAAATCTTGAAATAAGACTTAAAGAGCATATGAGATGCATTTACCAAAAGCAGCAAGATAAATCAGCAGTAGCACATCATTTCTGGTCTTCAAACCATGATATCACTCCAAACATAAAACTCTTAAAACCGATCAACAGCAGCAATGAATTGGACATCTGGGAAAAAATACATATTGTCAAACACAGGAATCACCTAATGAATTTTGAACTGCCGCCACCCAACAGCCTTTGGAGGTTCATCAGCCCAGCACCAGAGAACACCACAAACCACACACATCCCCCAGACGATGACCGGCAAATATCAGTTGAGAGAGAATGCTGACGATGGGGACAAGCCGTCTCCCGAAACGCGTTCAAGTAAGATTATCATAGTGATGTAGTGTAACAACCCTCAACTCTCTATTTTAAACGTATAAACTATGTGGTGTATAGCATTTGTTTTGTTTTTCATGTAATAATTTGAGCGCTAGTCACATTAGGTGGGACTTAATTTTTTTTTCTTTCTTTCTCTGCTCATGTGTACTCTGTTTTGAAACCTTGGATTTGTATCCAAGTGGCTTGCGTGTCAAGTCTTTGTAAACAATATGCTGGTGTAGTCTCCTAATATTTTGCCGTGGGCGCTTAAATTACAGTATTACTGGTATTGGTTCTTAGCTGGCCGCGTGGTGGTATTCCTAGTTACACTCATGTGGTGTTATAAGTGCTTAATTTGTTGTAATCTGTAATGTTGATCTTTTATATTTTTCTCATTTACTGGTTGAGGTTATCCTTGTTCTGTGCTGACGCAATGCCTAAGCGACGTACTACGCAACAGTCTGATGTGGTCATTGCACCAATTAGTGAACATAGTGAAGAAGAATCTATTTCTAGCACTAGTACACCTGCTGTTACTCAATTGTTACCAGTAATACCTAATCCGCCTGTTTCGGCGAGCACAATGCTGTCAGCTGTGTGTAGACCGGTCATTGAACTCTCTTATTTTGAGAATTCCAGTAAGTTATCAGCATACGAGTTCCTCCAAAATTTTGAAATGGTCGCTGCTGCTAATGGTTGGTGTGATGAGATGAAATTGAAATGTTTTCCATGTTACTTGAAAGATACTGCTGCATTGTGGTTTCAAACTTTTCGCCACCGGCATCCTTGCCATGATTGGCTTTGCCTTGAAGCCAGAATTATAAAGGCAATAATTATCATAATATTCTGAGAAGGATAGCGATATACAATAAGTAATAATATATTTAAAATCAGTGTATGTATAAAAAGGAGAAGCATTGTGAAAATTGTTGACTGATAAAAGCGACAGAAAGACCAGACATGCACAGTTTTGTTAATTAGGGACCAGCCTCAGGTAAATACCATTGAAGCAAGTTTTTCCTGGTAAACAGCCGAGTACAGCTGCACTTAGCCTGGTGAAGGCCACTCTAGCTTCATGACGCTAAGTTTGAGGGGAGAGAGGGGAAGTTTAGGCGTTGGTTTTCCTTGTAGTAGCGTGGGTAGATCAGTCTGTCCTGAGTGCCTGGCGAGGACGGGACGACATTCTCGTCGAGTGAACATTGGCGGTGAACATGCTAGAGGGTAGAGCGCTTAGTCGCAGTTAATATTCTTCGGTCTTAGTAAAGACAAAGTAACTTTGTATGCATTTAATAGTGATCGGCAAACCGCAGTATTATTTTAAATAGTGAATAAAAGTGTTCCAAGACAGCGTTTGTGTGTTTCTCTGTACACACCCACGCATACCCTGAGGTTAAGGTTTCATGCTGGAGCAGCCGTGGCAAAAGTAGAACCAACTGGGAGGAGACAAGCAGCAACCGTGAGGCAAAGGTACTGCTACCATTGTTGGAGGACGTACCGTGGCTGCGTCATATTGCGCCTAACGTGGGGCAGAAAGAGTTACCTACGTCAGCCTGACTACGCAGTTCCTAAATGCTTTTCAGATGACTAACCAGAGTGATATCTTAGAAATTAAACTCAGACAGCGTGTGCAGTTAGATGATGAGCCTGTCATTAATAATGTCTATGATGTGTTATCACTGTGTGATTAAGTAAATCCAGATGTCTCAGTTTGAACAAATTAAACACCTGATTAAAGGTCTTAAACCTCTCTATGTACAGGCATTGCTACCATTAAATCCTCAAACTGTTGACAAAGTGATGCAAATAATTCGACGAGTTGACAAGGCACAATTTTATATGCAGAACCGACAACATCTAGTGTCTGCCCAATCTCAGGCTGCAGTGTTTACACCATCTACTTCTGTGACTAATACCACATCTGTTCCTGTTGGTACTTTTCCGGCTACTGGTCAATTACCACATGCTACTTCTCTTGGGGACGTACCTGTCGATCCCATGAAACAGCTGATTGATCTTGTGGAACATTTATGTAACAAAGTAAATCAGTTTCAGTTACCACCTGCTGTACCATCTTCGTGGAGACCTACACAGCTTCCACGATCATCTGATATGTAACATGCGGGGCCATCTGGCTCATTTCTGTCACAGCCATTTTCCACAGACAAAGAACGACTGGTGCCTAGCCTCTTACGACGAGACTTAGCGGCATCACCACCAGTGCAGCTGCACCTCAACAGGATCAGGTCAGATCTTATAAGTTCTCAGTCGTATTGCCCAGACGGAAGTTTCCATCTTGCTCGACACAGGAAGTGCAGTCAGTATTGTATATGCTGCCTATATTCTTGATCTCTCTACACTGAAACCCATAGAGATGTTACTTCGAACTGCAGGTAACAAGCTACTTGATGCACTTTACCACAGTTTTGAAATTTCATATTAATGATGTTCTTTTTCAGGAAGATGCATTAGTTGTAAAAGATCTTTCTCATGGCTTAATTTTAGGCAATGACTTTTTACATGCTCATGGTGTTGTAATTAACTATGCACAAAATTTAATAACATTGAATTCTTCCGAGGATAATTCTTTTAGTATACCAATTCACCAGGTACAAGGTCCTTTTGCTGACATGGCAGTGAATCCTTTACAAGATAAAGAATGTAATGACTCTGTTATTAAAGTGACAGTTGTAAATGATGTGAAAATTCCACCATTATCTACGTGCTATGTAACAGTTCAACCCTCGTCAGAAATCAGTAATGAGGTTATGTTTGAAACTGCTGTCAGCATTATGCAGAAGAAAAATCTCTCAATTTCATCATTGTTGTGTCATTCTACATGAATTAACTATACCAGTTCATAATAACACTGCAGTTCCACAAACACGGTTTGCTAATACAGTTAGTTTTAGCTAAAGTTTATGATGTTGCACTAGTTCAGAGTAATTGTGTGTCTTCATCAGATGTTACCCCTATGCCAGCTTCAAATTTTAATTTTAATATAAATGATAAATTACTAAACACTCAAAATGCTGAATTGCATTCATTGTTGTTGAAATATAGTCATCTTTTTGCCACCACATTGCAAGAACTTGGTATCACTGATGTTGCAGAATTTGATATTAAAATAACTGATTCCAAACCAATTAAACAAAGACGTTACAGAGTTCCTCATTAACAAAAAGAAATAATTGCTGAACAAGTTAAGGAAATGCAAGATGCTGGAATTATTAAGGAATCACAGTCCTCTTGGGCTTCTCCTGTTGTGTTAGTGAAAAAGAAAGATGGTTCCATGCGGTTTTGTGTCGATTATAGGAAATTGAATGCTGTTACAGAAATCACCTCTTTCCCTTTGCCATTGATAGATGATTTGTTAAGTTATCTGGGGGAGGCTAAATGGTTTGTCTCACTAGACTTGTTGCCAGCATATTTTCAAGTACCTACTGCAGAGGATAGTCAGAAATTTACTTCTTTTGTTACTTTTTAAGGTCAATATCAATTTACTCACTTAAGTTTTGACTGGCGAATGCTCCTAGATTCTTCAGTTACATAGCAGACAAGTTATTAGGTGTTCTCAATTTTAAAAAGGCTATTACATATTTGGATGATATTGTCGTTTTTGCTAAAACTTTTGAACAGTTGTTACAAAATTTTGAAGCTGTTTTTCAACGCCTGGATCACCATAAATTCAAACTCAAACCAGCAAAGTGTTTCTTCGCTATGCAAAAAATCAAGCTCTTAGGCTTTGAAGTCTTCAAAGATGATATTTCTCCTGATTCTGATAAAATAATTTCCATTCAAAACTTGCCTCGTCCTAAAAATGTCAGATATGTAAGGAAAGTTTTGGGCTTATTTAATTTTTACAGGAAATTCATCAAAGATTATGCAAATATTGCTCAACCACTTATTCAACTGACTCAGAAAGATCAAAGTTTTATTTGGGAACCTGATCAGCGAGCTGCATTTCAAAAGTTGAAAGACTCATTAGTCTCTGCTCCTGTCTTAGCTCACTAAGATTGGCTGCTAGGTGGCTTCTGAGTGTAGGCACTGCGTTTGTGAGCTCCCGTATTTTTACTTATATTTTCTTAAAACTTTCATCTCTCAGTAGTTGAAACTTTTAGGAGTGTAGTCGAGTTTAAAGTGCAGCTGCTTTCACATAAGAATATATTTTTATTATACATTGTAGTGTAAAAAACAAATAATACTGTGTGTTAATATCAGCTGTTTACGTCCGCCATATTGAATTGATCTGTTTGTGTTTGTATAGCCTATTTTTTCGTGTTTTCTGTCTTTGGACGCTTAGTGACTTGTATTTGTGCATAACTAGGAAATTACTTAGTGCATTACTAGTGATTTAAAAGGTGAAATAAGTGCTTGGTGTATTACCAGTAGTTTAAGAAGTGAAATAAGTGTTTTGGTGCGTTACTAGTGGTTGTAAGTTAGGTAGACATGAATTAGATTATCTCTTTGTAACTGTATGTTATTTCTGTGCGTGTGTGTTGTAGGGTAACTTATTAAGATATAAAGCTGTAGGTGTATTATAAATTGGTATAACTGTAGTAATTTCTTTGGATAACTGCGACATAATAGTGGTGTTTTAAAATAAACCGTCCCACCCTTCCGTTGAATGTAAACAAACCTAACTGCTAGTGTATTTTGAAAAAACATTGTAGTCGTAACATAAGTGCTTGCAGATTGTACTAATCTTCTGACGGTGTTAGTTTACCTTTATTGTCTCTGTCAGTGCAGTGTGCTAATAATGACTGGTAAATCATGTGATCTTAGTGGTAATTGTGGTGCTTGTCGCCGGAGGGTTAGCCAGGGTGTTTTCTGTGCAGGATGTAAGTTTTGGTTTCATTGGGCGTGTGCGAACATTGTTAGTGAGAATGTGAGTAATTGTGCGGAGTGGTTCTGTGAACTTTGTTATAAGGCACTGGTCAGAAAGCACGAGGAAACCATTTCCAACCTGAGAAAAGAACTAGAATTTTTCAAAAGAGAAACTAGAAGCACTGTTTCGGCTTCAAATATTTTGGCTAATAACTTTCAGGACTTCAGGATGGTATCTAAGAAAAATCTCAGGAGGAAAAGGCGTTTCTCTGCAAATGATCAACATCTTGTCCAACTGAGCAACAGATTCACTGTTCTTGAAATACTGAATGTTGATCAGGCCACAAATCCCCAAGAACAGGTCTTAGATGAATCTGTAAATCACACAGTTGTTGATTGGGAGTAGTCATGGGAGGGGCATAGCATCCCTGCTCAAACGGGACTTGGAGTGTGATTATGATGTAGTAGGCATAGTTAAACCCAGTGCTGATGTCACTGAAGACCTGGTAAAGCTAACTGCAGGTTTTACCAAGAGGGATCATGTAGTGATAGTGGGTGGGCCAGGGAATAGCCTGGATAGAAATAGTAGCTATATTATTGAAAAGGATCTGTGTGACATCAGTGAGACCAGCAACCATACTAATGTGAAGGTAGTGGGACTTTTACATAGGCATGACAAGCCTCAGCTTCATTGGAGGGTGAGGGATATGAATCTGAGACTTGAGCGTGCCTTGTTAAGTCCTGCTGCATCTCACATGTGTATGATAGATGTCGACGGTATAGGCAGGAATGGTTATACCTCTCATGGCCTACACCTAAATTCTAGAGGCAAAGAGAAGCTTTCTCTTCTTACTGCTGACAGAATTAAGGGTAAAATTCCTGTTGTCACTAGTAGGAGGTCTTTTTTAGGTTAAGTATGTCCCATAGTCAACATAATCATAGACACTTAAAGCAAATTGAGATAACCATCCCAAATACCTCTGTATCCACAAGTAACTATAGAAATAATGCTTCTGACATCAATAGTAATGATGATAATAATAAAAATAAAAACTGCCTGTTCGTATTTCATCAGAATAAAGAGGCTTAAGAAACAAAGTAGATGAACTTACTATTAGTCTTAATACTGAAAACCCACTGCCACACATTTTATGTTTATCCGAACACCACTTGACACAACAGGAATTTCAGCCAATTTTACTGCATGGGTACTCTTTAGCAGCAGAGTTTTCAAGAAAAATCTTACATAAAGGTGGGGTTTGTATATATGTCAGAAATGATATGACTTATAAAGTTTTGGATTTATCCAAGTTTTGTAGTAAACAAAACCTTGAACTCTGTGCAGTTCAGCTAAATGAAGGTAAATTTAATTTAACTATAGTAGACCTTTATCGATCTCCCTTAGGCAATTTTGAAATATTCAGAAAGCAACTTGAACATCTTCTAAAATTTTTATTCAAACCAAAAAGAGAATTAATCATATGTGGCGATATAAATGTTGATTATTTGAAACCTAGTCCTCAAAGGGAACAACTCAGCACTTTACTTACAACATACCATATGACACATACAGTAAACTTTCCAACAAGAATCCAAAACAGCTCCTCTACAGCTATAGATAATATATTTGTAAACTCAGATAGCATTAATTTTTGCAATGTCTCATCAAAATCTAATGGCCTGTCGGATCACGATGCACAAGTTCTACACATTAAAAAGTTAAATTTAAAATCCAAACCTAAATATACTTATCAGAAATCTAGGGAAATAAATGAAAATACTCTGAGTGAGTTTAGCAAAATACTTGAACTTGAATCATGGAATCAAACTTACCAAACGAATGGAACCAATAATAAATATAACATCTTTCTTCAGTGTTTCAAAACCCACTTTGACGCTTGCTTCCCGGTTAAGTTAAACAAAATATCTAACTTCAAAAGAGAGAATGCCTGGATCACTTTAGGAATTAGGACGTCATGTAGACGTAAAAGAGAATTATATGAGCAAGTAAGAATTAGTAATAATATAGATTTAAAACACTACTTCAAAAAATATTGTAAGCTTCTAAAGAAGGTAATAAAAGCGGCTAGAATATTGCATCACAATAAACAGATTCAACTCTGACAATAAAATAAAAACTACTTGGAATATCATAAAAAGAGAAGCGGGTAAATCCTCATTACAAAATGACTTAATAACATTAAACATTGATGATCAAGAAATTAGTAAACCTCATGAAGTTGCAGAAATATTTAACAAATTCTTTTTGGATGTAACAAACAAAATGAGTATTAATTTTGGAAGTAAAGAGGCAGCTTTGGAATTTCTAAGATCAAATTTCACTAATGAAGTGCCTGAATTTAAAGTTAACCTGACAATGCCTTCTGAAATAAACAAAATTATTAACTCCTTCAAAACAAAAAATTCTTCTGGTTATGATGAAATAACAATAAAAGTCTTAAAATCATGCTCATCTCAAATTTCCACTCCCCTTAGTTATTTGTGCAATGAGTCACTAAGGTCAGGAATTTTCCCTGACAGAATGAAATTTTCCATTGTTAAACCACTTTTCAAAAAAGGCGAACGCAATAATGTTTCAAATTATAGACCAATATCTCTCTTGCCAATTTTCTCAAAAGTTCTTGAAAAGGTGATGTTTAATAGACTTTATAAATACCTTGAATGTAACAACATACTTGCCAGGGATCAGTTCGGGTTCAGAAAAGGAATGTCGATCAATAATGCAACTTATAAACTTACTCATGAAGTGTTAACTGCATTAAACAAAAAAATGCATGTAGGTGGGAGTTTTTGTGACTTAGCAAAGGCATTTGACTGTGTTAATCATGATATTCTGATAGCAAAATTGAAATTCTATGGACTAAAAATGAAAGTCTAAGTTGGTTCGTATCATATCTAAATGAAAGAAAACAAAGTGTTGAAGTTGTCAATGATATTGAATTTGGAAAACATACATCAAAATGGAAAACAGTAACACATGGAGTGCCCCAAAGTTCAGTCCTAGGACCTTTATTATTCCTGATCTATATAAATGACCTATCACTTTATATAAAGGATATTGCAAGTATAATTCTGTTTGCTGATGACACGAGTGTTCTGGTGACAAGTAAAAACTTGAATGAGTGTGTAATTAAATTGAATTATGTTTTGAACTGTATGTCACACTGGTTTAAAGCTAACAAATTATCTGTAAATCTAGACAAAACAAAAGTTTTAAATTTATAACCCATCGATCACTACACACTCCAATAGAAATTGGGATTAACGACATGTCACTAGAACAAATAGACAACATTAAATTTCTGGGCCTCCAAGTAGACAGATATTTAGATTGGAAAGTTCACATTACGTATATCATACCCAAACTCAGTTCTGCATGTTATGCTATCCGAGCATTGGTAAATGTCAGTTCTATAGATACACTTAAATTAGTATACTATGCATATTTTAACTCTATCATTGAATATGGAATATTATTTTGGGGAAATTCGGTAGAAAGTAAATGAAGATTCCTCATGCAAAAGAAGGTTATAAGAATCATTTCCAGCACTCATAGCAGACACTCTTGCAAACATCTTTTTAGAAAACTGAAGATATTAACCCTACCTTGCATGTATATATTTTCAATCTTAAAATTCTATGTATGCAATCGAGCCACATTTATTACAAACATGGAAATTCATGAGATAAACACTAGACAAAAGGGTAACATCCATCATCCCAGTGCAAAGCTTTCTTGCTTCCAGAAAGGTGTATATTACGAAACCATAAAAATATTTAATACTCTCCCTAATGATCTTAAGAGAAAACTTGACAATTTCAATGTCTTTAAAACTGCTGTTAAAGAGTACCTATGCTCAAAAGCATATTATTCTGTACAAGATTATCTGAATGACAAATTATCCTGATGATAATACTTACTACTACTCTGTAAGTAGTATTAGTAAATATTAATGACAATTGCCAGTCATATTTGATGCCTGCTCTAGAATTAATGAAGCTATTTAAATGTATGTATATTAAGAACTGACAGTAAATGCTATGCATTACAAATCAAATAGAACAAAATGATCAGACGAACAAAGGTAAAATCCTAGTGAACGTTAAAATAACTGTTCTTGCCTATACGTATGTTAACCTTATAACAGTAAGGAGGTATTCAACTCTGTACAAAATTACACTTGTTTTGCTTCATTTTGTATATAATATGTCTTTATTTTATTTTAAATGTTCTGTATACTATGTAATATTTATGTATGTATGTAACTTTATTGTACATTTCCTTGACACGCATATAGTATGTGTCTATTTTATTTCAAATGTTCCATATTCTGTGTAATATTTATGTTTATATGTAATTTTTGTACATTTCCTTGACATGTTCTATGTTCACAAGCCTTTACGGCTGCTAGTGAACTCACAGAATACAATCTAATCTAATCTAATCTAATCTACACTCCTGGTGCATATACTGAATTACACTCTGATGCAGTGGACTAGGGGTTGCTTCCGTTTTGTATCAAAAGATTGATAATGTGTTAAAACCAGTGGGCTATGCTTCAAGGACATGATCTAAATGTGAACGTAATTATAGTGTTCTTGAGTTGGAATTGTTGGCCATCTTGTTTGGGCTTACTTACTTTCGCAGTTTTGTATATGGCTATCTGATCATCACTCCCTTTGCTATTTGAATAATTTGATTGGACGCCTGGCACGATGGAATTTGAGTATACTATTTCCTACAAATCTGGTAAGAAACATGATGCTTTATCAAGATTTCCTGTGTTGCAACCCAAAGAGAATGAACTTGAGCAGCTCGAGGAATTTCCCACATGCTTATTGTCTTCAGTTAAAGTTGCTGACGAACAGAAACAAGATCCTGTGTTACTTCAGCTTATTGATGCTCTTAATGATCTTCAGTCAGCTCCTGCTAAAATTCAGAGACAAATTTCAACTTATACTCTCAAATCAGGTGTTCTTTACCGAAAAAATGCTGGCTCCACTGGCCCTCTCCATCTGTTGGTTATTCCAGAGGCACTGAAACATGAAATTCTATCCTCGTGTCATGATGATCCTCTTTCAGGTCATTTAGGCTTTTCTAAAACATATCCTAAGATTCACTACAGTATTATTGGATTGGGATGAAAAAAGGTATTGAACAATTTGTGCGTACCTGTCCCAGTTGTCAAACCAGAAAAGGACCTAAACATCAAAAGCCAGCGGGTTTGTTACAACCAATTCCTGTTACTTCTGTAGGCGAGCGGTGGGGTATTGATTTACTTGGGCCTCTCCCACGCTATAATTCTGGACACAAGTACATCATTGTCGCAACCGAGTATGCTTCTCGCTGGGTCGAGTCTGCGTCGCTCTCTTCACCAACAATTCCACAAGTTGCTAAGTTTATTTTACATATCATCATCTGTAGGCATGGAGCCCCTGCTACCTTGTTGTCCGATCGAGGCTCAGTATTTCTAAGTGAAGTGACACAAGAATTGTTGAGATCTCCCTCAGTGTCTTCTAGTTTTACTAGTGCTTACCATCCAGCTTGTAATGGATTAACTGAAAGATTCAATCACTCTCTTGAATATGCTTAGCCATTTTGTTGACACTAACCAAAAGAACTGGAGCTCAATTTTGCCCTATGTAATTTTTTCTTACAACTCAAGTGTTCAGGAGTCTACTAAATTCTCACCTTTTTTCTTGATATATGGTCGGGAGCCTTCTTTACCTAATCAGGTTCAGCTGCAAGCTACATCTAATGACCTTTTTGTGAAACAAACCTTACAAGTGATTCAGAAGGCACGTGAGGTGCTGTTGCCAACATTACTAAACAACAAGTGAAACAAAGAGAAACATTTGATGCAAAACATAGATGTGGTTTATAATGTAGGTCAATTAGTCAAAGTTTTTACTCCTATAAGAAAGAAACAAAGGTAAATGTACAAAGTTGTTACATAAATATTTTGGACCTTTTGAAATTATCCAACAGATCACTCCTATTACCTATCTTGTTGGTTGGCCTCATGCTCCTCGTACCAAACATCAGAGTGTTCATATGTCACGCCTTTACCCTTACTATGATCCTGTGGGTCCTTATAGACTGTAAACTTTGTGTTTTGTGATGCTGTTTTCATTATCATATTTGCCTGATGTTGGCATGAAGTGTGTATTACAAGAAATTGAAAGTTGCACTGGAATTTTTTGTTAAAAAAAAAAGAAGAAAAGAATAGAAAAACAACCTGTAAGTATGTACACATTGTGTGTACCGAAGTGTGGTATGTATATTTTGAACAACTGAAAACTTTCACAATGAAGACAGGTATGCTAAATTTTTGTTTTAATGACCAATGCTTAATTAGGCTTTGATTTTCAGGAATGAAGTTTATGTTTTGCTAAATTGAAGATTTGTCACCATTTTGTGTCATGAAAATTTTGGATTTTGTTTTGGGCAAGAGAGATTATTTGGTTTGTTATCTTATGCTGCACTGTATGTGTCTGATGTGTACTGTGTGTTTAATTTTGTTTGACTTCCAGGAATGATATGTGAAAGTCTTACTTTGGTAATGATGTGCTTTGTTCTGTTGCATTCTTTTGGCTTGATTTTGTGTTTCATTATGATGCTGTGATTTTTCTTTGCAGAAGTTGTTGCATAAATTTTGTGTGTGTATGTGTGTGTGTGTGTGTGTGTGTGTGTGTGTGTGTGTGTGTGTGTGTGTGTGTGAGGTTATGTGAACAGTATATGGAAGATTTGCCTCGGTGGGAGTGCCAAAGAGTAACCCCGATGGTAGTAGTGAGACATGACGAGTTTGTCAGCTTCGATGGGATAGCTACAATGTACTCTTGAAGTTTGAATGTTTGAGTTTTCAGGAGGGCTAACAAGTACCTGGAAATTCGTTGTGATGAGTCGAGAGATGTTCTGCATATTGGTGTTGCTGAAAAGTGCCCAGTATAGCGTATGTGATGTGTTCACAAAAGAGATGTAATGCAATGAGAATCATTTTTTTTCGAGTTTATGCAACAAGTTTTAGTACCATCTATTTTCCAGCTTCATTTTGATTCTGTAGATGTGGATGCAACAGTGTAATGCTATGTTATTCCTGAAATGTTAATGTGATTTGTTCAGTTTATGTCTATGTCAGGTATCTGACTGTGTATGCTGTCGTTGAGAACTAGGATGACAACGATAGGAATGATGATCTTCATCATAAGAATGATGCTAACGAGGAGGATATGATAGTAATGTGAACGAGAATTTGTGTTCTTGAGAGTGAAGCATGTAGTAATGTTCACAGTAGCTTTGGTAGTTATTCAAGTGAATGTTTTATATATTACTTGACACATGGTTGTTATGAATGATTTTGTTTCATTGTCATGTATGTATGAATGATAAGTGCACTTATTTATTCTGTTAGTTAGTTGTACCAGCTGGTCAGATTTAATATTGGGATCCCAAATGATTTGCTATATTTGTATTGTGTTATTATGTGTAGACAATTGACATAATATTGATGTATTTTGACAGTTTCATGTCTGTTTACTCTGATTCTTAAGCATTTATTGTACAATTTTAACCTGTGATCCTTTGAAAAATTCAGTTTTTATGTCAATATGTAATCAATTTTTTTTTCCTTCTCTCAGAACTAAAATTAAATGTTTGTAAATTTTTGCCAAATTTGTAGCATTTTCTGTTCATATTATTTTAAATGACATACTATTTTCTTATTCTAAGTATGATGATGTTTTGGGAGCACAAGTTATACCTGTTTGTAATTCATGCTGTAGTGATTTTGCTGGTTGCGGAGCACGAGTGTCCACTGTGGAGTGAACCCGCTGTATAGAGACACGTCAGAGGCTGCATATATACACCAACGAGAGCTGCTGCCTGTTCATTAACTGCACTGTATGTGGCAAAATGAGCCACTATTTAGGGGGGCAATCCAAGCCAGCGATTGCACCCCACATCATCAGCGACTTGCATCAACAGTTAGTAAAGACTCTGCAGCTGAAACTTCGTTGTGGATGATGTTGAAATTCCACCCATGAACAGTTATGTCGAGATTTGGTGCAGTGTAGTGCGTGTGTAACAGTGGCAGCAATGTATAATGTGCGTCTGCGGGGTTCACTCAAACAGACAAGATAACATCTTAATAAATATCGTCGGTGGCACTCGAGACTCCATTATGTTTGTATAAGCTTCACACACATGTTAACAGGCATTCAAATATTCAACTTCTTCTTTGAGACATTTCTGCTCCATCTTATCTTTGTAAACATCCAGGTAGTTTTTTTTTGTAATAATTTTGTGAATATGTCATTTATTTCCTTTCCTGTAATTTTTTTTAAAAATCCTTCTTACTTTGACGAGGACATCGATTTTGGTAGCCAGGGGGAGATGTGGCATTTGGTTGTGGTAATACATTTGTAAGAACACATGTGGTTATGGTAACATTTGTTTGGGTTACTCTCAAAGTTGGGAGCACAGTCCGGAATGACGTAATAGGAGTGGGGGTAAACCAGTTGTATTTGGAGTAAGTGTCTAGGACGCTCGCTCTTCTAACTTAACCAGTGAGCAGTGTAGATATGTAGGAGTAGACGCTCCATCAAGCAGAAGGTAACATTTATCTTTATCAATTTTGAATATAACTTACCATCCAAATATCCATAATGTAGATTATTAATGTAGACAGATCCTTCTTTCCTTCCCCATAATGATCTAGGAATATTTTAAGAGTTTTCAGGTGTTTTTTTAGGAACTTTTATTAGCTCGCCCCGTCGGACCTCATGTAGATTGCTGTGAGTTAGATCCCGGTACCATGCTCTACCCCCCGTGATATGTGAGAATATAAGAGGTTACGACACTATTAAATTCACGATGGAGGTGGAGAATGACAATGTTTTACCATTCCTAGACTTGAAGATTATCAGACATGAAAATACACTCAAATTTGGAGTTCATAGAAAACAAACTCATGTAGGGAATTATGTTAAAAGAAATAGGTGCAAACCCACTTCTCATCAATAGCCTAATATACAGATTCCTTTAACACAGGAGGAATATGACAAACAATATCAATGTATATTAAGCAGAGTGCTCAAGACGTCACACCACATGGCAGCTGAGGATGAGGTCAACAAGAAGGTTAAAGTGACCACTGTCTCGTATGTGTCCCAAGTTTAATAATGAATATTGACATTTTAAGGTAACCAGATTCTCTTTGTCTAACATCAAACGTTGGGCTAAATAAGATTTAATTTGATATTTGCTACCCTTTCAAAAATAACTTTTATCTCTGTTAAACCTCACACAAACTTCTACTGGTGCTATTAATAATTAGTGATAATACAATATTTGTATTTTGTAAAATTAGTTAATCTATTTTGTCCCAATGAATTTAAAAGTTGGTTTTTATATGAACCACAAATATATATATATATATATATATATATATATATATATATATATATATATATATATATTTTTGGCAAAAGTATCATAAAATTTTGTTGCATTATTAACAAAAAAATGAAAAAATGTGATGCAAATCCTTTAAAAATTTAACCAATAAAACACGCTCCTGCTGATGATAATATTGAAGGACATGTTCCAGGCCTCCCCGGCATTTGACAATTATGAAGACTGAGGAAACCTGGAAAAAATCTTTCAGGGAGGCCACTTTCGGTGGGATTTGAACAGTGGACCTCCGTTTCATGAGTGCATGTCAGTATCCTAATGATTGAAACTACACAGTGGGAAATGGCTATTCTGATCTGCGTGCACTTTCCCTCCTCTCTGTGTGCCGTGTTACACTGTTGTCTTATCCTACGTGAGAGCTGTGCATGCACCTGACATAGTAAAACCATCTATTCTTGATGACATCAGAGAAAAGTTACAACTACATAAGTCTCAAGGAATCTCTGAGAAAGCCTGCACAGGAATTACAAATTTTGCAAACCTTGACTTGCAATGCCACTAAACTTTTAATTAAGCATGGTTTTATTTACTTGGCCATGAATTAATCACTGCTAATGAGAGATGTGTGGATAACATCTTCTATAACGAACGCATGTTGTGATATCCGGGCAAACCGTGTGCTTCCCTCAGGTGGTCACGTGTTCTAACGACAGCTCTGTATAATTCAATTCAAAGTTGTGCTGCTACGAGAAACATATTATACTTTATGTTACACAAGTACACGATAGAGTTGGTTAGTGTAAGCATGCAAATGGACTAAGGTTCAAAACAAGATTCATGTAACCTTTTAGTATCTTTGCAATTAATGGTTTCAATTCTGATAACAATGTATTCTCTCATCAAAAGAGATTTGTGGCTTCCTGCATATACGAGGGTAATCCCAAAAGTAAGGTCTCCAATTTTTTTTAAAATACAAAGAAACTTTTATTCTCAACAAATGGTACATAGTTTTGAAGCTTTAACATTTGTCTATTTTTCCACATAATCGCCATTTCGGTCGATGCATTTTTGTAGACACTGTGGCAGTTTTTGTATGCCCATGTCATACCAGCTTGCCGCCATGCTCTTGAAAAAGTGATGGACCTCATTTTTCACTTCATTGTCGTCACCAAAGCGCCTTCCAGCCAAGTGTTCTTCCAACTTGGGAAACAAGTGGTAGTCACTGGGTGCTACGTCTGGACTATAGGGTGGATGGGTGATGGTTTCCCATCCAAACTGTTGCAGCAGATTCATGGTTTGACGGGCGGTGAGGGGGCGAGCATTGTCATGGAGAAGGCTTATGCCCTTGCTCAACATTCCTCTTCTACGGTTCTGAATTGCCCGTCTGAGTTTTTTAATGTCTGACAATACCTGTCGGCATTTATTGTTGTCCCAGGATCCATAAAGTCAACCAACAATATCCCCTTTCGGTCCCAAAACACAGTTGCCATGACTTTACCGGCAGACTGTGTTCTCTTGAATTTTCGCGGCTTGGGTGAACTGGAATGCTGCCACTCACGTGATTGTTGTTTGGTCTCAGGTGTGAAGTGGAAAGCCCAGGTTTCATCACCCATAACTATTGAATCCAAAAGGTTGTCCTTTTCGTCTGCATAGCGTTGAAGAAATTGGTGGGAAGTTTCAGCGCGTTCTCTTTCGTGATCTTCTGTCAGCATTCTTGGGACCCATCTTGCACACACCTTCCGAAATTTTAACTCTTCAATCAAAGTCCGATGAATACTGCTTCGAGAAATCTCAGGAACAACAATGCAGAGCTCATTGAGAGTGATCCGCCAATGTTGAAGCACGATTTGTTCAACCTTTGTGATTGTTTCGTCAGAAATGGACAGTCTCCCGCATCTTTCCTTGTCATGAATTTCCATGCGACCATTTGCAAATTCTCTACACCACTTGCAGACATTTTTGACATCCATTCAAGACTCTTCATACACTTCCATCAACTGTCGATGAATTTCGACAGGTTTAACCCCTTTTGCACTCAAAAAGCGAATAACTGTGCGAACTTTGGACCTGGCGGTAGTGGCTAACGGGAGCTCCATTATAACTGGCTGCCAAGCCAAGACTGAGGGCGCTAAGGCATGTGCGGTGGTTTCGGAAGAGAGTGGGGGAGGAAGGAAAAAAGCAGTATGGCCAACATCCACACAGTTTCCCTGCGATCCCAGCACTTTGGAGACCTTACTTTTGGGATTACCCTCGTACATTCATTTTTATGGTAGATTTGCAGAAAGCAGATAAAACAGGTTTAATGCAAGGTTGTAAACATTCAGGTACATAGGAAACTTGCCTCAGGTTGAGAAAATAGTTTTCACGATCATTCTGGGGAATGTGTAGCTGGCTAATGTTTTTTATGTTTATACATAATAATTCCGCAAGCACTAGCACGGCTAGTTTTAGAGAGATCTCCAGCATATTTCCATATTTTTTTGGGGGGAGGGTAATTTGTATAGTCCCCTTTAAGTTCTATGGTCATATCAGGGGCTCTGACTTCAGAAGCTACAAACGGTTGTGGTGTTTTCACTTGCTGAAATGTACATCTGTTGGTTTTTGTTACTTTTTATCATGAAACTAGGACACATTCACTCCCACACTCATACTTCCAGACTCTGCGAAGTATAGGGAATGATTCTAATTAACTCCATTATTATGGACAGAAAGGTTCTGACACATGCAGATATCCTTCACCTCTTACGACAGAATGGTTCTGTCACATGCAGATGTCCTTCACCTCTTATGTAAGAAAGGTTCTGTCACATGCAGATATCCTTCACCTCTTACGACAGAAAGGTTCTGCCACATGCAGATGTCCTTCACCTGTTACAACAGAATGGTTCTGTCACATGCAGATGTCCTTCACCTGTTATGACATAAAGGTTCTGTCACATGCAGATGTCCTTCACCTGTTATGACAGAAAGGTTCTGTCACATGCAGATGTTCTTCACCTGTTAGACAGAAAGGTTCTGTCACATGCAGATGTCCTTCACCTCTTACGACAGAAAGGTTCTATCACATGCAGATGTCCTTCACTGTTATGACAGAAAGGTTCTGTCACATGCAGATGTCCTTCACCTGTTATGACAGAATGGTTCTGTCACATGCAGATGTGCTTCACCTCTTATGGCAGAAAGGTTCTGTCACATGCATATGTCCTTCACCTGTTATGACAGAAAGGTTCTGTCACATGCAGATGTCCTTCACCTCTTATGACAGAAAGGTTCTGTCACATACAGATGTCCTTCACCTCTTATGACAGAATGGTTCTGTCACATGCAGATGTCCTTCACCTCTTATGACAGAAAGGTTCCGACACATGCAGATGTCCTTCACCTCTTACGACAGAAAAATTCTGTCACATGCAGATGTCCTTCCCCTCTTATGACAGAAAGGTTCTGTCACATACAGATGTCCTTCACCTCTTATGACAGAATGGTTCTGTCACATGCAGATGTCCTTCACCTCTTATGACAGAAAGGTTCTGACACATACAGATATCCTTCACCTCTTACGACAGAATGGTTCTGCCACATGCAGATGTCGTTCACCTCTTATGACAGAAAGGTTCTGTCACATGCAAATGTCCTTCACCTGTTATGACAGAAAGGTTCTGCCACATACAGATGTCCTTCACCTCTTACGACAGAATGGTTCTGCCACATGCAGATGCCCTTCACCTCTTATGACAGAAAGGTTCTGCCACATACAGATGTCCTTCACCTCTTACGACAGAATGGTTCTGCCACCTACAGATGTCCTTCACCTCTTACAACAGAAAGGTTCTGTCACATGCAGATTTCCTTTACCTCTTACAACAGAAAGGTTCTGCCACATACAGATGTCCTTCACCTCTTACGCCAGAATGGTTCTGCCACATACAGATGTCCTTCACCTCTTACAACAGAAAGGTTCTGTCACATGCAGATTTCCTTCACCTCTTATGACAGAAAGGTTCTGTCACATACAGATGTCCTTCACCTGTTATGACAGAAAGGTTCTGCCACATGCAGATGCCCTTCACCTATTGTGGGCGAAATGGTTCATTTGTTATACACCAAGTGTAATAATTGAAGCACACTGTGAAGGAATTCTACCACTTATGTGTGTATGAAAATTTTCACTCCCGCTGGTTATATGAGTCTATTTATTGTAATATGTTGCACGACAGAATCCATCAGAAGAGAAGTTTGAGTTATGTGTGTCCCCTGTGAGGCTCTACTGTGTTTGAACCTTACCACAGCAAGGATTTTTGAAAATAAAGGAAGTATGCTTATGAATGTTGCTTTCCACATGGGGTATGACCTTTGGGGGATGACTGGAGGCTCACAGAGGGTGGATTCTGTTGCCTCAGATGTTAGGGTGATGAGGATAGTGGTGGAATGAGAGGACCTACAGCTTTTACCATGGTCTCTGAGCCACGTTGGGATACTTTCCATGTGCAAGTCAGAGGTGAAGGCATGGAACCGACTTACAATTGCTATCCGAGAGGCGGGAGTTGAACCCTGGACCCTCAGTACGAGAGGCGGAAATGAAACCACTGCACTGAGTGATAAGGTTATGAAGATCATTCATCACATCTTTATGCTTTTAGAAAGGGATCCTCTACGATTCATGGAATTTACTACAAGAAAGTATAAACCAGGATAAATGATGCCACACCAGGAAATTCTGGTCATTAGACTCTAGTTGCTGACTTTTCTTCAGCTAGCACACAAAGTACAGTCCCAGAAGAAGTCAATTACGTAACAACCTTCTTTGCATAATAAGCCCAAATTAGCTACCTAAGTTTTCAGGGTAGGGATTGTTTTGGCAATACAATTGGAATTGATGTTTACCTTTAGTAGGTATATCCTCATTGGTTGCAATTTCAGTAAAAATTTGCTTTTTGTTTAATTCAAATATCTTAAAAAGAATATCTGATGTTATACATTCACATGACTTTCTCTACCTTCTTTATCGTTTATTAGTGGGTATGCAAAAATTCTTAATAATGCTTATTTTTCTATTTACTACATTTTTATCCAAATAAACCTTTGCACAAACAGCTACATTACACATTTCGTTATAGAGAACAGCGATAGTCAAATGTTTAACAACTAGACGCTATATGCTGCCTCAAAATTCCATACTGTTTCCATGACATCGCGAGAAACAACTGAATGTTGAAAGAACTTTAAAGAATGACCAAGAAATGAAAAATTCGAAACATTAATAATGGACATTTCAGAAATGGCTTCTGTAACAAAAAAACTTATTTGAAATAAATTGCATGTTTTAAAGAGATGTACACTTTTTGTGTAGTATGTTTCCGTGTATCGCTTAACGTTTACTACTTATACAAGATTATATAAAATTCCTTATAATGAAAAGGACTTTAAAGGTTATTCCCAAAAATTCAAAATATACACTTTGTCATGTAAATATCTTTAATATACAGCATTTTAGTCAAAATCGTTTGCCATTTTTTCTAAAATTAAAATTTTAGAAAACGTTTCATGTAAACGGTAGTTGGGGTGGGGATTTTCTTGAAAATATGATACTGAACTTAAATCCCAAGTTTAGTACTCGCCCAACTTTTCGTTTCTGAGTTATGCTCTTCACAGAAACACATGGACATGTTTCCAAAAATGCTTTATTTGGATTCAAGGGGCCTCAAAAACATGTATTTCCGGTGAAATCTTGGTATCAAATTTTTTGATGGAATGCAATACTTTCCCTACTTACTATACGTCGAAGAGAAAGCAAAAATTAGATGTGTTACACTAATATTACTTTTTCTACTCATTCTTCCACAAACTATTCCGATTATTCTATCTACTTCTTGTTAAGCCACAGATTCATACATTGCAGTGTAGGATACAGAAGGTAAAGAGTGCATCCTTTCAAATTCCATATTATTTGCATTACCACAGAGAGAAAAAAAAGAACGAATGGCGACTTATCAGTTGAGTAAAGTATTGAAAACTCAAACCAATAATAAGGAACACCTCAGAAATAGTTAACTCCGGGAAAAAAGAAGTTTTTCATATAAACTATGTGCTTTAACCATCTACATTTTTTGTGTAGTAAGCTATTATGGTTTACTAAAGTCATTCAGAATAAAGACACTTCAAAGGCTATTCCCAGAAAATTCAAGATATACATCTTTTTCTCATGGAAATATTAAAACGTATGGTATTTTAATTAAAATGGCTCTTTAAACCATTATTGAGACGATAAAAGTTTTGAAAAATGTTCCCTTTAAAGGTAGTTTGGAGTAGACAGATTTTGTTAAAAATCTTTGTGTCACATCTTTGGAAAATACTTGATATAACACCCACCAGAATGGTATTTATCGGAATTTCCGTTTTTGAGTTATGTTAATCATAGACACATGGACCTTTTTTTTTTCTAACAATTCTTTTTGTGTTCAGGGGACATCAAAAATTGTATTTCTGGTGAAATCTGATATGGAACTTCTGGGTTGAGTATAATCTATCTCACATGTATTATCATCCATGGTGTAGTGGTTACCATGCTAGCCTCTAGTTCCCGGGTTCAAACCCGGCAGAGGGCGATGGATTTTTTCGGGCGTAAAAATCCTTAGCATGGCTTCCTTCGGAGACGAAGTAAAGCCGGTGGTCCCGTGTCATAGATTTATGCCATGTAAAAGAACCTCAAGCCTGATAAGAGACCTTTCACACCCAATATACAATGGGATGCTAAGGACCACAGTAGTTAAAGAGCATCCATAAATAAAACTCTTTGCCAATGTTACCTCGCTCATTTTGGGAGCAACTTTCTGACCAAGTGACACATTTTAATAGTCCCTTCCTCACTTTTGTTGTTGCTGAACCCAGAGGGCTTCCAGGTTCTCTTGTTGTGAGATACCACTGCTTGTTTATTAATGTTTTTAGGAAAACTGAACACATCATGGTTTTACTTCCCTGGTATACAATCTCTCAAACTGTTTGATATCAGCCTCTGCAAGTGTGTCGTATAAATCTTCTCTGCTGGAGTTGTAAGTGGAAGGTATGAGAAAACAACAGGAAGGGTCCAGTGAACGGGAAACTGACTCAAAATACTTACTTTTATGATGAAAAAGACCAATACAGGATGACTGTTTTGCCACAGTATTGTGTAGCCTGAGCTTATTGGGAGAAAAGCGGCCGACCAACTGGCCGGTTGAAGAGATAAGGGCGAGTAGCACTCTCACTCAGCGTAAACATCGCAAGCACTATTGAGACACAACCAGATTCTTATGAAAGCTTCTTTCACCCATCCCTGCGAACATTCTAGTGGCTATTTCAAGATTCTACAAATGAGGTTGTGACCATAGTCGAGATGTACAGTGAGAGATTAGTGAGGTCTTATGTTCAACGCCCCAGTGAGTGAAGAAGAGAATGCTGCGCCATTCCCAAGGAAAAGTGAACTATCACATTACTGAAGTGACAGTGGGAACTGAACTAGATCACATTAGTGAAGTGACAGTGGGAACTGAACTAGATCACATTAGTGAAGTGACAGTGGGAACTGAACTAGATCACATTAGTGAAGTGACAGTGGGAACTGAACTAGATCACATTAGTGAAGTGACAGTGGGAACTGAACTGATCACATTAGTGAAGTGACACTAGGAACTGAACTAGATCACATTAGTGAAGTGACAGTGGGAACTGAACTGATCACATTAGTGAAGTGACAGTGGGAACTGAACTAGATCACATTAGTGAAGTGACAGTGGGAACTGAACTAGATCACATTAGTGAAGTGACAGTGGGAACTGAACTGATCACATTAGTGAAGTGACAGTGGGAACTGAACTAGATCACATTAGTGAAGTGACAGTGGGAACTGAACTAGATCACATTAGTGAAGTGACAGTGGGAACTGAACTGATCACATTAGTGAAGTGACACTGGGAACTGAACTAGATCACATTAGTGAAGTGACAATGGGAACTGAACTAGATCACATTCGTGAAGTGACAGTGGGAACTGAATTAGATCACATTAGTGATTAGTCACAGTATGTTTTCAGGTTTTATGCTGAAGAGTGAGTAGATTATAGTGTGTTACTGTTGTGTTCATGAATTGAGAAGCTATTGACAAAACATAATTATGAACTTTTAGAATATTGATGTTTGCACTTTCCATAACTCATTTTTAAATGTAAGCAATATCAGTACTGTATATTTTGTCAAGAAACCTTTTGTTGCTATTTATAATCGTTGCTTTGTAACTGCTTAGCTTAAAAAAATGATTGCTATATTTTCAAACTGAGGTGGTGTCTTTATTGAACTCTTAAGCCAAGCGCAATATATTTCCTCTTAACTTGAGTGATAGTTTGAGAAAGTAAGAAATGTTTTCAAGCTGCTTGTAATATCATATTTTGAAATAGAATATGCCAGTTTAGTGCAAGTGAAAATGTAGTTCTAAATAAGGAAGGAAATTAAATAGGTGTACCAAAATTACTTCTTCAAATTGTATTAACACCCTCTGGACCAAAAGTCAAATCAAGTATCTTGCAATTGAAACATTGGTAAGCAAGATTCTCAATTATAAAAGTTGAAGCTATGATATTTAGCCAAGAAATTTGCCTCCCTCTCTCTCTCTATAAATTTGATGTATTGCATTCACAAAACTTTGTCCTCATTCTTCTACAAAAGCTTATTCTTCTGCTTCTTTTAATCGAGATAAAGTTTCGTTAAGCATTTCCTTGTAGATCTAAGGGTGTAGTGGGCTTAAGCGATAGTAAGACGTTAGATTGCATGTGATGGCTTTGAAATTCCATACTCTTTGCATAACCACAAGAAAAAATGAATAGCGACTTTCCTTTTTTCAAAGTCTGATGTGATACATATACATGACTTTCTCTACCCTTTATCGTTTATAAAGGGTATACACATTACTCTTACTCAAGATTACTTTTCATCTACTTCATTTTAATCCAAATAAACCTTTACAGAAACAGCTACATTACACATTTTGTTATAGAGAACAGCGATATTCAAATGTTTAACAACTGAACGCTATATGCTGCCTTAAAATTCCATACTGTTTCCATGATATCGCGAGAAACAACTGAATGTTGAAAGGATTTTAAAGAATGACCAAGAAATGAACAATTTGAGCCTTTAATAACATATATCTCAGAAATGGCTTATGCCACAAAAAAAAACTTATTTGAAGTAAATTGTGTGTTTTAAAGAGATCTACATTCTTTTATGTAGTATCGCTTAATGTTTAGCAGTTGTACAAGATTATACAAAACTTCTTCCAACTGAAGTGGACTTCCTAGGCTATTCCCAGAAAATTCAAGATATACATTTTGTCAAATAAATATCTTTATATTATGATATTTTAATCAAAATCGTTAAATCCTTATTTAGAAGATCAAAAATTTTGAAAAATATTCCATGTGAAGGGTAGTTTGGGTTCGTGTCAAAACGTTGAAAGGCCCTGAACCAAAATAGCTAGTTTGGACTTTTTGAGTTAAGTTATTCACAGACACAAACAGACCTTTTTCTAAAAATGCTTTTTTTTTCTTTTTTTTTTATTTCAGGTGGCCTTAAAACATATATTTGTGGTGAAGTCTCTACATCAAATGTTTGGGTGGAATACAATACTTCCCCTACTTACTATACATAGTATCAACCCATGCAGACAAATTGCGAGCTGGGATTTAAACTGATATTGGCTAATATAAAATGTTGGGAGTGGGTGACACTGAACTGGTTAAAGAAACAATCACGCTCCAACCAGGACTTGAGTTGAGAAGCCTGAAAGCTGAAAACTCAACCACAAAGACATCTGCTATAAAGTTTATTTGATGCTTGAATAACTACATAATGATTCATCAATTTGTATTTCTAAAATGTTCCTTCACTCTGGCTTACAAACTATGTTCAGTTTTCCGTTGAAAATTTGTCCACAATCTAATCAGCTTAAGTAATAAATGCTACATTTAGTTCTCCTTTTTATATTTTTTTTGAAAGTCCTAACAACATTTTTACGTTCTATTTAATGAACTGAAAATATGTCCTGGTTTTGAATTTATCAAAAAACAGTTAAGTTAAATACCAGTTACTAGCTTAGACATACACAATTCGTTTGTGCTCCAACTGGATGAATGAGGCATATGCTGAAGTGCTAAATCATAATGTTACCCAAAATAAGAGAATCAAAGCACGCTGCAATCCAAATGGGATCTGAACCACTCCATGTTACCACCAGATAGTCACGTTAAAACTGACTTTTTTAATCACCACTATCACAGGCTCTTAATCTGAAATGATTTACACAAGCTACAGCAGAACCGAACTAAAGGGGGCAGAGCATGTAATAATATTTAATAACAAAATTGTCACTGTATTCAGTATTAAAATATGCATCACAATATTTACAGAGTAATTTTCTTCTTGCAATGCTTGCAAGCAGCTGTATTACGCCACTGTTTGATAAGTATTATATGTGCTAGTGTTCATTCACGGTTTTCTTTTTCCCTCCACAAAACGGAAGGCAATCTAAAAACTAAAGGTTTTGTAATGCCATAGTTCAATACTTCCTGTTAAGATTTGAATATAAGCTTCTAGTCTTTCTTATTGCTAATGCTCTGAATTCCTCGTCTGCTGTCAGCTTTGAGTTCCGTTGCTTTATACAACATGCTTGCTTTTCACCAGCAAAAAACCACATTGACCAACACCAACAGTGAAATAACATTGAATGTGTGTGCAAGCAGTTAACATGTTTTGTAATGGGTAGAGGATAAACTGCATACAATACCAAGTATCTTTATTGGAATTTAGGGTTGGGACAAAATAGCACTGCCAGCAACGTTGCCAGCGCAAACTTGAGCATCTCATAGCTTTACTTTTTTCCTCCTCCTCCTCCGCCATTTCAGTTAAACAGGTTTAGTATACTTTGGTTTTATATGTTGTCATTTTTGCTTGAATAGTTATCAAATATTCCAATCTTGTGAATCTGCTGTCAAGTTAATTGGAGCACGCTAAAATAAATAAACTGAGTTTTATTTATGGGTGCTCTTTAACTACTATGGTTCTTAGTGTCTGAAAGACCACAGATTTTGCTTAGAGGCCTCTTGATCAGGCTTGAGGTTCTTTTACTTGCCATAAATCTACGACATGGGACAACCTTCCAAAGGACTTCCCCTCCCCGGGTTTGAACCTACAACACTGCAATTGCTTGAGCAGTGGTTTGGTTAACAGCCTACATATCATTTTGAGGAGCATAAACTCTATAAGTTGTGATTAAGTTCCAAACACAAGAAACCCTTCCTAGGATAGGTGCACACTTCTTAGACCTCCCTCTAATATACATGTGAATGTTTATAACAGACTGCACTCACTATTTTTATAAAAGCTTCTTCAATGGATTACCCTCCAGTAGCTAGCAAGCATATCCAGGATGGGTGATCAGCCCAATGTCTGGTATGGCGGTCAACAAGGAAATGGAACGTAGTGATGAAAAGGATGATAGGAAAACTTTGTTTGTAAGCCTAATTGCTAATAGGAAAGACTATAGAAAACTTGTAGCGGGAACTATGATACATCGGGAATATGAATGTAATAGGAAATAAGCTGAGTATTGTAACATATAAGTAAAATGTGAAGCTAGCTAGCCGTGAGAAGAGAAATAGGCAGGTAGAAAGGGGGGGTTAGATCTGACAACCTGGCTACAGCAGTCACAGGAACTGAGAGAGATAGCGATAAGATAGAAAGAGAGGGAGAGAGATTTTGACACCTTGGAAATCCCAAACTTGTCAAGACTTCAGATTTGGAGGCAAATGTTTTCATAGCACGCTTAGGGCAGAGCCAATAATAGATAAGCTTTAAAAATAACTAGGCGAACTTAGCATCCCCTAAGCGAGTATAAAAGCGTGCACGTACAAAGCTCTCGCGTCTGATCTTATTTCGTCTGGTCCTGGAGAAGAGGCACAATTCACGCCATGTTCGTGGTGATGCGTGTGCAGTCAGATATAGTAAACACATTCAGGGAGGTAAATCGCTGAAGATAGGCCCCTTTGAATTGCATATAGATTTAAAACACTCAGCTAGCGGCATTACAAAACATTATTATCACTATGCAATAAATTAAAGTTATAATTATCTGGAGTTTCATTTCGTCTACCGTCACCACACCCTGGGAAGGGCAACACACAAGTGCAGGATCCAGCCACCAACAGCTCAAGAAGGAAGGAGGTCCGTCGCAAACTGACAGGATAACGCTTTATGAAAAGATCAATGTTTTAAGATAATTTCAAAAGAAGTCAAGATAACTGGAGGTGGAGCTGCTGTAATGCCTTCATTAGACGAACCCCAGTGTCTACCATGGATCTTGCTTTTAGAACAGCCATAGTGCCAATTAGGATCTCCTTCAGCATGTCAATATTCACAATGACAATTGTCAAAATCATAAACGTGGCTGATCTTTGGAAGACCCTGAACATATATACCAAGTTTGGTATTTAACAAAGTCTCACACACACACACACACGGACCTTTTTCAGTTTTTGGATTCAGGGAGTTTCAAAACACATATTTCTGTTGAAATCTTAGTATTGAATCTTTGGTTGGAATGCAATACTTACGAAAGGTAAGTAACGAACATATGCACACACATTCAAAGTTTACTTTACTGTTGGTGCTGGTCAGTGAAAAGAAAGTATGCCGACACCAGATGTGAAATTCAAATAAGGCACTATCACTATGGAGCACAGCAGTGCATCGTCATCTTGACAATAAGTTAGAGAAGACCACTAGACTGCTCTCAGGCTAGGTCCCAATGACAGTACTATACTGTAGTAGGGCAGGATAGCTTTGACCAAGGTCTCGGCAGTGTAGTGTGGATGCATTGCCTTTTAATTGTGGCTCTACGAGGGTGGTTAGGTAAGCAGAAACATTTTTTTCCGTAAACAACTCACGTTATTTCTTGACATAGCCTCCATTGATGACTATACGCTTGGTCCAGCAATCCTCCAGCTTTTTCACCCCGTTGGAAAAATAGGTTCTGTCAAACTATGCGAAATACTCCATGGCAACAATCACTTCCTCATTTGATCAAAATTTATTCCCATCAAGCCAAGCTTTCAAGTTAGAACTGGAAGAAGTCAGTTGGGGCTAAGTGTGCTGAATAGGGTGGATGAGAAATCAATTCCTGCACTTTTACCATTGTGATCACTGACATGGGGATGGTGAATTATCCTGGTGAAAGAACACTTTTATGGTTTCAACCTTGATGTTTCTTGCAAATAATGCAACAATGAAGCATAAGAGGGTCCAGTTATGGTTCTACCATTTTCCAAGTAATCTATGAGGATTATTTCTTGGGAATCTAAACAAACAGTGGACATCACCTTGCTAGCTGACAAAATGATCTTTACCTTCGGCCATTGTTTTGATTCCGATGTGTAGTGATAGGCCTTTGTCGACTGTGAGCAATCATGGCACCTATCTCACACACAGCTTCTTCATGTGCAGATGCTCAGTTGAGATGTCTACAGACTCTGCAATTTCACAAATTTTTATTTGGCACTCTTGCATTCCATATCATGATTTTGTCAATGCTTTCCTGTGTGGTGACCCCGGTGCTTGTCTGACCACATTTAAATTCAATGATGGGGCAGAGTCTGCATGAACTTCATCCAGTTCTGTTTTGATTTGCAGTTCAACCCTTCAAATGAAAACGTTTAACAGCAGTACAAAACTTGCTTTTACCCACTTTGAATCGCAAGCAACACATTGACCAATATAGATAGCTATCAACAACTGTACGATGTACATTATTGAAGTTTTTTATACGATTCCTTGAATAATCAAGCTTACCAACCATGATGCTGCAACAAAAATGTTCCATTCTTTCATGGTAATTTACCAGACTCATATAATACTGTACACAAAAATGACAGGTCCATCCTCTTACTTTAAAGTTGTTTTGGCAGGCTTAGTGCCAGTGGAACCCTAGGACGAAGTTGCTACACAATCTCAAATGTACGAATGGCACCTTGGCAAAACAAATGATGTAGCTCCAACATTGCTGCAGTTTTGATGGGAATTTTGTTTATGAATGGGGAGCACTACATGCCATTAAGGCTCATTCCATCAAGCAATGACTGAACCCGATGGTATTGGGGAAGGCCACCAACACCGGATGCGCAGTACAAGAGCGGAAACAAAACTATTGTGTTAACCCAGCGGTCCATGAATACTCACAATAAACGAGACCTGGGAACTTTCCATGTTGTGCAAATTAGACTCCTCGCTGTACAATTATTGGAGGCGGCCATGACGTGAAACAGCTCTCTCTAGTTGCAGTCCTGACTCCCTCAGATCCATAGAGCATTCATGCTCTAAGCAAAAGCGTCATCCGCAATGTTCTTTATATGCAACTCAAAACTTGCTATTGCCTCAAAAACAATAACTTTAATACACGCTATTAATAAAACAATGATACTTGGTACGAGAGGAATTGCAAATGTAATGAAAATTAAATTGAGTTTTATTTATAGACGCTCCTTAGTGCTGTGGTTCTTAGCGTTCCATTCCATATTGGGCATGAATGGGCAGTAATCTTGCTCAGAGGCCTCTTTACGAGCCATAAATCTACGACACGGGACCACAAGCTTTACTTCCATTCTGAAGGAAGCCATCGCCCTCAGCTGGATTTGAACCCGCAACCTCAGGAACTAGAGGCTAGCATGGTATCCCTAGACCACGGATGACGGCAGAAATGTAATGGATCTGCATTTAATAACGTTTACTCTATCAAGTTTTGATGATTGGGCAATTACAAACAAATGACGTCTTGCTATTGATGTGTATTCAACTGCAGCAACAATCATGCCAACTGCCATGGACAAGCAACAGCTTTCAGGAAGACAGTAAACATTTCAGTAGGAAAGTAAATATACCTATCTGAGCTATCATGATTACTTAGTGAAATGTAATGTTCTCTTTCATCTACAGTTCTGACATTTGTTACAATAACTAATACTATCAAATTAGGTATTCCTGTGTTGTTAGCGGACAATCCACCAACAGACATTTCTTCAATGTCTGACGACAACTGAGAAACTCAAGGGAGATGTCAACAATAAATATTTTGACTATGTGAAATCTGTCAATACTATGGGCATGCCAGTTGAAAAAATTGACAAGAATGAATGAAATAAAATGTAAAACATAAATTTCATTTGTACTATTTATTCCCAGTGGTCATTTTTTCTCTTGCAAATATTCTAATTTTTTTGGTTGGTAGTGGAAAATTGTTTGTAAAACATTATCTGCTACGGTTGAGATTGTTGGGGTAGGTTCTATTGGTAGAGGAAATACACATGCTAAGATAAATCTAGAAATGATAGGACACTACAACCTCCTGCAAGGTGACTGAAACATCTTTTATACACAAAATGTTTAACACCACTCCTTGTGCGAGTTTTGCTCTTTACTAACAACACTGTTGAGTTATCTATCTTTGTAACACTAAAGATACAATGGTATTTTTACTAACGCCTTTTCTCATACAGGAAATTTGGATCACCTTGCTGCACTGACAACCCACATATTTATCTATGTAGTTCATGCAAAATGTCTTACATAAAGCAGCATTAACAGGCAAAAGCAAGGTTACTAATTACCCATTCGTCCAGCAATGCGGGGAGAAGAATTTGTTGATGCAGATTCTGGCCGAGCAACTGTTGAGCGTTTTGTGATTGGCCCTGAACCATGAGGTGCAGACGAGCCCCCACTTCCCAATTGTTCCCCCCCTCGTGAAGATAAGGCATCATATTCAGCACCAGAATAGTTGGCATCAAAAAACTTTTTGAACCACTGCAGAAATTCAAAATTATCTTGAAACCTTCCTTTGATAAGCTTATCTATTGGCACAATCTGCAAATAAAAAGAACGAATCTCATGCAAAACAAAACATAACAATGTGCAGCAATAATGAAAATAAAAATAGAACTGAAGGAATCTGATCAGCTACAGCACTGGGCCTGGAAAAAATAAAACATAACACATGCAGTGCCATTGGAAAAAAAGTGAACAACAAAAAGTTTTCTCAACCAGTCAACGACACTTATAGCTGGATTTAAACTATATAATTACAATCCTTGAAACCTCCAAACATTGCCAAGAACATACTGAATAACATCTCATTTGGTAATGATTAACTGTGGGTTTTCTTAAATTCCTAAACAAATTTACTACTACTTCCTGGCTAAAGGAACATTCCCATCTTGCAGGCAGGTGGATAAGACTTGTGAAGATAATAGTGTAAATGGAACAGACATCAACCAAAACTTAGCTCTTACAATTTCACCGTTATTCCTCCAGTCCTAACGTTTCTTGCCAATCTATGAAGTTAATAGCAGTTTTATTTTGAAGGTTTTCTGCTTTTAACCAATAAATACTTTAATATAACACTTGAGTAAAGATTTTAATAACAATTGTTCACTGGCATGAGATTTGAATTATGTTACGTACAGAAGAACTCAGTAATGGTTTGCAATGTTTGATGTCTACTCTCTTTTATGCAAACCATGTGGCCTTAGTTGTTTGTACTTTACACCATCACCAAGATTACAATTCAGTTTCAACAACAACAAGCTATCCAGGTGCTGCTTTTAGCAACTTGAAATGTGGAATATTAAAATTGTTTCTTTATGAATTTTCTTTACTACCAAATGAGAAATATTTTTAAAGCACCCAATTTAAATGCAATGAGTTTTGTCAATAATGATTACTTATTGCTAGAATCATTCACCAAATTTCACTGTTACCCATCAACTAAACTTTGTAACATTTCTATAAATGACCTTGACTGGTTAGAAAGCAGCACATACACGACGTAAAAAGGAGAATATTACCAGGCTGTCTCACAATAGCAGGGCGAGATGGAGGGGGTTTTGCTTGCACTGGCCTAGTTGGAGCACACACCACTGGAAGTTGATGCAAGCTCCCATTTCTGCTCCCACTGCCCAGTGGGATACAGCCTCGAGCTTCGTAAGCATCATAATCTCTACCATCATAATTGGCGTCAAAGAACTTCTTAAACCACTGAAGAAATTCAAAATTGTCCTGAAACCTTCCTTTAATCAATTTATCTACAGGAATAACCTGCAATAAAGCATTTCATTTCAATAAAACTCTGCATTATATCAACATCAATGTACCTGTTTTGCTATGCACAAACAAAAAAGGACACATGTGATACAATATGGGGAAGCACAGTCACAAAGCTTGAGGTGTTTTGTTGCACCTACTGGTGGAATGGTTTCAACCTATCATGTTACTTTATTAAGATAAAAATATGATTACATTCACATCACTTTCTCTGCCGTTTATCATTTATTAGTGGGTATACAAACTATTCTTAAGAAAGTTTATTTTTCTATCCACTTCATTTTGAGATAACCTTTACAGAAACAGCTACATTACACATTTCGTTACAGATACAAAGAGAACAGTGATAGTCAAATGTTTAACAACTGGACGCTATATGCTGGCCTTAAAATTCCATACTGTTTCCACGACATCGCGAGAAACAACTGAATATTGACAGGAGTTAAAAAGAATGACAAAAGTATTGAACAATTAGAACCATTAGTAAATGGTTCATGCCACAAAAAAAGTTGTTTGAAATAAACTGTATGTTTTAAAGAGATCTAACTTTTTTTGTGCAGTACATTTTCTGCATTACTTAATCTTTAGCAGTTATACAAGATTACATAAAATTCCTTCCAAATGAAGAGCTCTTCACAGGCTATTCCCAGTAAATTCAAGATATATATTTTATTTGCTATGCAAATATCTTTTAATATGTGGTATTTTAATTAAAACTGTTATGTTTATTTTTGAGAAATCAAAATTTTTGAAAAATGTTCCATTTAAAGGGTAGTTTAGGGTGGGGGCATTTTCTTGAAAACCTTTGTGCTGCTTTTCTGGGAGATACTGAACTTAAATACCATGTTTGGTAGTTATCCAACTTTTTGTTTTAGAGTTATTCTCTCTCTCTGTTGCACGCCTGCAGAGTCAATAAGGCTCTTAAATATGGCACCCGGCTTTACAAAATATAATCTGGAAGCTTAGATAAAACACTAAAGGACATGTACGATGCAGCAAGCGCAAAGACAAGACAGTTCCTGCAATGTGGTCATTAAACACAGTCCCAGAATAGTCAAACCCACTTTGTGCTCATTCCAATCGGGAGCAAGCTGACAAGCTCCACCAAAACCAAGGTATATAAACTGCATGCTACTGACAGGCTCTCAAAGTCAGGAGATCACTTCGGAAATGCCACTGAAGATGTTCGTTGCAGCTACAAATGAAATGTATAGAAAGAATAGACCACGGCCCATAAGACCAGAAATCAATCTTTCTTCTGTTGACGCTGGTTATTGCTCATTCCCTAATAGATATAAGAATCCTCATGTGTACAACAAATGGTTGCAGCTATGAAACACAAAAACTTCGTACCATTGTGCTAGCTAGAAATGCTACAGTATGTGCAATTCATTTCAAACTCATTAAATAAGAATAATGAAGAACGAAAAATTCAAAAGACTTAGACGAAATATAATGTGGTGCCTTTGAAATTTTTAGCGCTAGAAGAGAACCATTTCTTAAAAGAAAGCAACTGCTACAGTTGGTCAATAATTCAATAAGAAAGTGAAGGTAGTTGAAGATTGATGAGAAAATGCAATGTGAGTTGGGAATTGAAATTTAGTGCTATAAAGAGCACAATGTGAACCAAGGTCTGACTGATGAGGAAGGCAAATCTTCAGCTGTAAATGATTGAGGGAATCCAGTGAAGATGTGGTGGGCGTGACTAAAACACGAGAGGCATTAATGCAAACTCATTGTGTAAATGGGCAGTTATGAGTGGTACTCTGAAAAGTAATTTGTGCATTGCTTTAGACATGTATCTGTGCGGAATGATATTAAGTCTTTCCTGGCATTCTCAAAAGCAATAAAACTATTTTTTTAAATCATATTTTTGTAGACTTGTTAAAAATTTGTTTTCCCTTCTGTACATAAAGCCTGGTTAAAAGAAAGTAATTCTGCAATTGCCATGAATGATTAATTCAAGTTTATGTTTATGTGGGGATTTTCTTGTAAATGTGTGACATATTCAAGTATTAGACTTCACATTGTATGGGCTGATACTGAAAAAGCAGCTTGCGAAAATATACCCACTTCTACAAATGAAAACCTGCCCATAAAATTGTTCCTGACAGATACACAGGCATTAGAGCTTCGATGAAAAACAAATTTCCGCATATACCCAAGAATTTGACATATGGCATCTTGCTTAATCGCTTATGAGAATGTTTAATGTGATTCCAAATAGTTGGTGTTTCATTCCATTTATAATCATCTGTGGTGGGTGAAAATGACAGGAAAAGTTTCACATTGTGTTTGAAGACAATGACTTGTGCACTATCATAAATAATGCTTATCAAACATTTTAATCATGCAGGAAGTATGTCCCTAAAGTAACCGATGATAGCTGCTCTAGATGATCATTTTCGCCAAGGGAAAGGGCAGTCCTGAATTGGCTGGATGTGAAGACACATGTTACTGGCTGTAGCAACATAACCTGCAGTACTGGCTCACTCCACAAAATTAAACCTAATAAGCAGGTACTTCCTTCTCTCGGTTTGGAGTGAAGAACAACAAAAATAATAAAATATGTACAGAATGAGACAAGCTGCTCTAAGGCATTACAATGACTGATCAGCTGTATGATGTCACTCCTCAACTTTAACTAGTTTAAGTTTTAGATTGAGTCACACTTTTTTACACTCACCTTCATTAATTAGTGAAGGTGAGTGTAAAAAAGTGTGATTCAATCTAAATCATGATGAATACTTCACTGTTAATAACGCTTCTGTTTTTAATCTTTAGTTTAAGTTTATTCGTACATATAGCCTAAGTCTGGTGATGAGATTCAAAGCTTGTAATTTTATGACACTATATTGAAAACACCCTGTTTTGTTTTATTACTTGGCACTTCAACTAGGAGGTCATAGAGATGACCTAACAATTTGTTTTATTGCCATTTACAAAGTTTGACTTGTTTCTGTTCTGATATGATGATGGTTAGCCCGTTTTTTGTGAGCACCCATTTAATTACAGTAACACTAACAGAAAGAGGCCAGAATTGTGAAACATCCAGTAACATAACTTTATAATACATCCTACTAACACCGGAACGGGTTCAATTTGACCCCTAGCAATAAAGTAATGTTTGAATGTTCATTGGTTCTGCAAGCATTTCATCTTCTCATGAGCGGCATCTATTGTAATAATTTTTCTTCATCTTACACTTTCCTATTTAAGAGTTGAATGAGGAATGGAAGGACACTATTGCTATAATTTCTAAACACAAGCATTATTACAATCAGTCAGTGATATCGCACTGAACGCATTTACGGAGAAAAAGCATAGTTTTGTATATATCCTTCCAAGTGAAAATGACAACATACGTTACAACTGTAAAACAACTCATTTTTAGTAAATGTAGTGAGCAGATACGATGAATGAAAGTCAGAGGAAGAAACTATGGTTTTTTGTGCCAAAAGAGGAACTTAAATTTCCCTTAGGGGTCAAACTGATCCCTCCTGGTATTCTAATGTTAAATGAACCAATTCTGGTTGACACAATTTATGAATGAAAACAAACATTTATGGTTCCAGTAAATATTATACTTGGCACTTGAAAATAATATTGCATGCCTTTGTGGTGGAATTTATTATATTTCTCTAAAATATGTACAAGCAGTTAAAGTATGCTTAATATAGAAACCTCAGAAAATTAAACAAATGCATATTATTTACTGAGAAAGAAGGTAGCAAAAGTGTAGAATCATAAGAATGCAAAAGGACAGTTTAGATTTATATACACTCACATCAAGAGGAGAAGAATAAGGAGGTCATAAAATCATGCAAAGTTTAGTATGTAATTTTAAATAATTCATATGCATATAAAGAAAACAAATGTCAAACAAAATCTTAAGAAAAGAGCAGAAAGTTAATGGTAGGAATAATTTAAATAAGTGTATAATATGTTATAAACAATAAACCCAAACAAGTGAAGGATGCTAGCTACAACAAAGCAATACTCGTCAAGACGAAGAAAAATCAGCAAGGTAAAAAAAGACACTATAGTGACATTCAGAGCATCAGACGCCTTACCACCAAAGAAGAGAAATTCTGCAGAAGATCTTTGAAGAAGGCAGAAAAAGTGTTAGGTTGTGGAATCACAGATATGAGAAGTACCTCAACTGGATCTTCTGCAAGGCAATGTTAGCAATTTATAGCTCCCCACCAATTCTAACAAATATATTAAGTCATTAATTGCAAACTACAAAGCTTGAAAAATAATTACAAACTAAATAAAATCAGGAATGTAACAACAGTTTATCGTTCTTGAGATTTTGTTACATGGAAAGAAAATAATTTTAAATAATTTTTAGAACATCATCATTTAGCATTAAATTCAATATTAAGCCTTACAATATTCAAAGCTTAAAAAAAAAAAGGAAGAAGAAGATTGTAAAAACAAAGCGTCTCTTCAGAACAATAAAATAAAAGATTTGGAACAGTTAATGATTTAAAGGGGAACGAAACACAACCTGCAAAATGCAGTGGTAACATTCTTTTCTTATTCCGCCACACCGTTATTGCTGCGCAAGTGAAATAATAACCACCATCAGAGCCAACCGCTGGGAGATCACAAGTCAGTCATTGTTTCTACGTTTTCAAAAATTGTTCTTGTTGGTATTTAAGTTCAAGAGTAGTGTACTTAATGTTACTGAGTCAGTTACAACAACGTAATATTCTGAAAAATAAAATGTCTCAATGTGAGAAGGGAAGCACACAAGGAACTCATTTTCACGTGTTTCCAAACAGAGACAATTTCCCAAAAGATGCAGGATATGGGTAGAATTTTGCAAAAGAAAAGATTTTTTGCCTGGTCCCTGTGCTTGTTTGTGTTCCTTCCATTTAAAGGACACAGTTATTGAAAAAGCAGCTTATGCCGGATGAAAACTTCAGAAACCTGGAACTGTTCCTACTATAAGGAAAAATGAAGATATCAAGTTCTAGTAAGACTTCACCATCTTCATCCAAGAGCAACAGAAGCACACTTTCCGAGCTATGTGGTAGTGTTACTGACAACGAAGGCAATGATAAAAGTACTGAAATATATATTGCTGGAACCTGAAAATATGTACAAACAAGCAAGATAAATCTGATACAAGTGACAACCAGGAGACTTTCACTATATGGAAGTGAAGCTATAGCGCAATATTTCATTCTTGCTTGGATACATCAAAACAATTTCTCATTACATTACATCCTGTGTGTTATTGCCGTAATATTTCACTTGCAACTCACAAAATTTATCAGGGAAGAAACCGGAAGGAAATGCTTAAATAGCAAGTTCTTTATTATTATCTGGTATATTGTTTCCTGCTGCAAATCACTGGATTTGGGAGTGTTTTCAAGGTGTACATTCGAAACATGGAAGCACCAGTTGTTACAGCATTTTGGGTTCAAGAAGGGAAAAAAGAATTGAATTCATTAAAAGGTTGGCAGTATGACTCTCCAAATATTTAGTCTATTCTGTCTTGGATTTGAATTCCCGCAAAATTAATGATTTTGAACTTGTTTAAAGAGGTATGGTGAAAAGCTGCTTGCGACAGCATCACTAGACTTGCAAAACAGGAAGAGTTCAAGTTTTTCTCTCCGACAGACAAAGGTATAAGATACCTGTTAAAAACTCAGTATCCGCAACTTGAACATGAATTTGACGCATGGCATTTGTCTAATGAAAAAAATTAAAATGGTAGAAAAAGTATACCCACAGCTGATAGCATGGAAAGCCAGTATAAGTAACCATTTATGGTGGGCTCAATTCTTCTTCATATAAAAATGAACATAAATGGCTAGAAAATCGGAATGGAAATCTTGTGAACATGAGGAGTTGTTGAAAGAAGATAAAAAAAACAAATTATGGATTAAAGGCAAATCAAGCACCTATCGTACTCTGAAGAAAATTATTTTGGATAGTAGCTTCTTAAAAAATTAGGCTCATATTCGACATACTGGCAGTTTAAAAAGTTATCACAGCCTTCGTTCGGATATGCTCTGAAAAGAATCATATAAATGCCTTAGATCCATGATAGCAGTGCTAGATCACAACTTCAATGTAAACAAAAAAAAAAAGACGTGTCGAAACTCAGTACTCCAAAGCATCTGGGTCTTGGATCATGAAAAATAAATATGAGGAATGTAACAAAGAATGGAAACTGTTGATAATGTGTGAAATAAAAAAGAATCTCTGCACACACATTGTATGGATCATTACCGGATGCAGCAATTGATCTGTCACTAGGTAGAGTATAGCTTCGACCTCCATTAGAGATACTATGATTGAAGCACTTCTCACGTTTACAGTCAACATAAGAAAATAATAATAATAACAACAACAATAATAATAATGGTTGCATTTAAAATATACTATTTTTAATGTGTGTTTATTAGTGAAGCCGACATACACTTCGCGTGGGTTCTGGAAAAGCATTTCTAATACTAAGCACTACATATGAAGGTATGACAACTATTTTATTCTGTCCAATACCAGTCCCCTCTTCAAGACGACCCTTAGCCGTTATGCTGATCTTCAGTCAAATCTTTGCAGTTATGCCCTTAGATTTCTGGGCTTTCTGTAACTCCAGGACGTGGATCTTCCGCCCTCACTTCTACTGTGGTTAAACTGCTGTTGGTACCAGCTACCGCCATTTTCGCATCAGACACAGCTGTGGCCAGCACCTGGATAGCTCTTCAGACTGTAATCTTCACTGCTTCGATGCCAGGCAGTTTACAGAGTGCCATTACAGTATTCCGCTATGAGAAGCTGCAACTTCACCTTCCGGTCCCTTACGCCAATGGTAAATGTGTGGATGGCCTCTTTGAAAACAAATCAAGTGGTAAAATCAACAGATTCTGGTGCGCCCGCCCTGACAAATTTCTGTAAGGTCCTGAAGATTGTTGCGTACTTTCGGCTGAGCATGGTAAGCAGCGGGCAGGTGATGTTCTGTATAGTGCCCTTCCGATGATCTAATTAAGTTTACAGAACCTCAATTGGGTAAAGTGAAGAGAGTTTCAGCAGGCTTGCCCCTGCATGGCAGCCAAAATCTGTGTCCCCTTTATCTGATGGCGTCCACTCATTTTGGGTAGCAATTGATTGAAACAGCGACTTAAATACCTCCTGAGGAGTGCTGTCAAATTTCAGAGGCTTTATGGTTTAGGCATCAGTCAATTTCATGATTGTGGGAACCTTAATAACTTCAGTTTGGATCTCAGCTTCTAGGTCATGTGCATCTCCTCCATAGTCATCCATCATTCTCTTGCTTTCTCAGATGGTTTTCAACGCATTAATTTTTCCTTCCATTTCAGATTTAATTTATTCTAACTCCTTAACAATGTCACCTTTCAAATCTCTCACAGTAGCATTTATCTCAGATTTCACAATGTCAAGACCAAATTTGGATTTCATTTTCTCAATTTCGATCTTCCTGATTTCATTGTCTTCATTGCAGTTCCCATCTCCAACATTCCAGATGTGACAGTCTTCATTGTAGTTCCCATCTCCAACATTCCAGACTTGACAGTCTTCATTGTAGTTCCCATCTCCAACATTCCAGACATGACAGTCTTTATTGTAGTTCCCATCTCCAACATTCCAGACATGACTCTTCATTGTAGTTCCCATCTCCAACATTCCAGACGTGACAGTCTTCATTGTAGTTCCCATCTCCAACATTCCAGACATGACAGTCTTTATTGTACTTCCCATCTCCAACATTCCAGACGTGACAGTCTTCATTGTAGTTCCCATCTCCAACATTCCAGACATGACAGTCTTTATTGTACTTCCCATCTCCAACATTCCAGACGTGACAGTCTTCATTGTAGTTCCCATCTCCAACATTCCAGACATGACAGTCTTTATTGTACTTCCCATCTCCAACATTCCAGACGTGACAGTCTTTATTGTACTTCCCATCTCCAACATTCCAGACGTGACAGTCTTTATTGTACTTCCCATCTCCAACATTCCAGACGTGACAGTCTTTATTGTACTTCCCATCTCCAACATTCCAGACATGACAGTCTTTATTGTACTTCCCATCTCCAACATTCCAGACGTGACAGTCTTTATTGTACTTCCCATCTCCAACATTCCAGACATGACAGTCTTTATTGTACTTCCCATCTCCAACATTCCAGACGTGACAGTCTTTATTGTACTTCCCATCTCCAACATTCCAGACGTGACAGTCTTCATTGTAGTTCCCATCTCCAACATTCCAGACATGACAGTCTTTATTGTACTTCCCATCTCCAACATTCCAGACATGACAGTCTTCATTGTAGTTCCCATCTCCAACATTCCAGACGTGACAGTCTTTATTGTACTTCCCATCTCCAACATTCCAGACATGACAGTCTTTATTGTACTTCCCATCTCCAACATTCCAGACGTGACAGTCTTTATTGTACTTCCCATCTCCAACATTCCAGACGTGACAGTCTTCATTGTAGTTCCCATCTCCAACATTCCAGACATGACAGTCTTTATTGTACTTCCCATCTCCAACATTCCAGACGTGACAGTCTTCATTGTAGTTCCCATCTCCAACATTCCAGACGTGACAGTCTTTATTGTACTTCCCATCTCCAACATTCCAGACGTGACAGTCTTCATTGTAGTTCCCATCTCCAACATTCCAGACATGACAGTCTTTATTGTACTTCCCATCTCCAACATTCCAGACGTGACAGTCTTTATTGTAGTTCCCATCTCCAACATTCCAGACTTGACAGTCTTCATTGTAGTTCCCATCTCCAACATTCCAGACATGACAGTCTTTATTGTACTTCCCATCTCCAAAATTCCAGACTTGACAGTCTTCATTGTAGTTCCCATCTCCAACATTCCAGACATGACAGTCTTCATTGTAGTTCCCATCTCCAACATTCCAGACTTGACAGTCTTCATTGTAGTTCCCATCTCCAACATTCCAGACTTGACAGTCTTCATTGTAGTTCCCATCTCCAACATTCCAGACATGACAGTCTTTATTGTAGTTCCCATCTCCCAACATTCCAGACTTGACAGTCTTCATTGTAGTTCCCATCTCCAACATTCCAGACTTGACAGTCTTTATTGTAGTTCCCATCTCCAACATTCCAGACATGACAGTCTTTATTGTAGTTCCCATCTCCAACATTCCAGACATGACAGTCTTTATTGTAGTTCCCATCTCCAAAATTCCAGACTTGACAGTCTTCATTGTAGTTCCCATCTCCAACATTCCAGACTTGACAGTCTTCATTGTAGTTCCCATCTCCAACATTCCAGACTTGACAGTCTTCATTGTAGTTCCCATCTCCAACATTCCAGACATGACAGTCTTTATTGTAGTTCCCATCTCCCAACATTCCAGACTTGACAGTCTTCATTGTAGTTCCCATCTCCCAACATTCCAGACTTGACAGTCTTCATTGTAGTTCCCATCTCCAACATTCCAGACTTGACAGTCTTCATTGTAGTTCCCATCTCCAACATTCCAGACTTGACAGTCTTCATTGTAGTTCCCATCTCCAACATTCCAGACTTGACAGTCTTCATTGTAGTTCCCATCTCCAACATTCCAGACTTGACAGTCTTCATTGTAGTTCCCATCTCCAACATTCCAGACTTGACAGTCTTCATTGTAGTTCCCATCTCCCAACATTCCAGACATGACAGTCTTTATTGTACTTCCCATCTCCAACATGACAGTCTTCATTGTAGTTCCCATCTCCCAACATTCCAGACATGACAGTCTTTATTGTAGTTCCCATCTCCAACATTCCAGACTTGACAGTCTTCATTGTAGTTCCCATCTCCAACATTCCAGACTTGACAGTCTTTATTGTAGTTCCCATCTCCAACATTCCAGACATGACAGTCTTTATTGTACTTCCCATCTCCAACATTCCAGACATGACAGTCTTTATTGTAGTTCCCATCTCCAACATTCCAGACATGACACTCTTCATTGTAGTTCCCATCTCCAACATGACAGTCTTCATTGTAGTTCCCATCTCCAACATGACAGTCTTCATTGTAGTTCCCATCTCCAACATTCCAGACATGACAGTCTTCATTGTAGTTCCCATCTCCAACATGACAGTCTTCATTGTAGTTCCCCTCTCCAACATTCCAGGTATGACTCTTCATTGTAGTTCCCATCTCCAACATGACAGTCTTCATTGTACTTCCCATCTCCAACATTCCAGACATGACAGTCTTCATTGTAGTTCCCATCTCCAACATTCCAGACGTGACAGTCTTCATTGTAGTTCCCATCTCCAACATTCCAGACGTGACAGTCTTTATTGTAGTTCCCATCTCCAACATTCCAGACTTGACAGTCTTCATTGTAGTTCCCATCTCCAACATTCCAGACATGACAGTCTTTATTGTACTTCCCATCTCCAAAATTCCAGACTTGACAGTCTTCATTGTAGTTCCCATCTCCAACATTCCAGACATGACAGTCTTCATTGTAGTTCCCATCTCCAACATTCCAGACATCACTCTTCATTGTAGTTCCCATCTCCAACATGACAGTCTTCATTGTAGTTCCCCTCTCCAACATTCCAGGTATGACTCTTCATTGTAGTTCCCATCTCCAACATGACAGTCTTCATTGTAGTTCCCATCTCCAACATTCCAGACTTGACAGTCTTTATTGTAGTTCCCATCTCCAACATTCCAGACATGACAGTCTTCATTGTAGTTCCCATCTCCAACGTGACAGTCTTCATTGTAGTTCCCATCGCCAACATTCCAGACTTGACAGTCTTCATTGTAGTTCCCATCTCCAACATTCCAGACATGACTCTTCATTGTAGTTCCCATCTCCAACGTGACAGTCTTCATTGTAGTTCCCATCTCCAACATTCCAGACTTGACAGTCTTCATTGTAGTTCCCATCTCCAACATTCCAGACATGACTCTTCATTGTAGTTCCCATCTCCAACATTCCAGACATGACTCTTCATTGTAGTTCCCATCTCCAACATTCCAGACATGACTCTTCATTGTAGTTCCCATCTCCAACATTCCAGACATGACTCTTCATTGTAGTTCCCATCTCCAACATTCCAGACATGACTCTTCATTGTAGTTCCCATCTCCAACATTCCAGACTTGACAGTCTTCATTGTAGTTCCCATCTCCAACATTCCAGACATGACTCTTCATTGTAGTTCCCATCTCCAACATTCCAGACTTGACAGTCTTCATTGTAGTTCCCATCTCCAACATTCCAGACATGACTCTTCATTGTAGTTCCCATCTCCAACATTCCAGACTTGACAGTCTTCATTGTAGTTCCCATCTCCAACATTCCAGACATGACTCTTCATTGTAGTTCCCATCTCCAACATTCCAGACGTGACAGTCTTCATTGTAGTTCCCATCTCCAACATTCCAGACTTGACAGTCTTCATTGTAGTTCCCATCTCCAACATTCCAGACATGACAGTCTTCATTGTAGTTCCCATCTCCAACATTCCAGACTTGACAGTCTTCATTGTAGTTCCCATCTCCAACATTCCAGACATGACTCTTCATTGTAGTTCCCATCTCCAACATTCCAGACATGACTCTTCATTGTAGTTCCCATCTCCAACATTCCAGACTTGACAGTCTTCATTGTAGTTCCCATCTCCAACATTCCAGACAAGACTCTTCATTGTAGTTCCCATCTCCAACATTCCAGACTTGACAGTCTTCATTGTAGTTCCCATCTCCAACATTCCAGGTATGACAGTCTTCATTGTAGTTCCCATCTCCAACATTCCAGGTATGACAGTCTTCATTGTAGTTCCCATCTCCCAACATTCCAGACTTGACAGTCTTCATTGTAGTTCCCATCTCCAACATTCCAGGTATGACAGTCTTCATTGTAGTTCCCATCTCCCAACATTCCAGACTTGACAGTCTTCATTGTAGTTCCCATCTCCAACATTCCAGGTATGACACTCTTCATTGTAGTTCCCATCTCCAACATTCACAGGTATGACAGTCTTCATTGTAGTTCCCATCTCCCAACATTCCAGACTTGACAGTCTTCATTGTAGTTCCCATCTCCAACATTCCAGACTTGACAGTCTTCATTGTAGTTCCCATCTCCAACATTCCGGACATGACAGTCTTCATTGTAGTTCCCATCTCCAACATTCCAGACATGACTCTTCATTGTAGTTCCCATCTCCAACATTCCAGACATGACAGTCTTCATTGTAGTTCCCATCTCCAACATTCCAGACATGACTCTTCATTGTAGTTCCCATCTCCAACATTCCAGGTATGACAGTCTTCATTGTAGTTCCCATCTCCAACATTCCAGACTTGACAGTCTTCATTGTAGTTCCCATCTCCAACATTCCAGACATGACTCTTCATTGTAGTTCCCATCTCCAACATTCCAGGTATGACAGTCTTCATTGTAGTTCCCATCTCCAACATTCCAGGTATGACAGTCTTCATTGTAGTTCCCATCTCCAACATTCCAGGTATGACAGTCTTCATTGTAGTTCCCATCTCCCAACATTCCAGACTTGACAGTCTTCATTGTAGTTCCCATCTCCAACATTCCAGGTATGACAGTCTTCATTGTAGTTCCCATCTCCAACATTCCAGACTTGACAGTCTTCATTGTAGTTCCCATCTCCAACATTCCAGACTTGACAGTCTTCATTGTAGTTCCCATCTCCAACATTCCAGGTATGACAGTCTTCATTGTAGTTCCCATCTCCAACATTCCAGACTTGACAGTCTTCATTGTAGTTCCCATCTCCAACATTCCAGACTTGACAGTCTTCATTGTAGTTCCCATCTCCAACATTCCAGGTATGACAGTCTTCATTGTAGTTCCCATCTCCAAAATTCCAGACATGACAGTCTTTATTGTACTTCCCATCTCCAACATTCCAGACTTGACAGTCTTCATTGTAATTCCCATCTCCAACGTGACAGTCTTCATTGTAGTTCCCATCTCCAACATTCCAGACATGACTCTTCATTGTAGTTCCCATCTCCAATGTGAGTCTTCATTGTAGTTCCCATCTTCAACATTCCAGGTGTGACACTCTTCTTGCAGTTCCCATCTCCAACATTTCAGGTGTGACACTGTTCATTGTAGTTCCCATCTCCAACATTCCACGTGTGACACTCTTCTTGCAGTTCCCATCTCCAACATTTCAGGTGTGACACTGTTCGTTGTAGTTCCCATCTCGAACATTCCAGGTGTGACACTCTCTTGCAGTTCCCATCTCCAACATTTCAGGTGTGACACTGTTCTTGCAGTTCCCATCTCCAACATTTCAGGTGTGACACTGTTCGTTGTAGTTCCCATCTCCAACATTTCAGGTGTGTCACTGTTCGTTGTAGTTCCCATCTCCAACATTCCAGGTGTGCCACTGTTCGTTGTAGTTCCCATCTCCAACATTTCAGGTGTGACACTGTTCGTTGTAGTTCCCATCTCCAACATTTCACGTGTGACACTGTTCATTGTAGTTCCCATCTCCAACATTTCAGCTGTGACACTGTTCGTTGTAGTTCCCATCTCCAACATTCCAGGTGTGACACTCTCTTGCAGTTCCCATCTCCAACATTTCAGGTGTGACACTGTTCTTGCAGTTCCCATCTCCAACATTCCAGGTGTGACACTCTCTTGCAGTTCCCATCTCCAACATTCCAGGTGTGACAGTCTCTTGCAGTTCCCATCTCCAACATTCCAGATGTGACACTCTTCTTACAGTTCCCAACTCCAACATTTCAGGTGTGACACTGTTCTTGCAGTTCCCATCTCCAACATTTCAGGTGTGACACTGTTCGTTGTAGTTCCCATCTCCAACATTCCAGGTGTGACACTCTCTTGCAGTTCCCATCTCCAACATTCCAGGTGTGACACTCTCTTGCAGTTCCCATCTCCAACATTCCAGATGTGACACTCTTCTTACAGTTCCCAACTCCAACATTTCAGGTGTGACACTGTTCGTTGTAGTTCCCATCTCCAACATTCCAGGTGTGAGTCTTCATTGTAGTTCCCATCTCCAACATTCCAGATGTGACACTCTTCATTGTAGTTCCCATCTCCAACATTCCAGACATGACACTCTTCATTGTAGTTCCCATCTCCAACATTCCAGACATGACAGTCTTTATTGTACTTCCCATCTCCAACATTCCAGGTGTGACACTCTTCATTGTAGTTCCCATCTCCAACATTCCAGGTGTGACACTCTTCATTGTAGTTCCCATCTCCAACATTCCAGACATGACACTCTTCATTGTAGTTCCCAACTCCAACATTCCAGACATGACACTCTTCATTGTAGTTCCCATCTCCAACATTCCAGGTGTGACACTCTTCATTGTAGTTCCCATCTCCAACATTCCAGACATGACACTCTTCATTGTAGTTCCCATCTCCAACATTCCAGACATGACACTCTTCATTGTAGTTCCCATCTCCAACATTCCAGACATGACACTCTTCATTGTAGTTCCCAACTCCAACATTCCAGACATGACACTCTTCATTGTAGTTCCCATCTCCAACATTCCAGACATGACACTCTTCATTGTAGTTCCCATCTCCAACATTCCAGGTGTGACACTCTTCATTGTAGTTCCCATCTCCAACATTCCAGACATGACACTCTTCATTGTAGTTCCCATCTCCAACATTCCAGGTGTGAGTCTTCATTGTAGTTCCCATCTCCAACATTCCAGACATGACGCTCTTCATTGTAGTTCCCATCTCCAACATTCCAGGTGTGACACTCTTCATTGTAGTTCCCATCTCCAACATTCCAGACATGACAATCTTCATTGTAGTTCCCATCTCCAACATTCCAGGTGTGACACTCTTCATTGTAGTTCCCATCTCCAACATTCCAGACATGACACTCTTCATTGTAGTTCCCATCTCCAACATTCCAGGTGTGAGTCTTCATTGTAGTTCCCATCTCCAACATTCCAGACATGACACTCTCTTGCAGTTCCCATCTCCAACATTCCAGGTGTGAGTCTTCATTGTAGTTCCCATCTCCAACATTCCAGACATGACACTCTTCATTGTAGTTCCCATCTCCAACATTCCAGGTGTGACACTCTTCATTGTAGTTCCCATCTCCAACATTCCAGACATGAAACTCTTCATTGTAGTTCCCATCTCCAACATTCCAGGTGTGAGTCTTCATTGCAGTTCCCATCTCCAACATTCCAGGTGTGAGTCTTCATTGTAGTTCCCATCTCCAACATTCCAGACATGACACTCTTCATTGTAGTTCCCATCTCCAACATTCCAGGTGTGAGTCTTCATTGTAGTTCCCATCTCCAACATTCCAGGTGTAACACTCTTCATTGTAGTTCCCATCTCCAACATTCCAGACATGACACTCTTCATTGTAGTTCCCATCTCCAACATTCCAGACATGACACTCTTCATTGTAATTCCCATCTCCAACATTCCAGGTGTGAGTCTTCATTGTAGTTCCCATCTCCAACATTCCAGGTGTAACACTCTTCATTGTAGTTCCCATCTCCAACATTCCAGACATGACACTCTTCATTGTAGTTCCCATCTCCAACATTCCAGACGTGACAGTCTTCATTGTAGTTCCCATCTCCAACATTCCAGACATGACAGTCTTTATTGTACTTCCCATCTCCAACATTCCAGACGTGACAGTCTTTATTGTAGTTCCCATCTCCAACATTCCAGACTTGACAGTCTTCATTGTAGTTCCCATCTCCAACATTCCAGACATGACAGTCTTTATTGTACTTCCCATCTCCAAAATTCCAGACTTGACAGTCTTCATTGTAGTTCCCATCTCCAACATTCCAGACATGACAGTCTTCATTGTAGTTCCCATCTCCAACATTCCAGACATGACAGTCTTTATTGTACTTCCCATCTCCAACATTCCAGACATGACAGTCTTTATTGTAGTTCCCATCTCCAACATTCCAGACTTGACAGTCTTCATTGTAGTTCCCATCTCCAACATTCCAGACATGACAGTCTTCATTGTAGTTCCCATCTCCAACATTCCAGACATGACAGTCTTCATTGTAGTTCCCATCTCCAACATGACAGTCTTCATTGTAGTTCCCATCTCCAACATTCCAGACATGACTCTTCATTGTAGTTCCCATCTCCAACATTCCAGACTTGACAGTCTTCATTGTAGTTCCCATCTCCAACATTCCAGACATGACTCTTCATTGTAGTTCCCATCTCCAACATTCCAGACTTGACAGTCTTCATTGTAGTTCCCATCTCCAACATTCCAGACATGACTCTTCATTGTAGTTCCCATCTCCAACATTCCAGACTTGACAGTCTTCATTGTAGTTCCCATCTCCAACATTCCAGACATGACTCTTCATTGTAGTTCCCATCTCCAACATTCCAGACTTGACAGTCTTCATTGTAGTTCCCATCTCCAACATTCCAGACTTGACAGTCTTCATTGTAGTTCCCATCTCCAACATTCCAGGTATGACAGTCTTCATTGTAGTTCCCATCTCCAACATTCCAGGTATGACAGTCTTCATTGTAGTTCCCATCTCCCAACATTCCAGACTTGACAGTCTTCATTGTAGTTCCCATCTCCAACATTCCAGGTATGACAGTCTTCATTGTAGTTCCCATCTCCCAACATTCCAGACTTGACAGTCTTCATTGTAGTTCCCATCTCCAACATTCCAGGTATGACAGTCTTCATTGTAGTTCCCATCTCCCAACATTCCAGACTTGACAGTCCTCATTGTAGTTCCCATCTCCAACATTCCAGGTATGACACTCTTCATTGTAGTTCCCATCTCCAACATTCCAGGTATGACAGTCTTCATTGTAGTTCCCATCTCCCAACATTCCAGACATGACAGTCTTCATTGTAGTTCCCATCTCCAACATTCCAGACTTGACAGTCTTCATTGTAGTTCCCATCTCCAACATTCCAGACTTGACAGTCTTCATTGTAGTTCCCATCTCCCAACATTCCAGGTATGACAGTCTTCATTGTAGTTCCCATCTCCAACATTCCAGGTATGACAGTCTTCATTGTAGTTCCCATCTCCAACATTCCAGACTTGACAGTCTTCATTGTAGTTCCCATCTCCAACATTCCAGACATGACAGTCTTCATTGTAGTTCCCATCTCCAACATTCCAGACATGACTCTTCATTGTAGTTCCCATCTCCAACATTCCAGGTATGACAGTCTTCATTGTAGTTCCCATCTCCAACATTCCAGACATGACTCTTCATTGTAGTTCCCATCTCCAACATTCCAGACATGACAGTCTTCATTGTAGTTCCCATCTCCAACATTCCAGACATGACTCTTCATTGTAGTTCCCATCTCCAACATTCCAGGTATGACAGTCTTCATTGTAGTTCCCATCTCCAACATTCCAGGTATGACAGTCTTCATTGTAGTTCCCATCTCCAACATTCCAGACTTGACAGTCTTCATTGTAGTTCCCATCTCCAACATTCCAGGTATGACAGTCTTCATTGTAGTTCCCATCTCCAACATTCCAGACTTGACAGTCTTCATTGTAGTTCCCATCTCCAACATTCCAGACATGACTCTTCATTGTAGTTCCCATCTCCAACATTCCAGGTATGACAGTCTTCATTGTAGTTCCCATCTCCAACATTCCAGGTATGACAGTCTTCATTGTAGTTCCCATCTCCCAACATTCCAGACTTGACAGTCTTCATTGTAGTTCCCATCTCCAACATTCCAGGTATGACAGTCTTCATTGTAGTTCCCATCTCCAACATTCCAGACTTGACAGTCTTCATTGTAGTTCCCATCTCCAACATTCCAGACTTGACAGTCTTCATTGTAGTTCCCATCTCCAACATTCCAGACTTGACAGTCTTCATTGTAGTTCCCATCTCCAACATTCCAGGTATGACAGTCTTCATTGTAGTTCCCATCTCCAAAATTCCAGACATGACAGTCTTTATTGTACTTCCCATCTCCAACATTCCAGACTTGACAGTCTTCATTGTAATTCCCATCTCCAACGTGACAGTCTTCATTGTAGTTCCCATCTCCAACATTCCAGACATGACAGTCTTCATTGTAGTTCCCATCTCCAACATTCCAGACATGACTCTTCATTGTAGTTCCCATCTCCAATGTGACAGTCTTCATTGTAGTTCCCATCTTCAACATTCCAGGTGTGACACTCTTCTTGCAGTTCCCATCTCCAACATTTCAGGTGTGACACTGTTCATTGTAGTTCCCATCTCCAACATTCCACGTGTGACACTCTTCTTGCAGTTCCCATCTCCAACATTTCAGGTGTGACACTGTTCGTTGTAGTTCCCATCTCCAACATTCCAGGTGTGACACTCTCTTGCAGTTCCCATCTCCAACATTTCAGGTGTGACACTGTTCTTGCAGTTCCCATCTCCAACATTTCAGGTGTGACACTGTTCGTTGTAGTTCCCATCTCCAACATTTCAGGTGTGTCACTGTTCGTTGTAGTTCCCATCTCCAACATTCCAGGTGTGCCACTGTTCGTTGTAGTTCCCATCTCCAACATTTCAGGTGTGACACTGTTCGTTGTAGTTCCCATCTCCAACATTTCACGTGTGACACTGTTCATTGTAGTTCCCATCTCCAACATTTCAGCTGTGACACTGTTCGTTGTAGTTCCCATCTCCAACATTCCAGGTGTGACACTCTCTTGCAGTTCCCATCTCCAACATTTCAGGTGTGACACTGTTCTTGCAGTTCCCATCTCCAACATTCCAGGTGTGACACTCTCTTGCAGTTCCCATCTCCAACATTCCAGGTGTGACAGTCTCTTGCAGTTCCCATCTCCAACATTCCAGATGTGACACTCTTCTTACAGTTCCCAACTCCAACATTTCAGGTGTGACACTGTTCTTGCAGTTCCCATCTCCAACATTTCAGGTGTGACACTGTTCGTTGTAGTTCCCATCTCCAACATTCCAGGTGTGACACTCTCTTGCAGTTCCCATCTCCAACATTCCAGGTGTGACACTCTCTTGCAGTTCCCATCTCCAACATTCCAGATGTGACACTCTTCTTACAGTTCCCAACTCCAACATTTCAGGTGTGACACTGTTCGTTGTAGTTCCCATCTCCAACATTCCAGGTGTGAGTCTTCATTGTAGTTCCCATCTCCAACATTCCAGATGTGACACTCTTCATTGTAGTTCCCATCTCCAACATTCCAGACATGACACTCTTCATTGTAGTTCCCATCTCCAACATTCCAGACATGACAGTCTTTATTGTACTTCCCATCTCCAACATTCCAGGTGTGACACTCTTCATTGTAGTTCCCATCTCCAACATTCCAGGTGTGACACTCTTCATTGTAGTTCCCATCTCCAACATTCCAGACATGACACTCTTCATTGTAGTTCCCAACTCCAACATTCCAGACATGACACTCTTCATTGTAGTTCCCATCTCCAACATTCCAGGTGTGACACTCTTCATTGTAGTTCCCATCTCCAACATTCCAGACATGACACTCTTCATTGTAGTTCCCATCTCCAACATTCCAGACATGACACTCTTCATTGTAGTTCCCATCTCCAACATTCCAGACATGACACTCTTCATTGTAGTTCCCAACTCCAACATTCCAGACATGACACTCTTCATTGTAGTTCCCATCTCCAACATTCCAGACATGACACTCTTCATTGTAGTTCCCATCTCCAACATTCCAGGTGTGACACTCTTCATTGTAGTTCCCATCTCCAACATTCCAGACATGACACTCTTCATTGTAGTTCCCATCTCCAACATTCCAGGTGTGAGTCTTCATTGTAGTTCCCATCTCCAACATTCCAGACATGACGCTCTTCATTGTAGTTCCCATCTCCAACATTCCAGGTGTGACACTCTTCATTGTAGTTCCCATCTCCAACATTCCAGACATGACACTCTTCATTGTAGTTCCCATCTCCAACATTCCAGGTGTGACACTCTTCATTGTAGTTCCCATCTCCAACATTCCAGACATGACACTCTTCATTGTAGTTCCCATCTCCAACATTCCAGGTGTGAGTCTTCATTGTAGTTCCCATCTCCAACATTCCAGATATGACACTCTCTTGCAGTTCCCATCTCCAACATTCCAGGTGTGAGTCTTCATTGTAGTTCCCATCTCCAACATTCCAGACATGACACTCTTCATTGTAGTTCCCATCTCCAACATTCCAGGTGTGACACTCTTCATTGTAGTTCCCATCTCCAACATTCCAGACATGACACTCTTCATTGTAGTTCCCATCTCCAACATTCCAGGTGTGAGTCTTCATTGCAGTTCCCATCTCCAACATTCCAGGTGTGAGTCTTCATTGTAGTTCCCATCTCCAACATTCCAGACATGACACTCTTCATTGTAGTTCCCATCTCCAACATTCCAGGTGTGAGTCTTCATTGTAGTTCCCATCTCCAACATTCCAGGTGTAACACTCTTCATTGTAGTTCCCATCTCCAACATTCCAGACATGACACTCTTCGTTGTAGTTCCCATCTCCAACATTCCAGACATGACACTCTTCATTGTAATTCCCATCTCCAACATTCCAGGTGTGAGTCTTCATTGTAGTTCCCATCTCCAACATTCCAGGTGTAACACTCTTCATTGTAGTTCCCATCTCCAACATTCCAGACATGACACTCTTCATTGTAGTTCCCAACTCCAACATTCCAGACATGACACTCTTCATTGTAGTTCCCATCTCCAACATTCCAGACATGACACTCTTCATTGTAGTTCCCATCTCCAACATTCCAGGTGTGACACTCTTCATTGTAGTTCCCATCTCCAACATTCCAGACATGACAGTCTTTATTGTACTTCCCATCTCCAACATTCCAGGTGTGACACTCTTCATTGTAGTTCCCATCTCCAACATTCCAGACATGACAGTCTTTATTGTACTTCCCATCTCCAACATTCCAGGTGTGACACTCTTCATTGTAGTTCCCATCTCCAACATTCCAGACATGACACTCTTCATTGTAGTTCCCATCTCCAACATTCCAGGTGTGACACTCTTCATTGTAGTTCCCATCTCCAACATTCCAGACATGACAGTCTTTATTGTACTTCCCATCTCCAAAATTCCAGACATGACACTCTTCATTGTAGTTCCCATCTCCAACATTCCAGACATGACACTCTTCATTGTAGTTCCCATCTCCAACATTCCAGACATGACACTCTTCATTGTAGTTCCCATCTCCAACATTCCAGACATGACAGTCTTTATTGTACTTCCCATCTCCAACATTCCAGGTATGACACTCTTCATTGTAGTTCCCATCTCCAACATTCCAGACATGACACTCTTCATTGTAGTTCCCATCTCCAACATTCCAGACATGACACTCTTCATTGTAGTTCCCATCTCCAACATTCCAGGTGTGACACTCTTCATTGTAGTTCCCATCTCCAACATTCCAGACATGACAGTCTTTATTGTACTTCCCATCTCCAACATTCCAGGTATGACAGTCTTCATTGTAGTTCCCATCTCCAACATTCCAGGTATGACACTCTTCATTGTAGTTCCCATCTCCAACATTCCAGGTATGACACTCTTCATTGTAGTTCCCATCTCCAACATTCCAGGTATGACAGTCTTCATTGTAGTTCCCATCTCCAACATTCCAGGTATGACACTCTTCATTGTAGTTCCCATCTCCAACATTCCAGGTATGACACTCTTCATTGTAGTTCCCATCTCCAACATTCCAGACATGACACTCTTCATTGTAGTTCCCATCTCCAACATTCCAGGTGTGACACTCTTCATTGTAGTTCCCATCTCCAACATTCCAGACATGACAGTCTTTATTGTACTTCCCATCTCCAACATTCCCGACATGACACTCTTCATTGTAGTTCCCATCTCCAACATTCTAGACTTGACACTCTTCATTGTAGTTCCCATCTCCAACATTCCAGACATGACACTCTTCATTGTAGTTCCCATCTCCAACATTCCAGACATGACACTCTTCATTGTAGTTCCCATCTCCAACATTCCAGGTGTGACACTCTTCATTGTAGTTCCCATCTCCAACATTCCAGACATGACACTCTTCATTGTAGTTCCCATCTCCAACATTCTAGACTTGACACTCTTCATTGTAGTTCCCATCTCCAACATTCCAGGTGTGACACTCTTCATTGCAGTTCCCATCTCCAACATTCCAGACATGACACTCTTCATTGTAGTTCCCATCTCCAACATTCCAGACATGACACTCTTCATTGTAGTTCCCATCTCCAACATTCCAGGTGTGACACTCTTCCTTGTAGTTCCCATCTCCAACATTTCAGGTGTGACACTCTTCATTGTAGTTCCCATCACCAACATTCCAGGTGTGATACTCTTCATTGTAGTTCCAATCTCCAACATTCCAGGTGTGAGTCTTCATTGTAGTTCCCATCTCCAACATTCCAGGTGTGACACTCTTCATTGTAGTTCCCATCACCAACATTCCAGGTGTGACACTCTTCATTGTAGTTCCCATCTCCAACATTCCAGGTGTGAGTCTTCATTGTAGTTCCCATCTCCAACATTCCAGGTGTGACACTCTTCATTGTAGTTCCCATCTCCAACATTCCAGGTGTGAGTCTTCATTGTAGTTCCCATCTCCAACATTCCAGGTGTGACACTCTTCATTGTAGTTCCCATCTCCAACATTCCAGGTGTGATACTCTTCATTGTAGTTCCCATCTCCAACATTCCAGGTGTGAGTCTTCATTGTAGTTCCCATCTCCAACATTCCAGGTGTGACACTCTTCATTGTAGTTCCCATCTCCAACATTCCAGGTGTGATACTCTTCTTGCAGTTCCCAACTCCAACATTCCAGGTGTGACACTCTTCATTGTAGTTCCCATCTCCAACATTCCAGGTGTGATACTCTTCATTGTAGTTCCCATCTCCAACATTCCAGGTGTGAGTCTTCATTGTAGTTCCCATCTCCAACATTCCAGGTGTGAGTCTTCATTGTAGTTCCCATCTCCAACATTCCAGACATGACACTCTTCATTGTAGTTCCCATCTCCAACATTCCAGGTGTGACACTCTTCATTGTAGTTCCCATCTCCAACATTCCAGGTGTGATACTCTTCTTGCAGTTCCCAACTCCAACATTCCAGGTGTGACACTCTTCATTGTAGTTCCCATCTCCAACATTCCAGGTGTGATACTCTTCATTGTAGTTCCCATCTCCAACATTCCAGGTGTGAGTCTTCATTGTAGTTCCCATCTCCAACATTCCAGGTGTGAGTCTTCATTGTAGTTCCCATCTCCAACATTCCAGGTGTGACACTCTTCATTGTAGTTCCCATCTCCAACATTCCAGGTGTGACACTCTTCTTGCAGTTCCCATCTCCAACATTCCAGACATGACACTCTTCATTGTAGTTCCCATCTCCAACATTCCAGGTGTGACACTCTTCATTGTAGTTCCCATCTCCAACATTCCAGGTGTGACACTCTTCATTGTAGTTCCCATCTCCAACATTCCAGGTGTGACACTCTTCATTGCAGTTCCCAACTCCAACATTCCAGGTGTGAAACTCTTCATTGTAGTTCCCGTCTCCAACATTCCAGGTGTGAGTCTTCATTGTAGTTCCCATCTCCAACATTCCAGGTGTGACACTCTTCATTGTAGTTCCCATCTCCAACATTCCAGGTGTGATACTCTTCTTGCAGTTCCCAACTCCAACATTCCAGGTGTGACACTCTTCATTGTAGTTCCCATCTCCAACATTCCAGGTGTGATACTCTTCATTGTAGTTCCCATCTCCAACATTCCAGGTGTGAGTCTTCATTGTAGTTCCCATCTCCAACATTCCAGGTGTGAGTCTTCATTGTAGTTCCCATCTCCAACATTCCAGACATGACACTCTTCATTGTAGTTCCCATCTCCAACATTCCAGGTGTGACACTCTTCATTGTAGTTCCCATCTCCAACATTCCAGGTGTGATACTCTTCTTGCAGTTCCCAACTCCAACATTCCAGGTGTGACACTCTTCATTGTAGTTCCCATCTCCAACATTCCAGGTGTGATACTCTTCATTGTAGTTCCCATCTCCAACATTCCAGGTGTGAGTCTTCATTGTAGTTCCCATCTCCAACATTCCAGGTGTGAGTCTTCATTGTAGTTCCCATCTCCAACATTCCAGGTGTGACACTCTTCATTGTAGTTCCCATCTCCAACATTCCAGGTGTGACACTCTTCTTGCAGTTCCCATCTCCAACATTCCAGACATGACACTCTTCATTGTAGTTCCCATCTCCAACATTCCAGGTGTGACACTCTTCATTGTAGTTCCCATCTCCAACATTCCAGGTGTGACACTCTTCATTGTAGTTCCCATCTCCAACATTCCAGGTGTGACACTCTTCATTGCAGTTCCCAACTCCAACATTCCAGGTGTGAAACTCTTCATTGTAGTTCCCGTCTCCAACATTCCAGGTGTGAGTCTTCATTGTAGTTCCCATCTCCAACATTCCAGGTGTGACACTCTTCATTGTAGTTCCCATCTCCAACATTCCAGGTGTGACACTCTTCATTGTAGTTCCCATCTCCAACATTCCAGGTGTGACACTCTTCTTGCAGTTCTCAGCTCCACCAATGCTGATTTCATAACCTTTGTTTCAATTCTCATTTCCACCATTCTGGTTTTCACTGTCTTCATTTTGGTTAAAAATTGTTTCCGCCATTGTGGCTTTAAATCTCGCTTCTGACTTTAATGTGGTGACTTGGTTAACTTTTTCCTTGCAGTTAATGTGCCTGCCCACTAAAGTGTGGAACAACAGACACTTCCTTAGTGAAGTCATCATCCATGGTGTAGTGGTTACCATGTTAGGCTCTAGTTCCAGAGATCGCAGTTTCAAACCCGGTGGAGGGCGAAGGATTTTTTTCGCATGTAGAAATCTTTACCATGGCTTTCTTCGGAAGGGAAGTAAAACTGGTGGTCCCATGTCGTAGATTTACGACACTAAAAGAACCTCAAGCCTGTTAAAGAGACCTCTGAGCGAAATTATTGGTCTTTCACGCCCAATAGAGAATAGGACGCTAAGAACTATAGTAGTTAAAGGTGTCCATAAATAAAAACTCAATTTAATTCAAATTTGCATGAGTGAACAGCATACAACTCACAACTTCAGTAGTAACCAAGCTTATTTTGTCCCTACACGAGATTGCCTAAGCTTTGGTACAAGCGAGGGAAGGGAAACTCCCCTTGCATCTAACCCAATGTTACACACTATGCATGGTGCTAGAAGTACACTGGACAAACATGGGTCATGAGAATGACTCAAGCACATGGTTGGAAGTCGTAAAGAAGGGCAAACAAATCAACAGATTGAAGTACTGCTAAAGTAAGGCGGGAAATGCAAGGTTCTAATTATTGACAATACTCACAGCAGATACTGAGCATTTAACTTGAGCATAAATTAAATTATCACGCTTCAAACTTAATAAAAAGTGTACTAATTATACAGGGAGAAATGGGCAGCCAAAAAATTCTGTACCTCCATGGGTGGACTCCAACCCATGCACATTCCATGGCTGAGAACCAGAAAGCACTACACTCCCAACAGCAGGACTAAGATAAAACTAACTTTTAAAATATTCCATCTAAACATATTAGCAACACTTTCTGTGAAATTGTAAGCAGCTTTATAAGGAGTTTATTTAAATGCAGTATTGGTGTAAATTTTGCTGAAAATACCCTAGATGTTTTTAATATAGAGTCAACGCCACAGCCGGGATTTTAACGCTCTCCATGCAGTTGTTCTAACCATTGAGCTATTGTGACAACATGCCGGTGAGACATTGAATTCCCCAACTGATTCAAGTTGTTTCCCAGACAGACCGACCACCAAGGCATCTCACTCGAGATGACATACAAAGTATAATTAATTTATATAAATAATGTAATACCCTAGATGTATCTGTAGTTGATGTAGCTGAATAAGTAAATGAACAACAAGGCACACAATACTGGGAATTTATACATCACCCAGAACATATGCTAAAACTTTTATTATGACAGACCTGGTTATACAAAACCCAATAAGAAACGTGCTCCACTTTGGGGTATTCTTCAATTAAGACACTCAATTTACACTTTAAAATGCTAATACAGACTATAACATTTACTGATGTTCCAGGGAAGGAAATTTTTATTTTGAAGTTTGTAGTCCAAAAACCAGCTTCCTATGTTAACTGCCTGTCAAAACAAGAGAGGCATTTGTGCTGCTATGAACCAATGCTTCCAACTCTCTTTTGTTACAAAACACCAACTGATAAGGAAGAAACCTTTGGTCGAGGTTGTACCTTTCACGTTAGCACTCATACAACGGTTAAAGTGACTGCATTTGTTATATTCTGTATAAAATGTGAGCAGTGATGGTGGAATATAATTTACAATGTGCGCCTTTTTATTGTAAATACTAGTGATACCACCTTCACTGAACTGTCTTCATATTAATAACTTTCTGTGTATAAACACATTTAACCAATTTTGTATTGTATGCTAATTCCAAAATTGTTCTTGTTTAACATTCTACAAATGGCCACAATTTTTTATCTTGATAATGCCACAGGTTATATATTCCCTGTTGTTAAGCCAAGTTCTTCATTTTAACTATATGTTGTGCCAAAAACTTTCTTTTAAAGTATTTCTATCCATAGAAAAACAAACGCTAGCAATTCTTCATTATTCTGCAATTTTTAAAATAAGTCAAACAACTAAATATAATGCGTGTTACACCATTCTAGAATTATTCACAACTACCACATAACACATGTATGTTTTCATCTGATAAGTAATTAGCCATAAGACACTCAGAAACATAGTAAGCTACTTTGATACATTAGCATAAACACAAACCAACAGCTGCAAGGAGACAACAAATATTTCCACGTCCAAACTTCTGTGGCAGAAATGTGATTTATGTTGCATGTTATACAAGTACCTCTACTACTCCCCCCATTGTTTTGCACGTCTATAGAATGTTGCATTCATTCAGCTACAGGAAACACAGTCAAACCCTTGGGGACATCAAGTCTCAACTCTGCTCATTCCTCATGTAGCATAAGTCAAACGCAACAAATTTCAGTAATGCAAAACTTAAAACATTAAAATTATCACGTTTATCTCAACAGAGTATTGAGGTCACCACAATGCAACTGATTGTTGTTCATTTAGATTATGTTTACTTTAGTCCAATAAAGATTTTTCATTTCATTCCTTCTTTTAACTTGTCTCCATGGCAAGGTCATGTCGCGCCGTACCTCTTTAGTTACCTTCAACATATTTTAAGTTGCCTCCATGGCAAGGTCATGTAGCCCCGTAACTCTTTAGTTACCTTCAACATATTTTAACTTGTCTCCATGGCAAGGTCATGTAGCCCCGTACCTCTTTAGTTACCTTCAACATATTTTAAGTTGCCTACATGGCAAGGTCATGCAGCCCTGTACCTCTTTAGTTACCTTGAACATATTTTATCTTGTCTCCATGGCAAGATCATGCAGCCCTGTACCTCTTTAGTTACCTTGAACATATTTTATCTTGTCTCCATGGCAAGATCATGCAGCCCTGTACCTCTTTAGTTACCTTGAACATATTTTATCTTGTCTCCATGGCAAGATCATGCAGCCCTGTACCTCTTTAGTTACCTTGAACATATTTTAACTCGTCTCCATGGCAAGGTCATGCAGCCCTGTACCTCTTTAGTTACCTTGAACATATTTTAACTTGTCTCCATGGCAAGGTCATGTAGCCCCGTACCTCTTTAGTTACCTTGAACATATTTTAACTTGTCTCCATGGCAAGGTCATGTAGCCCCATACCTCTTTAGTTACCTTCAACATATTTTAACTTGTCTCCATGGCAAGGTCATGCAGCCCCGTACCTCTTTAGTTACCTTGAACATATTTTAACTTGTCTCCATGGCAAGGTCATGCAGCCCTGTACCTCTTTAGTTACCTTGAACATATTTTAACTTGTCTCCATGGCAAGGTCATGTAGCCCCGTACCTCTTTAGTTACCTTGAACATATTTTAACTTGTCTCCATGGCAAGATCATGCAGCCCCGTACCTCTTTAGTTACCTTGAACATATTTTAACTTGTCTCCATGGCAAGGTCATGTAGCCCCGTACCTCTTTAGTTACCTTGAACATATTTTAACTTGTCTCCATGGCAAGGTCATGCAGCCCCGTACCTCTTTAGTTACCTTGAACATATTTTAACTTGTCTCCATGGCAAGGTCATGCAGCCCCGTACCTCTTTAGTTACCTTGAACATATTTTAACTTGTCTCCATGGTAAGGTCATGCAGCCCTGTACCTCTTTAGTTACCTTGAACATATTTTATCTTGTCTCCATGGCAAGGTCATGTAGCCCCGTACCTCTTGTTACCTTGAACATATTTTAAGTTGTCTCCATGGCAAGGTCATGTAGTGCCGTACCTCTTTAGTTACCTTGAACATATTTTAACTTGTCTCCAAGGCAAGGTCATGTAACCCCGGTACCTCTTTAGTTACCTTGAACATATTTTAACTTGTCTCTATGGCAAGGTCATGTAGCCCCGTACCTCTTTAATTACCTTCAACATATTTTAACTTGTCTCTATGGCAAGGTCATGTAGGCCCATACCTCTTTAGTTACCTTCAACATATTTTAACTTGTCTCTACGGCAAGGTCATGTAGGCCCGTACCTCTTTAGTTACCTTGAACATATTTTATCTTGTCTCCATGGCAAGGTCATGTAGTCCCGTACCTCTTTAGTTACCTTCAACATATTTTAACTTGTCTCTATGGCAAGGTCATGTAGCCCCATACCTCTTTAGTTACCTTGAACAAATTTTAACTTGTCTCCATGGCAAGGTCATGTAGCCCCGTACCTCTTTAGTTACCTTGAACAAATTTTAACTTGTCTCCATGGCAAGGTCATGTAGGTCCGTACCTCTTTAGTTACCTTCAACATATTTTATCTTGTCTCCATGGCAAGGTCATGTGGCCCCGTACCTCTTTAGTTACCTTCAACATATTTTAACTTGTCTCCATGGCAAGGTCATGTAGCCCCGTACCTCTTGTTACCTTGAACAAATTTTAACTTGTCTCCATGGCAAGGTCATGTAGCCCCGTACCTCTTGTTACCTTGAACAAATTTTATCTTGTCTCCATGGCAAGGTCATGTAGCCCCGTACCTCTTGTTACCTTGAACATATTTTAACTTGTCTCCATGGCAAGGTCATGTAGCCCCGTAACTCTTGTTACCTTGAACATATTTTATCTTGTCTCCATGGCAAGGTCATGCAGCCCCGTACCTCTTGTTACCTTGAACATATTTTATCTTGTCTCCATGGCAAGGTCATGTAGCCCCGTACCTCTTGTTACCTTGAACATATTTTAACTTGTCTCCATGGCAAGGTCATGTAGCCCCGTACCTCTTTAGTTACCTTCAACATATTTTATCTTGTCTCCATGGCAAGGTCATGCAGCCCCGTACCTCTTTAGTTACCTTGAACATATTTTATCTTGTCTCCATGGCAAGGTCATGTAGCCCCGTACCTCTTTAGTTACCTTGAACATATTTTAACTTGTCTCCATGGCAAGGTCATGCAGCCCCGTACCTCTTTAGTTACCTTGAACATATTTTATCTTGTCTCCATGGCAAGGTCATGTAGCCCCGTACCTCTTTAGTTACCTTGAACATATTTTAACTTGTCTCCATGGCAAGGTCATGTGGCCCCGTACCTCTTTAGTTACCTTCAACATATTTTAACTTGTCTCCATGGCAAGGTCATGTAGCCCCGTACCCTTTAGTTACCTTGAACATATTTAAACTTGTCTCCATGGCAAGGTCATGTGGCCCCGTACCTCTTTAGTTACCTTCAACATATTTTAACTTGTCTCCATGGCAAGGTCATGTAGCCCCGTACCCTTTAGTTACCTTCAACATATTTAAACTTGTCTCCATGGCAAGGTCATGTGGCCCCGTACCTCTTTAGTTACCTTCAACATATTTTAACTTGTCTCCATGGCAAGGTCATGTAGCCCCGTACCCTTTAGTTACCTTCAACATATTTAAACTTGTCTCCACGGCAAGGTCATGTAGCCCCTTACCTCTTTAGTTACCTTCATCATATTTTAACTTGTACTCTTAGGGTGGTGTGCACCATGATGGAGTAACGTTTACTAAAGAAGTTCCCACTACGGGAGTAATTTACTCCGGAAGTAATGTTGGAAAGTTCAATTACAATTTAATCTTTTAGTTACAACTACGGAAGAAAGAGCTCATTACTCTAGGCGGTATTGTTTTGTTTGCAATTTACTTGATGCAATCATGAATAAGGTTATGTGTAATAGAAAAAGGGGAGATACATTAAACAATATGAGTGTAAAAAATGTGTTATAAAGATGCTGGAAAGTCGTCATTTACAAGTTTAATAATTCGTGTGGCAGGAAACATACTGAAGAGAAGCTTAAAATGCTGGAAACAAATTTTCTAAAATTCATAGTTGCGTGTTGATAAGAGAAATGCCCTTTCTGATTTTGGAAAAGTTCACGGATGGGTACAGAATAGTAACATGCATACAGTGGTGGAAATGTGTGGAAGTGAAGAATTGCCTCATGTGACATCAATTTTAAATATCTGCATTTAATACTGTGCAAGACTGTCACATCATTGTAATGCCGGCTCCAGCATCTGAAACACTCATAACAACAATTGCATTATAGAGCTGAATGTGTTGTAAATGTTCTCCAAGGAGGTGCAAAGATTCTTTGTTAATACCGAAATGTTCATTGAACTTTCTCTCACTCTGTGCCACTATCGCATTCCCGTTGTTCATGAATGTAATCTATCAACATGACTAAAATATCTTCCTCCAAATATGGTATGCTATTTTAGATCAATTGACAGTTTAGTTACTCCATCCAGGTCACGAGTAAATTCTAACCTATATTTTTGCTCTAAGTAACAATGATCTCCGACATTTACTTCTGTGGCAATTTAATCTGGGAGTATCTGAAAGGAGTAAAATGCTTCAGAAGTAGTTTACTCTCGTTTGGGAGTCACCGAGAGTTGACTTGACTCCAGGTTGGTGCAATGTGAGAATAATTGAACTGAATTTATTTCCAACTAAACACAGTGTCATAATATACAAATTATTATTATTGTCACAAAAAATAGAAATAAAAATGTTATTTACCTACTCTCAATATAGCATTTATAAATGCAACCTCCGTTGAAGGTTTCTTCCTCATAACTTGGTGTAACACAAGCAAACTTTAAAATAACATGTTCTCTTCTTTTCTGGAGCACAATGCTGCTTATTGCACACACAAGATAGTATTAGCTTGCAAATAATTTAAGGAATTCATCTAGCATGTAATATATGGCAAAAACACTTAACATAACACAATCTCCACTTACAGGTCAAATTTTATGAAAGCATTCTCCCCATCATCAGTTACTTGGTTTTATCAATTATGTCATCTACAGCAGGAATGTTCAAGTTCCTTTATATTTTGTAATAAAAATATTCTCCCAATTCCAAAGAATTCTTTATGTATTTCATCAGTTTAATACAGGATGCTTCCTGAAACTAGTGTTTCATAAAATCTGATACGTAAGTGCAGATTGTATTGTTTCTAAATTTAATTCAAATTTCAATATTTTATACAATCCTGCTCTACTGTATCAAATACTTCCTAATTATTTATAACTTTATTGTACTTTTCATTTGGTAGTAGATCACCCTTAACGGGCTGAGAGAAAAGTTAACCTTTGCAAATGCATACATAGTGACAATTTTACTAACATAACAAAGTGGTGCATTTTCAATAAAGTGTCAAGCTTTCTATCTCATGACCAGATCTTGGATTCTGATGACATGCCTACATGGGTCTCATTATCAATATGCACATTTATTTGTGTCATTACATTCTTACCGACATTCTACACAAGAATAACTTTTCAAACATCAGAAATTAAGAGTATTGGTTAAAAAAATCAAATTTCTACTTAATGGTTAGTCTGGAAACTAGGGTGGCTATTCTCAGGAGAGCAGGTATCATTTCCCAAACTAGGGATGAGACAGGTCCAACATTTGTGTTAGTAAGTGTTGCTATTGTCATACGTTGTGAAGTCCTCTTCATTCACAATCAATTTTATATAATCTAAGAACCTAAGTTAATGGTACAGTTTTGCTTCAAAAACAACTTTGTTAACTTTCTTTTCAGAATTTTCAAACAAGAACATGGAACAAATATGTATTTTAAATTTGTTACCTCATTAATCTTATACTTTTTTTCAGCTTGTATAGCACCTATGTATGAATTAATTTATAAAACCCTGTGCACTAATTTAATAATTTAAAAACCCTCACTTTTTAAGTAATTTTCACGAGGAACATCTCAGTAGTACATTACACTATTTTTTTTAAATCCGCTTGGTAGAAGGAAACATGCGGGAGTCACAGGAACTTTATCTGAGTGTATTGGCAGCACTGTGCCTACCTTTACCATTTGGATACTCAGGTGCCACTTGCTCCTACCGCCGATTGTGAAGTTTGTGCTATCCGTTGTTTTCTGATGGTGAAAATTAAAAACGTGACTGAAATTCATCAATAAATTAAACTGACTTTTATTTTATGGACACTCTTTAACTGCTGTGGTCCTTAGCATACCATTCTATATTGGGTGTGAAAGATCGGTAATTTTGCACAGAGGCCTCTTTATCAGGCTTGAGGTTTTTTTACGTGCCGTAAATCTACAATACGGTAACACCAGCTTTACTTCCTTTCCGAAGGAAGCCGCCCTGCACCAGATTTGAAGCACACAGGATGACAGTTGTGCAGTGTGTACAATAAAGACATTATGGTTTCTCGTTGGCGCCATTCATTCATTGAACGGAGAAAAACAGTACACGAAGCAGCCGACTCTCCACTTCACGTGCTCCGAATATAATATTGCCAATGAGGTCTAAAGCGTCCTGGACACTGATCAAAGCCTTACGCTTGATGAAATTCTGTTTCAACTTCATAGGATCTGCGTCTATCAAAAGTGTGTGCAAGATGTGTTCCATGCATGCTTTCAGAATTCAAACAGCAGATAGTTAACGCTCCATTGCAATTTTTGCAGTTTTTTTACGATGAGGGGGATGGTTTATTTGACCAAAAAGTGGCTGGGGACGAGGCATGGATCCATCACTGGATGCCCTAATCCAAAAGACAATGGCATGGAAGGAAAGAAAGGGAAAATTTGTGGAATTGGTAGCAAGGTCATGACAACGATCTTTTGGGATTCCAAAGAGTATTGTAGACCAATTACCTGCTCAGTGGAACAAGATCACAGCTTCTCGCTGTTCAGAAATCTCAGAAGGGCGATTCAAAACAAAAGAGGGGAAAGTTGAGCAAAACAGTTTTTTGTTCCACAACAACACATTCCTTGTGAAACTCAAACCACATTTGAGAAGTTTTGATGGATGTTTTTGGTCATCCACCTTACACCGAGCGACTACCACCTTTTACTACAGCCAATCTCGGGGAAAGACGCTTCGTAAATGAAATGACTTAAAATAAGAAGTGGAAAGATGGCTAGCAAGTTTGGTGGGAGACGGGTTTGACAATGGATTAAAAAAACTGTTATCACAGTACCAAAAATGTATTGAGATTCAAGAAGGTTATGTAGAAACATATCTATTGAATGTAGCTTTCAAAATATACCTTTTTTTAAACATTTGAACCTTTTATTTTTTTTTTAAAAAAAATATAGTGTAACTTACTTTTGAGACGATCCTCGTACATGAGTTTTGGTGATCAATATTCACAGATTTGCTTTTATTAGGCAAACTCAGAGAGGATGTATTACAATTTCTGAAGCACAGATTCATATGCTCCTAGGTTATGTCATGCCTTAAATATAAATTATCTGCAACTATAGAATAACAACATTCACTCTACGGATACTCACCTTATCCACGCCCATCTTCTTGAAGGCTGCTTGAAGGATCTTAAAATTCTGGATGTATTCATGTTCAAGATTAGTTTTAAATTTGATGCGTTTCATAACCACACTTCCTGAAATAAGATAAAATTTGATTAAATGTAATAAACAAAATCTGACACGTAACAAGCTACAGATTACCAACAACAATGTATTTTATCAACTATTCTTACCCACTTTAAATCGCCAATGACAAACATGCGCCCCAGGTCTCATCCATCCAGCAGAAAATTTAAATAGTTTACAGTAGAGTTTTTCTCTGAAATACCAACATCTTGCCAAACTCCCTGAATTTGAAACCCGTTAAAACTTTTTTTTATCCAACAAAGCATAATGATTTTCCAATGCCATGCAATTTAGAATGTGTAAAATGTTCAGTGCAGTAAATATACAAAAATTACTTTTAAAATAAATGGGGATTTTGTTTTACAAGAATCCTTGCTTCTTTCTGCCACACATACTGAAATTTTCCCTGGTACCATAATTAGCAAAGAACCCACCTCCTAGCGTATATGGAGCTTACTTGAGATCACTAGTGATATATCAAATTTTAAATCTCACACTGTGCATTTTGTTGCGGTCCATGATCATAATGAAGGATAGACACACAGATAAGCTCTGGCCTATAATAGCACTGTGTACCATTCATATTTAATCTGGCCCAAGAAAGGGTCCAGGTGTAAACAAATGCATGTGCCTTTGCAACAGGATATTTTTCCAAACAATAAAAACAGTTCATTGCTGCACAGATGTATTATCCTTTTGGTGCTTCAAAAAATAAAGATGATGAATTAGCATAGTATGGTAATTATCATTTCATTTAAACATACTTTATAATTAGATTTCCCACATTGTTTACTGGAGCGAAGCAATGGTCATGGTAATGCAGTATTGTTTATGTCACGAACAGTGTAATTAAACATACAAGTGGCAAAGCCCTCAAAAGTGCTGCAACAAATGTTAGCATTTAACTATTTGTTAGAGATGTCATGAAACTAAACATCGGAAGCCTGTGAATGATGTCTCCATTGGGAGGAAAGAAGGGAACCCTGCAAAACAATCGATGTACAATGTTTTAGACAAAGTGGACGAAAAGTGCCATATATATAACTTTTTTTTAAACAATAGCCCCCTGCAATAGATAACATGCTTTCTGCTGTAAACAGTTTATAAATATAACTAGCAGTCAGTTGGAGCACATGATTCTCAACACACTTCTCCATTTACAATGTGCACTAGTTTATGTATTACCTAGCATTACTACTGTCGTTCGGGGTTGAACAAAGAGGGTTTATGTACAATAATTAATGAAAACTAATTCTTGCAGACAAGTGATGACACTTTGTAAGAGAATACCCTGGTAATTGTGTTCCAAATAGACAAACTGTTGTGACGACTCGTTACAAAGTTCCGAGAATGATAGGAAATGGCTTACACGGCGCCATGTTCTTACTGAAGAGAAGTTACACACAATAGGGAACAGCTCAAATGCTGCTGTGATTTGCTTATTTAGGGTCAGCATCTGCTTGAGGATGGAAGCAAACACTTCCGAAACAAGTCCCATTAAAAAGGTGATGCATTGTGTATCTGATCCAACTCAATGACAATTAATGAATGATTCATTCTGTTTTTATTCCTTTGCTTCATTCTAATTGTGCGCCTATGAAATGGCATATTCTGAAGGAAGTCTGGCAGAGAGTTGTTCTCTTCCTCGGGGACAAGTTCTGTCTTCTCGTGAAGCATCAAGCCCAACACACGCTTGCTCTTTGTGGAATCCCCATTATATGTGTAATATTCCAAACACGCGACTGTGGATTTTTCTGAGCAAAATATATTAGGGATGTTCTAAAGCCTAACCAAAAAAATACAAGATCTTAGAGAAATGCCCTCCCCTTTCCTCCAAATTTATTCCCTTGTAAATCAATACATTACCTTCCAACTTTCTAATACTCTCAGTACAATAAGCATCTGTCTTGGGTTCAACCTCATCATCTGATGTCCACTCAGGCATTTCTTCAGATTTGGGAACAAAACAAAATCATTCAGACAAATCTGGAAACACTTTCTTATGTCAGGTGTGGACATTTAGCCTGAATAGCATCCTTCAATTGGTCCAGCAGTGAAGCATTATGGTGATGGAACTGCCCTTCTGGAGGTCTATAGGGTACCATGCTAGCCTCTAGTTGCAGGTCCAAACCCAGCAGAGGGCGATGGATGTTTTTGGACATAAAAATTGTCAGCATGGAAGTAAAGCTGGTGGTCCCGTGTCGTAAATTTACAGCATCAAAACAACCTCAAGCCTCATAAAGAGGCCTCTAGGCAAAATTTCCAATCTTTGACACCCAATATCAAATGGAATGACAAGAACCATAGTAGTTAAAAGGGCATCCATAAATAAAACTCAATTTAATTTGCCCTTCTGGGTGGTATTTATGAGCACTGCACCATGATAATCCCAGAAACAGTTTGCTGCAGTTGGAAATATTTTTGCTTTTTCTGGTGCACTTTCACCCATTACCATCTACTATTTGGACTGCACCAACTCTGGCATGTAGTGATGAATCTGCTATGAAATGTCATTAGAGAAACTCATTGTAATTGTGTCTAAACACTTGAGAAATGTGCATTTGAATGGGTTTTTGGTCCATTGTTAACAAATGGAACACTCATCGAGCAGAAAGCTTGTTGATACCCAAAGCTTTCTGTAAAATGTAGTGCATACAATTTATCAAGGTCTTTGTAATGTCAGCCAATTTGCCCACATACTAAGTACAGCACTATAAGTTTTTGTTACAATCTCATCGGTCGTACTGGTTTTGCAACACCCTCAGTGCTCATAGTCTTGAATTGATGTACAACCACCCTTAAATCCAACAGCCCACTTTTAAAATGACAAAAACAAAGTAGAAGTATTGTTTAATGTCGAACTTCCTCTGGAGTTAAAAGACCTTGTGATTTATCGCAACCTGCTTACATAGCGTTTTTGACAGCACAGACATCAACGGTAGAGAGGAGAAGCTGCTGAGCTCTACAGATCTCGATTGCGAATCAAGGGGATGTTCCAACCTTTGTAAATTATTAAAGTAGGAGGTCCTAGACTTGTCACATACTAGAAGATATTAAGAACTGGAGGATTTGTTTTGAACCTTCCATGTCCGACCATAGACATACACAATTTAGTCTTGAGGGAAAAGGAAAGGGCCATGTGTACAGGAACCCAAGGAGGACAAATTGGTACTCCTTTAGAAGGGACCTGAGGAATTGACCCCAGATTAAACCAAGAAATGCGGAGGACCTTGAGGGATATGTGGGGTTTTTCACAAACACTCTGGTATCCTCCTATGAAAGAAACTGCCCCCTCATACAAAAGGTTTGGGCTAAAGATAAATTCAGGTGGAATTCTTTTTAAGGGCCATCAAGAAAAAGACATGAAGGTTATACAAAGCATATAAGGCCAACAAGTGTCAGGAAACTTGGAGGCTCTTCTGTGATAATGTACAGATCCCTCAGTCGGAGGAGGAGGAGGAGACTTTGAGGCTGTTGCTTGAGAACCCACCTCCCGAAGGCTTGCATTACAAATCAAGAACCAAGAGCACGCCAGCCGGGCCGAGATTGTTACTTTTAAAAAACTAAAATGGGCAATTGATACTTTTGAGCCCTATAAGAGCACAGATGTGGATGGTATCTTCCTGGCTGGGAGATTGTTTCATCCCACTTGGCAAGAATATTCAGGGCCTGTCTGGCTATAAGGCATGTTTTTCCCCTCTGGAGAGAGTGTTAATATTTAAACGTGGTAGGCAATCGTACCGCAGGCCTCAGTCTAACACCCTTTTTGTTAAAGGCTCTGGAAAGACTGGTACATAAGATACTTGAGGGATGAGGTACCCTCATCAGTATGCCTACTACATTCATCAGCTTGTGGTGAGGGCAGTTTTCCTGGACATTGACCTCTAATATGACTTTAGGCATCATTCGGAATTGTCTGGAGAAAAGGGGAGTCAGTCTGGTTGTAACGGAGTGTATCCGTGAGGGCTGCCCACGAGGGGGAGTTCTATGGTGTCTGGCAGTAGATGTAGGGAAGGCTATGCCTATGACATATGTCTCCCTACAGGCTTTAGAGGAATGGTGCAGAAAAATGCACTTGTCTTTACAAGGAGGAGGAGGCTGCCAGGTTTGGGAACAAGTTGAAGCTTTCCAGAATGATCAAGTATCTAGGAGTTATTCTGGATGCTGGGCTGAACTGGAAAAGCATGTATATTATAAAATAAGAAGGCCTCCTGTCGATGACCCATAGGATTGAGGAAATGGCTATACACCTCGGTTATTAGACCGTCAATAACTTATGCAGTGCTGGTTTGGTGGCCTACCTTTCAGGTGAAGGTAGTGGTTGGATTATGATAACGATCCTCTATGCCTATTTGTGGAGGAGGTAACCAGGATGAGTGCGTACAGCCTCTGGACAGTGGTGTTTCAAGCTACTTCCACTCACTGATCCTTTCTGGATTACAGGAGAAGTGTCGTATAACCCAGGCAATAGGTATCACCTATACTGTAGTAATACCTTCCAGGGAAGAGTGGGACCAGGGGCAGGATGAGGTCTGAGTCCTAAAGGCCCTAGAACCAGGCTTGTCATTCCCCGCCAGAAATTTGCCACGGTTTTCCAGGCTGAGGTTTTTGCAATCTTAGCCTGTGCTCTGCATATTTAGTGGACAAGCGGATGTCTGCATCTGCTTGGATAGTATGGCAGCTTTGAAAACCCTTAGGGGGTTGAAACCACATCCAGACTGGTGTGGCAATGCCAGAGGATGTTGCATAAACTATGTACTACCAGCTGCCCGGAGGGGATCAGGGCTCGATTTTATTGGGCCTGAGCCCTTTTGTGGAGTGTCTGCTAGAAACGTCAAGTATGAGATAACCCAGCTCACGGTAAGGGCTCCTCTTGAGATCTGGAGTAAACAAACTGCTGGGGCCTGACCAGAAAGTGAGTGAATTTACCTTGAATTTGGCTACAGTTAAGCTTAGAGGGGTTGTGGGTTATCTTACAGGCCACAACACTCTGCGAAGACCTCTATGCACAATAGGTCTTAAACAAGAACCTTTAAGTAGGAAATGTGCGAGGGACTTTCAAATCTCACAGCATAATATACAGAGAGAGCCAAAAAACTACGAACCGGCTACGCTGTGTTTTTCCTGTCTGCGTCCTCGGCGGTCGTTGTCTGCCACTATCATAGAAAGGTGCAGATGAAACCATACAACAATTTTTAAAACTACTTTCAAAGGCTTTACTTACCAAATTTATGAAAGGTGATGCTGAAACTGGCCAACGTCATCCATCCATTTTTGACACCTCTTTAGGAAACTATCCATCACTCGCCATAGTTCACATTGAGAAACTCTGGCAATTTCCTTGTGGATATTTTGTTTTAATTCTTGCAAGGTGTGTGGGTTGTACACTTAGTTTTAAGTTGCCTCGGGGGACCGAGGTGACCACAAATCTCTACTAATAATTCTGTCCTCAAACACTCTTTCATAAAGTTGGTAAGTAAAGCGTTTAAAAGTAGTTATAAAAATGATGTATGCACCTTTCTGTGATAGCGGCAGATGGCAACGAGTGTTGAGGATGCAGACAGGAAAAACGCAGCACAGCCGGTTTGTAGTCTTTTGACTCCCTGTAGTATGTGAATGCTTCACTGTGCATAGGTATGTATCCTTAGGGACCATCTTTAGGAGGTAAGATATCAAGAATGTGGTCTATTTCATACAGACCACCGAACTAGAGTAATGCCAAAATAGGCACAATGGGCTCTTCATATTTTGGTTTTATCTGTTTGTTTACACGATGGTCACAAACAAGTGATAACTTTATACCACGATATCTAAAGGATGAGACTTTTAGAATGCTCCTCATATAAATCTGCATGTGATCAGAATATTGTCTCCTTTTCTGCGCTTCACAAATGCATCCTAATGGAAGACTTCAGAAACTTTGCTGGAATACTCACAATGATTCCCTACCGTTGCAGATAAGAATCTGATGCATTACAATCACATGACTTTCTCTATTATTTATTTTTATATAGCTTCTACAAACTTTTCTTACGAAAGCTTATTTTTCTATCTACTTCGAGATAAACCTTTTCAGAAATTGCTACATTACACACTTCGTTGAAGGTATAAGCGGAAACCAAGTTGTCATATGCTGGCCTAGAATTTCCATATTCTTTCCACAACATCGCAAAAAACAAGTGAATAGCAGCAGCACTTTTAAAAAATGATAAAGTATTCAGGAATTCAAGCCAATAACAATGGATACCTTGAAAATAGCCTATGCCACAAAAAAAAGGTATTTGAAATAAAGTGTGTTTTTTAAAGAGGTCTATATTTTTTGTGTAGTACAACTCCATCTCTTATGGTTTACTAGTTATACAAATTACACAACCAAGGGCTTCAAAGGCTGTTCCCAGACAATTCAAGATACATCTTAAACATATGGTACTTTAAACAAAATCATCAGAGCCATTTCAAAAATTCGTTTTGTATTCAGCAGCAGGTCTTGGAACATGTATTCTCAACACTTCTCCACCAACTAGGTAGAGAAAGTAAGTACATTTCTAAAATCAAAGCCACTGTAATCTATGCTTGCTTTATTGAAAGGCTCTTCTTGGACAAAATAAACACACACATAAATGGCTGAATAAGAACGAAACAATACTAGAAGAAAGTAATAATGTTATGATTAGAAACATTTAACGAGTGAAATTTTAAAACTTCTACAAATATCCATGGTGAAGAGATTGAAATGTAAACTGTGGGTTAATTTGAAAATTCATGATAATTTGGGGGATGTCACAAGGGCTATAAAGATGATTTGTTAAGAGGGCCATATGTTTCAAAAGATTTGAAGTCAATAATGGGTAAGCGAACAACTCTCAAATTGTTTCATGGGCAAGAAAATATTTGTACTTATAAAATGGAACTTTTAGCTGGAGATATACTCGACCTCCTTGGTTCGGATAGGAGTTGTTTAAAATTGTATTGTTGGATTTAATATGTGAGCAATATGCCGTGTACTCCCTTGTGTACCAATTCCAGAAAGCTCTTTACTAGTCCCATATCCAATCTTCTGGAGAGAATTACCCAACACAGTGATGAATGTAGGGACAAAAGCTCAGGACATGTGTAAAAAGAGAAGCCAACAGCAGCTATCGACCCAGTACAGCAATGTTACGTCATCTTTAAGGCCTCCTTCCATTCAGTGCTGGATAGTCCGTTGTGAGGTACCTCACTCCCATAGTTTATTCCTGATATTACAGGGGTCAATGTAGTCATCTTTGGGATTAACGTGTTAGTTAAAATTGGTGCAGACATTTGTCGATCTTCTGTTGAATATTATGGGATTTTAAGATGTATGCTTTTGGCTAAACTACATAAGCCGTTGGATTACAGCTTCCCACTGAGCTTCGAACAACCTAAGGCCTTTGTCATTTTTATGTGTATGCAGCATAGAATTACGTATGTCCGTTGCTAACTACAGGATTTCTCCTAGGGTGCCTCTTATCATGATGTCAGCATTAGTGAGGAATGGCTGTGGGATATTTTCTACAAGTGTGGTTTGAAATGTACAAATTGATAAAGTGATAATGTTAAAACTTCTGATCTGGATGTAACAGAGGCGAAGAGGTCAGCAAATCAAGTTTGGTCTTCAGTGAATTGACAGTGGCCTTTGGATCAAATATAGCAGAGTCAGAAAAACTGACACCCAAATAATGGACTCATTCGGTGGGTGTTATACAGGGAATCAGTATGTTGTCCGAGATGTGCATTAATGGCGATGCATTTATTAAGTTCTTCACTGATAGCCTCACACAGTCATTTGTGTTAGTTACAAAGCAGATGCTTGGTCCTTTGCAATCAAGACAGTGCCAGAGGCAAATCTTACAACTGTGACTGGAGACATAAGATCACAACCATAAGCACAGAGTTGGGGAAAGTGGGGAACCTTGGCTTAGTTTTCTGTCAATTTACTTTAATATTCATGTAATTATTATCTTGAAGTTTTGATTTAAGATTGCCTAATTTGCTTGGAACTGGCAAGGATTGTAATGTCTTTTTCAGATCCATTTTATCAAATGCTTTACTTACACCCCCCCCAAAAAAAAACAATAGTGCTATCACATTTTTTAAATTTAGGAGGTGTTGATTAGGATTGAGGGAGAACTGGTGAAACTCTGTGTATGATGGAACAAATAGTTTCTGGATGTAATTTTTATAACAGTCCTAGGTGAGAGGTATATGTCCAGTTTTAAAAACAGTTTCACCTCATCAGAGCACGGTCTGGTCCACAGGCATGCTGTAGCTGTTCTTATTGCAAACATGTGAGGATTGTTCATTCTACACACTGGTTTGTCTGGTCAGTGACAGATCTAATTGCTTTATGTCATTCGTTATATCATATTTATTTCTGCGTTTTTCTCTATCTCAGTTGGTAGCCCATTGAGGATTTGAACAATTGGTACATTTTCTTTGTATATTTCAAGTTATTTTCATGCACTTCAAAGTGCTTGAATGATCCTGATCAAACACATTTGTGCCGTGGCTATTCATAAAGTTAGCTTCCCAAACTAACAGTCCTTGTTTATAATCAGATAACTTTTGGAGGTGAAAAGTCTGAGCCGTGTCAAGACCTCGGTTAATGTTGCAAGGAATTTTTGTGATCTGCTAATATGTATGGACACTCTTCGGTTCATTACAAGATTTATCACAATGTGGGCAGGAAATTTGATCAAACTGCAAAGTCAACTGTCTTCGTGGGATGCAGAGCAATGGCTCCTGGCAACATATACATTAATGTTGTTTACTACATGACTTGCAAGTCACTAAAATATGTACATCATTGTTAGAAAACATATTCATTTTGATAAACCATTTAAGGTTAAAAACATTACTATCATTTTCACATCTTCACATTCAAGTGTAACAAAACATATAGAACATAACTGTATGGCCTTAAATATGTATGAATTAATATCATGGCGTACTGTTCCATTTGCAGTGAAATGAAGCTCAAAATGTAGTGAAAAATAATAACAAATATGAAGGCACAACTCCAATTTTCCTGATTCTGAAATGCATAGACTTTAGAATAGAAGATCTCTTAAAGACCTGTAGCTTGCCGTAATTAAGTTGCCCCTTGTTTGCAAAACAAAAGTTGGAGGTACACAATTTTGTGAGTATTGTCAGTTAATTCCATTTTTCAAACTATGGGGCTGTGCCTTCGCATTATAGTTTAAACTACAAAGTGCAGTGAATGGTCCCACATTTAAAAACTATGCTGGTTAGGAGGAGGCGCAGATGCATGTCAACTATCGTGAAGTGAAGCAGTGGTGTACACTAGTGTGAGTGTGAAGGAATGCGTTTTGCTTCAAATTAGGGAAAACGGCGACAGACTCATGCAATGTTAGTGCAAGTGTTCGAGCAGCGAGTAAAATTCCTGTGTCCAAGTGGTTTAAATGCTTTAGAGACGAAAGGAATGTGACAGACAAGCAGAAGCAAACTTGGATGGAAATGTCTGGAGATTTCATCAACATGTCTAACTGGAATCCACAGTTTTTGGAAACTATCATTACAGGAGATGAGACCTGGTGTTACTGATACAAGGCGTATTATGACAATGTTGATCGCCTTTTTTGACAGCAAGGGCTTGATTCATCATGAAATTCTACCTGTGGAAGTTTTGAAATGGCTGCGGCAAGGCATCCGGTGGGTTCAGCCCATCCACAACACCCACCTTATTCTGCAGATATCCAACATGTGACCACAGTGCTTGGAGTGATTCCACAACAAGTGTCTTGTAGCTAATGTAATAAATAAATCATTCTTTGAAAGCATTAAAGGTATTTTGTTTATAACTCTTGTTTCTTTTATTTTCTGAGACCATTCACTGAACTTTTCAGATGCACCTTGTAATGTGAAAAACTGTGTTCAATTTACATAACTTTCTCAACTCACTCTTCTACAAAGCTTATTTCTTTAAAAAGCTTATTTCTTCTATCTACTCCTTGTTAATACATATATAAACTTACACATTTTGTTGTGGGCATAAGAAGAATACAGTAGACTAAAGCGATGTAGGTGGATTTTTTAAAAAGCAGATCGCTGTGTGATGGCTTTGTTAGCATTTCAAAATTCAAACCAATAACACAGAATATCTCAAATTGTCAATGCCACAAAGTGTATGCTTTAATGTGCTATACATTTTTGTGAAGTAAAATTTTGTCCATCTTTTACAAAGTAATTTCGAATAAAACAGGACTTCACAGAGCTTTCCAGAAAATTCCATATATACAATTTGTCATGCAAATATTTTAAACATATGGTATTTTGATCAAAATTGTGAAGAGTCATTTTTGAGAAAATAAAGAATAACAAAGTTTTATATGTAAGTGGTAGCTTGGGTGCGGACTTCCTTGAAAATCTTCATATCATGGTTAACTAAGAGTCTCTCTCTCTCACTCTCTTTCACTCTCTCCCTCCCTCTCTCTCAGATATACTCATGCGCAAGAAAAACTGTGGTCATATTTCTACCACTTCAACATCCTGGATTCACCTGTGTCTGCATAGTGCAGCAGTAGACTGTGGACCACATCATTATGGTTGCAAAATATTAGCAAAAGAAATAAATTATCTTAAAATATAAAATTATTTTGAAACGTGGAAGCCAACAGAAAAATGCCAATAAGAATTATACAAAAGTTTTTGCTGAATTTGTGAACAAAATAAATTTTAACTTATTATAATGTAAATACTGGATATAAAATCAAAATTAATATTACACTTGGCGCCAATCAGAAGGTGATTGACAGCTACTAACCACGTGGCGGAAAGCTTTAAATGAATGGGAGGGGATGAATACGTCACAGTGGCCGTCATAGCAACCATTAGAAGGACCAATTAGAACTAAGATGTTTCTATAGCAATGATAGACACAAATGCCTTGTTGTCGATATTGTAACACTGATTGGCATGATGTGTCGGGTGAGCAACCATTGGAGTAACATGAACTGCAATCTTATCTTCTGCTGTCGCTGCAGTTATAAACAATGTTCTCCTTTTAGCCCCAGCTTGCTTATGTTTTTGTATCAGTTAGAGATTGGCTGCATACTAAAAAGTTATTTTGCATCGTCCTATTTGTGTGGTATTTGCCTTGTGTTCGTGTATTTGAGTCTGGTATTTGTGCGTGTGTGTGTTGTGTGAGCATTTATAATTGTGTTAACACGTTTAATGGATATTTAACAATGTCCAAAAATAGTGACAGATAGTGCAGCTAAACGAAAAACTTGGGAACCAAATAAAACTGTATTTGGTAAAGGTATCCCAATTAAAGGACAGGCATGGGAAAACAATATGCTCTGTGAGAGAATATTTTGAAGAGGAGAAGTTGAGAAAATAATTCAGTGGCTTGATTCGCCGCAATATACCAGTGAAAGAGGGACTGAAGAAAAGTGAGCTACTGGAACTTGTGAAAGCAAACAAACTGCAGTTTCCAAGTTATGTAGTCGGTGGCATTGCTGCAGAACATGGTCAAAAAATAGTCCCCCTTATCATTGTCATTTTAACCCGATTGAATTAATTTGGGCTGAAATAAAGGGTTATATTGGGCGAAACAATAAAGGTTTAAAGAGTAACTAAAAGCTGAAAACTGGTAAAAAGCGGTAACTCATACAAAAGGCGTAATAAGCGCAGCTTGGGAAAATGATGGAGTTTTGGAAGAAACTATAGAACAGCTTGTCATTTACGTGGGGAATTCCAGCAGCTCTTCAGATAATGATTTGGAAATCAGTGGCATTTTCCCATTAGAATAAGCATCAATATTTCACAGGTATGTTGTCTCTTCTGTTAACGCAGATCTTTACACTTGCATGTAGATTCATTATTTTACAACTGTCATCGTATACGAATGTAAATAATACCTGCTCTACAATGCAGGCGTCGACACAGTTCTAACACGCGGTCGCCTCTCTCTGCGAAATGTTAATCACCTTCTTGTATAAGTTCTTATATTATTTCGTATTTTATTACTTAGTCTTTTGCCAGATTATAAAAACATAAATCAAAAGGAATAAGAATATAATGATCATTTAGCAGTATTTTAAGACTGAATTGGAATTCATTGTTCCTCCACACAAACCATGTGTAGAACAAAGTTGGAAACAGAATCAGACTCAAAAATGTAATCCCACAGCCAGGATTTTGGATGCTTGAACCAAATGAGCTACATGGCATCATGCCGGCAGGACATTAAATTCTCCAAATCAGTCCCATTTTTTCTGGTAAACTACAAGGAGATCTCAAATTGTTTTCAGATGACATACCCCAATGCTGTAAGTACTTTTAATTGTTGGGCTTAAGACATAGTTTAACCACTATTAGGTCAACTAATGGAATTAATTCTTCTTCCACACAAGCCGTGTGTTGGTCAAGGTTGGAAAAGCAGAATCAGATGACTAAAAAACTCAATGCAAGTCAGGATTTTAGCCATGGAATTCTTCAGTTGTCTGTATTCTACCTTTCCAGTTTTATACTGTATATTGAACCAAAAACAAACAGCGAATGTAACATTTAGTATGTCATATTACTATTTATGTAATGGAACATGTTATTAATAAAGCTTTATTAAAAACAAGAAACACTCGCAGACCTTTTGCTATAAATACTGCTTTTGAATTCAGGCTGCTGTCACTTACCAGGAAAGAGCATGTCCATGAACTGGCAGTATGCAGCACCGGTACACAATTCCTCAATTTTTGTGAAATTAGAGGCCAGGCAGTCATTCACCCACACCAGCATTTCATGTCTGCTCAGGTTCTCCGTGGTCACATTTGTTGAATACACATTTACTGCAGCCATATTTAAACCTGCAAAACCAAATATTATCTATACATCTCTTTTTTTAAATTATTACTTCCAGTATAATAAAACTCTTGAAATATTTTAATGGAAGAGTAAGCTTCCAATTTTTAACACGTTTAAATTATTTTGTATTAAAATTATAATATGCTCAAGTATGATTTTGTTTTTCTTTCTAAAGAGAAAGAAAATGGAAAAACATTGCATATGTCACACTCATATGCAGTGGCTGTTGCTTGATGAACACCCCAGCTTTTGACACTCATGGGCTGTTTTTTCTTTGAACACTATCAAACGTAACATATTTGTGGTAAATAAAATCTACTACAATACTCAATTAATTATGGCAACAAGCACGTACAATGTCAAATACATATGGGGCGTGCACTGTTTCAATGCACATCAATACTCTTACACATTACTTTGTTCTGTACTTAATCATGTGCGCAACAAACAACCTTTTTTTATGTATTATTATTGTTGGGAGCAGCAATATGTTCATAAACGTAACATCACATTTTCAGGGCTAACTGAATCTAACATTTTGTGAACCACCAAAATGTACACTCATGAGCCACTAATGTTCATCTGACTTTCTCTCCTCACTCTTCTACAAAGCTTTCATTGCACATTTCCTTGTGAGTATAAGAAGGATGCAGTACACTAAAGCGAGTCATATTTTAAAATGTAGGTCACTATTTGATACTTTTGAAATTTTACGCTTCTTGCACGTCCACAAGAAAAACCAAATAGCGACTTACCTCTCAAAAAAAGTGTTAAGTATTCAAAATTCAAACCCTGTTAATGCCACCAAAACTTGATATATTGAATGAGATCTAAATAGTAAGATTTTATCTTTTACTGTTTACCAATTATATAAAAGGGGACTTAACAAGCTATACACTCAAATATCTTAAACACATGGTACTTTTGGATGAGGGGGAAAATGCTGAATTTATTTAACAGACTTTCTGTTTTTGGGTTTGCTGCTCAGATACAAAACGCACATACTGTGACTTTGTCCAGTTGCCACTGTCACTTCACTTAAGTGATTTAGTTCAACTTTGCCTGTCACTTCCTTCTTCGCAACATAATGAAATACTATCAAAGCAACGTCCTCTTCCTTCCGATTTACTCGGTGGGGAGTCGAACACAAGACCACTCTAATCTCTTCCAGTAGCAGCATTCACCATATAATAACTTTCATTGCACCCTCGCTCGGAGAATGAAGTGAATTACCAGCACTTTATGTCAAACCAGAAATGCACTCACTATTTCAAGAGAGTTCTAGAAGGTTCCATAACAAAACCATTACCTCTCAACACTTCATGTGTTTATGATGGTTCAGAGTACTAACCCATCTGCTTATCTCTCCAGTTGGTTGGCGCCTTGTTTATAACTGAGGCCCATAGATGTGTCTCAATACAAACACAGTCTTTCTAAAAATGCTTTTTATTTTCAGTGCAGGGGCCCTTAAGACTATTTGCATATCAAATGTTTTGGTGGAATACAATACTACCTCTACTTAATAACGTAAGCAAGCAGTAGAGAAAATAAAAACCTAAAAGTTATTCCTGTTATTATTGATCTAATAATGCATGCATGCTCTGATATTTTCCAACAGAAAGTAAGCTTTACAGTAGCAGCAAGAGACTTGATATTGTCACACTACTCTTTCAATGTCTTTCTTTCTTCCTTCTCTCTCAGCATACATGTCGTGTGATGCTTTCAAAACCTTGGTTTTCTTGTTGTGTATGGACTATCATACAATGAAGCAAAAAAATTAATATAATTTTCAGCTGAATTAGTACTCCGTGCTCCATTTATTACCAGTATTTACCTAGAAGATGTTCCTAACATCACCTCATGTCGACTGTTGGATTTTGGTTAAGCGAACTCCCTGGTGACAATTGAGGTGATCTGATGAACTTGAAGTTTGGGTTCTCGTCAAATGTGGTGTGAATTATTGCTTTATGAAGATCTTTTCCTTGTAGATAATGTGTAGAACTGAACACGTTTCAACAAATAAATTTCCTGCTCTCTATTATGGTTATCCTTCCAAAACTGATATGCCACCACAAATTTGTCTATTTCTTTGTTCCTAAAATGTTCTTTAAGCCAGGCGTTCAAATTGCCTTTAGTTTCCTCCACTGTAAAATTGTCACATTCTTTGCAGTTTATATGGTAAACACCTGAATTTATGGTATGTTTTGTGATTGTACACTAATTTTTTTCTGCAGTGCCAAAGCAATGTTGTATTTTTTGAAGACTTTTTGGAAAAAGTGTGTAGCTCTAGGGTGGTATATAAATTTTCTGCACGAGGTGTTATTGCTGATTGGGGTCTGCAACTGCTTAAAATGGAAATATGCAGCATTAAAACACATTTTGTTTTGGGAGACATGCTGCACTTCTCAGGAAATTGCAAATATAGGTCATTAAGGAGAATGAGACTTGTTTGCAAACATACATATCTGAGTGGAGACCAAGTCAAATACGAAAGAAAAGGGTAACTTTGTTTCCTGTCTAACCGCTAAATTTGCTTCATGCTTTGGCCAATAGTAAGCACTTTGTGTCTGTGTTGTTCACATGGGAGAGTCACTAACATCTGAACAAAAAACACAGCAAACCTTATGCAATGACTCAAAGCCTCAAATCAGTGAGCATAGCCCAGAGTTGAGGTCCCTAAGCCCAAAGCATAGCCCAGAGTTGAAGTCCCTAAGCCCAAAGCATATCTTAGGGTTGAGGGCTCTAAGCTGCAAACCATAGCCCAAGTTTGAAGGCCCTAAGCTGCAAAGCATAGCCCAGAGTTGAGGGCCCTAGGCTGCAAAACATAGCCAGGGTTGAGGGCAATAAGCTACAAAGCTTAGCTCAGGGTTGAGGACCATAAACTAAAAGCATAGCCCAGGGTTGAGGGCCATAAGCCACAAAGCGTAGCTCAGGGTTGAGGACCATAAGCCACAAAGCATAGCCCAGGGTTGAGGACCATAAACTAAAAGCATAGCCCAGGGTTGAGGGCCATAAGCCACAAAGCGTAGCTCAGGGTTGAGGACCATAAGCCACAAAGCATAGCCCAGGGTTGAGGACCATTAACTAAAAGCATAGCCCAGGGTTGAGGGCCATAAGCCACAAAGCGTAGCTCAGGGTTGAGGACCATAAGCCACAGAGCATAGCTCAGGGTTGAGGGCCATATACCACAAAGCGTAGCCCAGGGTTGAGGAACATAAGCCACAAAGCATAGCCCAGGGTTGAGGGCCATATCTCACAAAGTGTAGTGCAGGGTTGAGGGCCATAAGTCACAAAGCTAAGCCCAGGGTTGAGGACCATATGCCACAAAGCATAGCCCAGGGTTGAGGGCATAACACACAAAGCGTAGCCCAGAGTTGAGGGCCATAAGCCACAAAGCGTAGTCCAGGGTTGAGAGCCATAAGCCACAAAGCGTAGCCCAGGGTTGAGAGCTATAAGCCACAAAGCGTAGCCCAGGGTTGAGGGCCAAAAGCTACGAAGCGTAGCCCAGGGTTGAGGGCCATTAGCCACAAAGCATAGCCCAGGGCTGAGGGCCATAAGCCACAAAGCGTAGCCCAGGGCTGAGGGCCATAAGCCACAAAGCAGAGCCCAGGGTTGAGGACCATAAACTAAAAGCATAGCCCAGGGTTGAGGGCCATAAGCCACAAAGCGTAGCTCAGGGTTGAGGACCATAAGCCACAAAGCATAGCTCAGGGTTGAGGGCCATATGCCACAAAGCGTAGCCCAGGGTTGAGGACCATAAGCCACAAAGCATAGCCCAGGGTTGAGGGCCATATGCCACAAAGCATACCCCAGGGTTGAGGACCATATGCCACAAAGCATAGCCCAGGGTTGAGGGCCATAAGCCACAAAGCGTAGCCCAGGATTGAGGACCATAAGCCACAAAGCATAGCCCAGGGTTGAGGGCCATAAGCCACAAAGCGTAGCCCAGGGTTGAGGACCATAAGCCACAAAGCGTAGCCCAGGGTTGAGGGCCATAAGCCACAAAGCATAGCCCAGGGTTGAGGGCCATATGCCACAAGGCGTAGCCCAGAGTTGATGGCCATATGCCACAAGGCGTAGCCCAGGGTTGAGGGCCATAAGTCACGAAGCATACCCCAGGGTTGAGGACCATATGCCACAAAGCATAGCCCAGGGTTGAGGACCATATGCCACAAAGCAGAGCCCAGGGTTGAGGACCATATGCCACAAAGCGTAGCCCAGGGTTGAGGACCATATGCCACAAAGCATAGCCCAGGGTTGAGGACCATATGCCACAAAGCAGAGCCCAGGGTTGAGGGCCATATGCCACAAAGCGTAGCCCAGGGTTGAGGACCATAAACTAAAAGCATAGCCCAGGGTTGAGGGCCATAAGCCACAAAGCGAGGCTAGGGTTGAGGACCATAAACTAAAAGCATAGCCCAGGGTTGAGGGCCATAAGCCACAAAGCGTAGCCCAGGGTTGAGGGCCATAAGCCACAAAGCGAGGCCAGGGTTGAGAGCCATAAGCCACAAAGCGAGCCCAGGGTTGAGAGCCATATGCCACAAAGCGTAGCCCAGAGCTGAGGGCCATAAGCCACAAAGCGTAGACCAGGGTTGAGGGCCATAAACTAAAAGCATAAACCAGGGTTGAGGGCCATAAGCCACAAAGCGTAGACCAGGGTTGAGGGCCATAAGCCACCAAGCGTAGACCAGGGTTGAGGGCCATAAGCCACCAAGCGTAGACCAGGGTTGAGGGCCATAAGTCACGAAGCATACCCCAGGGTTGAGGACCATATGCCACAAAGTATAGCTCAGGGTTGAGGATCATATGCCACAAAGCAGAGCCCATGGTTGAGGACCATAAACTAAAAGCATAGCCCAGGGTTGAGGACCATAAACTAAAAGCATTGCCCAGGGTTGAGGACCATAAGCCACAAAGCAGAGCCCAGGGTTGAGGGCCATAAGCCACAAAGCATAGCCCAGGGTTGAGGACCATAAACTAAAAGCATAGCCCAGGGTTGAGGGCCATAAGCCACAAAGCATAGCCCTGGTTTGAGGGCCATAAGCCACAAAGCGTAGACCAGGGTTGAGGGCCATAAGCCACAAAGCGTAGCCCAGGGTTGAGGGCCATAAGCCACAAAGCAGAGCCCAGGGTTGAGGACCATAAACTAAAAGCATAGCCCAGGGTTGAGGGCCATAAGCCACAAAGCCGAGCACAGGGTTGAGGACCATAAACTAAAAGCATAGCCCAGGGCTGAGGGCCATAAGCCACAAAGCATAGCCCAGGGTTGAGGACCATAAACTAAAAGCATAGCCCAGGGCTGAGGGCCATAAGCCACAAAGCATAGCCCAGGGTTGAGGGCCATAAGCCACAAAGCAGAGCCCAGGGTTGAGGATCACAAGCTGCAAAACATCCCAGGGTTGAGGACCGTAAGTCACAAATCGTGCCTGAGAGATGTTTTTATAAGAGAAATGGAGCAGTCGCCCTCTCATCTCCAAAAAGCTTAAAAAAAAAAAAAAATAACTCTGCAAATAACTAAATTGGAGATTAAGGAGAAGATGTGAGACTTGGAAGGTCTATAATCCAAACACCCTACCCTTTTAAAGCCATTTCTTTTACAGCAAAATATTGCGGAATGTCAACAAAGGAATCCACCTTGTTACCAACCCAAATGTTCAAGTGTAATCAGCGAGAACTGGTTATTTGTATCCCGCTCATATACACACACTAGGCTGGGAAACCACAGGCCCTTGTCGTTTTACTGCATGCTATTCATATCAAGTATCTTCAGTTCTGAAGTAAAAAATGAGAGTAGCTCAACCAACCAGTGGTATCATGTCCTAATGCTACCACTTTTATATCAATAGGGCTACTGTGAGCCAGTCTTAATCTCCTTCACACACAGTTTTTGTTTTAAACTATTTTATGAGAACCACAAGGAATTTTGATAATTATGAGAAAAGAGACATGACCAATAACGTAACTTTCACACCCCAAAGAACACTACTGCTTCTAAACTTCTTACTTAGCGAACGGTTGCTGTTCCCATCATCTGCGAGTAATTTTCTTGTACTCTTTGCCAACATACCATTACTATGAAATGTTTCAGTTACACTCTTCTGGTTACCCACATTGGTTATTTTCAAGAGACACTTTAAAGCGTTATAAATATGATATTTGAGGTTTAGATTTGTTTCCTTTTACATTCCATAGTTACCATTTTGTTAAATAAAATACTAGTAGTTTGTAAACTATGACACTATCACTAAATGTTCAAATACAATTGGTGCAGTTATTATAAAAGCAGTAGGAGTCTTAATTATGAGGATTAAATCGGAAAGATTGAGGAGCAGATGTCAATCAGTTGGACTTAATCAGAAATGGCGGTTCCTCAGTGCACACCAATAATTCTTCTTGTATATGTGCACATGTATTTCAAGACGTGCACAATGTTGACTTTCCTCTGTGTATTTGTTTCCTGCGCACGTTGTTTATGGAAAACCAATGTAATTTGCTAGAGAGATGTATGTCCAGCACTCTGCGACTAGTGGAGAAAGCTTTAGAGAAGGAACAGGAAAGGGTGATAGTAAGGTAAGTATGGATGTGTAAGGTGGCCCAAAAGATGCGCGTGCAAGCACACTGATCTACAGTTCCATTTGTTTCACCCTTGCCGTTCCTTTATATAAGACAGGAGGGGATACGTGCAGTCAAGTATGTTTGGATGTGCAAGGTGGTCCAAGAGATGCGCTGCCTAGTGTGTAAGCACACTGAGTACGGTTCCATTTGTTTCACCGTTGCCCTTCCTTTATATAAGAGAGGGGAAAGGTGCATAGTCAAGTATGTTTTGATGTGTAAGCTGGCCCAAAAGATGCACGTGCAAACACACTGATGTACAGTTCCCTTTGTTTTACCATTGCCCTTCCTTTATATAAGAGAGGAGGAGATACGTGCAGTCAAGTATGTTTGGATGTGTAAGGTGGCCCAAAAGATGCATGTGCAAACACACTGATGTACGGTTCCCTTTGTTTCACCGTTGCCCTTCCTTTATATAAGAGAAGAGGGGAATGGTGCATAGTCAAGTATGTTTCGATGTGTAAGATGTTTACTGTGTCACGGTAATTATTTAGTTGTGTTACATTTGTTTACTGCTATGCAGTAATTATTTAGTTGTGTTACATTTGTTTACTGCTATGCAGTAATTATTTAGTTCTGTTACATTTATTTACTGCTATGAAGTAATTATTTAGTTGTGTTACATTTGTTTACTGCTATGGAGTAATTATTTAGTTGTGTTACATTTGTTTACTGTGTCGCACTAATTATTTAGTTCTGTTACATTTATTTACTGCAATGGAGTAATTATTTTTTGTGTTACATTTGTTTACTGTGTCGCAGTAATTATTTAGTTCTGTTACATTTGTTTACTCCTATGCAGTAATTATTTAGTTCTGTTACATTTGTTTACTGCTATGCAGTAATTATTTAGTTGTGTTACATTTGTTTACTGCTATGCAGTAATTATTTAGTTGTGTTACATTTGTTTACTGCTATACAGTAATTATTTAGTTGTGTTACACTTGTTTACTGCTATGGAGTAATTATTTAGTTCTGTTACATTTATTTACTGTGTTGCGGTAATTATTTAGTTGTATTACATTTGTTTACTGCTATGCAGTAATTATTTAGTTCTGTTACATTTATTTACTGTGTTGCGGTAATTGTTTACTGTGTTACATTTGTTTACTGCTATGCGGTAATTATTTAGTTCCATTACTTTTGTTTACTGCCATGCAGCAATTATTTAGTTCCGTTACAATGTTTACTGTGTCGCTGTAATTATTTACTTGTATTACAATTGTGAACTGCTATGCAGTAATTATTTAGTCCTGTTACATTTATTTACTGTGTCACAGTAATTATTTAGTTCTGTTACATTTATTTACTGTGTTGCAGTAATTATTTAGTTCTGTTACAAATGTTTACTGCATCACTGTAATTATTTAGTTCTATTACAATCGTTTACTGTGTTGTAGTAATTATTTAGTTCCATTACAATTGTTTACTTTGTTGCAGTAATTATTTATTCTATTACAATTGTTTACTGTGTTGCAGTAATTATTTAGTTGTGTAACAATTGTTTACTGTGTCGCAGTAATTATTTAGTTGTCTTACAATTGTTCACCATATCACAGTAATTATTTAGTTGTATTACAATTGTTTTCTGTGTCACAGTAATTGTTTAGTTGTATTACAATTGTTTACAATGTCGCAGTAATTATTTAGTTGTATTAGAATTGTTTACTGTGTCACAGTAATTATTTAGTTGTATTACAATTGTTTACTGTGTCACTGTAATTATTTAGTTCTATTACAATTGTTAAATGTGTCACGGTAATTATTTAGTTGTATTCAAATTGTTTACTGTGTCACAGTAATTATTTAGTTGTATTACAATTGTTTACTGTGTCGCAGTAATTATTTAGTTGTATTACAATTGTTTACTGTGTCGCAGTAATTATTTAGTTGTATTACAATTGTTTACTGTGTCGCAGTAATTATTTAGTTGTATTACAATTGTTTACTGCGTCGCAGTAATTATTTAATTGTATTACAATTGTATACAGTGTCACAGTAATTATTTAGTTGTATTACAAATGTTTACTGTGTCGCAGTAAATATTTAGTTCTGTTACAATTGTTAACTGTGTCGCAGTAATTATTTAGTTGTATTACAATTGTTTACTGCATCGCAGTAATTATTTGTATTACAATTGTATACAGTGTCACAGTAATTATTTAGTTGTATTACAATTGTTTACTGTGTCGCAGTAATTATTTAGTTCTCTTACAATTGTTTACTGTGTTACGGTAATTATTTAGTTCTGTTACATTTGTTTACTGTGTCGCGGTAATTATTTAGTTCTGTTACATTTATTTACTGTGTCGCGGTAATTATTTAGTTCTGTTACAATTGTTTACTGAGTCGCGGTAATTATTTAGTTCTGTTACAATTGTTTACTGTGTAGCGGTAATTATATAGTTGTCTTACAATTGTTTACTGTGTTACGGTAATTATTTAGTTCTGTTACAATTGTTTACTGTGTAGCGGTAATTATTTAGTTCTGTTACAATTGTTTACTTTGTAGCAGTAATTATATAGTTCTCTTACAATTATTTACTGTGTTACGGTAATTATTTAGTTCTGTCACAATTGTTTACTGTGTCGCGATAATTATTTAGTTCTCTTACAATTGTTTACTGTGTAGCGGTAATTATTTAGTTGTCTTACTATTGTTTACTGTATAGCGGTAATTATTTAGTCCTGTTACAATTGTTTACTAATTATTTAGTTCTGTTACAATTGTTTAATGTGTCGCTATAATTATTTAGTGTTGTTACAATTGTTTACCGTGTCGCGGTAATTATTTAGTTCTGTTACAAATTTTTACTGTGTTGCAGTACTTATTTAGTTCTGTTACAATTGTTTACTGTGTCGCGGTAATTATTTAGTTCTGTTACATTTGTTTACTGTGTCGCGGTAATTATTTAGCTCTGTTACAAATTTTTACTGTGTTGCAGTACTTATTTAGTTCTGTTACAATTGTTTACTGTGTAGCGGTAATTATTTAGTTCTCTTACTATTGTTTACTGTATAGCGGTAATTATTTAGTCCTGTTACAATTGTTTACTAATTATTTAGTTCTGTTACAATTGTTTAATGTGTCGCTATAATTATTTAGTGTTGTTACAATTGTTTACTGTGTCGCGGTAATTATTTAGTTCTGTTACAATTGTTTACTGTGTCGAGGTAATTATTCAGTTCTGTTACAAATGTTTACTGTGTTGCAGTACTTATTTAGTTCTGTTACAATTGATTACTGTGTCGCGGAAATTATTTAGTTCTGTTACAATTGTTTACTGTGTAACAGTAATTATTTAGTTCTGTTACAATTGTTTACTGTGTTGCAGTAATTATTTAGTTCTGTTACAATTGCTTACTGTGTAACAGTAATTATTTAGTTCTGTTACAATTGTTTACTGTGTAACAGTAATTATTTAGTTCTGTTACAATTGCTTACTGTGTAACAGTAATTATTTAGTTCTGTTACAATTGCTTACTGTGTAACAGTAATTATTTAGTTCTGTTACAATTGCTTACTGTGTCGCGGTAATTATTTAGTTCTGTTACAATTGTTTACTATGTTGCAGTAATTATTTAGTTCTGTTACAATTGTTTACTGTGTCACGGTAATTATTTAGTTCTGTTACAATTGCTTACTGTGTAACAGTAATTATTTAGTTCTGTTACAATTGCTTACTGTGTTGCAGTAATTATTTAGTTCTGTTACAATTGCTTACTGTGTAACAGTAATTATTTAGTTCTGTTACAATTGTTTACTGTGTTGCAGTAATTATTTAGTTCTGTTACAATTGTTTACTGTGTTGCAGGAATTATTTAGTTCTGTTACAATTGTTTACTGTGTTGCAGTAATTATTTAGTTCTGTTACAATTGCTTACTGTGTAACAGTAATTATTTAGTTCTGTTACAATTGCTTACTGTGTAACAGTAATTATTTAGTTCTGTTACAATTGCTTACTGTGTCGCGGTAATTATTTAGTTCTGTTACAATTGTTTACTGTGTTGCAGTAATTATTTAGTTCTGTTACAATTGTTTACTGTGTCACGGTAATTATTTAGTTCTGTTACAATTGTTTACTGTGTTGCAGTAATTATTTAGTTCTGTTACAATTGTTTACTGTGTTGCAGTAATTATTTAGTTCTGTTACAATTGTTTACTGTGTCGCGGTAATTATTTAGTTCTGTTACAATTGTTTACTGTGTCGCGGTAGTTATTTAGTTCTGTTACAATTGTTTACTGTGTTGCAGTAATTATTTAGTTCTGTTACAATTGTTTACTGTGTTGCAGTAATTATTTAGTTCTGTTACAATTGTTTACTGTGTCACGGTAATTATTTAGTTCTGTTACAATTGTTTACTGTGTCGCGGTAATTATTTAGTTCTGTTACAATTGTTTACTGTGTCGCGGTAATTATTTAGTTATGTTACAATTGTTTACTGTGGCGCGGTAATTATTTAGTTCTGTTACAATTGTTTACTGTGTCGTGGTAATTATTTAGTTCTGTTACAATTGTTTACTGTGTTGCAGTAATTATTTAGTTCTGTTACAATTGTTTACTGTGTTGCAGTAATTATTTAGTTCTGTTACAATTGTTTACTGTGTTGCAGTAATTATTTAGTTCTGTTACAATTGTTTACTGTGTTGCAGTAATTATTTAGTTCTGTTACAATTGTTTACTGTGTCGCGGTAATTATTTAGTTCTGTTACAATTGTTTACTGTGTCGCGGTACTTATTTAGTTCTGTTACAATTGTTTACTGTGTCGCGGTAATTATTTAGTTCTGTTACAATTGTTTACTGTGTTGCAGTAATTATTTAGTTCTGTTACAATTGTTTACTGTGTTGCAGCAATTATTTAGTTCCATTACAATCGTTTACTGTGTTGTAGTAATTATTTAGTTCCATTACAATTGTTTACTTTGTTGCACTAATTATTTATTCTATTACAATTGTTTACTGTGTTGCAATAATTATTTAGTTGTGTAACAATTGTTTACTGTGTCGCAGTAATTATTTAGTTGTCTTACAATTGTTCACCATATCACAGTAATTATTTAGTTGTATTACAATTGTTTTCTGTGTCACAGTAATTATTTAGTTGTATTACAATTGTTTACAGTGTCGCAGTAATTATTTAGTTGTATTAGAATTGTTTACTGTGTCACAGTAATTATTTAGTTGTATTACAATTGTTTACTGTGTCACTGTAATTATTTAGTTCTGTTACAATTGTTTACTGTGTCGCGGTAATTATTTAGTTCTGTTACAATTGTTTACTGTGTTGCAGTAATTATTTAGTTCTGTTACAATTGTTTACTGTGTTGCAGCAATTATTTAGTTCTGTTACAATTGTTTACTGTGTCGCGGTAATTATTTAGTTCTCTTACAATTGTTTACTGTGTCGCGGTAATTATTTAGCTCTGTTACAATTGTTTACTGTGTTGCAGTAATTATTTAGTTCTGTTACAATTGTTTACTGTGTCGCGGTAATTATTTAGTTCTGTTACAATTGTTTACTGTGTTGCAGTAATTATTTAGTTCTATTACAATCGTTTACTGTGTTGTAGTAATTATTTAGTTCCATTACAATTGTTTACTTTGTTGCACTAATTATTTATTCTATTACAATTGTTTACTGTGTTGCAATAATTATTTAGTTGTGTAACAATTGTTTACTGTGTCGCAGTAATTATTTAGTAGTCTTACAATTGTTCACCATATCACAGTAATTATTTAGTTGTATTACAATTGTTTTCTGTGTCACAGTAATTATTTAGTTGTATTACAATTGTTTACAGTGTCGCAGTAATTATTTAGTTGTATTAGAATTGTTTACTGTGTCACAGTAATTATTTAGTTGTATTACAATTGTTTACTGTGTCACTGTAATTATTTAGTTCTATTACAATTGTTAACTGTGTCACGGTAATTATTTAGTTGTATTACAATTGTTTACTGTGTCACAGTAATTATTTAGTTGTATTACAATTGTTTACTGTGTCGCAGTAATTATTTAGTTGTATTACAATTGTTTACTGTGTCGCAGTAATTATTTAGTTGCATTACAATTGTTTACTGTGTCGCAGTAATTATTTAGTTGTATTACAATTGTTTACTGCGTCGCAGTAATTATTTAGTTGTATTACAATTGTATACAGTGTCACAGTAATTATTTAGTTGTATTACAATTGTTTACTGTGCGCAGTAATTATTTAGTTCTGTTACAATTGTTTACTGTGTCGCAGTAATTATTTAGTTGTATTACAATTGTTTACTGCGTCACAGTAATTATTTAGTTGTATTACAATTGTATACAGTGTCACAGTAATTATGTAGTTGTATTACAATTGTTTACTGTGTCGCAGTAATTATTTAGTTCTCTTACAATTGTTTACTGTGTTACGGTAATTATTTAGTTCTGTTACATTTGTTTACTGTGTCGCGGTAATTATTTAGTTCTGTTACATTTATTTACTGTGTCGCGGTAATTAGTTAGTTCTGTTACAATAGTTTACTGTGTCGCGGTAATTATTTAGTTCTGTTACAATTGTTTACTGTGTAGCGGTAATTATATAGTTCTCTTACAATTGTTTACTGTGTTACGGTAATTATTTAGTTCTGTTACAATTGTTTACTGTGTAGCGGTAATTATTTAGTTCTGTTACAATTGTTTACTGTGTAGCGGTAATTATATAGTTCTATTACAATTATTTACTGTGTTACGGTAATTATTTAGTTCTGTTACAATTGTTTACTGTGTCGCGGTAATTATTTAGTTCTCTTACAATTGTTTACTGTGTAGCGGTAATTATTTAGTTCACTTACAATTGTTTACTGTATAGCGGTAATTATTTAGTCCTGTTACAATTGTTTACTAATTATTTAGTTCTGTTACAATTGTTTACTGTGTCGCTATAATTACTTAGTTCTGTTACAATTGTTTACTGTGTTGCAGTAATTATTTAGTTGTGTTACAATTGTTTACTGTGTTGCAGTAATTATTTAGTTGTCTTACAATTGTTTACTATCACAGTAATTATTTTGATGTATTACAATTGTTTACTGTGTCGAGGTAATTATTTAGTTGTATTACAATTGTTCACCATATCACAGTATTTATTTAGTTGTATTACAAGCGTTTACTTTGTCACAGTAATTATTTAGTTGTATTACAATTGTTCTCTGTGTCACAGTAATTATTTAGTTGTATTACAATTGTTTACAGCGTCGCAGTAATTATTTAGCTGATTAGAATTTTTTACTGTGTCACAGTAATTATTTAGTTGTATTACAATTGTTTACTGTGTCACGGTAATTATTTAGTTCTATTACAATTGTTAACTGTGTCACGGTAATTATTTAGTTGTATTACAATTGTTTACTGTGTCGCAGTAATTATTTAGTTGTATTACAATTGTTTACTGTGTCGCAGTAATTTAGTTGTATTACAATTGTTTACTGTGTCGCGGTAATTATTTAGTTCTGTTATAATTGTTTACTGTGTTGCAGTAATTATTTAGTTCTGTTACAATTGTTTACTGTGTCGCAGTAATTATTTAGTTCTGTTACAATTGTTTAATGTGTCGCTATAATTATTTAGTGTTGTTACAATTGTTTACCGTGTCGCGGTAATTATTTAGTTCTGTTACAAATTTTTACTGTGTTGCAGTACTTATTTAGTTCTGTTACAATTGTTTACTGTGTCGCGGTAATTATTTAGTTCTGTTACAATTGTTTACTGTGTCGCGGTAATTATTTAGCTCTGTTACAAATTTTTACTGTGTTGCAGTACTTATTTAGTTCTGTTACAATTGTTTACTGTGTAGCGGTAATTATTTAGTTCTCTTACTATTGTTTACTGTATAGCGGTAATTATTTAGTCCTGTTACAATTGTTTACTAATTATTTAGTTCTGTTACAATTGTTTAATGTGTCGCTATAATTATTTAGTGTTGTTACAATTGTTTACTGTGTCGCGGTAATTATTTAGTTCTGTTACAATTGTTTACTGTGTCGCGGTAATTATTTAGTTCTGTTACAAATGTTTACTGTGTTGCAGTACTTATTTAGTTCTGTTACAATTGATTACTGTGTGGCGGAAATTATTTAGTTCTGTTACAATTGTTTACTGTGTAACAGTAATTATTTAGTTCTGTTACAATTGTTTACTGTGTTGCAGTAATTATTTAGTTCTGTTACAATTGCTTACTGTGTCGCGGTAATTATTTAGTTCTGTTACAATTGTTTACTGTGTTGCAGTAATTATTTAGTTCTGTTACAATTGTTTACTGTGTCACGGTAATTATTTAGTTCTGTTACAATTGTTTACTGTGTTGCAGTAATTATTTAGTTCTGTTACAATTGTTTACTGTGTTGCAGTAATTATTTAGTTCTGTTACAATTGTTTACTGTGTCGCGGTAATTATTTAGTTCTGTTACAATTGTTTACTGTGTCGCGGTAATTATTTAGTTCTGTTACAATTGTTTACTGTGTTGCAGTAATTATTTAGTTCGTTACAATTGTTTACTGTGTTGCAGTAATTATTTAGTTCTGTTACAATTGTTTACTGTGTCACGGTAATTATTTAGTTCTGTTACAATTGTTTACTGTGTCGCGGTAATTATTTAGTTCTGTTACAATTGTTTACTGTGTCGCGGTAATTATTTAGTTGTGTTACAATTGTTTACTGTGGCGCGGTAATTATTTAGTTCTGTTACAATTGTTTACTGTGTCGTGGTAATTATTTAGTTCTGTTACAATTGTTTACTGTGTCGCGGTAATTATTTAGTTCTGTTACAATTGTTTACTGTGTCGCGGTAATTATTTAGTTCTGTTACAATTGTTTACTGTGTTGCAGTAATTATTTAGTTCTGTTACAATTGTTTACTGTGTTGCAGTAATTATTTAGTTCTGTTACAATTGTTTACTGTGTTGCAGTAATTATTTAGTTCTGTTACAATTGTTTACTGTGTTGCAGTAATTATTTAGTTCTGTTACAATTGTTTACTGTGTTGCAGTAATTATTTAGTTCTGTTACAATTGTTTACTGTGTCGCGGTAATTATTTAGTTCTGTTACAATTGTTTACTGTGTCGCGGTACTTATTTAGTTCTGTTACAATTGTTTACTGTGTCGCGGTAATTATTTAGTTCTGTTACAATTGTTTACTGTGTTGCAGTAATTATTTAGTTCTGTTACAATTGTTTACTGTGTTGCAGCAATTATTTAGTTCTATTACAATCGTTTACTGTGTTGTAGTAATTATTTAGTTCCATTACAATTGTTTACTTTGTTGCACTAATTATTTATTCTATTACAATTGTTTACTGTGTTGCAATAATTATTTAGTTGTGTAACAATTGTTTACTGTGTCGCAGTAATTATTTAGTTGTCTTACAATTGTTCACCATATCACAGTAATTATTTAGTTGTATTACAATTGTTTTCTGTGTCACAGTAATTATTTAGTTGTATTACAATTGTTTACAGTGTCGCAGTAATTATTTAGTTGTATTAGAATTGTTTACTGTGTCACAGTAATTATTTAGTTGTATTACAATTGTTTACTGTGTCACTGTAATTATTTAGTTCTGTTACAATTGTTTACTGTGTCGCGGTAATTATTTAGTTCTGTTACAATTGTTTACTGTGTTGCAGTAATTATTTAGTTCTGTTACAATTGTTTACTGTGTTGCAGCAATTATTTAGTTCTGTTACAATTGTTTACTGTGTCGCGGTAATTATTTAGTTCTCTTACAATTGTTTACTGTGTCGCGGTAATTATTTAGCTCTGTTACAATTGTTTACTGTGTTGCAGTAATTATTTAGTTCTGTTACAATTGTTTACTGTGTTGCAGTAATTATTTAGTTCTATTACAATCGTTTACTGTGTTGTAGTAATTATTTAGTTCCATTACAATTGTTTACTTTGTTGCACCAATTATTTATTCTATTACAATTGTTTACTGTGTTGCAATAATTATTTAGTTGTGTAACAATTGTTTACTGTGTCGCAGTAATTATTTAGTTGTCTTACAATTGTTCACCATATCACAGTAATTATTTAGTTGTATTACAATTGTTTTGTGTCACAGTAATTATTTAGTTGTATTACAATTGTTTACAGTGTCGCAGTAATTATTTAGTTGTATTAGAATTGTTTACTGTGTCACAGTAATTATTTAGTTGTATTACAATTGTTTACTGTGTCACTGTAATTATTTAGTTCTATTACAATTGTTAACTGTGTCACGGTAATTATTTAGTTGTATTACAATTGTTTACTGTGTCACAGTAATTATTTAGTTGTATTACAATTGTTTACTGTGTCGCAGTAATTATTTAGTTGTATTACAATTGTTTACTGTGTCGCAGTAATTATTTAGTTGCATTACAATTGTTTACTGTGTCGCAGTAATTATTTAGTTGTATTACAATTGTTTACTGCGTCGCAGTAATTATTTAGTAGTATTACAATTGTATACAGTGTCACAGTAATTATTTAGTTGTATTACAATTGTTTACTGTGCGCAGTAATTATTTAGTTCTGTTACAATTGTTTACTGTGTCGCAGTAATTATTTAGTTGTATTACAATTGTTTACTGCGTCACAGTAATTATTTAGTTGTATTACAATTGTATACAGTGTCACAGTAATTATGTAGTTGTATTACAATTGTTTACTGTGTCGCAGTAATTATTTAGTTCTCTTACAATTGTTTACTGTGTTACGGTAATTATTTAGTTCTGTTACATTTGTTTACTGTGTCGCGGTAATTATTTAGTTCTGTTACATTTATTTACTGTGTCGCGGTAATTAGTTAGTTCTGTTACAATTGTTTACTGTGTCGCGGTAATTATTTAGTTCTGTTACAATTGTTTACTGTGTAGCGGTAATTATATAGTTCTCTTACAATTGTTTACTGTGTTACGGTAATTATTTAGTTCTGTTACAATTGTTTACTGTGTAGCGGTAATTATTTAGTTCTGTTACAATTGTTTACTGTGTAGCGGTAATTATATAGTTCTATTACAATTATTTACTGTGTTACGGTAATTATGTAGTTCTCTTACAATTGTTTACTGTGTCGCGGTAATTATTTAGTTCTCTTACAATTGTTTACTGTGTAGCGGTAATTATTTAGTTCTCTTACAATTGTTTACTGTATAGCGGTAATTATTTAGTCCTGTTACAATTGTTTACTAATTATTTAGTTCTGTTACAATTGTTTACTGTGTCGCTATAATTACTTAGTTCTGTTACAATTGTTTACTGTGTTGCAGTAATTATTTAGTTGTGTTACAATTGTTTACTGTGTTGCAGTAATAATTTAGTTGTCTTACAATTGTTTACTATCACAGTAATTATTTTGATGTATTACAATTGTTTACTGTGTCGAGGTAATTATTTAGTTGTATTACAATTGTTCACCATATCACAGTATTTATTTAGTTGTATTACAAGCGTTTACTTTGTCACAGTAATTATTTAGTTGTATTACAATTGTTTTCTGTGTCACAGTAATTATTTAGTTGTATTACAATTGTTTACAGCGTCGCAGTAATTATTTAGCTGATTAGAATTTTTTACTGTGTCACAGTAATTATTTAGTTGTATTACAATTGTTTACTGTGTCACGGTAATTATTTAGTTCTATTACAATTGTTAACTGTGTCACGGTAATTATTTAGTTGTATTACAATTGTTTACTGTGTCGCAGTAATTATTTAGTTGTATTACAATTGTTTACTGTGACGCAGTAATTTAGTTGTATTACAATTGTTTACTGTGTCGCGGTAATTATTTAGTTCTGTTATAATTGTTTACTGTGTTGCAGTAATTATTTAGTTCTGTTACAATTGTTTACTGTGTCGCGGTAATTATTTAGTGCTGTTACAATTGTTTACTGTGTTGCGGTAATTATTTAGTTCTGTTACAATTATTTACTGTGTCGCGGTAATTATTTAGTTCTGTTACAATTGTTTACTGTGTCGCGGTAATTATTTAGTTCTGTTACAATTGTTTACTGTGTCGCGGTAATTATTTAGTTCTGTTACAAATTTTTACTGTGTCGCGGTAATTATTTAGTTCTGTTACAATTGTTTACTGTGTCGCGGTAATTATTTAGTTCTGTTACAAATTTTTACTGTGTCGTGGTAATTATTTAGTTCTGTTACAATTGTTTACTGTGTTGCGGTAATTATTTAGTTCTGTTACAAATTGTTTACTGTGTTGCAGTACTTATTTAGTTCTGTTACAATTGTTTACTGTGTCGCGGTAATTATTTAGTTCTGTTACAAATTTTTACTGTGTTGCAGTACTTATTTAGTTCTGTTACAATTGTTTACTGTGTTGCAGTAATTATTTAGTTCTGTTACAATTGTTTACTGTGTTGCAGTAATTATTTAGTTCTGTTACAATTGTTTACTGTGTTGCAGTAATTATTTAGTTCTGTTACAATTGTTTACTGTGTTGCAGTAATTATTTAGTTCTGTTACAAATGTTTACTGTGTCGCGGTAATTATTTAGTTCTGTTACAAATTTTTACTGTGTTGCAGTACTTACTTAGTTCTGTTACAATTGTTTACTGTGTCGCGGTAATTATTTAGTTCTGTTACAAATTTTTACTGTGTTGCAGTACTTATTTAGTTCTGTTACAATTGTTTACTGTGTTGCAGTAATTATTTAGTTCTAATACAATTGTTTACTGTGTCCCGGTAATTATTTAGTTCTGTTACAATTGTTTACTGTGTTGCAGTAATTATTTAGTTCTGTTACAATTGTTTACTGTGTTGCAGTAATTATTTAGTTCTCTTACAATTGTTTACTGTGTTGCAGTAATTATTTAGTTCTGTTACAATTGTTTACTGTGTCGCGGTAATTATTTAGTTCTGTTACAATTGTTTACTGTGTCGCAGTAATTATTTAGTTCTGTTACAATTGTTTACTGTGTAGCAGTAATTATATAGTTCTATTACGTTTGTTTACTGCGTCGCAGTAATTATTTAGTTGTATTACAACTGTTTACTGCTATGCAGTAATTATTTAGTTGTATTACAATTGTTTACTGTGTTGCAGTAATTATTTAGTTGTATCACAATTGTTTACTGCTATGCAGTAATTATTTAGTTCTGTTACATTTGTTTACTGCTATGCAGTAATTATTTAGTTCTATTACAATTGTTTACTGCTATGAAGTAAGTATTTAGTTCTGTTACATTTATTTACTGTGTCGCGGTAATTATTTAGTTCTATTACAATTGTTTACTGCTATGAAGTAATTATTTAGTTCTGTTACATTTGTTTACTGCTATGCAGTAATTATTTAGTTCTATTACAATTGTATACTGCTATGCAGTAATTATTTAGTTCAGTTACATTTGTTTACTGCTATGCAGTAATTATTTAGTTATGCCACATTTGTTTACTGCTATGCAGTAATTATTTAGTTGTATCACAATTGTTTACTGCTATGCAGTAATTATTTAGTTCTATTACAATTGTTTACTGCTATGAAGTAATTATTTAGTTCTGTTACATTTGTTTACTGCTATGCAGTAATTATTTAGTTCTATTACAATTGTATACTGCTATGCAGTAATTATTTAGTTCAGTTACATTTGTTTACTGCTATGCAGTAATTATTTAGTTATGCCACATTTGTTTACTGCTATGCAGTAATTATTTAGTTGTATCACAATTGTTTACTGCTATGCAGTAATTATTTAGTTCTATTACAATTGTTTACTGCTATGAAGTAAGTATTTAGTTCTGTTACATTTATTTACTGTGTCGCGGTAATTATTTAGTTCTGTTACATTTGTTTACTGCTATGCAGTAATTATTTAGTTCTATTACAATTGTTTACTGCTATGAAGTAAGTATTTAGTTCTGTTACATTTATTTACTGTGTCGCGGTAATTATTTAGTTCTGTTACAATTGTTTACTGCTATGCAGTAATTATTTAGTTCTGTTACATTTGTTTACTGCTATGCAGTAATTATTTAGTTCTGTTACATTTGTTTACTGCTATGCAGTAATTATTTAGTTCTATTACAATTGTATACTGCTATGCAGTAATTATTTAGTTCAGTTACATTTGTTTACTCCTAAGCAGTAATTATTTAGTTCTGTTACATTTGTTTACTGCTATGCAGTAATTATTTAGTTCTGTTACATTTGTTTACTGCTATGCAGTAATTATTTAGTTCTGTTACATTTGTTTACTGCTATGCAGTAATTATTTAGTTCAGTTACATTTGTTTACTCCTAAGCAGTAATTATTTAGTTCTGTTACATTTGTTTACTGCTATGCAGTAATTATTTAGTTCTGTTACATTTGTTTACTGCTATGCAGTAATTATTTAGTTCAGTTACTTTTGTTTACTCCTAAGCAGTAATTATTTAGTTCTGTTACATTTGTTTACTCCTAAGCAGTAATTATTTAGTTCTGTTACATTTGTTTACTGCTATGCAGTAATTATTTAGTTCTATTACAATTGTATACTGCTATGCAGTAATTATTTAGTTCAGTTACCTTTGTTTACTGCTATGCAGTAATTATTTAGTTCTGTTACATTTGTTGGCGGCGCTGTGGCCTAGTGGTTAGACTACTCGCCTCCCACCGAGACGGCCCGGGTTCAATCCAAGGGACCTGCATGTAGGATTTGTGGTGGACGAAGCAGCGCCTGGCCGGGTTTTCTTCGGGTTCTCCGGTTTCCCCCGCCATTCATTCCACCAACTGCTCCATCACCTTTCTTTTCATTCATTTCACTTACATTTTGTTTCATCTATTTCCTTCATCCCCTACCAGGCATCGGGCTGGTCAACCATCCTGGTTGCTCTGTGTGATCCATGAGTATCTGCTCCTCGACGGGCCTCTGACACTAGCCACCCGCTTGTAAGTCCAACATAAGAGGAGGGTAAAAAGATAGTGAATAAATGAATGATACTGTGTTGCGGTAATTAGTCACTTCTAATACATTTGTTTACTGTGTCGCTGTAAATATTTAGTTGTATTACATTTGTTTAATGTGTCGCGGTAATTATTTAGTTCTGGGACAATTGTTTACTGCATTGCAGTAATTATTTAGTTCCATTACATTTGTTTACTGTGTCGAGGAAATTATTTAGTTCTATTACATTTGTTTACTGTGTCGCGGTAATTATTTAGTACTGGGACAATTGTTTACTGCATTGCAGTAATTATTTAGTTCCATTACATTTGTTTACTGTGTCGAGGAAATTATTTAGTTCCATTACATTTGTTTACTGTGTCGAGGAAATTATTTAGTTCTGGGACAATTGTTTACTGCATTGCAGTAATTATTTAGTTCCATTACATTTGTTTACTGTGTCGAGGAAATTATTTAGTTCCATTACATTTGTTTACTGTGTCGAGGAAATTATTTAGTTCTATTACATTTGTTTACTGTGTCGCGGTATTATTTAGTACTGGGACAATTGTTTACTGTGTTGCAGTAATTATTTAGTTCTGTTACAATTGTTTACTGTGTCGCGGTAATTATTTAGTTCTCTTACAATTGTTTACTGTGTCGCGGTAATTATTTAGCTCTGTTACAATTGTTTACTGTGTTGCAGTAATTATTTAGTTCTGTTACAATTGTTTACTGTGTTGCAGTAATTATTTAGTTCTATTACAATCGTTTACTGTGTTGTAGTAATTATTTAGTTCCATTACAATTGTTTACTTTGTTGCACCAATTATTTATTCTATTACAATTGTTTACTGTGTTGCAATAATTATTTAGTTGTGTAACAATTGTTTACTGTGTCGCAGTAATTATTTAGTTGTCTTACAATTGTTCACCATATCACAGTAATTATTTAGTTGTATTACAATTGTTTTGTGTCACAGTAATTATTTAGTTGTATTACAATTGTTTACAGTGTCGCAGTAATTATTTAGTTGTATTAGAATTGTTTACTGTGTCACAGTAATTATTTAGTTGTATTACAATTGTTTACTGTGTCACTGTAATTATTTAGTTCTATTACAATTGTTAACTGTGTCACGGTAATTATTTAGTTGTATTACAATTGTTTACTGTGTCACAGTAATTATTTAGTTGTATTACAATTGTTTACTGTGTCGCAGTAATTATTTAGTTGTATTACAATTGTTTACTGTGTCGCAGTAATTATTTAGTTGCATTACAATTGTTTACTGTGTCGCAGTAATTATTTAGTTGTATTACAATTGTTTACTGCGTCGCAGTAATTATTTAGTTGTATTACAATTGTATACAGTGTCACAGTAATTATTTAGTTGTATTACAATTGTTTACTGTGCGCAGTAATTATTTAGTTCTGTTACAATTGTTTACTGTGTCGCAGTAATTATTTAGTTGTATTACAATTGTTTACTGCGTCACAGTAATTATTTAGTTGTATTACAATTGTATAGTGTCACAGTAATTATGTAGTTGTATTACAATTGTTTACTGTGTCGCAGTAATTATTTAGTTCTCTTACAATTGTTTACTGTGTTACGGTAATTATTTAGTTCTGTTACATTTGTTTACTGTGTCGCGGTAATTATTTAGTTCTGTTACATTTATTTACTGTGTCGCGGTAATTAGTTAGTTCTGTTACAATTGTTTACTGTGTCGCGGTAATTATTTAGTTCTGTTACAATTGTTTACTGTGTAGCGGTAATTATATAGTTCTCTTACAATTGTTTACTGTGTTACGGTAATTATTTAGTTCTGTTACAATTGTTTACTGTGTAGCGGTAATTATTTAGTTCTGTTACAATTGTTTACTGTGTAGCGGTAATTATATAGTTCTATTACAATTATTTACTGTGTTACGGTAATTATGTAGTTCTCTTACAATTGTTTACTGTGTCGCGGTAATTATTTAGTTCTCTTACAATTGTTTACTGTGTAGCGGTAATTATTTAGTTCTCTTACAATTGTTTACTGTATAGCGGTAATTATTTAGTCCTGTTACAATTGTTTACTAATTATTTAGTTCTGTTACAATTGTTTACTGTGTCGCTATAATTACTTAGTTCTGTTACAATTGTTTACTGTGTTGCAGTAATTATTTAGTTGTGTTACAATTGTTTACTGTGTTGCAGTAATTATTTAGTTGTCTTACAATTGTTTACTATCACAGTAATTATTTTGATGTATTACAATTGTTTACTGTGTCGAGGTAATTATTTAGTTGTATTACAATTGTTCACCATATCACAGTATTTATTTAGTTGTATTACAAGCGTTTACTTTGTCACAGTAATTATTTAGTTGTATTACAATTGTTTTCTGTGTCACAGTAATTATTTAGTTGTATTACAATTGTTTACAGCGTCGCAGTAATTATTTAGCTGATTAGAATTTTTTACTGTGTCACAGTAATTATTTAGTTGTATTACAATTGTTTACTGTGTCACGGTAATTATTTAGTTCTATTACAATTGTTAACTGTGTCACGGTAATTATTTAGTTGTATTACAATTGTTTACTGTGTCGCAGTAATTATTTAGTTGTATTACAATTGTTTACTGTGACGCAGTAATTTAGTTGTATTACAATTGTTTACTGTGTCGCGGTAATTATTTAGTTCTGTTATAATTGTTTACTGTGTTGCAGTAATTATTTAGTTCTGTTACAATTGTTTACTGTGTCGCGGTAATTATTTAGTGCTGTTACAATTGTTTACTGTGTTGCGGTAATTATTTAGTTCTGTTACAATTATTTACTGTGTCGCGGTAATTATTTAGTTCTGTTACAATTGTTTACTGTGTCGCGGTAATTATTTAGTTCTGTTACAATTGTTTACTGTGTCGCGGTAATTATTTAGTTCTGTTACAATTGTTTACTGTGTTGCGGTAATTATTTAGTTCTGTTACAAATTGTTTACTGTGTTGCAGTACTTATTTAGTTCTGTTACAATTGTTTACTGTGTCGCGGTAATTATTTAGTTCTGTTACAAATTTTTACTGTGTTGCAGTACTTATTTAGTTCTGTTACAATTGTTTACTGTGTTGCAGTAATTATTTAGTTCTGTTACAATTGTTTACTGTGTTGCAGTAATTATTTAGTTCTGTTACAATTGTTTACTGTGTTGCAGTAATTATTTAGTTCTGTTACAATTGTTTACTGTGTTGCAGTAATTATTTAGTTCTGTTACAAATGTTTACTGTGTCGCGGTAATTATTTAGTTCTGTTACAAATTTTTACTGTGTTGCAGTACTTACTTAGTTCTGTTACAATTGTTTACTGTGTCGCGGTAATTATTTAGTTCTGTTACAAATTTTTACTGTGTTGCAGTACTTATTTAGTTCTGTTACAATTGTTTACTGTGTTGCAGTAATTATTTAGTTCTAATACAATTGTTTACTGTGTCCCGGTAATTATTTAGTTCTGTTACAATTGTTTACTGTGTTGCAGTAATTATTTAGTTCTGTTACAATTGTTTACTGTGTTGCAGTAATTATTTAGTTCTCTTACAATTGTTTACTGTGTTGCAGTAATTATTTAGTTCTGTTACAATTGTTTACTGTGTCGCGGTAATTATTTAGTTCTGTTACAATTGTTTACTGTGTCGCAGTAATTATTTAGTTCTGTTACAATTGTTTACTGTGTAGCAGTAATTATATAGTTCTATTACGTTTGTTTACTGCGTCGCAGTAATTATTTAGTTGTATTACAACTGTTTACTGCTATGCAGTAATTATTTAGTTGTATTACAATTGTTTACTGTGTTGCAGTAATTATTTAGTTGTATCACAATTGTTTACTGCTATGCAGTAATTATTTAGTTCTGTTACATTTGTTTACTGCTATGCAGTAATTATTTAGTTCTATTACAATTGTTTACTGCTATGAAGTAAGTATTTAGTTCTGTTACATTTATTTACTGTGTCGCGGTAATTATTTAGTTCTATTACAATTGTTTACTGCTATGAAGTAATTATTTAGTTCTGTTACATTTGTTTACTGCTATGCAGTAATTATTTAGTTCTATTACAATTGTATACTGCTATGCAGTAATTATTTAGTTCAGTTACATTTGTTTACTGCTATGCAGTAATTATTTAGTTATGCCACATTTGTTTACTGCTATGCAGTAATTATTTAGTTGTATCACAATTGTTTACTGCTATGCAGTAATTATTTAGTTCTATTACAATTGTTTACTGCTATGAAGTAATTATTTAGTTCTGTTACATTTGTTTACTGCTATGCAGTAATTATTTAGTTCTATTACAATTGTATACTGCTATGCAGTAATTATTTAGTTCAGTTACATTTGTTTACTGCTATGCAGTAATTATTTAGTTATGCCACATTTGTTTACTGCTATGCAGTAATTATTTAGTTGTATCACAATTGTTTACTGCTATGCAGTAATTATTTAGTTCTATTACAATTGTTTACTGCTATGAAGTAAGTATTTAGTTCTGTTACATTTATTTACTGTGTCGCGGTAATTATTTAGTTCTGTTACATTTGTTTACTGCTATGCAGTAATTATTTAGTTCTATTACAATTGTTTACTGCTATGAAGTAAGTATTTAGTTCTGTTACATTTATTTACTGTGTCGCGGTAATTATTTAGTTCTGTTACAATTGTTTACTGCTATGCAGTAATTATTTAGTTCTGTTACATTTGTTTACTGCTATGCAGTAATTATTTAGTTCTGTTACATTTGTTTACTGCTATGCAGTAATTATTTAGTTCTATTACAATTGTATACTGCTATGCAGTAATTATTTAGTTCAGTTACATTTGTTTACTCCTAAGCAGTAATTATTTAGTTCTGTTACATTTGTTTACTGCTATGCAGTAATTATTTAGTTCTGTTACATTTGTTTACTGCTATGCAGTAATTATTTAGTTCTGTTACATTTGTTTACTGCTATGCAGTAATTATTTAGTTCAGTTACATTTGTTTACTCCTAAGCAGTAATTATTTAGTTCTGTTACATTTGTTTACTGCTATGCAGTAATTATTTAGTTCTGTTACATTTGTTTACTGCTATGCAGTAATTATTTAGTTCAGTTACATTTGTTTACTCCTAAGCAGTAATTATTTAGTTCTGTTACATTTGTTTACTCCTAAGCAGTAATTATTTAGTTCTGTTACATTTGTTTACTGCTATGCAGTAATTATTTAGTTCTATTACAATTGTATACTGCTATGCAGTAATTATTTAGTTCAGTTACCTTTGTTTACTGCTATGCAGTAATTATTTAGTTCTGTTACATTTGTTGGCGGCGCTGTGGCCTAGTGGTTAGACTACTCGCCTCCCACCGAGACGGCCCGGGTTCAATCCAAGGGACCTGCATGTAGGATTTGTGGTGGACGAAGCAGCGCCTGGCCGGGTTTTCTTCGGGTTCTCCGGTTTCCCCCGCCATTCATTCCACCAACTGCTCCATCACCTTTCTTTTCATTCATTTCACTTACATTTTGTTTCATCTATTTCCTTCATCCCCTACCAGGCATCGGGCTGATCAACCATCCTGGTTGCTCTGTGTGATCCATGAGTATCTGCTCCTCGACGGGCCTCTGACACTAGCCACCCGCTTGTAAGTCCAACATAAGAGGAGGGTAAAAAGATAGTGAATAAATGAATGATACTGTGTTGCGGTAATTAGTCACTTCTAATACATTTGTTTACTGTGTCGCTGTAAATATTTAGTTGTATTACATTTGTTTAATGTGTCGCGGTAATTATTTAGTTCTGGGACAATTGTTTACTGCATTGCAGTAATTATTTAGTTCCATTACATTTGTTTACTGTGTCGAGGAAATTATTTAGTTCTATTACATTTGTTTACTGTGTCGCGGTAATTATTTAGTACTGGGACAATTGTTTACTGCATTGCAGTAATTATTTAGTTCCATTACATTTGTTTACTGTGTCGAGGAAATTATTTAGTTCCATTACATTTGTTTACTGTGTCGAGGAAATTATTTAGTTCTGGGACAATTGTTTACTGCATTGCAGTAATTATTTAGTTCCATTACATTTGTTTACTGTGTCGAGGAAATTATTTAGTTCCATTACATTTGTTTACTGTGTCGAGGAAATTATTTAGTTCTATTACATTTGTTTACTATGTTGCAGTAATTATTTAGTTCTGTTACAATTGTTTACTGTATTGCAGTAATTATTTAGTTCTGTTAGAATTGTTTACTGTGTTGCAGTAAATATTTAGTTCAGTTACAATTGTTTACTGTGTTGCAGTAATTATTTAGTTGTTTTACAATTGTTTACTGCGTCACTGTAATTATTTAGTTCTATTACAATTGTTTACTGTGTTGCAGTAATTACTTAGTTCCATTGCAATTGTTTACTGCGTCAATGTAATTATTTAGTTCTATTACAATTGCTTACTGTGTTGCAGTAATTATATAGTTCTATTACAATTCCTTACTGTGTCGCTGTAATTATTTAGTTCTATTACATTTGTTTACTGCCATGCAATAACTATTTAGTTGTATTACATTTGTTGATTGTGCACGCAGTAATTATCCAGCTCTGTTAAAATTTGTTTACTGCTATGCAGTAATTATTTAGTTCTATTACAATTGTTTACTGTGTTGCAGTAATTATTTAGTTCCATTACAATTGTTTACTGTGTTGCAGTAATTATTTAGTTATATGACAATTGTTTACTGCGTCGCTGTAATTATTTAGTTCTATTACAATTGTTTAATGTGTTGCAGTAATTATTTAGTTCCGTTACAATTGTTTACTGTGTTGCTGTAATTATTTAGTTCTATTACAATTGTTTACTCTGTTGCAGTAATTATTTAGTTTTATTACAATTGTTTACTCTGTTGCAGTAATTATTTAGTTCTGTTACAATTGTTTACTGCGTCGCTGTAATTATTTAGTTCTATTACAATTGTTTACTGTGTTGCAGCAATTATATAGTTCCGTTACAATTGTTTACTGTGTTGCAGTAATTATTTAGTTCCGTTACAATTGTTTACTGTGTTGCAGTAATTATTTAGTTCTATTACAATTGTTTACTGTGTCACTGTAATTATTTACTTCTATTACAATTGTTTACTGTAATGAGTAATTATTTAGTTCTATTACAATTGTTGAGTGTGTTGCAGTAATTATTTAGTTTTGTTACAATTGTTTACCAAGTCGCTGTAATTATTTAGTTCTATTACAATTGTTTACTGTGTTGCAGTAATTATTTAGTTCTGTTACAAATGTTTACTGCATCACTGTAATTATTTAGTTCTATTACAATCGTTTACTGTGTTGTAGTAATTATTTAGTTCCATTATAATTGTTTACTTTGTTGCAGTAATTATTTATTCTATTACAATTGTTTACTGTGTTGCAGTAATTATTTAGTTGTGTTACAATTGTTTACTGTGTTGCAGTAATTATTTAGTTGTCTTACAATTGTTTACTATCACAGTAATTATTTTGATGTATTACAATTGTTTACTGTGTCGAGGTAATTATTTAGTTGTATTACAATTGTTCACCATATCACATTATTTATTTATTTGTATTACAAGCGTTTTTTTTGTCACAGTAATTATTTAGTTGTATTACAATTGTTTTCTGTGTCACAGTAATTATTTAGTTGTATTACAATTGTTTACAGTGTCGCAGTAATTATTTAGCTGATTAGAATTTTTTACTGTGTCACAGTAATTATTTAGTTGTATTACAATTGTTTACTGTGTCACGGTAATTATTTAGTTCTATTACAATTGTTAACTGTGTCACGGTAATTATTTAGTTGTATTACAATTGTTTACTGTGTCGCAGTAATTATTTAGTTGTATTACAATTGTTTACTGTGTCGCAGTAATTTAGTTGTATTACAATTGTTTACTGTGTAGCAGTAATTATTTAGTTGTATTACAATTGTTTACTGTGTCGCAGTAATTATTTAGTTGTATTACAATTGTATACAGTGTCACAGTAATTATTTAGTTGTATTACAATTGTTTACTGTGTCGCAGTAATTATTTAGTTGTGTTACAATTGTTTACTGTGTAGCGGTATTTACTTAGTTCTCTTACAATTGTTTACTGTGTCGCGGTAAATATTTAGTTCTATTACATTTGTTTACTGCCATGCAGTAATTATTTACTTCCATTACATTTGTTTACTGCTATGCAGTAATTATTTAGTTCTCTTACATTTGTTTACTGCAATGGAGTAATTATTTAGTTCTGTTACATTTGTTTACTGCTATGCAGTAATTATTTAGTTGTGTTACAATTGTTTACTGCTATGCAGTAATTATTTAGTCGTGTTACATTTGTTTACTGCTATGGAGTAATTATTTAGTTCCATAACATTTGTTTACTGCTATGCAGTAATTATTTAGTTGTGTTACAATTGTTTACTACCATGCAGTAACTATTTAGTTGTATTGTATTTGTTCACTTTGTCGCAGTAATTATTTAGTTCTGTTACAATGTTCACTGTGTCGCTGTAATTATTTACTTGTATTACAATTGTGTACTGCTATGCAGTCATTATTTAGTTGTATTACATTTGTTTACTGCTATGCAGTAATTATTTAGTTCTGTTACATTTGTTAACTGTTTCGCGGTAATTATTTACTTGTATTACAATTATGTACTGCTATGCAGTAATTATTTAGTTGTATTACATTTGTTTACTGTGTTGCGGTAATTATTTAGTTCTGTTACAATTGTTTACTGTGTCGCAGTAATTATTTAGTTCTGTTACATTTATTTACTGTGTTGCGGTAATTATTTAGTTCTGTTACAATTGTTTACTGTGTTGCGGTAATTATTTAGTTCTGTTACAATTGTTTACTGTGTTGCGGTAATTATTTAGTTCTGTTACAATTGTTTACTGTTGATGCAGTAATTTGTATCACAAATTACTTAAATGTAAATAATGATTGTAATATGAATATGCATTTTTATGTGACATTGATTTGAGATGTTTATTGATTGTAATTATTTTTGGGAAGTAAGTTTATACTGCCTTACTGAAACTGTCAATAATAGCGCGCAATAATGCAGCGAGGGGGTGAGCTGTTTATCATTATTGGAAACGAGGAAGTTACGTAATGTTGGCGCGTTTTTCCTTGAGAATCTTCTGGAACGTTTCCCTAGAGCATATGTATTTATAATTTTCATTGGATATAAAAAATAGACGCTAATGTTGGCGCGTTTTATTAGCCAATTGCAGTTCAGTTATAATCTTTAGGCATATCGGTGTGTAGGAGTATAAATAGGGTAGGTTAGAGGTAAAGTCCATCAGTTCATCAAAATTCTTTGTACACTACACGTTGCATTCCGGTCAGTTCGTCGAAAGTATTTAATGGCACACTTCGGATATCAATTTGCAGGTTACGCGTAACAGAGTTATGAAAATTCTCAAGTATGGTAAAGTTAATTATACAAAAGATTGAAGTACGTGGATTAAAAGTGATTAGTAAGAAGTTGTTATAACAGTTTCAGTTTGGCGAGTGTCAAGATCAATGTGTAAATGTGATAGTGACTGTGTTTCGACAATATAAGTGTAAAACAAATTTCTTCATCAGTGTTATCTTTGGATAAAAGATTCCTTTCCGTTTACACAACCTGTATAAAGAGAAGTGCTCGACCCAAGAAAAAGATAATAGCTAGCCGGAGGACAGAGAACCAAATTTAAATAAAATAACAGTAGCATTCTTTCAAACGAACATTAATATTGCCGCAAATTGCTAACATCAGATGGAGCTAACAAACCTAAAAAATGAATCACGTCACAAGATGGCTTCAACGCGTGAAGTAAACACAAATACACAAACATTATAAGTAATACCGACGCACTGTGTTGCAGTAATTATTTAGTTCTGTTACAATTGTTTACTGTGTTGCGGTAATTATTTAGTTCTGTTACAATTGTTTACTGTGTTGCGGTAATTATTTAGTTCTGTTACAATTGTTTACTGTGTTGTGGTAATTATTTAGTTCTGTTACAATTGTTTACTGTGTTGCGGTAATTATTTAGTTCTGTTACAATTGTTTAATGTGTTGCGGTAATTATTTAGTTCTGTTACAATTGTTTACTGTGTTGCGGTAATTATTTAGTTCTGTTACAATTGTTTACTGTGTTGCAGTAATTATTTAGTTCTATTACAATTGTTTACTGCGTCGCTGTAATTATATAGTTCTATTACAATTGTTTACTGTGTTGCAGTAATTATTTAGTTCCGTTACAATTGTTTACTAAGTCGCTGTAATTACTTAGTTCTATTACAATTGTTTACTGTGTTGCAGTAATTATTTACTTATATTACAATTGTTTACTGTGTTGCAGTAATTATTTAGTTGTGTTACAATTGTTTACTATGTTGCTGTAATTATTTAGTTCTATTACAATTGTTTACTGTGTTGCAGTAATTATTCAGTTCTATTACAATTTTTTACTGTGTTGCTGTAATTATTTAGTTCTATTACAATTGTTTACTGTGTCGCTGTATTTATTTATTTCTATTACATTTGTTTACCGCCATGCAGTAACAATTTAGTTGTATTACATTTGTTTACTGTGTCACGGTAATTATTTAGTTGTATTACAATTGTTTACTGCGAAACGGTAATTATTTAGTTGTATTACAATTGTTTACTGTGTCACGGTAATTATTTAGTTGTATTGCAATTGTTTACTGTGTCACGGTAATTATTTAGTTGTATTAAAATTGTTTACTGTGTCACAGTAATTATTTAGTTGTATTACAATTGTTTACTGTGTCGTAGTAATTATTTAGTTGTATTACAATTGTCTAGTGTGTCACAGTAACTATTTAGTTGTATTACAATTGTTTACTGTGTCGAGGTAATTATTTAGTTGTATTACAATTGTTTACTGTGTCACAGTAATTATTTAGTTGTCTTACAATTGTTTACTGTGTCAAGGTAATTATTTAGTTGTATTACAATTGTTTACTGTGTCACGGTAATTATTTAGTTGTATTACAATTGTTTACTGGATCGCAGAAATTATTTAGTTGTATTACAATTGTTTACTGTGTCACAATAATTATTTAGTTCTATTACAATTGTATACTGTGTCACGTTAATTATTTAGTTGTATTACAATTGTATTATATTTGTACCCTTTGTCGCAGTAATTATTTAGTTCTATTACATTTGTTTACTGTGTCGCGGTAAATATTTAGTTCTATTACATTTGTTTACTGTACTGCGGTAATTATTTAGTTCTATTACATTTGTTTACTGTGTCACAGTATTTATTTGGTTCTAATACATTTGTTTGCTGTGTCACGTTAATTATTTAGTTCTATTACATTTGTTTACTGTACTGCGGTAAATATTTAGTTCTATTACATTTGTTTACTGTACTGCGGTAAATATTTAGTTCTATTACATTTGTTTACTGTGTCACGGTAATTATTTAGTTCTATTACATTTGTTTGCTATGTCACGGTAATTATTTAGTTATATTACATTTTTTTAGGTGTCACGGTAATTATTTAGTTCTATTACATTTGTTTGCTGTGTCACGGTAATTATTTAGTTCTATTACATTTGTTTACTGTACTGCGGTAAATATTTAGTTCTATTACATTTGTTTACTGTACTGCGGTAAATATTTAGTTCTATTACATTTGTTTACTGTGTCACAGTATTTATTTGGTTCTAATACATTTGTTTGCTGTGTCACGTTAATTATTTAGTTCTATTACATTTGTTTACTGTACTGCGGTAATTATTTAGTTCTATTACATTTTTTTACGTGTCACTGTAATTATTTAGTTCTATTACATTTGTTTACTGTACTGCGGTAATTATTTAGTACTATTACATTTGTTTAATGTGTCGCGGTAATTATTTAGTTCTATTACATTTGTTTAATGTGTCGCGGTAATTATTTAGTTCTATTACATTTGTTTAATGTGTCGCGGTAATTATTTAGTACTATTACATTTGTTTAATGTGTCGCAGTAATTATGTAGTTCTATTACATTTGTTTACTGTGTCGAGGTAAATATTTAGTACTATTACATCTGTTTAATGTGTCGCGGTAAATATTTAGTACTATTACATTTGTTTAATGTGTCGCGGTAATTATTTAGTACTATTACATTTGTTTAATGTGTCGCGGTAAATATTTAGTTCTATTACATTTGTTTAATGTGTCGCGGTAATTATTTAGTACTATTACATTTGTTTACTGTGTCGCGGTAAATATTTAGTTCTATTACATTTGTTTAATGTGTCGCGGTAAATATTTAGTACTATTACATTTGTTTAATGTGTCGCGGTAAATATTTAGTACTATTACATTTGTTTAATGTGTCGCTGTAATTATTTTGTACTATTACATTTGTTTAATGTGTCGCGGTAAATATTTAGTTCTATTACATTTGTTTAATGTGTCGCGGTAAATATTTAGTTCTATTACATTTGTTTAATGTGTCGCGGTAATTATTTAGTACTATTACATTTGTTCACTGTGTCGCGGTAATTATTTAGTACTATTACATTTGTTTAATGTGTCGAGGTAAATATTTAGTACTATTACATTTGTTTAATGTGTCGCAGTAATTATTTAGTACTATTACATTTGTTTAATGTGTCGCGGTAATTATTTAGTACTATTACATTTGTTTAATGTGTCGCGGTAAATATTTAGTTATATTACATTTGTTTAATGTGTCGCGGTAATTATTTAGTACTATTACATTTGTTTAATGTGTCGCGGTAAATATTTAGTTCTATTACATTTGTTTGCTGTGTCGAGGTAAATATTTAGTTCTATTACATTTGTTTAATGTGTCGAGGTAATTATTTAGTACTATTACATTTGTTTGCTGTGTCGAGGTAAATATTTAGTACTATTACATTTGTTTACTGTGTCGAGGTAAATATTTAGTTCTATTACATTTGTTTATTGTGTCGCGGTAATTATTTAGTTCTTTTACATTTGTTTACTGTGTCGAGGTAATTATTTAGTTCTTTTACATTTGTTTACTGTGTCGAGGTAATTATTTAGTTCTTTTACATTTGTATACTGTGTCGAGGTAAATATTTAGTTCTATTACATTTGTTTACTGTGTCGAGGTAAATATTTAGTTCTATTACATTTGTTTACTGTGTCGAGGTAAATATTTAGTTCTATTACATTTCTTTACTGTGTCGCGGTAATTATTTAGTTCTTTTACATTTGTTTACTGTGTCGTGGTAAATATTTAGTTCTATTACATTTGTTTACTGTGTCGAGGTAAATATTTAGTTCTATTACATTTGTTTACTGTGTCGAGGTAATTATTTAGTTCTTTTACATTTGTTTACTGTGTCGAGGTAAATATTTAGTTCTATTACATTTCTTTATTGTGTCGCGGTAATTATTTAGTTCTATTACATTTCTTTATTGTGTCGCGGTAATTATTTAGTTCTATTACATTTGTTTACTGTGTCGCAGTAATTATTTAGTTCCGATACATTTGTTTACTGTGTCGAGGTAAATATTTAGTTCTATTACATTTGTTTACTGTGTCGAGGTAAATATTTAGTTCTATTACATTTGTTTACTGTGTCGAGGTAAATATTTAGTTCTATTACATTTGTTTACTGTGTCGCGGTAACTATTTAGTTCTATTACATTTGTTTACTGTGTCGCAGTAATTATTTAGATCCGATATATTTGTTTACTGTGTCGAGGTAAATATTTAGTTCTATTACATTTGTTTTCTGTGTTGCAGTAATTATTTAGTTATATTACATTTTTTTACGTGTCACGGCAATTATTTAGTTCTATTACATTTGTTTACTGTGTCACGGTAATTATTTAGTTCTAATACATTTGTTTGCTGTGTCACGGTAATTATTTAGTTCTATTACACTTGTTTGCTGTGTCACGGTAATTATTTAGTCCTATTACATTTGTTTAATGCTATGCAGTAATAATTTAGTTGTGTTACATTTATTATTTAGTTCTATTACATTTGTTTACTGCTATGCAGTAATAATTTAGTTGTGTTACATTTATTTACTGTGTTGCAGTAATTATTTAGTTCTATTACATTTGTTTAATGCTATGCAGTAATAATTTAGTTGTGTTACATTTATTTACTGTGTTGCGGTAATTATTTAGTTCTATTACATTTGTTTAATGCTATGCAGTAATAATTTAGTTGTGTTACATTTATTTACTGTGTTGCAGTAATTATTTAGTTCTATTACATTTGTTTAATGCTATGCAGTAATAATTTAGTTGTGTTACATTTATTTACTGTGTTGCGGTAATTATTTAGTTCTATTACATTTGTTTACTGCTATGCAGTAATTATTTAGTTGTGTTACATTTGTTTACTCTGCCGCGGTAATTATTTAGTTCCATTACACTTGTTTACTGCTATCCAGTAATTATTTAGTTGTGTTACATTTATTTACTGTGTTGCGGTAATTATTTAGTTGTATTACAAATGTTTACTGTGTCACAGTAATTATTTAGTTGTTTTACAATTGTTTACTGTGTCACGGTAATTATTTAGTTGTTTTACAATTGTTTACTGTGTCACGGTAATTATTTAGTTGTATTACAATTGTTTACTGTGTTACAGTAATTATTTAGTGATATTACAATTGTTTACTGTGTCACAGTAATTATTTAGTTGTATTACAATTGTTTACTGTGTCGAGGTAATTATTTAGTTCTATTACATTTGTTTACTGTGTCACAGTAATTATTTAGTCGTATTACAATTGTTTACTGTGTCACAGTAATTATTTAGTTGTATTACAATTGTTTACTGTGTCGAGGTAATTATTCAGTTGTATTACAATTGTTATATTTATGCAGTAATTATTTAGTTGTATTACAATTGTTTACTGTGTCGAGGTAATTATTTAGTTGTATTACAATTGTTTACTGTTATGCAGTAATTATTTAGTTGTATTACATTGTTTTCTGTGTCGAGGTAATTATTTAGTTGTATTACAATTGTTTACTGTCACAGTAATTATTTAGTTGTATTACAATTGTTTATTGTTACGAGGTAATTATTTAGTTCTATTACATTTGTTTACTGTTATGCAGTAATTATTTAGTTGTATTACAATTGTTTACTGTGTCGAGGTAATTATTTAGTTGTATTACAATGTTTACTGTGACACATTAATTATTTAGTTATATTACAATTGTTTATTGTGACGAGGTAATTATTTAGTTCTATTACATTTGTTTTGCTGTTATGCAATAATTATTTAGTTGTATTACAATTGTTTACTGTGTCGAGGTAATTATCTAGTTGTATTAGATTTGTTTACTGTTATGCAGTAATTATTTAGTTGTATTACAATTGTTTACTGTGTCGAGGTAATTATTTAGTTCTATTACATTTGTTTACTGTTATGCAGTAATTATTTAGTTGTATTACAATTGTTTACTGTGTCACAGTAATTATTTAGTTGTATTACAATTGTTTACTGTGTCGAGGTAATTATTTAGTTGTATTACAATTGTTTACTGTTATGCAGTAATTATTTAGTTGTATTACAATTGTTTACTGTTATGCAGTAATTATTTAGTTGTATTACAATTGTTTACTGTTATGCAGTAATTATTTAGTTGTATTACAATTGTTTACTGTGTCGAGGTAATTATTTAGTTCTATTACATTTGTTTACTGTGTCGTGGTAATTATTTAGTTGTATTACAATTGTTTACTGTGTCACGGTAATTATTTAGTTGTATTACAATTGTTTACTGTGTCACAGTAATTATTTGGTTGTATTACAATTTTTACTGTATCACGGTAATTATTTAGTTGTATTACAATGGTTTACTGTGTCACCGTAATTACTTAGTTGTATTACAATTGTTTACTGTCACAGTAATTATTTAGTTGTATTACAATTGTTTACTGTGTCGCAGTAATTATTTAGTTGTATTACAATTGTTTACTGTTATGCAGTAATTATTTAATTGTATTACAATTGTTTACTGTGTTGAGGTAATTATTTAGTTGTATTACAATTGTTACTGTTATGCAGTAATTATTTATTTGTATTACAATTGTTTACTGTGTCGAGGTAATTATTTAGTTGTATTACAATTGTTTACTGTATCACAGTAATTATTTAGTTGTATTACAATTGTTTACTGTGTCACAGTAATTATTTTAGTTCTATTACATTTGTTTGCTGTGTCGTGATAATTATTTAGTTCTATTACATTTGATTAGTGTGTCACGGTAATTATTTAGTTCTGTTACAATTGTTTACTGTGTCACATTAATTATTTAGTTCTGTTACAATTGTTTACTGTTATGCAGTAATTATTTAGTTGGATTACAATTGTTTACTGCTATGCAGTAATTATTTAGTTGTATTTCAATTGTTTACTGCATAACAGTAATTATTTAGTTCTATTACATTTATTTAGTAGTGCACGAGTGCTAATGGTCATTACTAAATTCCACGCATTGGACAATAACAATAATATTTTTTTTCTGTTTCGCGATTGTTATTCCATTTTATTGCATTTATTCACTATTTCGTGCTTTTCTATTGCGACAGAGTATAACAATTTGCAACAATACCAAACGGTTTGCAATTTTACTAGCGTTGCAGCATTTTTTCCATTTAACAGTTGGTACCTGACATTGCAAACTTCCATCATCCGCCATGACATGTCGACCTCTGGAGCAACATTACCCAAAAGAGAATATGAAGCAGACGAGGCCTAGAGGGAGTAATGGTTATCAGCCACAGCAAGGCATAGGAGTGTTATTTCTTTTCCGGTGAATATTATGCCGGGAAGTAGCAGTGAGGCAGATTCTCCCTCATCCTCACCTTAAAGAACTGAAGGCATTTGATGTTAAAAATTGGTGTAAAATTAACGACGATAAACCATTGCTGATTAGGACAAGTTCCAGAATTTAATAGAAGCGACAGTGGCCTTCAGGACCTAACTACAGCATACCATTGAACAACTAAAATCAAGATTCGCTCATGACAAACTGTTAGGTGAGGTATATGCTTGTAAATTACTTGGCTTAGTACCTTCTTGGGCAGTACTGTATGATAGGTTACGAGTGGTAACATGGGAGAAGAAGTTCCGACATTTCCACAGATATGAAGGAGCCACAGTCGTTTTGGGGGAATTGAAACCAATCATAAACAATACAATGTTTATGACACAATCTTAACAAGTGTGGCGTGTTCCATGTCCCTGGGGCCAAATCAACACAAACAAATAAATAGATAAATGAAAAATTTCAGAGCCCTGCAAATGTGTTGGAATAGGCTAAAATTTGTGGTTGGGTATGTTGCAAGAGTTGAATGTCTAACCCTGTATCCCGAGCTCGTTGAGGAATGCATCATTCTGGCTAAGACAGAAGAATCCCCCCAGACATGGGATTGCTGACATTTCAGGCTCACTTTTAACAGACTCATTTCTTCATTTGGAGGATAATCTGGTAGCTATTGAAACAAGACTATGCTGGACGATTCAGGGAGCAGGGCAGGGTTCAAATAACTTGATCCCTTTAACCTACAACTGCAACTTGGATTTGTGAGATTTATGGAAGCTATAGATATTAAGGAATCAGAAGCTAGGAAGAAGACAAAGGATTTGGATGCTGACGCCCTATTGTTTTTCAACTGGACTGTGAAGGTCAATGAAGAAAAAAGATATGAGGTATGCTTGCCATGGAGAGAAGGGCATCCAAAACTCTTGGATAATAAAACAGTGGCAGAAAGGAGCTTAAAAGTCTGACAAAACCAGGACTGGCTACAATCTGGTATCAAAGAGTTCCTGAAAGCCTTCTGAGAATGCTGAAGGAGCTTAGGAAGGGCAACACTGTTCTATGTAGAGCTAGAGTGACTGTGAAGCCACAATGAATTCCAGGCCCCTGACTTGCGCCGAAGATGGGGTTGAGAAACAGAAGCCTCCTGCAGGGCATCCCCCAAAGTGATGTGCCAAACTTGGATGCCATAAACCACAGAGGCCTAAACCAAAGAATGTGGTATCTACAAACTTTATAAGCAAACTTATGTCAAAGATTCTGTAATGAATACTTGGCTCTGCTGATTCAGAGGACAGAGACGTCAGGAGCATCTGAATATTGCAGATATGGTGCTAATTGAAACCGACAAGAAGAAGGTCAGCTGGCCATTGGTCTGGATGGCCATAAGGGTAGCAAGAGTAAAGACTGCTGGAGAGAAGTTGAGACCTGTGCATGTCTGTATCCCTTAGAAGTGTCATCTAGATCAGACATTACACCGCCCTTGGACTGGGCTGCTGGAGTTAGTTCAAAGCCTCTACTACTCCTTTAGATGCTGGACTGTTTGACAACGTCCCAGGAGTCGCTACTACCAGAAGGGGAAGACAATTTAAGATATCCCAAACACTGAATCTATGAAATGATTTCAGGAAGGTCGCAATTTTTGGTACCTACAAAATTGCAAGGTGGGAGTGGGTGTTAAAGCTTTAATTCCTTTGGGTGTAATGCATAAATATTCTTTGAGTTTATTGTCAACACATTCCTTTTTAGCTTCACTACACTTCTATTTTAGTTTTATGAACTGCTGTATTAGCGAACTTACTTGTCTTAAATAAAAGTAAAATTCCGCTCCATATAACCAGCTTTCCACATTACCTAAAGTAAGCATAAAACGTGGTCAAGGGAAAAATATATACAATGTTTAGGAAAAGGAAAATACGTTTTCTGGGGGAGTGTGTATAATAACAACAAAAAATGGTGAGATGCACTATAAGGGTTGCTCAACGTCTAAAACCAAGATAACCGCAGCGTGGTTGTCAGATGCTACACCCAAATAAAATTGACAGCCGCATTGTCACTATATTCTTGAGGAAATCTGTTATAATACATTTTAAGCAGTAGGAAAAGGGAGTTTTTTCAACAAATTTATAAGAACACCTACGTAGTAGCGCTGACCTAGTAACACAGAACGCATAATCCTTTGAGCCCACCATACTTCAATTAAACGAATGCCTTCAATCAATAATAGTAATGCATCGCAGTAGGTAAATAAATTCACGGTTTGAGCTTTAAATTTATTAAAATATATACGACACCTTCATGGAGCATAGCTTCACGCTTTAGCCGGTCTTGTTTTCACTTTAACCGTATATTTCTAATCATTGATAGAACTACTATTCTATACCGTATTTAACATGCTACTTACTCAAATGTCACTACCTGCAATTTGAAAGTTTTCAGCCACACGCTTCCCTTAGAAGACACACTTCTATTGAAATAATACAATTTCACTTAGACTTAAAGTTGACTCATCAAAAACTCGCCACCCTTCCGTCTAGGTGGAGCTGATTTTCGGTTCAGCCAACTTATGGAACTGCCTATTTCCCTCCATGGACCAGACAACCTGAAATGATTCAGAACAGAAATCGGACAGCCGCAGAGAGTTATGTCAATAATTATCCTTGGGATATTAAAACCAAAAACCTCTTTTTTTCTTTTAATCGAACCTACTTTAAACAACAGAGTGCATTTGCTTTTCCTTATTATAGCCAATGATTTATCATCTGGGTGAATTGGTGAACCCTCCATGATTACTCCCATTGGCTGCAACCTGCCAGTCGGAATTTCATTGCTTCCAACAATTAAACATGAGATATCTTTACTTTCGAAAATTCAATGTATGGCCCACTTGCGCTGATCTCTAATAGGTTCGTAATGAGCTTAGTTATGGTTTCAGTGTGCCTATATTTAACCTTGTTACGGCTAAACCATTGAGTTGATATGAAACGGTTGTGAGGCGTCTGTAGGTTATAACCATAACTAATATTTTTTTTTATACAGGGGAGGGTCACTACACGATCCCTTACAAGCACAAGCGCTTGCAGATAGCACACCCGAAGGTAAACGAACAGCACGCTTCCAGAGCGAATAGCGCGACCTGTGCCATGCTGATTGCTGAAGCTTGAAACCTATACTCGTTTGCTCGTTACCTTGGCTTGAAACTAAAAGGAAGTCAGCTGATAAAATAGCAATGCCGAAAATATAAAAATAAAGCTGAGTTTTCGTATCAACCAGCAATTGTGTAAATGTAGGAGTTTATAGTGATACCTTATTTAATATTGAGTACCAAATATCGCGCATTCGATGTTTAAAACTGGAACATGACCTGAAAATCTAGTAAGGTAGAAGACGGGTTATCATGCATAATAGCGACTGTCGTCTGCTAGCAGCGGCCTGGGCGTGGCTTAAGGAGTTTGGGCATTGTCAACCGTAAGAAATGAAGGCGCGGAAGATAACAACTATGTAACACGAAATTCGCAATGCGGCGCATTTAGTTCAAACACACGATTTTTCCATGTTTGTTACATTGCATCGAAGCACACTTATTGTACAAAGTTAAAAAAACCTGCATGTTGATTCATACCCAATGAAAATGCTGTTATTTCAGGGCAAACACATTATCGCACATATACGTTATTACACAGAAGCGGTGGCAGCATTGTTGTCATTGTCCTTGAGGCACAAAACACACATTGTCGTAAATTAGGTGATATATCAGCAGCATACGTTATTAGACAGAAGCGGTGGCAGCATTGTTGTCACTGTCCTTGAACCACAAACACACATTGTTGTAAATTAGGTGAAATATCAGCAGCATACCTTATTACACAGAAGCAGTGGCAGCATTGTTCTCATTGTCCTTGAGCCACGTACACACATTGTTGTAAATTAGGTGAAATATCAGCAGCATACGTTATTACACAGAAGCGGTGGCAGCATTGTTGTCGCTGTTCTTGAGTCACAAAACACACATTGTTGTATTAATGTACTGCAATGAGGTGGCAATAGGAAAATATAAGTCAGGTGAAATATCAGGAGCATACGTTATTAGACGGAAGCGGTGGCAGCATTGTTGTCACTGTCCTTGAGTCACAAAACACCCACCCCAGCCGGGAATCGAACCCGAAACCCTTGGTAGAGAAAGCAGGCGCTCTAAAGACTGAACTACGGAGCCAGCCACATTTTACTCGTCATGTAAATATCTTTAATATATAACATTTTAAAAAAATGTTACAGCCATTTTTCAAAGAAATAAAAGTTTACGAAAAATGCTGCATGTAAAGGGTAGTTGGGGAAGGAGATTTTCTTGAAAACTCTTCGTGTCGCATCTTTGGAAGGTACTGAACCTAAATACCAGGTGTGGTATTTATCCGACTTTTCAATTTTGCTTTCTTTGGATTCACGGAACCTCAAAACATGTAGTTGCAGCGAAAGCTCGGTATCGAATTTTTGGATGGAGAAACGTGATAGAGAAAGTAGAAAGCTTGAGTAAGACTAATTTGTATACTCAGTAATAAGTACCTCAGCTTGCTCAACTGCATTTTAATACATTGGTGGAGTTAATGATCTTGGTTCCAGAGAGGAAAATAAAAATCACACGACTTGCTGTATCACTCTTTTTCAAACAATACTTACAAAAGCTGATTCTTGGTAGCTACTTCTTGTTAATCGAGATAAACTATCATTGTAGGAATAAGAAGAATGCAGTAAACTAAAGGGATAGTCAAATATTTTAAATGTGGGTCACTATTTGATGGATTTGAAATTCCGTTCTTTTCAGGTGATCGCGGAAAAAAGAAAAAAAATCCTGATGTTCTACATTCACATGGCTTTCTCTAATCATTCTTCTACAAACTATACTTACAAGAGCTTATTATTCCAGCTTCTTCTTGTTAATCCAGATGAACGTTCAATTTACATTTACAATTTTCTTATACGATACAGTAGGTAAAGTGAGTCACCTTTTTAAAGAGCGCGTGGCTATATGAGGACTTTGAAATTCGATGCTCTTTGCATGATGATCACGAGAAAATATCGAATATCGACTTCCCATTTGAGAGAATTATAAGTAGGTATTTGAAAGTTTAAACCAATAATAAGGAATATCTCAGGAATGATTAAGTTAAAAAAAGAAAGTAGAAAAGACATAAATTGTGTGCTTAACGAGAACAAAATTTTTTTTATAGTAAGATTTTTTGTAAATAGATTTGCCTATCTTATGGTTTACCAATTGTGCAAAAGTTACTGAGAAAAAAGAGGACTTCGGAGGATATTCCCAGGAAATGCAATATATGCATTTGACATGAAAACATCTTAAACATGTCGTGTTTAATCAGAATCGTTAAGAGTCATTTTTGAGAAAATAAAGCTTTTGGAAAATGTTTCCATGTTAAGGGCATTTTGGCGGGGGAACTTTCTTGAAAATCTTCCTGACGCATGTTTGGAAGGTGCTGAATTTAAATACCAAACTTGTTATTTAACGACTTTGCCTTTCTGAGTTTGCTGTTCAGACACAGATGCATAGTAGGACTCTTGTAGTATAATATCTTACAGCTTAGTGTTACATAAAAGTCATTCAGAATGAAGAGCACTTCACTGGCTTTTCCACGAAAATTCGAAATATACCTAATTATATTTGTCATGAAAATATCTTAAACATAGCGGATTTTAATCAAAATTGTTGGAGCCAGTTTTGAGAAAAGGGTTAGCTTTGGGGTAGAGAAATTTTCTTGAAAATCTTATCACATTTTGGAGTATACTAAGTTTAAACTAGTTTTTTTTTATTTATACCGTTCACACGCACATTTGCTAAAGATGTTTCTTTTTAATTCAGGCACTCTCAAAACTGTATCTCTGATGAAATCTCGGTATCGAATTTTTGCGTAGAGTGCAATACTTCCTCTACTTGCTATACGTAAGTGATAGTGAAATTAAAAATTGTTTCAAGACACAAGGACTCGGATGTGTGCTGATATAAACAGTTATTTAAAAGAGAAAATGTGAAAGGTTGCGCAACATTTTCTTCCAGAGGCAAATGAAACACGAGGTGGACCTTCTAACAATGCCGAAAAGATCCTGAGGTGTTTTCATCTGCGTACTATAACGCTAAACAGAATGTGAGTGAGGTCATAGCGAGCCGCTCTTATTACCGGAATGGGCCCAAATGACCTAGCTGTCGACGGGCCCTTAAACTCCACACCACCACCACTTATTACCGGAAGACTGGTAATATAATCAAAGCGATATACAGACGGTAATATAATCAAAGCGATATACAAATAAGCACTTACATAGAACAGAATGTTCGCACAAATCAAAACCGGATTATAACTAAAGAATTTCAATTAAAACCAAACTTAAATTTAACCTTCAAATGAAACTCTTTCATCCAGTTTAACTTTAATTCATGGAAACATCTTATAAATTCTTGGAATTACGTCGTGATATTTTATATAGATGCAGAGGATATCAATATAAAGGTGCAAAAACAGAAGTACAAATAACCTACTTTCAATATATCAGTTGGTGACACATTTGTAATACTATCAAATAAGGAAATGAGGGATTGGATTTAGAAAGGGCATGAGCGTTATCTGTTGAAAATTGGGTGAATCTCATGGGTGATATAAATAAAAACAAGCAAAAGCTTATGAGCTGTAGCTCCAAGCAAGTTGAGAAACGAGCATCACCTTGGTTTGGTATAAATAAAAATTTCCCCTCTTCGATAAGCTATTGCTATCACCTTTTAAGCTTTTGCTCAGTGACCTTCACCACGACACATTATCTGGGTAAACAAACACGCCCATTCTTTGCCAGGAGGCGATTTAAATCTTTACTGCACCTAAATATTCATATACTCATTCATGTTAATCATACTCTCATTTATGAAATCTAATAGACATGCAAATTTTAAATAACACAATTATAATTAAAGATTTCGCAAATGAAACAGACAGAGATTCACCCAACTTTTATCAGATAACGCTCATCCCCTTTCTAAATCCAATCCCTCATTTCCTTATTTGATAGTATTACAAACGTGTCACCAACTGATATATTGAAACTAGATTATTTGTACTTCTGTTTTTGCACCTTTATATTTATATCCTCTGCATCTATATAAAATATCACTATGTACTTCCAAGAATTTATAAGATGTTACCATGAATTAAAGTTAAACTGGATGAAAGAGTTTCATTTGAAAGCTAAATTTAAGTTTGGTTTTAATTGAAATTCTTTAATTATAATCCGGTTTCGATATGTGCGAACATTCTACTCTATGTAAGAGTTTATTGATTATATTGCCAGTCTTCCGGTAATAAGAGCGGCTCGCTATGACCTCACTCACATTCTGTTTAGCGTTATAGTACGCAGATGAAAACACCTCAGGATCTTTTCGGCATTGTTAGAAGGTCCACCTCGTGTTTCATTTGCCTCTGGAAGAAAATGTTGCGCAACCTTTCACATTTTCTCTTTTAAATAACTGTTTATATCAGCACACATCCGAGTCCTTGTGTCTTGAAACAATTTTTAATTTCACTATCACTTACGTATAGCAAGTAGAGGAAGTATTGCACTCTACGCAAAAATTCGATACCGAGATTTCATCAGAGATACAGTTTTGAGAGTGCCTGAATTAAAAAGAAACATCTTTAGCAAATGTGCGTGTGAACGGTATAAATAAAAAAAAACTAGTTTAAACTTAGTATACTCCAAAATGTGATAAGATTTTCAAGAAAATTTCTCTACCCCAAAGCTAACCCTTTTCTCAAAACTGGCTCCAACAATTTTGATTAAAATCCGCTATGTTTAAGATATTTGCATGACAAATATAATTAGGTATATTTCGAATTTTCTGTGAATAGCCAGTGAAGTGCTCTTCATTCTGAATGACTTTTATGTAACACTAAGCTGTAAGATATTATACTACAAGAGTCCTACTATGCATCTGTGTCTGAACAGCAAACTCAGAAAGGCAAAGTCGTTAAATAACAAGTTTGGTATTTAAATTCAGCACCTTCCAAACATGCGTCAGGAAGATTTTCAAGAAAGTTCCCCCGCCAAAATGCCCTTAACATGGAAACATTTTCCAAAAGCTTTATTTTCTCAAAAATGACTCTTAACGATTCTGATTAAACACGACATGTTTAAGATGTTTTCATGTCAAATGCATATATTGCATTTCCTGGGAATATCCTCCGAAGTCCTCTTTTTTCTCAGTAACTTTTGCACAATTGGTAAACCATAAGATAGGCAAATCTATTTACAAAAAATCTTACTATAAAAAAAATTTTGTTCTCGTTAAGCACACAATTTATGTCTTTTCTACTTTCTTTTTTTAACTTAATCATTCCTGAGATATTCCTTATTATTGGTTTAAACTTTCAAATACCTACTTATAATTCTCTCAAATGGGAAGTCGGTATTCGATATTTTCTCGTGATCATCATGCAAAGAGCATCGAATTTCAAAGTCCTCATATAGCCAGGCGCTCTTTAAAAAGCTAACTCACTTTACCTACTGTATCGTATAAGAAAATTGTAAATGTAAATTGAACGTTCATCTGGATTAACAAGAAGAAGCTGGAATAATAAGCTCTTGTAAGTATAGTTTGTAGAAGAATGATTAGAGAAAGCCATGTGAATTAGAACATCAGGATTTTTTTTCTTTTTTCCGCGATCATCTGAAAAGAACGGAATTTCAAATCCATCAAATAGCGACCCACATTTAAAATATTTGACTATCCCTTTAGTTTACTGCATTCTTCTATTCCTACAATGATAGTTTATCTCGATTAGCAAGAATTAGCTACCAAGAATAAGGTTTTGTAAGAATTGTTTGTAAAACAGTGATAGGGAAAGTCGTGTGATTTTTATTTTCCTCTCTGAACCATTATCATGAACTCCACCAATGTATTAAAATGCAGTTGAGCAAGCTGAGGTACCTGCGGAGGTACCTCAAGAAATAGCAAGCAAAATCTTACTAAAGGCAAGCAGGACTTGTTTCTGTTTATACCATATCGCGAGCAATAGCTCAGCGATCAAGGTCAGCAAGCTTTTGCTCGCGAGTAGGTTGAGCAGAACATTTTTATTTATACGAAACCGAGCAATTGCTTGGAATTAGTGAGAAATGAGCTAAAGCTTCTTTTATTTATACCACCCAATGTCTGTTTCATTTGCGAAATCTTTAATTATAATTGTGTTATATAAAATTTGCATCTCTATTAGGTTTCATAAATGAGATTATGATTAACATGAATGAGTATATGAATAGTTAGGTGCAGTAAAGATTTAAATCGCCTGCTGACAGAAGAATGGGCGTGTTTGTTTACTCAGATGATGTGTCGTGGTGAAGGTCACTGAGCAAAAGCTTTGTAGGTGATAGCAATAGCTCATCGAAGAGGGGAAATGTTTATTTATACCAAACCACGACCTGATGCTCGTTTCTCAACTTGCTTGGAGCTACAGCTCACAAGCTTTTGCCTGTTTTTATTTATATCACCCAATGTCGTTCTTTAAGTTTAACGTCCCTAACTTGGTAGTCGTATCGGATGACGAATGAATGAAATGGGTGAAATGATGCAAATGAGCCCGGGGTCCATAGAGCTTACAGTTATCCGACATTCGACTTCTCAAGATAAGGAAAAACTCCGAAAAACGTTTATCCCAATAACTCACCCTAACCGAGACTAGAACTCGGGACCTCTTGAATGTGAGGCAAACACACTACCCGCACACCGCAGAGGCAGTACGTTCTATATTGTTTTTATAACCACATACAACGAAATGTGTCATGCAGGTTCATCTATATTAACAAGGAGATAGAAGAAGAAACTTTTATAGGTAAGAATAATGGGTAGAGAAAGTTATGTGAATCCAATATCAAGGTTTTAATTAAGCACAACCTTAAGAGCCGAATCTTTGCAGGGTTGCAGTAGTTTAGGCACAAAAATGTGAAGTGTAACATCTTGTATGAACGTTTCCATTTTTCATAACACTTGTACGTGACTTTAAGATCCGCAAAGCTCAGACCCTCCCTACCTGCCTGGGACTTTGCAAGGGGTAGTGTTTGAACATTCCGAAAGCAATTCATGTTTACGATGGGCAGTAAATGACTCTCAGCCAGGAATACAATACAACAGCACCACATGTTAAAAGTGGATGGGGTAACACCTGTTCCGCAGAAGGTACAACCTTTGGCTAACAAGAAACTCCAGACCGCACTGCAAACAGTACTCAAGCAATTCGAATACACTTATTTACGTTTAATTCCAAGAAAAATTCCGCATTCTAGATCAAATAATGTGAGTAGCATTTACCGCGATTTAAGGAACATAATTGACGAATGCTTTATGGTAAAGTGATTCTTTTCCTCCCTTTCGGCCTGCGTTTTATTCCAGTAGCAAGAGCTATTCGGAAAGGCTTTCCCCAGTTTTCGTTTATCCCGTAGAGACAATTTCCAAGAAAGTTTTAAGAAGAAAAATACCGGGCTCATCTATGCCATAATTATCTTTTCCATTCCTTCAATTATTAAGAACAATCAGGCAGAAAGGAAGTTGAAGAATACTCCATAAAATTTTATATTTGCAAATCTATACTTTTAGTCATTGATTTTACTTTACACTAAAAACAAAGAAAAAAACGGGGATTCGAGCAGAAAAGTGCAAGAAAGGATTAAATAATCCTTAGATAATTTATGGCTTAAAACGCTGACACAGTGAATTTAAACTGTGTAGTTCAAAATCGCAATTTTATGTTTAAGGATTAGAAATCAATAGGAACCTTCACAGTTAGATGAAGTCCTCTACTGATTAAAAATCAATATTCTTACTCGACAAAAAATACTCATATCGTGGAAAATGTAATGTGAACAGAAGCCTAATCTTCCATGAATGCTATATAGTATTCACGTTAAATTTCCTACGAAAAATATTTTTGATCACTATTAATTACATATTTCATTACAATAAACTTGGTTACATCCACCATACGGAAAACTAAAAACGCCACATGTAGCATTTGTGTATATGTGTGAGTGTGTCTATGTGTGTGTTTTAATGAGAGGGAGTGTCTGAGTGCGTGTATGTGTGTGTGTGAGTTTTAATAAGTTGTAATGCCTGAGTGTGTGTGTTTTAATGAGCTGTAATGCCTGAGTGTGTGTGTGTGTGTGTCTTAATAAGTTGTAATGCCTGAGTGTGTGTGTGTTTTAATGAGTTGTAATGCCTGAGTGTGTGTGTGTGTTTTAATGAGCTGTAATGCCTGAGTGTGTGTGTGTGTGTCTTAATAAGTTGTAATGCCTGAGTGTGTGTGTGTGTGTGTTTTAATCAGTTGTAATGCCTGAGTGTGTGTGTTTTAATAAGTTGTAATGCCTGAGTGTGTGTGTGTGTGTTTTAATGAGCTGTAATGCCTGAGTGTGTGTTTTAATGAGTTGTAATGCCTGAGTGTGTGTTTTAATGAGTTGTAATGCCTGAGTGTGTGTGTTTTAATGAGAGGTAGTGCCTGAGTGTGTGTGTGTTTTAATGAGTTGTAATGCCTGAGTGTGTGTGTGTGTTTTAATGAGTTGTAATGCCTCAGTGTGTGTGTGTTTTAATGAGTTGTAATGCCTGAGTGTGTGTGTGTGTATTAATGAGTTGTAATGCCTGAGTGTGTGTTTTAATGAGAGGTAGTCCCTGAGTGTGTGTGTGTTTTTTTTAATCAGTTGTAATGCCTGAGTGTGTGTGTGTGTTTTAATGAGCTGTAATGCCTGAGTGTGTGTTTTAATGAGTTGTAATGCCTGAGTGTGCGTTTTAATGAGTTGTAATGCCTGAGTGTGTGTGTTTTAATGAGAGGTAGTCCCTGAGTGTGTGTGTGTGTTTTAATGAGTTGTAATGCCTGAGTGTGCGTTTTAATGAGTTGTAGTGCCTGAGTGTGTGTGTGTGTGTTTTAGCGCGAGGTAGTGCCTGAGTGTGTGTGCGTTTTAATGAGTTGTAGTGCCTGAGTGTGTGTGTGTTTTAAGGAGAGGTAGTGCCTGAGTGTGTGTGTGTTTTAATGAGAGGTAGTGCCTGAGTGTGTGTGTGTTTTAATGAGTTGTAGTGCCTGAGTGTGTGTGTGTGTTTTAATGAGTTCTAGTGCCTGAGTGTGTGTGTGTTTTAATGAGTTGTAGTGCCTGAGTGTATGTGTGTGTTTTAATGAGAGGTAGTGCCTGAGTGTGTATGTGCTTTAATGAGTTGTAGTGCCTGAGTGTGTGTGTGTGTGTTTTAATGAGAGGCAGTGCCTGAGTGTGTGTGTTTTAATGAGTTGTAGTGCCTGAGTGTGCATGTGTGTTTTAATGAGAGGTAGTGCCTGAGTGTGTGTGTTTTAATGAGTTGTAGTGCTTGATTGTGTGTGTGTGTTTTAATGAGAGGTAGTGCCTGAGTGTGTGTGTGTTTTAATGAGAGGTAGTGCCTGAGTGTGTGTGTGTGCTTTAGTGAGTTGTAGTGCTTGAGTGTGTGTGTGTTTTAATGAGAGGTAGTTCCTGAGTGTGTGTTTTAATGAGAGGTAGTGCCTGAGTGTGTGTGTGTTTGAATGAGTTGTAGTGCTTGAGTGGGGGTGTGTGTTTTAATGAGAGGTAGTGCCTGAGTGTGTGTGCGTGTTTTAATGAGTTGTAGTGCCTGAGTGTGTGTGTTTTAATGAGAGGTAGTGTCTGAGTGTGTGTGCGTTTTAATGAGTTGTATTGCCTGAGTGTGTGTGTGTGTTTTAATGAGAGGTAGTGCCTGAGTGTGTGTGTATTTTAATGAGTTGTAGTGGCTGAGTGTGTGTGTGTGTTTTAATGAGAGGTAGTGCCTGAGTGTGTGTGTGTTAATGAGTTGTAATGCCTTAGTGTGGGTGTGTGTGTTTTAATGAGAGTTAGTGCCTGAGTGTGTGTGTTTTAATGAGAGGTAGTGCTTGAGTGTGGGTGTGTGTTTTAATGAGAGGTAGTGCCTGAGTGTGTGTGTGTTTTAATGAGAGGTAGTGCCTGAGTGTGGGTGTGTGTGTTTTAATGAGAGTGCCTGAGTGTGTGTGTGTTTTAATGAGTTGTAGTGCTTGAGTGTGGGTGTGTGTTTTAATGAGAGGTAGTGCCTGAGTGTGTGTGTGTGTTTTAATGAGTTGTAGTGCCTGAGTGTGTGTGTGTTTTACTGAGTTGTAGTGCTTGAGTGTGGGTGTGTGTTTTAATGAGAGGTAGTGCCTGAGTATGTATATGTGTGTGTTTTAATGAGTTGTAGTGCCTGAGTGTGTGTGTTTTAATGAGAGGTAGTGCTTGAGTGTGTGTGTGTGTTAATGAGAGGTAGTCCCTGAGTGTGTGTGTGTTTTAATGAGTTGTAATGCCTGAGTGTGCGTTTTAATGAGTTGTAGTGCCTGAGTGTGTGTGTGTGTTTTAGCGCGAGGTAGTGCCTGAGTGTGTGTGCGTTTTAATGAGTTGTAGTGCCTGGGTGTGTGTGTGTTTTAATGAGTTGTAGTGCCTGAGTGTGTGTGTGTGTGTTTTAATGAGTTGTAGTGCCTGAGTGTGTGTGTATGTTTTAATGAGTTGTAGTGCCTGTGTGTGTGTGTTTTAATGAGAGGTAGTGCCTGAGTGTGTGTGTTTTAATGAGTTGTAATGCCTGAGTGTGTGTGTGTTTTAATGAGAGGTGGTGCCTGAGTGTGTGTGTGTTTTAATGAGTTGTAGTGCCAGAGGTTGTGTGTATTAATGAGCTGCAGTGCCAGAGGCTGTGTGTTTTAAGAAGTTGTAGTGCCTGAGTGTGTGTGTGTTTTAATGAGCTGTAGTGCCAGAGACTGTGTGTTTTAATGAGTTGTTTTGCCTGAGAGAGTGTGTGTGTGTGTGTTTTAATGAGTTGTAGTGCCTGAGTGTGTGTGTGTTTTAATGAGTTGTAGTGCCTGAGTGTGTGTGTATGTGTTTTAATGAGCTGTAGTGCCAGAGGCTGTGTGTTTTAATGTGTTGTAGTGCCAGAGGCTGTGTGTTTTAATGAGTTGTAGTACCAGAGGCTGTGTGTTTTAATGAGCTGTAGTGCCAGAGGTTGTGTGTTTTAATGAGTTGTAGTGCCTGAGTGTGTGGGTGTATTTTAATGAGTTGTAGTGCCAGAGGCTGTGTGTTTTAATGAGCTGTAGTGCCAGAGGTTGTGTGTTTTAAAGAGTTTTAGTCCCTGAGTGTGTGGTTTTAATGAGTTGTAGTGCCAGAGGCTGTATGTTTTAATGAGCTGTAGTGCCAGAGGCTGTGTGTTTTAATGAGTTGTAGTGCCAGAGGCTGTGTGTTTTAATGAGTTGTAGTGCCAGAGGCTGTGTGTTTTAATGAGTTGTAGTGCCAGAGGTTGTGTGTTTTAATGAGTTGTAGTGCTAGAGGCTGTGTGTTTTAATGAGTTGTAGTGCCAGAGGTTGTGTGTTGTAATTAGTTGTAGTGCCTTAGTGTGTGTTTGTTTTAATGAGTTGTGGAGCATGAGTGTGTGATTTTGGTTGTATGTGAACTTTGGAGTGTGCTGGACAGAGGACCAGACACCAAAACAACGGGAGAAATGGACTTCTTTAAGTAATGACTAAAATCATCCGCAGGAACACAGAGGCTAAAATAAGATTGGGATAAAATAGCACTCTTCCTAGGGGCATGCGCACCTTCATTGGATATATGTACCTTCATTATCGCGTATGCCGAAATTAAATTAAAGTGAGTTTTATTTATGGACGCTCTTTAACTACTATGGTCCTTAGTGTCCCATTCTATATTGGGCGTGAAATTTTGCTCAGAGGCCTCTTTATCAGGCTTGAAGTTCTTTTACGTGTCGTAAATCTACGACACGCCCTTCGCCGGGTTGGAACCCGCGATCTCGGGACCTGGAAGCTAGCACGGTACCACTAGTCCACGGAGGACGACAGGGTATGCCGACGTGACCAGGAACCCAGACAAACGATAGGCTGATTCCATCAGTGTAAGCAATTCTGGAGACGCTGCACGATAGGATTACGAACGTACAGCGCACGAAGGCTAGAATGGACGCTTAGAGAGTCCGTGCATAAAACACAATTCTGCAGATCACGCTGACGGATAAAGGACAGAGCTTGTTCCAGAGCAATAAGTTCAGCGGTAAAAACCGAGCACTGATCAGAGAGACGAAAGATAAAACATTCTACACCAAATAAAAAGGCACATCCAACTCCACGATCATCCTTTGAGCCGTCAGTAGAAATAAAACAATGGCTGCCAAAGTGCGACTGAACGGATGACCGGATCGGGGGTCGTGGACTTTGGTATGGACGTCAATTCAAGGTGGCAAGATATTTCGGAATGCAGCCAAGGAGGGAAGTGTGTGTGACCCCTGTGTTGAGGCACACGGATAACCGGCAAGCATAGCTGCAGAGAAGAACGTCACGACGATAAGAGAGCGGAGGTTCTACAGCTTCTGCACGAAGACTCAAAACAAGTCTTATATGAAAACCACCAGTTGATAGCCGGAGGTACTGTGTTCAAGCGACTCAGGATGGAAGGTCGCGCAGCGGAATTCACAATACACCCATAGTCAAGCTTTGATCGAACCAATGATCGATAAAGTCGCAAAAGTAGCGTTCGATCTGCACCCCAAGATGACACTTAAAACACGTAAAATAGAAAGAAACGTTCACACCTTGCTTTCAAATAGGTGATATGCGACGACCAACACAACTTCCTATCAAAGATTAATCCGAGGAATTTAGTTTCGTCCGAAAAGGGGAGGAGTGCCGCATCGAGTCGGAGACAAGGTGGAGGGAACGCTTTTCTGCGACAGAAATTAACGCAGACTGCCTTCTCGGCAGAAAGTTGGAACCCGTTGGCAATGTTCCAGGAGTGAAGGCAGTTAAGACACTGCTGTAGTCGGCGAGAAGTTGCGAATACGGTGAAATCGTCAACAAAAAGCAAGGAGGAAATTCCGGGTGGAACACAGGCAGCAGTAGGGTTAATCGCAATTGGAAAGAGTATGACCGAGACTTGAGGCACTCCGTTCTCTTGGATAAAAGTTGAAGATGAAACCAATCCTACACGCACACGAAATACACGGTCCTTCATAAACTCATGAATGAAGACAGTGAGACGGCCATGAAAACTCCACTGATGGAGTGTACGTAAAATGCCGCTCCTCCAACAAGTGTATAAGCTTTATCCAGGTCAAAAAACACAGCCACTGTTTGACACTTTCTCAGGAATCCGTTCATAATATGCGTCGACAGAGATACCAGATGGTCGACGGAAGAGCGATGGTGACGAAACCCGCATTGAGCTTTCGCCAGAAGGTTCTGAGACTCAAGCCACCATGTCAACCACCCGTTGATCATGCGCTCCATGACCTTGCAAATGCAACTGGTGAGGGAGATAGGCGGTAGCTGGAAGGTAGTTGGCGATCCTTCCAAGGCTTAAGTATAGGGACGATGCTGGCTTCGCGCCAAACTGAAGGAAAAACGCCGTCTTGCCAAATACGGTTACAGAGCTGTAAGAGAAAGAGTTTACTGTCGACTGAAAGGTTCTGTAACATCAAGACATGAATGCCCTCCGGCCCAGGAGTGGAGTGCTTAGAGAAATGGAGGGCGTGCTTCAGCTACCTTATTGAGAAAAGGTCATTATAACACTCCTGATTAGGAGACCGAAAACCATAGGTCACGGAATCCAGCCGGTCTTTGAGAGTGCGAAAGCCGGCGGAATAATGGTCAGAATTGGAAACCACCTCAAAGGCAGCATCCGGAGTGTTAGCAATGGCAGCCGTATCCACTATGGTGGCCTTGAAAACCTGAAGGCCATACACAGTACAATGCCACACTTTACCGGAGAAGCGACGACGTTTATCCCAAACAGCAGAGGAAGGTATGAACCTATTAAAAGACTCGACAAAACGAATCCAGGCCTTCTTGCTATGCTGAATAATGCGACGAGCCCTGGCGCGTTGTTTAGAAGTAACCAAATTATCAAGTGTAGGGTGTCGCTGAAACACCCTGAGCGCAGCTCTACGGGGACGAACGGCGTCCTGACAGGCCTCGGTCAGCCACGGAACAGGATACGCCGAGGGTGGGAGGACCAACGGGGAGTTGTGCATTCGGCGGCAGATAGGATCGTAGACGTAAGGTGCTGCACCATTTGGTTAACGTCAGCGGAGAGCTGGTCCACAAAAGACACGAGGCTGGAATACAGTCTCCAATTGGCTTTACGGAATTGCCAGATAGGTGCTCTGGAATTTTGGACGTGGTGAGACAGAAGAGACCCGATACATGGGGTAATGATCGCTGGAGTAGATGTCAGCGACGACGTTCCACTGCAGACGACAAGCAAGCTGGATGGAGCAAACGGCAAGGTCCAAGCGAGAGAATGTACCAGAAGAATCAGAAAGAAAAGTAGGCTCACCTGTACTGAGGATGGAGAGATTGAACTGAGCAAAACTGTCGGAAAGAAGCGTTCCCCTTGCACAAACCCTAGGCGAACCCCACAAGCGGTGATGGGCATTAAAGTCCCCCAACAGAAGAAATGGTGCTGGGAGAGCGGACAGGAGATCTCGAACGTCCGCGTTAGCGAGGAGAGACAATGGAGGTGAATAGACGGAGCAAAGAGAAAAGAAAAAGCCGAGGAATTGAATCCTAACGGCAACAGCATGCAAGTCGGACGTAAGTGTGAGAGTCTGAAAATGAACGTCGTGACGCACTAATAGCATGACACCTCCATGAGCAGGAGTACCCTCATCCGGTGCAAGATTGTAGCGAACTGGAGTATACCCTCGGAGATCAAAAGGATCGTGAGGGCGAAGCTTGGTCTCTTGCAAACTCACGACCATAGGAACACAATAAAAGTTGCAGTTCCGCCCTATGCGATCGTACACCACGTAAATTCCAGGTGAGGATAGCCATGAATAAGAGGGATAAACTGTCTACTTAGAAGGGCGGCTCAAACTTACCTTCTGCTTAACCTTGGGGCTCGAGCTTTTGGTATGGAGTTGTTCAGACTCCTAGGCTCCTCGAAAGGAGAGCCCACGCGCTCAGTGCCAGAAACCGATTCAAGCGCCGAGAATCGGTTCTGGGTGGCAATGGGTGATGGGTGCCGTTGAGCGCGACTTGTCCCAAGAGCATCCTGGGACTGCTACCTCAGAGGAGAAGAAGGTGAAATTTTCTTACTGCGCACACACGGAGGGTCTTTAAGAAAATCTTCCTTGCGAAGTTTCTGCTTGAATTTCTTCTGAGTGCCTTGTGACTTCAGTACCTTAGGACGAGCTTTAGATGGCTTAATAACTGTGCCAGAGATGGACGGTCGGATGGTAGGTGCGGTAAAGGCAGTCATGGTCCAGTTTCGGCATCCTTCCGGGATACTGGCGAGGCAACAACAGAGCTGAATGTACCCGATCGCAGGAGCGCCAGTTGGCGCATATGGTAACACCTCCGGGCTTCAGCGAAGGATAGCTTTTCGTTTACCCGGATCTCCTGGATCGCCTTCTCGTCCTAGTACCGCGGACATTCGGCAAATGACGCAGAATGAGATCCTTTGCAATTAACGCAGACGGGGGCTGATGAACAGGTACCATCGTGTGAGGGCTGGCTACATGAGGCACAGATGGAAACGGCACTCCTACAAGAGATTTGCGTATGCCCAAAACGTTGGCATTTAAAACAACGCAGAGGTCTAGGAATATAGCTCACCATAGTGCGTTCGTACCCTGCTGAAAGGATCGTGGGCAGATCGACGCCATAGAAAGTGAGAAACAGGGTACGAGTGGGTACCAACACTCCATCACGTTTAGCCTGCACTCGATGAACTGCTGTCACCTTTTGATCAGAAAGATAGTCGACCAGCTCATCATCCGACATACCATCGAGGCTATTGAGGGTTGAGTTTTTTTTATTTATGGACGCTCTATAACTACTATGGTTCTTAGCGTGCCATTCTACATTGGGCGTGAAAAACCGTAAATTTTGCTCAGAGGCCTCTTTATCAGGCTTGAGGTTCTTTTACGTGCCGTAAATCTACGACACGGGACCACCGGCTTTACTTCCCTTCCGAAGGATGCCGTACTAAGGATTTTTACGCCCGAAAAAATCCATCGCCCTCCGCCGGGTTGTAACGACGCCTCGACAGGAATTCAAGGTGCGGTGCTTCTCAACACGGATGGGATAACCGTGGAGAAGCGTCGCGCGCAACAAAGTCTTACTTTGTTGATCGGACTTACTCTGAACCAGCAATGAACCGAGGTGAAGGCGAAGGAATGAACCGAATCAGCAATAGAGTCAATGCCCTTCTGTATTATAAAAGGGTTCACCTTCTCAAACGTTTGTCCTTTCTCTGTTCGCGTAATGACTAAGTAACAACCAGATGACGGTGGTGCTACTTATGTTACCATAACTTTTCGGCGTGTTATTAATAATGGAGAAAGAGGGCTCCATAGCGAAAGAAATCCTCCATCACTGCAACCGTCTCCGACTTCAGGCTCTGTCTTGCCGGGCGTTACCCCGGCTTGGGTGAGTGGCCTATCCATACCGGTCTCAGCCCAGGGTCACACATCCCAGAACATAGACAGAGGGACCCAATGGCCGTGGGGAGTCAGCGGCTCATGTAATGCCCCCCGCGGGACTGCAGTTACGAACACACACCCTACATGACGACCCCGGGTAGTGGGGATGAAGCCATTATCCACTCACCCAGCTGCGCACCCAGTGCGCGGGTATCCGTCAGGCTGTGTCCACGGCTGTTTATTTGGAAAATAAAACCAAAAGTGTGTGGGCGTTTCGCACGCAAGGTAGGCCGGCGAGGAAGGAAAAGAGATATGTGAATGGTCGTGGTGCGAAATGTTTGTAAATAGATTAGAGAAAAAAGAAGCGATGGCGTGTAGGGGTATGGAACGAAATGAAAAGAACACACGAGAGCGCACCTTGTGTCCCCCGGTCAAGAGGACGAACCCACCTCGACCGGACGAGGGTGGAGGGATGACGATGGTGATGAGTGGCTCGGGACCCCGGGTGTGCCAAACCCGTACTCACATAAAGTGAGCCCCATGGGGGGTTGGAAGCTGCGTTGAAACCGTGGCAAAGCAATCACGGAAATAGAAAAGATCCCTGTTGGTGAGACAGGTGTTAATAAAACTATAGAACCTGAACCCAGTATAAGAAATAATTGTAGAAAAGGAAGAGTAAAATAAATGAAGATAACGTGGCTAGTCCAGATGAGGGTGAGGGGATGATAATGGCGAGGACTGGCTCGGACACTCTGGGTACGTCAAAGCCATACTCACATAGTGAGCCCCTGGGGGGGGAGTTGAACTGTGAGTGTGTTTTGCTGCTGAGTTATAGTGTTAGATTGCGAGTGTGTGGGCTTTGGAGTGTGAGTGTGTTTTTGCTGGTGAGTTGCAGTTTGTGACTGCGGGTGTGTCAGCTTTGGAGTGTTAGCGTATTTGTGCTAGTGAGTTGTAGTGTGTGACGAGTGTGAAGCTTTGGAGTGTGAATGTGTTTCTGATAGTGAGTTGTAGTCTGTGACTGCGAGTGTGTGAGCTTTGGAGTGTGAGTGTGTTTGTGCTAGTGAGTTTTAGTCTGTGACTGCGGGTGTGTGAACTTTGGAGTGTGAGTGTGTTTGTGCTAGTGAGTTGTAATCTGTGAGATTTGGAGTGTGGGTGTGTTACTGCTAGTGAGTTGTATCCTGTGACTGCCGGTGTGTGAACTTTGGAGTGTGAGTGTGTTTGTGCTAATGAGTTGTAGTGTGTTACTGCGGGTGTGTGAGCTTTGAAAAATGAGTGTGTTTTTGCTGGTGAGTTGTAGTGTGTGTGAGCTTTGGAGTTGAGTGTGTTTGTGCTGATGAATCGTAGTGTTTGATTGCGAGTGTGTTGGCTTTGGAGTGTGAGTGTGTTTGTGCTAGTGAGTTGTAGTGTTTGAAGGCGAGTGTGTGAGCTACGGAGTGTTAGTGTGGTTGTGCTGGTGAGTTCAAATAAAGCATGCATTTTGAATTTTCTGGAAATAGCCTGTGAACTCCCGTTCATTCCGATTGAATTTTGTATTGCGCTAAGTATCTAGGAAACTATGAAATGCTCTAAAATGCAGGAAATATGTACAGTTTGAGGCAAACCAATATTTTCTTGTGTTAGCATTTGTGATAATATTCCAGGATATGTCATTGCACCTTTGCAATTGAAAGTGTATTATAAATATTTGAAAGTTTGCATAATCTTATAACAGCCTTAGGGGTGTTCTAAGTCAGAAAAATCATTTTATATTACAGCTTCATTCATTTAATAGTTCTTGCTTTGTACAGACTGAAAAAAGGACTTGCTGAAAAGCACACATTTAGTAGCTCAAAACACTTTAATAATGTCATTCTTTGCAGCTTGGTAGCACAGAAAGTTAAAATTGCTTTCAACTACTTTTATAAAAAAACAATAATAAAATTACAACTGATTCATTCATATTACTTTCTCTACCCTCTTATCGTTTATTAGTATATACATAAATTATTCTTAATGAGCCTTTTTTTGTGTCTACTACATTTTAATATAAAAAAAGACTTTGCAGAAATATCTACATTACACATTTCGTTATCGATACAAAGAGAACAGCAATAGTCAAATATTTAAAAACTGGGCGCTATACGCTGCTTTCAAATTCCATTCTGTTTCTATGACATCACGAGAAACAACTGAATGTTGAAAGGACTTTAAGATAATGGCCAAAAAAATGAACAATTGAAACCTTCAAAAAATGAGGAATTCGCACATTTAATAACGAATATCTCAGAAAGGGCTCATGCCACAATAAAGCTTATTTTAAATATATTGTATCTTTTAAAGATCTACATTTTTGGTGTAGCACGTCTTCCTCTATCGCTTAAGGATTACCAGTTATAAGGTTATAAAAAATTCCTTCCGAATGAAGGACTTCATAGGCTCTTTCCCGAAAATTCGAGATATACATTTTATTTGCCATGTACATATTTTTTATGTATGGTACTTTAATAAAAATCGTTTCAGCCATGTTTAGCACATAAAAAATTTCGAAAAATATTCCATGTAAAGGGAGTTTAGGTATTTATCCGACTTTTTGTTTTGAGTTATGGCACACAGCGTTTCCACAAATGCTTTATTTGGATCCCGATGATGATGATGATAATAATAATAATACATCAACAACGATAAATGACAACACGCGGGCCGTATAAGTACACAACTACAATGGCTCGCTGTACATTGTGTGCATGGGTTGGCTACATGTTATGGCTACAGCGTATTTTCCATTTTCACCGTTGTCACAACGTTAGCTGGTTTTAATACAAGCGCTTGCAGATAGCTCACCCGAAGTTGCCCGACGAAGTTCGAGCGAATGCCGAAAATGAACGAAAGTGAACAATCTTAGGGGAGCATTCCAGTGTGCAAGGGGGAAAGTAGTCCATTCCGGCACATTTTGCTCCCATTGGCTGTGGTCAAATACGTAACGTGGAACGCTGGCGCGCGCATTTCGACTGGCAATTGAAAGTGAATACATAAAGCCATGCGTTTCAAAGCAGGAATTTGTACATACATAGTACAAATCGGTTTAAGTTCAGTACCTTCCAAAGATGTGACACAAAAATTTTCAAGAAAATTCCCCACCCAAAATAACCCTTTACACGGAAGAATTCTCGATTTTTTTTTCTGAAAAATGACTCAAACGATTTTGATTAAAATGCCATTGTATTCAAGATATTTACATGAAAAATAAAATGTTTATTTTTAATTTTCTGGGAACAGCTTGTGAAGTCCTCTTCATTCGGAAGGAATTTTGTATACTCTTGTGTAACTGGTAAATTTAAGCAACAGAGGAAAATGGGCTACACAAAAATTGTCAATGGGATAGATGGATCTGTTGCATCCCAGTTTTATATGTTATAATGTTTTATGTATATGCAAACTCCACCATCTTCTAAATGTTTTCTTATACAGGGTGAAAGATATTGCTTGAACTGTAATAAAATGGCTAATAGACACAGGCACAAGGAACATAAAACACTGTGTTTCATTTTTGTAGGTTTAATGACAAAAATTGTATTGGACATATTTGCACTACTCATTATATAGAATCCACGATTAACGTACGGTTCAAGCAGTACCTTCCACCCTGTATACTGTCCTCCCAAATAATACCCATGCAGTAATAATGAGAATTTCTCGTTTCAAGTGATGTCTTTCCCAAACATATCTTCAATGTAATAGAAATTACATGGGAAATTGAAATTTAAGCATAACAAAGTATAAAGTTATAACTTCGAGCTTATTCAAAGTGAATTAATCATCATAATAGTATCAACCCCATGTAAGCACTTTATGTAGGGCAGATTGCATGTGATGGTGATTAACACTTATTTGCTATTGTTGTCCTACTGTAATGCGTGTCGAGAAGTTTACTGTTGAAATGGTGATGGTTTACAAATTTTTCTCTCTTAGATAAGACATGATGGGGAGGGGAACATCCCCCCCAAAGGCTGTTCTTGGCATTGGGTATAGTCCTACTTACTCTGCATACTTCATAATTGTATGATGTGTTCAATTTCCCTTGAGCATTGCTCACAGTGGAACCAAATGAACAAACACAAACAAACAAACATCACTGTATGGGCTCAATTTGCTTTTTTCCCATATGACCTGTCAATAAATTTAAGGTTCCCATGTGCTGTAGGACCTCCACTGTGTTATATCAAATGTTATATATAGAACCTTTCCCAGGAAAAGGAATCAAAGCGTATTTTCTATTCAATAACTGTAAGTTTTATTAACTAGAACTGGCTTTGTGTATGCATAAGTCAATTACAATTACCTATAAGATCATTCCAATAGATTGTAATAACAGACATTCAAGAGGTTAGAATTTAATGGACATTTTAATTGGGTAGGCCATTCAAATGTATATTAATGCAGGCACATGTTCCTTAAAATACCATACAAATGTATTATACAGTATTATTAAACATGAATGTGAATGCAATGTCTCTAAATAATAACAATGTCTCTTTGTGTTTAACCATATCACACCCACCCTTCATAATTGTCAATCACTTTAACATGTAGTTTAGTGTGCCAGTATTAATTGTTTTTTCATATGTTGACTGCAGAAAGAATGTAACAGCATTTTGTATGACTTTCATACTATTGTTTTTTAAGCAATTACAGAATTTAAATTTGCTTAAAATGCAATATTTCATTATTACCTACTTACCTTCTTACCCAATTTTATTATCACTTAAGTATAGTTATATTGTTGTTCCTGCAGGTTAATGGTCCACATGCTGGTTTATAAATTTGGGTGGCTGGATGAGACACTCGTTCATTTGTATTGCTCTCTGTCCTCCATAGTATTTTTAATTTTAATGCCCCTTTTAACTTCACAGATTCACAGAAATTGGAGACTGTTGGAGGGGGATGACAATGATGAAGATGGTGCAATTGATGGAATTATGGTGGGGAAAACCAGAGAACACTCATTCTAAGTGCCATTTTATCTACCACAAAATCCCACCTTTGATCCCTAGGATTGAATCCAGGCTTTTTTTGCGAGAGGGCATAGTGCTGCCCAATTAGAAGTGTGAATATGAGACAACATTTAAAACAGAGATAGTATTACTCAATACTATGAAGTAATGAAACCAAGAAGTTGTTTTACAAGGCAGCTCCCACTATGACTTCACAAATGAGGTGTATGTAAATATAGCATTAATAGATACTTAAAAAAGAATAACTATTTCAGCAGATATTTTGCCATGCAATACATATTATACATTTATATAATTTAAGTTGGGTGTTTTGTCATAAATATGGTAGCTGACATTTCGATATGTAGAAAACATTGAGCAATAATGAGGTAATACACAAGTTTTATGTAACTATTTGTGCTTCCAAGGCCAGCGCTTAACCGAGTTACCCAGATTGACAAAAAATTCCCAAAGATACACAGTACATATGGAGAATTTTCTGTTTATGAAATGCTTTAAGTTATTCTGCAATGAAAAGAGCATTATGTCCTAATTTATTTATTTGGTAGGTATAACAGCAGGAAATAGTGTTTGAGCACAACACTAATACACATCCAAAATCAAACTATGGATCCCAAAGTATTATCATTACATCACATTCAAAATTGAAATAGGTAACAGACATAACCCCTACCAAGCTGTCCTAATTTCATTTGTATTTGTGACATTTTTAATTATAGAAGAATTTGTAAACTTCATATAAAGCAGCTAAAGTTGGAAATAAAATTTAACACCCAAAACAACACATCTGACATTTAAGAAGAACATATAATGAAGTTCTGAGTCTCATGTTGTTTCATCTGACATCCCCATTAATTCCATACAGAGAAGAACATATATGTATGTATTTGTGTGTGTGTGTGTGTGTGTGTGTGTGTATACTACAGATTCAGAGGTATATATCTGAATCTTGCAAACAATTTTTGTTAACTCAAATACTACATACCTCATATTCTGTAAAACTGGCCTAATTAAGAGCTTGTTTAATTTTTTCCTCTCAAGAGTCCTACACTTTTATGTTTACATATTAATTTCCTAAATAAGAAAGGGAGGTAGGGGATTGGTAGCTTCTAGAGTAAGTGTTTCTTTTTCTCTCTAGGTTTTACATATCATGGTATTTAGGTTGAGATATATGTCATAAGGTGTTAAGAACCTGAATGTCAATAACACAAAGGAATGTAACAAAGCACATTTTTTTAGACTCTTAACTCTGTTGTCTTCTTCTTGTGTACTGTTGTATTAAATATTAATGTAAAATTGTACCCGCATCTTCTTTAATAAAGTTATAGACTGAACAAATTTGACACTTTAACTTTGTCAAAAAAAAAGCAGCACCATTTCTTTTCTATTGTGCTCTTCCAAAATGTGTATGTATCTGTGAAAAAAAGTACGCCAGATCTTTTATAATGCTTCCTCTGTTGTCAGCAGCAGAATAATGTACCATAGTTTTGTTGGGTAGTATAAATTTTAAATTTTATCGAACTACAGGAAAAAATCCTGTACTAAGCTCAGCCTGCATTCATTGCTTATACCTCTGTCAGCTAATGGAGATGTTGGTTAGTGTGACGTAATGTGCTCTCTATCTGTATATATGCTCAAAGGTTATGTCTGATACCTATTTCAATTTTGAATGTGATGTAATGATAATAGTTTGATTTTGGATGTGTTGTGCTCAAACACTATTTCCTGCTGTTATACCTACCAAATAAATAAATTAGGACATAATGCTCTTTTCATTGCAGAATAACTTAAAGCATTTCATAAACAGAAAATTCTCCATATGTACTGTGTATCTTTGGGAATTTTTTGTCAATCTGGGTAACTCGGTTAAGCGCTGGCCTTGGAAGCACAAATAGTTACATAAAACTTGTGTATTACCTCATTATTGCTCAATGTTTTCTACATATCGAAATGTCAGCTACCATATTTATGACAAAACACCCAACTTAAATTATATAAATGTATAATATGTATTGCATGGCAAAATATCTGCTGAAATAGTTATTCTTTTTTAAGTATCTATTAATGCTATATTTACATACACCTCATTTGTGAAGTCATAGTGGGAGCTACCTTGTAAAACAACTTCTTGGTTTCATTACTTCATAGTATTGAGTAATACTATCTCTGTTTTAAATGTTGTCTCATATTCACACTTCTAATTGGGCAGCACCATGCCCTCTCGCAAAAAAAAAGCCTGGATTCAATCCTAGGGATCAGAGGTGGGATTTTGTGGTAGATAAAATGGCACTTAGAATGAGTGTTCTCTGGTTTTCCCCACCATAATTCCATCAATTGCACCATCTTCATCATTGTCATCCCCCCTCCAACAGTCTCCAATTTCTGTGAATCTGTGAAGTTAAAAGGGGCATTAAAATTAAAAATACTATGGAGGACAGAGAGCAATACAAATGAACGAGTGTCTCATCCAGCCACCCAAATTTATAAACCAGCATGTGGACCATTAACCTGCAGGAACAACAATATAACTATACTTAAGTGATAATAAAATTGGGTAAGAAGGTAAGTAGGTAATAATGAAATATTGCATTTTAAGCAAATTTAAATTCTGTAATTGCTTAAAAAACAATAGTATGAAAGTCATACAAAATGCTGTTACATTCTTTCTGCAGTCAACATATGAAAAAACAATTAATACTGGCACACTAAACTACATGTTAAAGTGATTGACAATTATGAAGGGTGGGTGTGATATGGTTAAACACAAAGAGACATTGTTATTATTTAGAGACATTGCATTCACATTCATGTTTAATAATACTGTATAATACATTTGTATGGTATTTTAAGGAACATGTGCCTGCATTAATATACATTTGAATGGCCTACCCAATTAAAATGTCCATTAAATTCTAACCTCTTGAATGTCTGTTATTACAATCTATTGGAATGATCTTATAGGTAATTGTAATTGCACTTATGCATACACAAAGCCAGTTCTAGTTAATAAAGCTTACAGTTATTGAATAGAAAATACGCTTTGATTTCTTTTCCTGGGAAAGGTTCTATATATAACATTTGATATAACACAGTGGAGGTCCTACAGCACATGGGAACCTTAAATTTATTGACAGGTCATATGGGAAAAAAGCAAATTGAGCCCATACAGTGATGTTTGTTTGTTTGTGTTTGTTCATTTGGTTCCACTGTGAGCAATGCTCAAGGGAAATTGAACACATCATACAATTATGAAGTATGCAGAGTAAGTAGGAATATACCCAATGCCAAGAACAGCCTTTGGGGGGGATGTTCCCCTCCCCATCATGTCTTATCTAAGAGAGAAAAATTTGTAAACCATCACCATTTCAACAGTAAACTTCTCGACACGCATTACAGTAGGACAACAATAGCAAATAAGTGTTAATCATCATCACATGCAATCTGCCCTACATAAAGTGCTTACATGAGGTTGATACTATTATGATGATTAATTCACTTTGAATAAGCTCGAAATTATAACTTTATACTTTGTTATGCTTAAATTTCAATTTCCCATGTAATTTCTATTACATTGAAGATATGTTTGAGAAAGACATCACTTGAAACGAGAAATTCTCATTATTACTGCATGGGTATTATTTGGGAGGACAGTATACAGGGTGGAAGGTACTGCTTGAACCGTACGTTAATCGTGGATTCTATATAATGAGTAGTGCAAATATGTCCAATACAATTTTTGTCATTAAACCTACAAAAATGAAACACAGTGTTTTATGTTCCTTGTGCCTGTGTCTATTAGCCATTTTATTACAGTTCAAGCAATATCTTTCACCCTGTATAAGAAAAGATTTAGAAGATGCTGGAGTTTGCATATACATAAAACATTATAACATATAAAACTGGGATGCAACAGATCCATCTATCCCATTGACTAACAATTAAACAATCACTGTGTGCTACCAGCATTCCTACTACTTTCTATCCAGCTCATCCAGAACAAAAACGTCTGAAATTATGTACCACAGGTTCCCTAGAGTTGATAAACTAAGACAGGTGTAAACAGAGTGATAAATTCAAACCTGATAATGCTTGAGTGTACTCAGTACATTTTCACACAGACTAGGAACGTGACTTAAAACATCTCTTTGTTACATTGAATGACTTTCTCTACCATCTATCGCTTATTAGTGGACATATAAATTATTCTTATGAAAGTTTATTTTTCTGTCTACTTCATTTTAATCGAGATAAACTTTTGCAGAAATAGTTGCATACACATTTCGCTATAAATAAAAGGGAACGACAGTCAAATGTTTACGAACTGTATGCTATACCTTGACCTTAAAATTCCACTCTTTCCATGACATCGCAAGAACCAACTGAAAATCGACAGGACTTTAAAAGAATGGCTAAGTATTGATCAATTCGAACCATTAATAATGGATATTTTGGAAATTACTGGTGCTATAAAAAGTTGTTTGGAATAAATTGTGTGTTTTAAAGAGATCTACTTTTTTGTGTAGCCCATTTTCCTCTGTTGCTTAAATTTACCAGTTACACAAGATTATACAAAATTCTTTCCGAATGAAGAGGACTTCACAAGCTATTCCCAGAAAATTAAAAATAAACATTTTATTTTTCATGTAAATATCTTCAATACAATGGCATTTTAATCAAAATCGTTTGAGTCATTTTTCAGAAAAAAAAATCGAGATTTCTTCCCTATAAAGGGTTATTTTGCATGGGGAATTTTCTTGAAAATCTTTGTCTCACATGTTTGGAAGGTACTGAACTTAAATACCACCAAGTTTGGTATTTATCCAACTTTTCGTTTTTGAATTATGCTGTTCACAGACCTTAAACACACACGGACATTTTTCTAAAAATGCCTTTTTGGATTCAGGGATTCTCAAAACATGTATTTCCGGTGAAATCACGGTATCGAATATTTAGGTGGAAGCAATATTTTCTCTGCCTAATATGTAGGTGGTAGAGAAAGTGAAAATTGCTGCTATTGAGGAACTAAGTTCCAGGAAACATCGCCAGTAGGTAACATCCAACTCTTCTAAAACAGCATGAATGGTCACTTCTAAATATAAGTCAAATTTGTGTAACAAAACAGGATATTTCAGTTTATCTTAGCAGTACCCAAATAGTAATTGTGACAGCTAAGCTGCTTGCATCAGTATAAAAGTTTAAGATAACCCATGAATTTTAACGCAAATGGCTTTTTCAATACATGCTATTGTTCATGTTATAGCTGAGTACTTTATAAGCACCGATTTATACTATGTATGTACAAATTTCTGCTTTGAAACGCATGGCTTTATGTATTCACTTTCAATTGCCAGTCGAAATGTGCGCGCCAACGTTCCACGTTACGTATTTGACCACAGCCAATGGGAGCAAAATGTGCCGGAATGGAATACCTTCCCTTGCGCTGGAATGCTCCCTGGGAAGTCGACGGAGAGCGGTCAGCGAAGCAACACCTGCAAGAAGAAGCAGAAGGAGCCACCGCAGCGCGCTCGCCCGGAAAGCAACCGCAGCTTAGACGAGTAGGGTAGTAAGGCCTAAGCCAACAGTCTCTGACTGGAATCAAGGCGCCCGCAAGGGTCCGGCCCGCTACTACCCGAGTTTTTTAGCGCTCGCTAACTGCATCTATTTCTCTTTCTATCCTATCTTTCCTCTTTTTCTGTCTAGTTTTTAAGGTCCCCGCACAGGCTATCATAAACACTTCTCTCTTCCTTCTTCCTTTAGATTCATTAGGATAAGGTAACTCGAGAGCAGCAGGGCAACAGCGCCGACTAATCAGCCTTTTTAAAGGTCTTTAGCGGCTAACAAAGAAAAACAAAAAACACTACCTCAGCCTTTCTAAAGGCCGGCAGTGTTAAATCAAAAGCCCCCTCCCACCAACTTAGTAAACACGAAAGAAGAAATGCCCCGTGGTGCCGCCCGAAATGCGGGCACTGACCCCCCTGGATCACCGCCTGCCACACGAAGCAAGAAGGACAAGACGCCGCCCAAGGATGACACCACTCCTGCCGAGACGACACAGGCTGCAGCAGTAACCAACACACCAGTGGTGCCTCCAGCGCAGACGACGGTAACCGCAGCAAGTGCCGCGGAAAGCTACCTCAACAAACAGCGCCACGACATACCTAAGATCTTCTTGGCGGACTACGCTCCCAATAATGTAACAGCCATGATACAGGAATTTGACAGTACCCACAAGCCTCAATACTACTGTAGTAAATTTAGAGATGGCTACCACCGCTTCCAGTTCTCCAACCTGCAGGACTACACCAATTTTGCCAGACTCTGCAGGGCACACAAAGTCCCATTCCATATCACTCAGCCGACAAAGGATAGAACCTTCAAAGTGGTGATTAAAGGACTTTTTCCCACTGCCGAGCCTACCGAAATCAAACAGGAGCTCACAAAGCTAGGGCTTGAACCAACAAATGTGTCAAGGCTCTTCTCTAAACGAGCAAGGGCACACGTCCCTATATTTCTGGTGGAGCAGCAATCCTATGAGGCATCGGAGGCCCTAAGAAGGTTAGGGGACCTCTTTCACTGCAAGGTCAAGGTAGAGCCCTACAGAACGCCATCAGGACCACCTCAATGTGGGAAATGCTTAAGATTGTGAGGCCCCGCAAGTGTGCTCCATATGTGCGGGGCATCACTTTCATAAACAATGCACCAGCAACACAAGAAAGTGCGCGCTCTGCGGCCAGACCGGCCACGGAGCAAGATGGAGGGGATGTTCTGTGTACCTCCGGCTCACATAGCCAATCGGCAGCAACAGCACCACGGTTAATACCCCCTCACCTCAGGGGTATAGTCACACAGGAAAGAGGCTCCTACGCTGAGGTAACCACCGGTAGGAGACCAGTGCCAACACCGCACCAGCGGGCAGCAAGCGGTGTCCATGAAGGGCAAGCTATGATTGAGCAGCAACAGCACTCCCATGACAACGTGGCGGGAACGACGTCAGAGCAGACGGCACCGTGCAACAACAGTAACGCAACGCTACCCAAAACCACAGCTGACCAAGCTATGCAGACGGAGCTTCCATCGGGCAGCAAGAAAGCGACCCCAGAACAAATGTGCAGTCAAAACGAAGAAAAGAAGGGCCGTGCAGAGAAATATCCTCAACACTTCAGCGAGTACCAGGAAGGACAAAAAGCTCTAAAGGTCAACGACCGCACAAAAGCACAACTGTACCTACTAGGAGGGGGAGACATTCACAAAGGATATGAGATGGCCCTCCAAATCCACGAACGTCTGTTCCTCGACAAAGTGCTAGGGAACGAGAACCAGCAGCAATTGCATGCGCTAAATTTCATTGAAGGTTTTGCCACTATGCTGGAACACCTCCTGAACTCACGCACACACCTGTGGACACCAGACAAGCTCACGCGCTAAGAAGAGAGGAAAGCACCCAACGCCGAGAAAGAAAAAATCAAAACAATGGTGAACTCAACACAGCATGCAACCCCACACCAACCGACCTCACACAAGATCCTCTACTGGAACATCCGAGGAGCCAGGCACAACCACTGCGAGTTAAAGCACTACCTTTACAATCACGACATCACAATAGCACTGTTAAATGAAACACTGTTGACACCCAAAGCCAAACTCAAGATCCCTGGTTACCACATCTACAGAACCGACCGGCCGGACGGTCAACCGCACGGAGGCACAGCGATAGTGGTCAGAGAACACCTCGCACACACACATCGACACGTCCCCCCCACCACCGAGCTAGAAGCGACGGCAATCACGCTTAACATTCACAACACAAGGGTAACCATAGTAAGCATTTATTCTTCACCTAGGAAGTTAAACCCTCTTGACATAGACACCGTACTGAACTTGGATCAAGTAGTAGTAGCCGCAGGTGACCTAAACGCCAAACACCCAGCTTGGGGATGCGCCACAGCAAACACAGTAGGGAACGCCCTCCACACTCACATGATCACCAATGAATACATAATTGATCACCCGGGCGAACCAACGCACATACCACAGCAAACACATCACACACCAGTCACCCTGGATATTCGTGCTATTTAAAAACACCACCTTTAAGTACACAATGAGCGTAATAGACACCCTTGCCTCAGATCATTATGCTGTTCAGATTGACATCGAAGCGCCACCAATCTTCCAGCCGCCACCCATTCGCATGCATTACAACCGAGCTAACTGGAATCGGTTCTCCGAGACGTTAGACGCTGAACTCGCTGAAATCCCGAACCTAACAACCCAACAAACAGTAGAACAAGCCGCGGAAAGCTTAGAACACGCCCTACAACAAGCAATCAAAAATGCAGTCCCTGTGAAACCGCCAGCTAAATACGAATTAACATACCCACCGGACGTAATAGCCTTAGTACACGAAAGAGACCACGAGAGACGCAAGTGGCAGCGCACCAGGTATCTGGTGCACAGGGTCAACATGGCAACCCTATCTAGCGCCATCAAAACACGCATAAATGCCCAGGCCCGGCAACAATGGGAGCAAACTTTAGAGCAGCTTCAACCCGGCAACGCCAAAGTTTGGCAGCTGGTCCGAGCTCTAAAACGGGAGCCCATTAACATACCGCCGCTCAAAACTCCCACAAACGGTAAGTACGCGCAGAGCACGGCAGAAAAAGCCGACATCCTTGCCGATACCCTTCGGACGGCATGCACACCCAACGACGGCCAACTGGACACCGAATTTTACGATACCTTAGAAAGGGAATTGCGTGACATCCAGGCCCAACCTGCTCACAATCAATGCAGAAAAACAAACCCAGGTGAGCTCAGGTGGATTATATCAGCCTGCTTAAAACCACTAGCAAAGTAGTAGAGAAGGTGATCCAGAAGCGTATAAGTGCACACTTAAAGAAACACGACTTACTGATTGACGAGCAATTCGGCTTTCGCGCACACCATTCGACCACACTTCAGTTAACAAGAACAATTGAGCATATAACACGAGGTTTTAATGAAAAAAAAAAAACGACAGGCATGCTCTTCCTGGACGCCCAGCGCGCTTTTGATACTGTGTACCACGCAGGGCTCATTAGGAAGCTAAAAGACATGAGGTTCAATGACGCTATGATCAAGCTCATTGCCCACTATCTAACCGGGAGATCATTCATGGTCACCGTTGAAGACACGAGCTCAGCCTCCCGGGAAATTGAAGCGGGGGTCCCACAAGGAAGTCCGCTGGGACCCGCGCTGTTTAACATCTTTATTAATGATATACCGAAAGTCGAGGGAACGAAAATGTACATTTACGCTGACGATACAGCTATATCCGCGCAATCCTGGAAACCGGAGATGATAATGCAGAAACTGCAAAACTCACTGAGCGCACTAGAACCATGGCTGTCCAGATGGCGGATCCAGATAAACGCAGCCAAATCCCAAGCGATACTCTTTTCCAAGAGAACCAAACACTTCAACAAAACTACTCCTCTTAACCTCCTTGGCGAAACTATACACTGGACAAACAAAGCCAAATATCTAGGGGTCACCCTGGACTCGAAACTCACGTTCGCAGAACACACAGCCACAGTCCGATGCAGAGCTAACCAGCAGCTAGGCGCCCTATACCCCATCCTAAATCGGAAAAGCACAGTCAGCAGTCATATGGGATTAACCCTGTACAAAAGCCTAATTAGGCCCGTCATGACATATGCCGCCCCAGCGTGGGACCACTGCGCCCAATCACACATTAAAGGTCTCCAACTACTGCAGAACAAAGCTCTGAGAATAATCACGAAAACACCCAAAGTAGTCCCACTGGACGTGCTTCACGCTGACACCAAAATGCACACTTTAGAGGAATTCATAAAGAAACTTGCAGCTGATATGTACAAACGGGCACAAGCAAACCACAACCCAAACATCCGCGATCTCGGGCACTACGACACCTCCAAAGATAGGCACAGAAGACCACTATCGCTGTTCAACAGGACAATCCCCCTAAACCGTCATGCTACTGACGGCAACGAGGCTATCCTGGAGTATCTCAACAACCTGTTACCCACCTGAAGCCACATCACGCAGCAGACCAGAAGACCCCGGAAGGATGACGTCCCCGACCGGGGCGAGAGGGCACCCCAAATGTACGACGACCACGGCGTTCTGCCAGGACAAGATCGGATTGTAAATAACACTACAACGCTGCCTTTTGAGGCAGCGCTGAGATGCAGTAGGTCAACCTGCCATCCCAGCGGAGCCTTTCTCAAGGTTCTCTGGCACCCCCCTTAGGAAAAAGAAAATGCAAAAAAAAAGTCAAATAAATAACTAATGAAAAAAAAACGAAAAAAAATTATATTATGTAAATAAACACATATATGAATATATCCCCTCTGTAAATAGCACCCACCTTCCTCCCTGCCCTCCTTTTCCTCACCCCTTCCCTCTATGTTTCAGGACGAGCAGTAGCGCGCTGCGATAACATCTACAAGTCGGCCCCCTCTCCGGCCGAGGCCACATCCAAACTGTAAGTAATATTTAGCATCCATTTAGCATGTAACCTATACCTCAATCCTCTTAGCATGAGCATGTACACCTCTACTAACCATAGGTCCCTGGTCTGGGCCATCGCCAAGGCCAGTACCTAATCCCCACTCTGTCTGCATACTTCCTTGTATGTAGGCGCCTTTTTAGTAATCACCCACTAACATTCGGTTTGCTTCGGCGGTACCGGACACCACCTTACCATCTAATTCCTTCCATCACTGTAGTATAGCTAGTGCATGGTAGGGGAGACGATGTAGATCCCTTTCGGATGATCGTCACCTGGTGTGGCGGAGGCGGGGCCACACCAATAAAAAGAAAAAAAAAGAAAAATGCTCCCTTAACCCTCCGTCAGGCGCGCGCTTTGGTAGAACGCCGTTAGTCGCGCCTAGTAGACCCGCGCTATATTTTTGTTGTTATTGTTTGTATTTTTGTTTTTTTTCGTTTATTTTCTTTTTTTCCTGTTTTTACCTTTATTTAGATTAAGCGAACAAGGCTTTCATTAATAGGTATTATCTTACAACATAAAAATACAAGCTAAAATATGAGTACATATACGTTATAAATTGTATTACAGTAAGTATAAAGAAATACATTGCCATTTCCAGGTATACATACAACTTGTAATTTCAAATGTTCAGTTACTCAGAATCATCTACTATTTCACCCGTGTTTTCCCCGACTAAGCAACTATCGCAAATAATTTTAGCATGTTTGCTCAAACACAGGGTGGTGTTGCATTTCCCACATGCATATTTAGTTTTGCAGTTCATTTTGTCTTTGTTGCAGGGTGCACATCGTTTCCTTTTCAATCTGCATAGTGGTATATTTGACAATTCATCTACGCCGGATTCTTCAGGTTTATATTTTGTCAAAAGTCCTTTCAAATCATCGGATAGATTTGATGTTGTTGCTCTCCTTTGTAGCTGTTGTAACAGTAAAGCTAAAGATAGTGATTTCAAATACTCCTGCCTTGTGGAATATTTATTTTGGTTTCCAAGGAAGATAACCCTAACCTGCAATGTTCAAGATATGGTAAAAAATTACCATGGGCCACCTTCTCGTTGTTCTAGCTACGTTGTATGTAGCACACAATTTATCTACTGCATCAACTCCACATTTAGTGTCGTCGTAATGCAGGATTATTTCAGGCTTTTTCTCAGCACCTTCTGATAACTGTGTGGATGAAACATGTAGACTTGAGAGCAAAACTACTGTTTTACCCTTTTTTTGGAACATATGAAACAAGTGTTTCGTTTGTTGTGAAGCCAAATATGCTTTCGTACTGTCTGCGATCTTTTGGAGAAGTGAAATTAGTGGGTAACTGTTTTTTGTTCTTTCGCACTGTACCGACGAAAGAAAGTTGTCTTTTGCGCAATTCATTCACCAGCGATACAGTGGTAAACCAATTATCTGCAGTAACATTTCATCCGGTGCCAGAGATTGGTTTAGTTAGTCTCAGCACGAGTTAGTTTGCAAATTGGGTCCTTCCGGCTGCTGTCCACAATAAATCTACATATTAGTTGTATAAAACAGTTTTGCATCACTCAAACAGAATATTTTTATGCCATACTTGTTTGGTTTGGATGGTATATATTGCCTAAAAGCACATCGACCACGAAATGCTGGCAACTGTTCGTCGACAGTGACATTTTGTCCAAGAGAATAATGGTTCTGACAGTTGTTCAGAAAGAATGTAAACATTTCTCTAACAACAGCCAATTTATCCAATCTTCGTCAATCCAGTCTTGAGCTTTTGTTATCAAAGCGAATACAGCGTATTAGAAAACTGAATCATTTTTCGGACATAGTCATTCGGAACAGAGGAATTCCAAGATCGGTTCTCCAAACTCGTGAATATTCTGGCGTTCACCACGAAAAATTCCTGCCAGGTACAATAAGCCTAGGAAAGCTTTTATTTCTATTACATCTGTAGGTCTGCTGTCTCTTTCACAATCAAATTTGTGCTGCACACTGCTAATGTAAGTATTTGAGCTTTCAACAATCAAATCAACTATATCTTCGGTAACAAAAAGGTTCCAACAATCAATTTCCGTTTTCGCATTTTTGGCAGCTCCTACCACACCAGGAAGTTTGGTCAATATATTGTGAGCCCTTGTCTGTGTTATTTTCAAAGGTGTTATGTTTTTCATTTTGTTCCATCTCTTCCTGTGAATAACAACAGGATGTATTGTCAATAACAATAATAAGAAGAAAAAGAATTACTATGATACGCATATGATGTTACCTATAAAATACATGTTATCACACAAGCTGCTTTCATCGTCTTCCTCTTCCTCTTCATCTTCATGGTCAGTTTCTGAATCTAAAGATCTCGTTTCGAGTTTATCTTCTGAATCAGAGTCATCTTATTCATATAAGTTGTCATCCACGGGCAAGGCATCATCATCGCAAAGTAGGCGATGTACTTCTTCCAAATCTTTCGGATTTTGTAGATCGTACCTTTTAATTGTATTCATGACGAAGCAGTAACAACTCCTTGCAATAGTAAAGCAATATTGCACAAAAGCTAATGAGAAACAAATCTGTCAACAATATGTAACGAGAGCAGGCGCGCGGGGCCTGGTTGACCTGTGCGACACGTAACTGCTGATTATTCATTCCTCCAGCCAAACAAATAAACAGATAAGGTTATCGCTGCAGCAAATAATCGCTCAAGGTGTAACGTTAGATGTCCTAATCAGGCAATTGCATACAACATTTTTTTTCGTTCGAAAATTATAACATTTATATAATGCCAGGGGTCTCTCAGGCCTCTAGCGACTGACGGAAGGTTAAAATCGTCCACTTTCGCTCAACTTCGTCGGGCAACTTCGAGTGTTCCGCCTCCAAGCTTGTCGATCTCTTCACGACAATGTCGCCAGGATGGATATTGATACCGAAGTACCGACTGTAACCAAGTGCAACATAAGAGAAATAGGCTCCTGGGGATCTATTCAATTCTAAAATCTCTACATTTTGACAATCTTTTCATCAAATTTCCCCAATCCTTACCTACCATTTCCTAAACAGAGATTTACACAATATTTTGGTGATCTGTGATTTACACTAAATTTAAAACTGGCAACACTGCTGCTACGTAGTCTGTGATGTGGATATTTTGATTCGTGTTTGCTCTAACTGTGAAAATACGGCTGGTGGTGTTGAAAAGAAATACAAGGTTCAAAAATGACGGAATTAAAAACAGTTCTGGGGAAATTTTATACAGAATATGTTAACAACACACCGAAAAAGTTAAAGATAATCGATTCTTACTTATTGTACGTCTTTTTAACCGGCGTAATACAGTTTGTGTACTGTTGTTTGGTGGGCACTTTCCCTTTTAATTCATTCCTTAGCGGTTTTATCTCCTGTGTAAGCTCTTTTGTTCTGGCAGGTAAGTATTAGTGTAATTACACATGCTTATCGTGTAAAGTCTTTGACTTTGTAGCTCTCGTTAATTTTCGATTTCTTTAAGAATAGTATTTCATTTTAACCTTGAGAGGAATAAAGCCGAGATTACATGAACTTGACGTAACTTGGCTCAACTTAAGGGAGGACCGAACCAAAAATTCACATGTTTATTTTATTTAATATTTTACAAGATCCCGAGTTTGCATAATGCTGAAAATCGCGAAATGTACAACTTACCGTTCAGAAACTGCAGGATATTTTCCACTGTGGTGATGTCATTCTTGAAGTAAGCATCTCATGCCGGAGTAGGTGATCAGCCATAGCGTTAAGTTTCAAAAGGAATGTGTAGTCACTGTAGTGCCTTGAATATTTTCATATGTGATATAGCAAGATGCCACACATCAAATTCATGGTGTATATACGGAAATTTCTTTTTCATCAAAGCGCTAAACACGTTTTTCTCTCTGTCAGGAACAATTTTATGGGCAGGTTTTCATTCTTAGAAGTTAGTAAATTTGGCTAATCTGCTCTTAGTTCTCTTCCTTGGTAATGGAAATGATGTGTTATATGTCCAACAGATGAATATTTAATAATACCATAGCCGATAAGATACTCAGCCTCAAGGCGTAGCTGAGAGATTGAGGGCCCTCAGCTTCAAAGCTTAGCCGAAGGATTTTTTTTAGAAGGAGAGGAGTGTAGCAGTTGCGGCCGATTAGGTTGACTGTTCCCAGTTTGCATGTGATTGAGCGAAAAATGGCTACGTTTGTTGTGTTCGTAACGATTTGCCTATAAAAGTAAAGCACCTAAAAGGGGTGGGCAGGTGTGCACTAGCTGCTGAAGAGATCACATCCACTTCTAAACTCACTCTTAAGGTATGTTATTCAATTTCCTATTGCTTTTAAAACCATTTTGAACAAAGAGAACTAATAGCAGATTAACCAAAATATGATTCAGAAAAAAAAATTATAGTTCTATTGCTTTTGAGAATGCCAAGAAACAGTTAAATGTAATTTTGCAAAGATAGATGCCTGAAGCTATGCACACAATGAGTTGCATTAATGCCTTTCATGTGTCAGATTTTCTTTCAGTGATAGTGTGACAAATACTGATTAGCTGGACACATACAAACTCAAATCTTTTCAGGACATTTTCATTGAATTCTTTCAAATATTCATCATTTATAGCTGAAGATTTGCCTTCCTCATCATTAGCACTAAAAGTTTCAGTTCTCAACTCTCAGCTTCACGTGTAAAGACTCAGAAACTAGCTGTGGCACTTGCTTTCTAACATTTGAGTTTCTTTTGGGGGGAGGTTTTTCTTCTAGTCCTGCTAAAAGTTTTGAAGACACCACATCTTTCAGTTTAGGGCTTTTGAATATCTGGTTGTTTGTTATTATTATTTTTATAACATGCAACTCATTTAAATGAGTTTCTTTGAAATGGATCGCAATACTTGGTTGTGTTTCATAGCAGCAAGTCATTTCTTGTACCATTTGATTCATAAGGAATGGGCAACATTATTTGCACATGCATTAACACCTCATAGAACACTAGGAACGAAAAACTCCAGTAATGTGATGTTAGCCTCATCACGTCACCGTGAGATGAGCATTAAACATAAAAGGGCTTCCAGAATGAGAATGAGAGCTTGTAGAACAATAGTTTGCTCAGAATTATGATTATATTTTTATTGTTAGACATGTTTAAAAATTTACTTCAGTCCTCTCATGTCGGGATTACGATGAACTTAACGTGAAGTTAAATGCTGTTAAACTGAAAGTCTAAAGGGTGCATGTAACTAAATGTAATGAGGTAGTTCTTGCTGATTGGCTCTAATTACCATGTGACATCAAACTTGACGTAACAGAAAGGAAAAGTGCCAAACTCTTTGACATATGCCGTGTTAAGCCAACCCTAAATAGCTCCATTTACACGTTACGTTGAGTTCATCATAATCCTAGCTTAACACATTCTATTAAATGAAGCAAGAAATGTCGCTACACTGGGAGGCAATGTGCTGGCTTCACTATAATCATTATCTAGATGCTGATCTTTACTACTTTTATAGCGCATTATGGACACTAATGGACGGTTTGGTTTATTCTCTGTTTTGTTCCATATCAACCACATACACAAAACTTGATCACATGCATCCCACCGGAGGCATTACCAACATTGATGGCCCAGCTGCAAAGCATAGCCGAGAGATATAAGTAGAGGAGAGAGCTCTTCTTTCCAACATGTCAAACATCTCTGGATATTTTCTAAGTTCAATCTCGGTGCAATGTGCATGTGCAACCATTCCCAGTCTTTTCAAAGCTGCCAACATTAGGCATTAATCCCAAAATGAATACCCCGGACACACGCGCAATACATGTTTCATTGTTACCCACATCTGTTTTTAATTTTGTTGGCCCAAAAATGATTTTCCTTGCCTGTCCACTCGTTCTGTAGAGAGATTTTGGGTAGAAAAGTTAAAAATGAGCTACTTTACGAGTAAAGTTAACCTTGCCTCGCTGTGTCATAACGAAGAGGCATGGACGCAATTTCTGTTCTTCTACAAAGAAGAATGCTGTTCTTCATCCCATGGTTAGAAGAGACCACCATTTCCCACAGTTGTCATGTATATGTGGTAGTTGCTACATGCTTCAAGTGTTTCTAATTAAATCGTCTTGCGCACGTCTCTTATAACTCATAGTGACGGAGTGTTCATTTAGAGATCAGCAACTAAGTCGTAGACAGTAGCTATTCCTGTGAGGTTTGCATCATCTCCAATGACAGCAAATTCGCAGCAGGGGGTCCTGGTCATGTAGTGCAGATAGATGATCGGCTGAAGGAAATTGGATCCTTGGCATGATCGATGTGACCATGAATGAGGAACAAATCAAAATTTGACCAAACAATCAAAGAGATGCTCCAAATGTTAGGTGTGTGTTTTAAATGAAAGTGTTATAAATTTGGCGAAAGTTATGAAGTGTTTCACTTGTTCAATGCCCCTCAGCATAAGGCTAACTAAATTGAATATTTTATAAAATGTTTTATATTCATGTTGCCATAAAATTTTAATTCACATCCAGCACTGTGTAAAACACAACAATTCTATTGGAGATAAAAAATTAAAATAGTTTTAAGTTCTGTAGAGTAGGCCAAAGAGCCCAATCTTTGACAATTTCCTACTATATTATCTTCTTTTAGTTTCACCAAATGCTTATGCTGTGAATTAGTTTTATATTCTATTTCACCATTCACAATAAAAATAAAAACAGATCATACATTCTTGCAAATAAGAAATTTTGAATGTAAAATACCACTATAATATTATACTACATAGTAGGGGCTTAAATATTGTTACAACTTTAAAATGGAAAAGTATAATTTAAAAAACATTTATATCTCAATGAAAAATGAAGTGCATGGTTCCCAGTATTACTTGCCACTTAGGCTTCAAAATGTCTCCCTCATGTCCTGATACAGGCCCTCAATCTTCCTGGCCACACTTGAAAATGTCTCCCTTGTGTCCTGATACAGGCCCTCAATCTTCCTGGCCACACTTGAAAATGTCTCCCTCATGTCCTGATACAGGCACTCAATCTTCCTGGCCACACTTGAAAATGTCTCCCTTGTGTCCTGATACAGGCCCTCAATCTTCCTGGCCACACTTGAAAATGTCTCCCTTGTGTCCTGATACAGGCACTCAATCTTCCTGGCCACAGTTGAAAATGTCTCCCTTGTGTCCTGATACAGGCACTCAATCTTCCTGGTCACAGTTGAAAATGTCTCCCTTGTGTCCTGATACAGGCCCTCAATCTTCCTGGCCACAGTTGAAAATGTCTCCCTTGTGTCCTGATACAGGTACTCAATCTTCCTGGCCACACTTGAAAATGTCTCCCTTGTGTCCTGATACAAGCACTCAATCTTCCTGGTCACAGTTGAAAATGTCTCCCTCATGTCCTGATACAGGCCCTCAATCTTCCTGGCCACACTTGAAAATGTCTCCCTTGTGTCCTGATACAGGCACTCAATCTTCTGGCCACACTTGAAAATGTCTCCCTTGTGTCCTGATACAGGCCCTCAATCTTCCTGGCCACACTTGAAAATGTCTCCCTTGTGTCCTGATACAGGCACTCAATCTTCTGGCCACACTTGAAAATGTCTCCCTTGTGTCCTGATACAGGCACTCAATCTTCCTGGCCACACTTGAAAATGTCTCCCTTGTGTCCTGATACAGGCACTCAATCTACCTGGCCACACTTGAAAATGTCTCCCTTGTGTCCTGATACAGGTCCCCAATCTTCCTGGCCACACTTGAAAAGGGTCTCCCTTGTGTCCTGATACAGGTCCCCAATCTTCCTGGCCACACTTGAAAATGTCTCCCTTGTGTCCTGATACAGGCACTCAATCTTCCTGGCCACAGTTGAAAATGTCTCCCTTGTGTCCTGATACAGGCCCTCAATCTTCCTGGCCACACTTGAAAATGTCTCCCTTGTGTCCTGATACAGGAACTCAATCTTCCTGGCCACAGTTGAAAATGTCTCCCTTGTGTCCTGATACAGGCCCGCAATCTTCCTGGCTAAACTTGAAAATGTCTCCCTTGTGTCCTGATACAGGCACTCAATCTTCCTGGCCACAGTTGAAAATGTCTCCCTTGTGTCCTGATACAGGTACTCAATCTTCCTGGCCACACTTGAAAATATCTCCCTTGTGTCCTGATACAAGCACTCAATCTTCCTGGTCACAGTTGAAAATGTCTCCCTCATGTCCTGATACAGGCCCTCAATCTTCCTGGCCACACTTGAAAATGTCTCCCTTGTGTCCTGATACAGGCACTCAATCTTCTGGCCACACTTGAAAATGTCTCCCTTGTGTCCTGATACAGGCCCTCAATCTTCCTGGCCACACTTGAAAATGTCTCCCTTGTGTCCTGATACAGGCACTCAATCTTCTGGCCACACTTGAAAATGTCTCCCTTGTGTCCTGATACAGGCACTCAATCTTCCTGGCCACACTTGAAAATGTCTCCCTTGTGTCCTGATACAGGCACTCAATCTTCCTGGCCACACTTGAAAATGTCTCCCTTGTGTCCTGATACAGGTCCCCAATCTTCCTGGCCACACTTGAAAATGTCTCCCTTGTGTCCTGATACAGGTCCCCAATCTTCCTGGCCACACTTGAAAATGTCTCCCTTGTGTCCTGATACAGGCACTCAATCTTCCTGGCCACAGTTGAAAATGTCTCCCTTGTGTCCTGATACAGGCCCTCAATCTTCCTGGCCACACTTGAAAATGTCTCCCTTGTGTCCTGATACAGGAACTCAATCTTCCTGGCCACACTTGAAAATGTCTCCCTTGTGTCCTGATACAGGCACTCAATCTTCCTGGCCACACTTGAAAATGTCTCCCTTGTGTCCTGATACAGGTCCCCAATCTTCCTGGCCACACTTGAAAATGTCTCCCTTGTGTCCTGATACAGGTCCCCAATCTTCCTGGCCACACTTGAAAATGTCTCCCTTGTGTCCTGATACAGGCACTCAATCTTCCTGGCCACAGTTGAAAATGTCTCCCTTGTGTCCTGATACAGGCCCTCAATCTTCCTGGCCACACTTGAAAATGTCTCCCTTGTGTCCTGATACAGGAACTCAATCTTCCTGGCCACAGTTGAAAATGTCTCCCTTGTGTCCTGATACAGGCCCGCAATCTGTCTGGCTACACTTGAAAATGTCTCCCTTGTGTCCTGATACAGGCACTCAATCTTCCTGGCCACAGTTGAAAATGTCTCCCTTGTGTCCTGATACAGGTACTCAATCTTCCTGGCCACACTTGAAAATGTCTCCCTTGTGTCCTGATACAAGCACTCAATCTTCCTGGTCACAGTTGAAAATGTCTCCCTCATGTCCTGATACAGGCCCTCAATCTTCCTGGCCACACTTGAAAATGTCTCCCTTGTGTCCTGATACAGGCACTCAATCTTCTGGCCACACTTGAAAATGTCTCCCTTGTGTCCTGATACAGGCCCTCAATCTTCCTGGCCACACTTGAAAATGTCTCCCTTGTGTCCTGATACAGGCACTCAATCTTCTGGCCACACTTGAAAATGTCTCCCTTGTGTCCTGATACAGGCACTCAATCTTCCTGGCCACACTTGAAAATGTCTCCCTTGTGTCCTGATACAGGCACTCAATCTTCCTGGCCACACTTGAAAATGTCTCCCTTGTGTCCTGATACAGGTCCCCAATCTTCCTGGCCACACTTGAAAATGTCTCCCTTGTGTCCTGATACAGGTCCCCAATCTTCCTGGCCACACTTGAAAATGTCTCCCTTGTGTCCTGATACAGGCACTCAATCTTCCTGGCCACAGTTGAAAATGTCTCCCTTGTGTCCTGATACATGCCCTCAATCTTCCTGGCCACACTTGAAAATGTCTCCCTTGTGTCCTGATACAGGAACTCAATCTTCCTGGCCACAGTTGAAAATGTCTCCCTCATGTCCTGATACAGGCCCTCAATCTTCCTGGCCACACTTGAAAATGTCTCCCTTGTGTCCTGATACAGGCACTCAATCTTCCTGGCCACACTTGAAAATGTCTCCCTTGTGTCCTGATACAGGCCCTCAATCTTCCTGGCCACACTTGAAAATGTCTCCCTTGTGTCCTGATACAGGCACTCAATCTTCTGGCCACACTTGAAAATGTCTCCCTTGTGTCCTGATACAGGCACTCAATCTTCCTGGCCACAATTGAAAATGTCTCCCTTGTGTCCTGATACAGGCACTCAATCTTCCTGGCCACACTTGAAAATGTCTCCCTTGTGTCCTGATACAGGTCCCCAATCTTCCTGGCCACACTTGAAAATGTCTCCCTTGTGTCCTGATACAGGTCCCCAATCTTCCTGGCCACACTTGATAATGTCTCCCTTGTGTCCTGATACAGGCACTCAATCTTCCTGGCCACAGTTGAAAATGTCTCCCTTGTGTCCTGATACAGGCCCTCAATCTTCCTGGCCACACTTGAAAATGTCTCCCTTGTGTCCTGATACAGGAACTCAATCTTCCTGGCCACAGTTGAAAATGTCTCCCTTGTGTCCTGATACAGGCCCGCAATCTTCCTGGCTACACTTGAAAATGTCTCCCTTGTGTCCTGATACAGACCCCAATCTTCCTGGCCACAGTTGAAAATGTCTCCCTCATGTCCTGATACAGGCCCTCAATCTTCCTGGCCACAGTTGAAAATGTCTCCCTTGTGTCCTGATACAGGCCCCCAATCTTCCTGGCCACAGTTGAAAATGTCTCCCTCATGTCCTGATACAGGCCCTCAATCTTCCTGGCCACAGTTGAAAATGTCTCCATTGTGTCCTGATACAGGCCCCCAATCTTCCTGGCCACAGTTGAAAATGTCTCCCTCATGTCCTGATACAGGCCCTCAATCTTCCTGGCCACAGTTGAAAATGTCTCCCTTGTGTCCTGATACAGGTCCTCAATCTTCCTGGCCACAGTTGATAATGTCTCCCTCATGTCCTGATACAGGCCCCCAATGTTCCTGGCCACAGTTGAAAATGTCTCCCTTGTGTCCTGATACAGGTACTCAATCTTCCTGGCCACACTTGAAAATGTCTCCTTGTGTCCTGATACAGGCCCTCAATCTTCCTGGCCACAGTTGAAAATGTCTCCCTTGTGTCCTGATACAGGCCCTCAATCTTCCTGGCCACAGTTGAAAATGTCTCCCTTGTGTCCTGATACAGGCCCCCAATCTTCCTGGCCACAGTTGAAAATGTCTCCCTTGTGTCCTGATACAGGCACTCAATCTTCCTGGCCACAGTTGAAAATGTCTCCCTCATGTTCTGATACAGGTCCCCAATCTTCCTGGCCACACTTGAAAATGTCTCCCTTGTGTCCTGATACAGGTACTCAATCTTCCTGGCCACACTTGAAAATGTCTCCCTTGTGTCCTGATACAGGTACTCAATCTTCCTGGCCACACTTGAAAATGTCTCCCTTGTGTCCTGATACAGGCACTCATTCTTCCTGGCCACACTTGAAAATGTCTCCCTTGTGTCCTGATACAGGCCCTCAATCTTCCTGGCCACACTTGAAAATGTCTCCCTTGTGTCCTGATACAGGCACTCAATCTTCCTGGCCACACTTGAAAATGTCTCCCTTGTGTCCTGATACAGGCACTCAATCTTCCTGTCCACACTTGAAAATGTCTCCCTTGTGTCCTGATACAAGCACTCAATCTTCCTGGCCACAGTTGAAAATGTCTCCCTTGTGTCCTGATACAGGCACTCAATCTTCCTGGCCACACTTGAAAATGTCTCCCTTGTGTCCTGATACAGGCCCTCAATCTTCCTTGCCACACTTGAAAAGTCTCCCTCATGTCCTGATACAGGCACTAAATCTTCCTGGCCACACTAGAAAATGTCTCCATTGTGTCCTGATACAGGCCCTCAATCTTCCTGGCCACAGTTGAAAATGTCTCCCTTGTGTCCTGATACAGGCCCTCAATCTTCCTGGCCACACTTGAAAATGTCTCCCTTGAGTCCTGATACAGGCACTCAATCTTCCTGGCCACACTTGAAAATGTCTCCCTTGTGTGCTGATACAGGCCCTCAATCTTCCTGGCCACAGTTGAAAATGTCTCCCTTGTGTCCTGATACAGGAACTCAATCTTCCTGGCCACAGTTGAAAATGTCTCCCTTATGTCCTGATACAGGCCCGCAATCTTCCTGGCTACACTTGAAAATGTCTCCCTTGTGTCCTGATAGAGGCCCCCAATCTTCCTGGCCACAGTTGAAAATGTCTCCCTCATGTCCTGATACAGGCCCTCAATCTTCCTGGCCACACTTGAAAATGTCTCCCTCATGTCCTGATACAGGCACTCAATCTTCCTGGCCACAGTTGAAAATGTCTCCCTTTTCTCCTGATACAGGCCCTCAATCTTCCTGGCCACAGTTGAAAATGTCTCCCTTGTGTCCTGATACAGGCACTCAATCTTCCTGGCCACAGTTGAAAATGTCTCCCTTGTGTCCTGATACAGGCCCTCAATCTTCCTGGCCACAGTTGAAAATGTCTCCCTCATGTCCTGATACAGGCCCTCAATCTTCCTGGCCACACTTGAAAATGTTTCCCTTGTGTCCTGATACAGGACCTCAATCTTCCTGGCCACACTTGAAAATGTCTTCCTCATGTCCTGATACAGGTCCTCAATCTTCCTGGCCACAGTTGAAAATGTCTCCCTTGTGTCCTGATACAGGCACTCGATCTTCCTGGCCACACTTGAAAATGTCTCCCTTGTGTCCTGATACAGGCCCTCAATCTTCCTGGCCACACTTGAAAATGTCTCCCTTGTGTCCTGATACAGGAACTCAATCTTCCTGGCCACACTTGAAAATGTCTCCCTTGTGTCCTGATACAGGCCCTCAATCTTCCTGGCCACACTTGAAAATGTCTCCCTTGTGGCCTGATACAGGCCCTCAATCTTCCTGGCCACAGTTGAAAATGTCTCCCTTGTGTCTTGATACAGGCTTTCAATCTTCCTGGGCACACTTGAAAATGTTTCCCTTCTGTCGTGATACAGGCCCTCAATCTTCCTGGCCAAAGTTGAAAATGTCTCCCTTGTGTCCTGATACAGGTCCTCAATCTTCCTGGCCACACTTGAAAATGTCTCCCTTGTGTCCTGATACAGGTCCTCAATCTTCCTGGCCACACTTGAAAATGTCTCCCTCATGTCCTGATACAGGCACTCAATCTTCCTGCCCACAGTTGAAAATGTCTCCTTTGTCTCCTGATACAGGCCCTCAATCTTCCTGGCCACAGTTGAAAATGTCTCCCTTGTGTCCTGATACAGGCACTCAATCTTCCTGGCCACAGTTGAAAATGTCTCCCTTGTGTCCTGATACAGGCACTCAATCTTCCTGGCCACAGTTGAAAATGTCTCCCTCATGTCCTGATACAGGCCCTCAATCTTCCTGGCCACTTGAAAATGTTTCCCTTGTGTCCTGATACAGGCCCTCAATCTTCCTGGCCACACTTGAAAATGTCTCCCTTGTGTCCTGATACAGGAACTCAATCTTCCTGGCCACAGTAAAAAATGTCTCCCTTGTGTCCTGATACAGGCCCGCAATCTTCCTGGCTACACTTGAAAATGTCTCCCTTGTGTCCTGATACAGGCCCCCAATCTTCCTGGCCACAGTTGAAAATGTCTCCCTCATGTCCTGATACAGGCCCTCAATCTTCCTGGCCACAGTTGAAAATGTCTCCCTTGTGTCCTGATACAGGCCCCCAATCTTCCTGGCAACAGTTGAAAATGTCCCCCTCATGTCCTGATACAGGCCCTCAATCTTCCTGGCCACAGTTGAAAATGTCTCCATTGTGTCATGATACAGGCCCCCAATCTTCCTGGCCACAGTTGAAAATGTCTCCCTCATGTCCTGATACAGGCCCTCAATCTTCCTGGCCACAGTTGAAAATGTCTCCCTTGTGTCCTGATACAGGTCCTCAATCTTCCTGGCCACAGTTGATAATGTCTCCCTCATGTCCTGATACAGGCCCCCAATGTTCCTGGCCACAGTTGAAAATGTCTCCCTTGTGTCCTGATACAGGTACTCAATCTTCCTGGCCACACTTGAAAATGTCTCCTTGTGTCCTGATACAGGCCCTCAATCTTCCTGGCCACAGTTGAAAATGTCTCCCTTGTGTCCTGATACAGGCCCTCAATCTTCCTGGCCACAGTTGAAAATGTCTCCCTTGTGTCCTGATACAGGCACTCAATCTTCCTGGCCACAGTTGAAAATGTCTCCCTCATGTCCTGATACAGGCCCTCAATCTTCCTGGCCACTTGAAAATGTTTCCCTTGTGTCCTGATACAGGCCCTCAATCTTCCTGGCCACACTTGAAAATGTCTCCCTTGTGTCCTGATACAGGAACTCAATCTTCCTGGCCACAGTTGAAAATGTCTCCCTTGTGTCCTGATACAGGCCCGGAATCTTCGTGGCTACACTTGAAAATGTCTCCCTTGTGTCCTGATACAGGCCCCCAATCTTCCTGACCACAGTTGAAAATGTCTCGCTCATGTCCTGATACAGGCCCTCAATCTTCCTGGCCACAGTTGAAAATGTCTCCCTTGTGTCCTGATACAGGCCCCCAATCTTCCTGGCAACAGTTGAAAATGTCCCCCTCATGTCCTGATACAGGCCCTCAATCTTCCTGGCCACAGTTGAAAATGTCTCCATTGTGTCATGATACAGGCCCCCAATCTTCCTGGCCACAGTTTAAAATGTCTCCCTCATGTCCTGATACAGGCCCTCAATCTTCCTGGCCACAGTTGAAAATGTCTCCCTTGTGTCCTGATACAGGTCCTCAATCTTCCTGGCCACAGTTGATAATGTCTCCCTCATGTCCTGATACAGGCCCCCAATGTTCCAGGCTACAGTTGAAAATGTCTCCCTTGTGTCCTGATACAGGTACTCAATCTTCCTGGCCACACTTGAAAATGTCTCCTTGTGTCCTGATACAGGCCCTCAATCTTCCTGGCCACAGTTGAAAATGTCTCCCTTGTCTCCTGATACAGGCCCTCAATCTTCCTGGCCACAGTTGAAAATGTCTCCCTTGTGTCCTGATACAGGCCCCCAATCTTCCTGGCCACAGTTGAAAATGTCTCCCTTGTGTCCTGATACAGGCACTCAATCTTCCTGGCCACAGTTGAAAATGTCTCCCTCATGTTCTGATACAGGTACTCAATCTTCCTGGCCACACTTGAAAATGTCTCCCTTGTGTCCTGATACAGGCACTCAATCTTCCTGGCCACACTTGAAAATGTCTCCCTTGTGTCCTGATACAGGCACTCAATCTTCCTGGCCACAGTTGAAAATGTCTCCCTTGTGTCCTGATACAGGCACTCAATCTTCCTGGCCACACTTGAAAATGTCTCCCTTGTGTCCTGATACAGGCACTCAATCTTCCTGGCCACACTTGAAAATGTCTCCCTTGTGTCCTGATACAAGCACTCAATCATCCTGGCCAGAGTTGAAAATGTCTCCCTTGTGTCCTGATACAGGCACTCAATGTTCCTGGCCACACTTGAAAATGTCTCCCTTGTGTCCTGATACAGGCCCTCAATCTTCCTGGCCACACTTGAAAATGTCTCCCTTGTGTCCTGATACAGGCCCCCAATCTTCCTGGCCATGCATCACAGGATTTGTTTATGCTGGAACGAATAGTCTTCAAAGGAGTTAGTTTCATTTGTTTCACTATGGCACACTTCAAACTATCAACGTTGCACACACACTTCTCTGAAGACTATAATCCAGGCCATTCTTCATATGAAATGAAGTCTGGAACGTTGTCGGGCAACCACCTTAGTTGGATGTGCAGGGGCTGAGTCTGTTGAAGTGTCCGGTTTAATCCATGAAACAATTCTGTGATATGCTGCTGAACAATTGGGTCAAATACTCCACAAAAACTACTACACCCCACCATAGCGTAACATACTGTGGATGATGGGCTCTCTGTGACTTCTCATTAATGAAAAGAATTGTCTTGTTTGACCATTAGTGTAACTCTTTAAGAGTGCCTTTGATTTCTGTAACTTCTTTTTCTTCAATTCAGGATTGAGAAAGTGTCCAATCCATCAATGATGTGCCTCCACTCCCAGGTCATCCTGGAGGACTCGTTTCCTGCTTCAATTCACGGGCAAGGAGTTTTTGCTTTCTTCTGGCCGCCACTGCTCTAGTGATCTGTGCTGTCCTTGGACGGCCCAGCGGTTTTGGTTTCGCTATATCGACTGATGTCACTATAAACAAATATTTTGCTTTTCAAGGTGTTGAAAATTTGTACTGGGGCCATTCCTACGTTGTGTAGAGCTACTCGATTTTCTGTTTTGCCCCATCCTACAATTGGCATTTGGGAAACTGAATGCAGCAAGCACTGCCATCACAGGGGACTTGTGCTCCTACTAGGTATTTGTGAACCTTCTGTAAAGTGCAGTTTTACAGTCTCTATAATCAAACTGTAGAACCTCATTTGTCTTACATCTGCCTGATGGACCCAGTGCCATCACAGGGGACTTGTGCTCCTACTAGGTATTTGTGAACCTTCTGTAAAGTGCAGTTTTACAGTCTATAATCAAACTGTAGAACCTCATTTGTCTTACATCTGCCTGATGGACCCAGTGCCATCACAGGGGACTTGTGCTCCTACTAGGTATTTGTGAACCTTCTGTAAAGTGCAGTTTTACAGTCTCTATAATCAAACTGTAGAACCTCATTTGTCTTACATCTGCCTGATGGACCCAGTGCCATCACAGGGGACTTGTGCTCCTACTAGGTATTTGTGAACCTTCTGTAAAGTGCAGTTTTACAGTCTCTATAATCAAACTGTAGAACCTCATTTGTCTTTCTTCTCTTACATCTGCCTGATGGACCTAGTGCCACAGCTCTGTGAACCTTCTGTAAAGTGCAGTTTTACAGTCTCTATAATCAAACTGTAGAACCTCATTTGTCTTTCTTCTCTTACATCTGCCTGATGGACCCAGTGCCACAGCTCTGTCATTTTCAGTTTCTAAAAGATAATCTGCTTCTGATAGTGTGTATATGAAGAGCTGAAGCTGGTACAGGAAAGCGATTGCTTCCAAATGAACTCACACTGGATATCCACTACAGTTCTTGTTTCTCTTTCTTAATGTATTTCAGTGCTATGAGGGTAATCCCAAAAGTAAGGTCTCCAATTTTTTTTAAAATACAAAGAAACTTTTATTCTCAACAAATGGTACATAGTTTTGAAGCTTTAACATTTGTCTATTTTTCCACACAATCGCCATTTCGGTTGATGCATTTTTGTAGACGCTGTGGCAGTTTTTGTATGCCCAAGTCATACCAGCTTGCCGCCATGCTCTTGAAAAAGTGATGGACCTCATTTTTCACTTCATCGTCATCACCGAAGCGCCTTCCAGCCAAGTGTTCTTTCAATTTGGGAAACAAGTGGTAGTCACTGGGTGCTAAGTCTGGACTATAGGGTGGATGGGTGATGGTTTCCCATCCAAACTGTTGCAGAAGATTCATGGTTTGACGGGCGGTGAGGGGGCGAGCATTGTCATGGAGAAGGCTTATGCCCTTGCTCAACATTCCTTTTCTACGGTTCTGAATTGCCCGTCTGAGTTTTTTTAATGTCTGACAATACCTGTCTGCATTTATTGTTGTCCCAGGATCCATAAAGTCGACCAACAATATCCCCTTTCGATCCCAAAACACAGTTGCCATGACTTTACTGGCAGACTGTGTTCTCTTGAATTTTCGCGGCTTGGGTGAACTGGAATGCCACCACTCACGTGATTGTTGTTTGGTCTCAGGTGTGAAGTGGAAAGCCGTGAAGGGAGAACTTGGATTTTCTCAAAAATGACTTAATGAGTTTAATTAAAATACCATATGTTTAAGATATTTTTGTGACAAGTAAAATGTATAGCTTGAATTTGGAGCTGTTTCCTTTATGTCCCACAATTTTTTATTTTTCTATGTTCTCACCTCAGATGTAATATCGCATGTTATGGCAAGTCACAAAGATGACGAATACATTAAAAATAACCTATACTACTGCCTAAAAGGTCAAACTAATATTGAGTTGAAATAAAATGAATAAAACTCAAGTCCAAAAGTACTTACAGCACATGCGCCATTGTTGGTAGCCCTCGGTGCCAATGTTGCTTATACAATCACCCTAGTCTTCATTGCCATTTTGAAGTTAATAAATTGAGTTTTTACTGATATGAACTATGTTTTCACTTATCAAAAAAGGTACTGTTTTGTGTACACAACTACTCTAATATATAATTACACTATGCTACAGGGTAAATGTCCTCAATCAGCGAATCGGATTATACAGTCCGGTGCCACAAGTTTTCTGCCAAATGCACACCCATTTGATTATGCCTGATGCCGCCCCTGCAACTCGATATTGTTTGTGTAGGCATTTGTGACTGGCATTAGTCCATTGTAATCACCCTAGCAGTCGGCGTGGATTGTGCTGTGCTCCTCAATCAAGGCAAAGAGGGTGGCACCATGTCTCCTATTGTTATCCTCACCTCATTGGCAACATTCTCAGGATAAGGCCGTGATGATATTTTCTTCAACGTGGCCGGCACATCTATTTTACCCCTCAGCTATTGTTCTGTGGGTAGAGATCTAGTAACCAGGAGCATTTCTTGCCCTCTCCTACAAGTGCACTCCTGGCATAACATCCTCGTTCTTAATAAACTGTCATTGTAAAGAAACTACACACAAGGTTTATGAAGCTAGCCATTGCTGTCAAACAGCCTGCATGTGGGAACTATCTTGCGACAAGATGTGCATTTTGAGAATACACAATTTGACTCTTAACAGGGTACAAATGGTGAACACGTGTTGGTTGGAAACTATCGGTGTTACCTACACTGTGATTACTGGTGTACCTCGGCAGGTTCCATCACAAAATAACCTTGCGGACGTAAAGGGTAATAGCCTGTGAAGTCGTCTTCACTTGTAAACCCTAAGAGATAGACAAAATTCACTACACAAAAAATGAAAATCTTGTTAAAGTACACAATTTATGTCAAAGTCACAATAGCATTAACATTTCTGAGATATTTTTTGTTATTAGTTTGAATTTCAAATACTTCATACTTCTCTCAACTGCGAATAACTATTTTTTCTTCTTTCTTTTTCATGCTCATGCAAAGAGAAGAGAAGTTCAAGCCATTACATAACAACCAACTTTAAAAAGATTTGACTATTACTTTAGCATATTGTATTCTTATACATACAATAAAATGAGTAAAGAAAGTTTATCTGTATTAACAAGAGAATAAACTTTTGTAAGAATAGTTTGTAGAGGAGTGAGAGTGATGTGAATGCTACACATTTAATATTATGTTTGCTTTTAATTTTTTGCAGTTTGTCTAAGACTCCAGGTGAATCCACAGAATAAGAACCAGTTCCATGGAATAAGTCCAGAGAGAGGATTTGCAGACTTCATATTTGCTCACATAATTCTGCATATAGTGGTCATGAATTTCATTGGCTAAGGTAATGTTTATTTGACATGATGTCTACACCTTGGACATACAGTTTCCATAACCTAAGCATTTGATTTTATGCATCTAGCTAAAATCGCAGTAAGTTTAAAAACATGCGCAGTAAAGTTGTTAAATTATTATGGCTAGAAACATTATACAGGTTTGCCCAGAAAGTAATGCCCCACGTTTATTTTCTTCAACAATTATTTATTCCACAGAATGAGAATTACACACACCTTGCAGTTCTATGGCCTTCTTTTTGATTATTGGGTATGGTAGTACACAAAACACTTCTTCAAATATAGGACAACACAACTTTCCTTTGGCCAGGAAGTTTTTTTTCCCCCTATGTAGCATACAACATGTCTCTTTTTCTCTGTGGGTGAAGTGAAATTTTCATTATAAAAGAGGCGTATGTTCTAGATTTCAGTCTCAATGGAGTGAAGGTCAACCTTTAACATTCAACTCTGATAGTGTTACACTTTGAAGCTGATGAGCGACATTGGTTCTAAAGTCCATATAGTTTTAACAGTCATCTTGTGAAACACAATAAAACAATTGAATGCACACATGTCTAGCAGAGAAAAAAATATTTTCCTGTAACGTTTCACTGTGCATTGCACTATTGCAAGTAAACTGATCTTACAGATTGACAGATCTAATTCCCTTCTGATACTTGAACACACTTTGGTTTCTTTACCTCCTCTCTTGAGTGACTAACCTTTCCTTATCAGGTTGCTGTAATGTCAGCAGCTTCTGATACATGAGCACACTTTGGTTTCTTCACCTCCTCACCCCGTGGAGGGCGGTGGTCCCGTGTTGTAAATTTATGACACGTAAAAGAATCTAAGCCTGATAAACAGGACTCTGGGCAAAATTCCAGTCTTTCACGACCAATATAGAATGGGATGCTAAAGACCACAGCAGTTACAGAGTCCCCAATAAAAAAAATACATTTACCTCCTCCCTTGAGTGTCTTACCGTTGCTTCTTCCGACTTTACCTGCTGCTGTAATATCAGTAGCTTCTGGTTCTCAAGGGAACATTTTGGTTTCTTTACCTCCTCTCTGGGTGTCTGACAATTCCTTCTCAACTTGTCTGTTGTTGTAATATCAGTAGCTTCTGGTACTCAAGGACACACTTTGATTTCTTTACCTCCTCTCTGGATGTCTGACGTTTCCTTCACAACTTGTCTGTTGTAATGTCAGCAGCTTCTGGTACTCAAGGGCACATTTTGGTTTCTTTACCTCCTCTCTGGGTGTCTGACAATTCCTTCTCAACTTGTCTGTTGTTCTAATGTCAGCAGCTTCTGGTACTCAAGGGCACACTTTGGTTTCTTTACCTCCTCTGTGTGTGTCTGACGTTTCCTTCTCAACTTGTCTGAAGTTGTAATGTCAGCAGCTTCTGGTACTCAAGGACACACTTTGGTTTCTTTACCTCCTCTCTGGGTATCTGACGTTTCCTTCTCAACTTATCTGAAGTTGTAATGTCAGCAGCTTCTGGTACTCAAGGGCACACTTTGGTTTCTTTACCTCCTCTCTGGGTGTCTTGACGTTTCCTTCTCAACTTGTCTGTTGTTGTAATGTCAGCAGCTTCTGGTACTCAAGGACACACTTTGATTTCTTTACCTCCTCTCTGGGTGTCTAACGTTTCCTTCTCAACCTGTCTGTTGTTGTAATGTCAGCAGCTTCTGGTACTCAAGGGCACACTATGGTTTCTTTACCTCCTCTCTGGGTGTCTGACGTTTCCTTCTCAACTTGTCTGTTGTTGTAATGTCAGCAGCTTCTGGTACTCATGGGCACACTTTGGTTTCTCTTACCTCCTCTCTGGGTGTCTGACGTTTCCTTCTCAACTTGTCTGTTGTTGTAATGTCAGCAGGCTCTGGTACTCATTGGCACACTTTAGTTTCTTTACCTCCTCTGTGTGTCTGATGTTTCCTTCTCAACTTGTCTGTTGTTGTAATGTCAGCAGCTTCTGGTACTCAAAGACACACTTTGGTTTCCTTACCTCTTCTCTGTGTGTCTGACATTTCTTCCTTCTCAGCTTATCTGTTTCTGTAATGTCAGCAATTTCTGGTACTCAAGGACACACTTTGGGTTTGTTACCTCCTCTCTGTCTAACATTTCTTCCTTCTCAACTTATATGTTTCTGAAATGTCAGCAGCTTCTGGTACTCAAGGACACACTTTCGTTTGGTTACCTCCTCTCTGTCTAACATTTCTTCCTTCTCAACTTATATGTTTCTGTAATGTTAGCAGCTTCTGGTACTCAAGGACACACTTTCGTTTGGTTATCTCCTCTCTGTCTAACATTTCTTCCTTCTCAACTTATATGTTTCTGTAATGCTAGCAGCTTCTGGTACTCAAGGGTACACTTTGGTTTCTTTACCTCCTCTGTGTGTCTGATGTTTCTTGCTTCCCAACTTATCTGTTGTAATGTCAGCAGCTTCTGGTACTCAAGGGCACACTTTAGTATCTTTAACTCCTCTGTGTGTCTGATGTTTCTTCCTTCTCAACTTATCTGTTGTTACGTCAGCAGCTTCTGGTACTCAAGGACACACTTTGGTTTCTTTACCTCCTCTGTGTGTCTGATGTTTCTTCCTTCTCAACTTATCTGTTGTTATGTCAGCAGCTTCTGGTACTCAAGGACACACTTTGGTTTCTTTACCTCCTCTGTGTGTCTGATGTTTCTTCCTTCTCAACTTATCTGTTGTTATGTCAGCAGCTTCTGGTACTCAAGGACACACTTTGGTTTCTTTACCTCCTCTGTGTGTCTGATGTTTCTTCCTTCTCAACTTATCTGTTGTTATGTCAGCAGCTTCTGGTACTCAAGGACACACTTTGGTTTCTTTACCTCCTCTGTGTGTCTGATGTTTCTTCCTTCTCAACTTGCCTGTTGCTGTAATGTCAGCAGCTTCTGGTACTCAAGGGCACACTTTGGTTTCTTTACCTCCTCTGTGTGTCTGATGTTTGTTCCTTCTCAGCTTGTCTTTTGCTGTAATGTCAGCAGCTTCTAGTACTCAAGGACACACTTTGGGTTTGTTACCTCCTCTCTGTCTGGCATTTGTTCTTTCTCAACTTATCTGTTGTAGTATCACTAGCTTCTGGTACTCAAGGGCACACTTTGGTTTCTTTACCTCCTCTGTGTGTCTGATGTTAGTTCCTTCTCAGCTTTTCTTTTGCTGTAATGTCAGCAGCTTCTGGTACTCAAGGACACACTTTGGTTTTGTTACCTCCTCTCTGTCTGGCATTTGTTCTTTCTCAACTTATCTGTTGTAGTGTCAGTAGCTTCTGGTACTCAAGGGCACACTTTGGTTTCTTTACCTCCTCTGTGTGTCTGATGTTAGTTCCTTCTCAGCTTTTCTTTTGCTGTAATGTCAGCAGCTTCTGGTACTCAAGGGCACACTTTGGTTTCTTTACCTCCTCTGTGTGTCTGATGTTTCTTTCTTCTCAACATGCCTGTTGCTGTAATGTCAGCAGCTTCTGGTACTCAAGGGCACACTTTGGTTTCCTTACCTCTTTCCAAGTGTCTGATGTTTCTTCCTTCTCAACCTGCCTGTTGTTGTAATTTCAGCAGCTTCTGGTACTCAAGGGCACACTTTGGTTTCCTTACCTCTTTCCGAGTGTGTGATGTTTCTTCCTTCTCAACTTGCCTGTTGTTGTCATTTCAGCAGCTTCTGGTACTCAAGGGCACACTTTGGTTTCCTTACCTCTCTCCGAGTGTCTGATGTTTCTTCCTTCTCAACCTGCCTGTTGTTGTAATGTCAGCAGCTTCCGATCTCAAGGGCACACTCGGTTTGTACCTCCTCTCTGAGTGTCTGGTGTTTCTTCCTTCTCAACCTGCCTGTTGTTGTAATGTCAGCAGCTTCTGATACTCAAGGACACACTGGGTTTGTTACCTCCTCTCTGAGTGTCTGATGTTTCTTCCTTCTCAACCTGCCTGTTGGTGTAATGTCAGCAGCTTCCGATCTCAAGGGCACACTGGGTTTGTTACCTCCTCTCTGAGTGTCTGATGTTTCTTCCTTCTCAACTTGTCTGTTGTTGTAATGTCAGCAGCATCCGATCTCAAGGGCACACTGGGTTTGTTACCTCCTCTCCGAGTGTCTGATGTTTCTTCCTTCTCAACCTGTCTGTTGTTGTAATGTCAGTAGCTTCTGGTACTCAAGGGCACACTGGGTTTGTTACCTCCTCTCCGAGTGTCTGATGTTTCTTCCTTCTCAACCTGTCTGTTGTTGTAATGTCAGTAGCTTCTGGTACTCAAGGGCACACTGGGTTTGTTACCTCCTCTCCGAGTGTCTGATGTTTCTTCCTTCTCAACCTCTCTGTTGTTGTAATGTCAGTAGCTTCTGGTACTCAAGGGCACACTGGGTTTGTTACCTCCTCTCTGAGTGTCTGGTGTTTCTTCCTTCTCAACCTGTCTGTTGTTGTAATGTCAGTAGCTTCTGGTACTCAAGGGAACACTGGGTTTGTTACCTCCTCTCCGAGTGTCTGATGTTTCTTCCTTCTCAACCTGTCTGTTGTTGTAATGTCAGTAGCTTCTGGTACTCAAGGGCACACTGGGTTTGTTACCTCCTCTCCGAGTGTCTGATGTTTCTTCCTTCTCAACCTGTCTGTTGTTGTAATGTCAGTAGCTTCTGGTACTCAAGGGCACACTGGGTTTGTTACCTCCTCTCTGAGTGTCTGGTGTTTCTTCCTTCTCAACCTGTCTGTTGTTGTAATGTCAGTAGCTTCTGGTACTCAAGGGCACACTGGGTTTGTTACCTCCTCTCCGAGTGTCTTGATGTTTCTTCCTTCTCAACCTGTCTGTTGTAATGTCAGCAGCTTCTGGTACTCAAGGGCACACTGGGTTTGTTACATCCTCTATGAGTGTCTGGTGTTTCATCCTTCTCAACCTGTCTGTTGTTGTAATGTCAGCAGCTTCTGATACTCAAGGACACACTGGGTTTGTTACCTCCTCTATGAGTGTCTGATGTTTCTTCCTTCTCAACCTGTCTGTTGTTGTAATGTCAGTAGCTTCTGGTACTCAAGGGCACACTGGGTTTGTTACCTCCTCTCCGAGTGTCTGATGTTTCTTCCTTCTCAACCTCTCTGTTGTTGTAATGTCAGTAGCTTCTGGTACTCAAGGGCACACTGGGTTTGTTACCTCCTCTCTGAGTGTCTGGTGTTTCTTCCTTCTCAACCTGTCTGTTGTTGTAATGTCAGTAGCTTCTGGTACTCAAGGGAACACTGGGTTTGTTACCTCCTCTCCGAGTGTCTGATGTTTCTTCCTTCTCAACCTGTCTGTTGTTGTAATGTCAGTAGCTTCTGGTACTCAAGGGCACACTGGGTTTGTTACCTCCTCTCCGAGTGTCTGATGTTTCTTCCTTCTCAACCTGTCTGTTGTTGTAATGTCAGTAGCTTCTGGTACTCAAGGGCACACTGGGTTTGTTACCTCCTCTCTGAGTGTCTGGTGTTTCTTCCTTCTCAACCTGTCTGTTGTTGTAATGTCAGTAGCTTCTGGTACTCAAGGGCACACTGGGTTTGTTACCTCCTCTCCGAGTGTCTTGATGTTTCTTCCTTCTCAACCTGTCTGTTGTAATGTCAGCAGCTTCTGGTACTCAAGGGCACACTGGGTTTGTTACCTCCTCTATGAGTGTCTGGTGTTTCATCCTTCTCAACCTGTCTGTTGTTGTAATGTCAGCAGCTTCTGATACTCAAGGACACACTGGGTTTGTTACCTCCTCTATGAGTGTCTGATGTTTCTTCCTTCTCAACCTGTCTGTTGTTGTAAAGTCAGCAGCTTCTGGTACTCAAGGACACACTGGGTTTGTTACCTCCTCTCCGAGTGTCTTGATGTTTCTTCCTTCTCAACCTGTCTGTTGTTGTAAAGTCAGCAGCTTCTGGTACTCAAGGACACACTGGGTTTGTTACCTCCTCTCCGAGTGTCTTGATGTTTCTTCCTTCTCAACCTGTCTGTTGTAATGTCAGCAGCTTCTGATACTCAAGGGCACACTGGGTTTGTTACCTCCTCTATGAGTGTCTGGTGTTTCATCCTTCTCAACCTGTCTGTTGTTGTAATGTCAGCAGCTTCTGATACTCAAGGACACACTGGGTTTGTTACCTCCTCTATGAGTGTCTGATGTTTCTTCCTTCTCAACCTGTCTGTTGTTGTAAAGTCAGCAGCTTCTGGTACTCAAGGACGCACTTTGGTTTTGTTACCTCCTCTTAACATTTCTTCCTTCACAACTTATATGTTTCTGTAATGTCAGTAGCTTCTGGTACTCAAGGACACACTTTGGGTTTGTTACCTTCTCTCTGTCTGACAGTGCTTCCTTCTCAACTTGTCTGTTGTAATGTCAGCAGCTTCTGGTACTCAAGGGCACACTTTGGTTTCGTTACGTCCTCTGTGTGTCTGATGTTTCTTACTTCTCAACTTATCTGTTGTAATGTCAGCAGCTTCTGGTACTCAAGGACACACTTAGGTTTTTTAGCTCCTCTGTGTGTCTGATGTTTCTTGCTTCTCAACCTGTCTGTTGTAATGTCAGCAGCTTCTGGTACTCAAGGACACACTTAGGTTTTTTAGCTCCTCTGTGTGTCTGATGTTTCTTCCTTCTCAACTTGTCTGTTGTAATGTCAGCAGCTGCTGGTACTCAAGGGCACCCTTTGGTTGCTTTACCTCCTCTGTGTGTGTGATGTTTCTTCTTTCTAACTTATCTGTTGTAATGTCAGCAGCTTTTGGTACTCAAGAACGCACTTTGGTTTCTTTACCTCCTCTGTGTGTCTGATGTTTCTTACTTCTCAACTTATCTGTTGTAATGTCAGCAGTTTCTGGTACTCAAGGACAAACTTTGGGTTTGTTACCTCCTCTCTGTCTGGCATTTCTTCCTTCTCAACTTGTCTGTTGTAATGTCAGCAGCTTCTGGTACTCAAGGGCACACTTTGGTTTCTTTACCTCCTCTGTGTGTCTGATGTTCCTTCCTTCTCAACTTGCCTGTTGCTGTAATGTCAGCAGCTTCTGGTACTCAAGGGCACACTTTGGTTTCTTTACCTCCTCTCTGTGTGTCTGATGTTTCTTCCTTCTCAACCTGCCTGTTGTTGTAATGTCAGCAGCTTCTGGTACTCAAGGGCACACTTTGGTTTCCTTACCTCCTCTCTCAGTGTCTGATGTTTCTTCCTCCTCAACTTGTCTGTTGTAATGTCAACAGCATCTGGTACTCAAGGACACACTTTGGGTTTGTTACCTCCTCTCTGTCTGGCATTTCTTCTTTCTCAATTTGTCTGTTGTAATGTCAGCAGCTTCTGGTACTCAAGGGCACACTTTGGTTTCTTTACCTCCTTTCTGTGTGTCTGATGTTTCTTCCTTCTCAACCTGCCTGTTGTTGTAATGCCAGCAGCTTCTGGTACTCATGGACACACTTTGGGTTTGTTACCTTCTCTCTGTGTGTCTGATGTTTCTTCCTTCTCAGCTTGTCTGTTCTTGTAATGTCAGCTGCTTCTGGTACTGAAGGACACACTTTGGGGTTTTTACCTCCTTTCTGTGTGTCGAATGTTTCTTCCTTCTCAACCTGCCTGTTGTTGTAATGTCAGCAGCTTCTGATACTCAAGGACACACTGGGTTTGTTACCTCCTCTCTCAGTGCCTGATGTTTCTTCCTTCTCAACTTGCCTGTTGCTGTAATGTCAACAGCTTCTGGTACTCAAGGACACAGTACGTTTGTTACATCCTCCTTGAGGGTCTGATGTTTCTTCCTTCTCAACCTGTCTGTTGTTGTAATGTCAGCAGCTTCTGGTACTCAAGGACGCACTTTGGTTTTGTTACCTCCTCTCTAACATTTCTTCCTTCACAACTTATATGTTTCTGTAATGTCAGTAGCTTCTGGTACTCAAGGACACACTTTGGGTTTGTTGCCTTCTCTCTGTCTGACATTTCTTCCTTCTCAACTTGTCTGTTGTAATGTCAGCAGCTTCTGGTACTCAAGGGCACACTTTGGTTTCTTTACGTCCTGTGTGTGTCTGGTGTTTCTTCCTTCTCAACTTATCTGTTGTAATGTCAGCAGCTTCTGGTACTCAAGGACACACTTTGGTTTCTTTAGCTCCTCTGTGTGTCTGGTTTTTTTCCTTCTCAACTTGTCTGTTGTAATGTCAGCAGCTTTTGGTACTCAAGGGCACACTTTGGTTTCTTTACCTCCTCTGTGTGTCTGATGTTTCTTCCTTCTCAACTTGTCTGTTGTAATGTCAGCAGCTTCTGGTACTCAAGGACACACTTTGGTTTCTTTAGCTCCTCTGTGTGTCTGATGTTTCTTACTTCTCAACTTGTCTGTTGTAATGTCAGCGGCTTCTGGTACTCAAGGGCACGTTTGGTTTCTTTACCTCCGCTGTGTGTCTGATGTTTCTTCCTTCTCAACTTATCTGAAGGGGTAATGTCAGCAGCTTCTGGTACTCAAGGGCACACTTTGGTTTCCTTACCTCTCTCCGAGTGTCTGATGTTTCTTCCTTCTCAACCTGCCGGTTGTTGTAATTTCAGCAGCTTCTGGTACTCAAGGGCACACTTTGGTTTCCTTACCTCCTCTCTCCGAGTGTCTGATGTTTCTACCTTCTCAACCTGCCTGTTGTTGTAATTTCAGCAGCTTCTGGTACTCAAGGGCACACTTTGGTTTCCTTACCTCTCTCCGAGTGTCTGATGTTTCTACCTTCTCAACCTGCCTGTTGTTGTAATTTCAGCAGCTTCTGGTACTCAAGGGCACACTTTGGTTTCCTTACCTCCTCTCTGAGTGTCTGATGTTTCTTCCTTCTCAACCTGCCTGTTGTTGTAATGTCAGCAGCTTCTGGTACTCAAGGGGACACTTTGGTTTCCTTACCTCCTCTGTGTGTTTGATGTTTCATCCTTCTCAGGTTGTCTGTTGCTGGAATGTTAGCAGCTTCTGGTACTCAAGGGCACACTTTGGTATCCTTACCTCTCTCCGAGTGTCTGATGTTTCTACCGTCTCAACCTGCCTATTGTTGTAATGTCAGCAGCTTCTGGTACTCAAGGGCAGACTTTGGTTTTCTTACCTCCTCTGTGTGTTTGATGTTTCATCCTTCTCAGGTTGTCTGTTGCTGGAATGTTAGCAGCTTCTGGTACTCAAGGGCACACTTTGGTATCCTTACCTCTCTCCGAGTGTCTGATGTTTCTTCCTTCTTAACCTGCCTGTTGTTGTAATGTCAGCAGTTTCTGGTACTCAAGGGCACACTTTGGTATCCTTACCTCTCTGCGAGTGTCTGATGTTTCTTCCTTCTTAACCTGCCTGTTGTTGTAATGTCAGCAGTTTCTGGTACTCAAGGGCACACTTTGGTATCCTTACCTCTCTCCGAGTGTCTGATATTTCATCGTTCTCAACTTGCCTGTTGTCGTAATGTCAGCAGTTTCTGGTACTCAAGGGCACACTTTGGTATCCTTACCTCTCTCCGAGTGTCTGATGTTTCTTCCTTCTCAACCTGCCTGTTGTGGTAATGTCAGCAGTTTCTGGTACTCAAGGGCAGACTTTGGTTTCTTTACCTCCTCTGTGTGTCTGATGTTCCTTCCTTCTCAACTTGCCTGTTGCTGTAATGTCAGCAGCTTCTGGTACTCAAGGGCACACTTTGGTTTCTGTACCTCCTCTGTGCGTCTGATGTTTCTTCCTTCTCAACTTGTCTGTTGTAATGTCAGCAGCTTCTGGTACTCAAGGGCACACTTTGGTTTCTTTACCTCCTCTGTGTGTCTGATGTTTCTTACTTCTCAACTTGTCTGTTGTAATGTCAGCAGCTTCTGGTACTCAAGGGCACGTTTGGTTTCTTTACCTCCGCTGTGTGTCTGATGTTTCTTCCTTCTCAACTTATCTGAAGGGGTAATGTCAGCAGCTTCTGGTACTCAAGGGCACACTTTGGTTTCTTTACCTCCTCTGTGTGTCTGATGTTTCTTACTTCTCAACTTGTCTGTTGTAATGTCAGCAGCTTCTGGTACTCAAGGGCACACTTTGGTTTCCTTACCTCTCTCCGAGTGTCTGATGTTTCTTCCTTCTCAACCTGCCTGTTGTAATTTCAGCAGCTTCTGGTACTCAAGGGCACACTTTGGTATCCTTACCTCTCTCCGAGTGTCTGATGTTTCATCCTTCTCAACTTATCTGAAGGGGTAATGTCAGCAGCTTCTGGTACTCAAGGGCACACTTTGGTATCCTTACCTCTCACCGAGTGTCTGATGTTTCTTCCTTCTCAACCTGCCTGTTGTTGGAATGTCAGCAGTTTCTGGTACTCAAGGGCACACTTTGGTTTCCTTACCTCTCTCCGAGTGTCTGATGTTTCTACCTTCTCAACCCACCTGTTGTTGTAATGTCAGCAGCTTCTGGTACTCAAGGGCACACTTTGGTTTCCTTACCTCCTCTCTGAGTGTCTGATGTTTCTTCCTTCTTAACCCACCTGTTGCTGTAATGTCAGCAGCTTCTGGTACTCAAGGGCACACTTTGGTTTCCTTACCTCCTCTCTCAGTGTCTTATGTTTCTTCCTTCTCAACCGACCTGTTGTAATGTCAGCAGCTTCTGGTACTCAAGGGCACACTTTGGTTTCTTTACGTCCTTTCTGTGTGTCTGATTATTCTTCCTTCTCAACCTGCCTGTTGCTGTAATGTCAGCAGCTTCTGGTACTCAAGGGCACACTTTGGTTTCTTTACCTCCTTTCTGTATGTCTGATGTTTATTCCTTCTCAACTTGCCTGTTGCTGTAATGTCAGCAGCTTCTGGTACTTTAAGGGCACACTTTGGTTTCTTTACCTCCTCTCTCAGTGTCTGATGTTTATTCCTTCTCAACTTGCTGTTGCTGTAATGTAAGCAGCTTCTGGTACTCAAGGGCACACTTTGGTTTCTTTACCTCCTTTCTGTGTGTCTGATGTTTCTTCCTTCTCAACCTGCCTGTTGTTGTAATGTCAGCAGCTTCTGGTACTCAAGAGCACACTTTGGTTTCCTTACCTCTCTCCGAGTGTCTGATGTTTCTTCCTTCTCAACCTGCCTGTTGTTCTAATGTCAGCAGCTTCTCATACTCAAGGACACACTGGGTTTGTTACCTCCTCTCTCAGTGTCTGATGTTTCTTCCTTCTCAACTTGCCTGTTGCTGTAATGTCAGCAGCTTCTGGTACTCAAGGACACACCACGTTTGTTACATCCTCCTTGAGGGTCTGATGTTTCTTCCTTCTCAACCTGCCTGTTGTTGTAATGTCAGCAGCTTCCGATCTCAAGGGCACACTGGGTTTTTTACCTCCTCTCTGAGTGTCTGGTGTTTCTTCCTTCTCAACCTGTCTGTTGTTCTAATGTCAGCAGCTTCTGATACTCAAGGACACACTGGGTTTGTTACCTCCTCTCTCAGTGTCTGATGTTTCTTCCTTCTCAACTTGCCTGTTGCTGTAATGCCAGCAGCTTCTGCTACTCAAGGACACACTACGTTTGTTACATCCTCCCTGATGGTCTGATGTTTCTTCCTTCTCAACCTGTCTGTTTCTGTAATGTCAGTAGCTTCTGGTACTCAAGGACACACTTTGGGTTTTTTACCTTCTCTCTGTCTGACATTTCTTCCTTCTCAGCTTGTCTATTGTAATGTCAGCAGCTTCTGGTACTCAAGGACACACTTTGGTTTCTTTACCTCCTCTGTGTGTCTGATGTTTCTTCCTTCTCAACTTATCTGTTGTAATGTCAGCAGTTTCTGGTAGTCAAGTACAAACTTTTGGTTTGTTACCTCCTCTCTGTCTGGCATTTCTTCCTTCTCAACTTGTCTGTTGTAATGTAAGCAGCTTCTGGTACTCAAGGGCACACTTTGGTTTCTTTACCTCCTCTGTGTGTCTGATGTTTCTTCCTTCTCAACTTATCTGAACTGGTAATATCAGCAGCCTCTTGTACTCAAGGGCACACTTTGGTTTCCTTACCTCTCTCCGAGTGTCTGATGTTTCTTCCTTCTCAACTTATCTGAACTGGTAATATCAGCAGCCTCTGGTACTCAAGGCAACACTTTGGTTTCCTTACCTCTCTCCGAGTGTCTGATGTTTCTTCCTTCTCAACATGCCTGTTGTCTTAATGTCAGCAGCTTCCGATCTCAAGGGCACTCTGGGTTTGTTACCTCCTCTATGAGTGTCTGGTGTTTCATCCTTCTCAACCTGTCTGTTGTTGTAATGTCAGCAGCTTCTTATACTCAAGGACACACTGGGTTTGTTACCTCCTCTCTCAGTGTCTGATGTTTCTTCCTTCTCAACTTGCCTGTTGCTGTAATGTCAGCAGCTTCTGGTACTCAAGGACACACTACGTTTGTTACATCCTCCCTGATGGTCTGATGTTTCTTCCTTCTCAACCTGTCTGTTGTTGTAATATCAGCAGCTTCTGGTACTCAAGGACGCACTTTGGTTTTGTTACCTCCTCTTAACATTTCTTCCTTCACAACTTATATGTTTCTGTAATGTCAGTAGCTTCAGGTACTCAAGCACACTTTGAGTTTGTTACCTTCTCTCTGTCTGACATTTCTTCCTTCTCAACTTGTCTGTTGTAATGTCAGCAGCTTCTGGTACTCAAGGTGACACTTTGGTTGCTTTACCTCCTCTGTGTGTGTGATGTTTCTTCCTTCTAACTTATCTGTTGTAATGTCAGCAGCTTTTGGTACTCAAGGGCGCTCTTTGGTTTCTTTACCTCCTCTGTGTGTCTGATGTTTCTTACTTCTCAACTTATCTGTTGTAATGTCAGCAGCTTCTGGTACTAAGGGCACACTTTGGTTTCCTTACCTCTCTCCGAGTGTCTGATGTTTCTTCCTTCTCAACCTGCCTGTTGTTGTAATGTCAGCAGCTTCTGGTACTCAAGGGCACACTTTGGTTTCTTTACCTCCTCTCTCAGTGTCTGATGTTTCTTCCTTCTTAAACTGCCTGTTGTAATGTCAGCAGCTTCTGGTACTGAAGGGCACACTTTGGTTTCCTTACCTCCTCTCTGAGTGTCTGATGTTTCTTCCTTCTCAACCTGTCTGTTGTTGTAATGTCAGCAGCTTCTGGTACTCAAGGACACACTACGTTTGTTACATCCTCCCTCAGGTTCTGATGTTTCTTCCTTCTCAACCTGTCTGTTGTTCTAATGTCAGCAGCTTCTGGTACTCAAGGACACACTACGTTTGTTACATCCTCCCTGAGGGTCTGATGTTTCTTCCTTCTCAACCTGCCTGTTGTTTTAATGTCAGCAGCATCTGGTACTCAAGGACACACTACGTTTGTTACATCCTCCCTGAGGGTCTGATGTTTCTTCCTTCTCAACCTGTCTGTTGTTCTAATGTCAGCAGCTTCTGGTACTCAAGGACACACTACGTTTGTTACATCCTCCCTGAGGGTCTGATGTTTCTTCCTTCTCAACCTGCCTGTTGTTTTAATGTCAGCAGCTTCTGGTACTCAAGGACACACTACGTTTGTTACATCCTCCCTGAGGGTCTGATGTTTCTTCCTTCTCAACCTGTCTGTTGTTCTAATGTCAGCAGCTTCTGGTACTCAAGGACACACTACGTTTGTTACATCCTCCCTCAGGTTCTGATGTTTCTTCCTTCTCAACCTGTCTGTTGTTCTAATGTCAGCAGCTTCTGGTACTCAAGGACACACTACGTTTGTTACATCCTCCCTGAGGGTCTGATGTTTCTTCCTTCTCAACCTGTCTGTTGTTTTAATGTCAGCAGCTTCTGGTACTCAAGGACACACTACGTTTGTTACATCCTCCCTCAGGTTCTGATGTTTCTTCCTTCTCAACCTGTCTGTTTCTGTAATGTCAGTAGCTTCTGGTACTCAAGGACAAACTTTGGGTTTGTTACCTTCTCTCTGTCTGACATTTCTTCCTTCTCAGCTTGTCTATTGTAATGTCAGCAGCTTCTGGTACTCAAGGACACACTTTGGTTTCTTTACCTCCTCTGTGTGTCTGATGTTTCTTCCTTCTCAACTTATCTGTTGTAATGTCAGCAGCTTCTGGTACTCAAGGACATACTTTTGGTTTGTTACCTCCTCTCTGTCTGGCATTTCTTCCTTCTCAACTTGTCTGTTGTAATGTAAGCAGCTTCTGGTACTCAAGGGCACACTTTGGTTTCTTTACCTCCTCTGTGTGTCTGATGTTTCTTCCTTCTCAACTTATCTGAACTGGTAATATCAGCAGCTTCTGGTACTCAAGGGCACACTTTGGTTTCCTTACCTCTCTCCGAGTGTCTGATGTTTCTTCCTTCTCAACCGGGCTGTTTGGTTAATTTCAGCAGCTTCTGGTACTCAAGGGCACACTTTGGTTTCCTTACCTCCTCTGAGTGTTTGATGTTTCATCCTTCTCAGGTTGTCTGTTGCTGGAATGTTAGCAGCTTCTGGTACTCAAGGGCACACTTTGGTATCCTTACCTCTCTCCGAATGTCTGATGTTTCTTCGTTCTCAACCTGCCTGTTGTTGTAATGTCAGCAGTTTCTGGTACTCAAGGGCACACTTTAGTTTCCCTACCTCCTCTCTGAGTGTCTTATGTTTCTTCCTTCTCAACTTGCCTGTTGCTGTAATGTTAGCAGCTTCTGGTACTCAAGGGCACACTTTGGTTTCCTTACCTGCTCTCTCAGTGTCTGATGTTTCTTCCTTCTCAACTTGTCTGTTGTAATGTCAACAGCTTCTGGTACTCAAGGACACACTTTGGGTTTGTTACCTCCTCTCTTTCTGGCATTTCTTCTTTCTCAACTTATCTGTTGTAGTGTCACTAGCTTCTGGTACTCAAGGGCACACTTTGGTTTCTTTACCTCCTCTGTGTGTCTGATGTTAGTTCCTTCTCAGCTTGTCTTTTGCTGTAATGTCAGCAGCTTCTGGTACTCAAGGGCACACTTTGGTTTCTTTACCTCCTCTGTGTGTCTGATGTTTCTTCCTTCTCAAATTGCCTGTCGCTGTAATGTCAGCAGCTTCTGGTACTCAAGGGCACACTTTGGTTTCTTTACCTCCTCTCTCAGTGTCTGATGTTTCTTCCTTCTCAACTTGTCTGTTGTAATGTCAACAGCTTCTGGTACTCAAGGACACACCTTGGTTTCCTTACCTCCTCTCTCAGTGTCTGATGTTTCTTCCTTCTCAACTTGTCTGTTGTAATGTCAACAGCTTCTGGTACTCAAGGACACACTTTGGGTTTGTTACCTCCTCTCTGTCTGGCATTTGTTCTTTCTCAACGTATCTGTTGTAGTGTCACTAGCTTCTGGTACTCAAGGGCACACTTTGGTTTCTTTACCTCCTCTGTGTGTCTGATGTTTCTTCCTTCTCAACTTATCTGAACTGGTTATATCAGCAGCTTCTGGTACTCAAGGACACACTTTGGGTTTTTTACCTCCTCTCTGTCTGCATTTGTTCTTTCTCAACGTATCTGTTGTAGTGTCACTAGCTTCTGGTACTCAAGGGCACACTTTGGTTTCTTTACCTCCTCTGTGTGTCTGATGTTAGTTCCTTCTCAGCTTTTCTTTTGCTGTAATGTCTGCAGCTTCTGGTACTCAGGGGCACAGTTTGGTTTCTTTACCTCCTCTGTGTGTCTGATGTTTCTTCCTTCTCAACCTGCCTGTTGCTGTAATGTCAGCAGCTTCTGGTACTCAAGGGCACACTTTGGTTTCCTTACCTCCTCTCTCAGTGTCTGATGTTTCTTCCTTCTTAACCTGCCTATTGTTGTAATGTCAGCAGCTTCTGGTACTCAAGGGCACACTTTGATTTCCTTACCTCCTCTCTGAGTGTCTTATGTTTCTTCCTTCTTAACCTGCCTGTTGTTGTAATGTGAGCAGCTTCTGGTACTCAAGGGCACACTTTGGTTTCCTTACCTCCTCTCTGAGTGTCTTATGTTTCTTCCTTCTCAACTTCCCTGTTGTTGTAATGTCAGCAGTTTCTGGTACTCAAGGGCACACTTTGGTTTCCTTACCTCCTCTCTCAGTGTCTGATGTTTCTTCCTTCTCAACCTGCCTGTTGTTGTAATGTCAGCAGCTTCTGGTACTCAAGGGCACACTTTGGTTTCCTTACCTCTCTCCGAGTGTCTGATGTTTCTTCCTTCTCAACATGCCTGTTGTTGTAATGTCAGCAGCTTCCGATCTCAAGGGCACACTGGGTTTGTTACCTCCTCTATGAGTGTCTGGTGTTTCATCCTTCTCAACCTGTGTGTTGTTGTAATGTCAGCAGCTTCTGATACTCAAGGACACACTGGGTTTGTTACCTCCTCTCTCAGTGTCTGATGTTTCTTCCTTCTCAACTTGCCTGTTGCTGTAATGTCAGCAGCTTATGGTACTCAAGGACACACTACGTTTGTTACATCCTCCCTGAGGGCCTGATGTTTCTTCCTTCTCAACCTGTCTGTTGTTGTAATGTCAGTAGCTTCTGGTACTCAAGGACACACCTTGGGTTTGTTACCTTCTCTCTGTCTGACATTTCTTCCTTCTCAACTTATCTGTTGTAATGTCAGCAGCTTCTGGTACTCAAGGGCACACTCTGGTTTCTTTACGTCTTCTGTGTGTCTGATATTTCTTACTTCTCAACTTATCTGTTGTAATGTCAGCAGCTTCTGGTACTCAAGGACACACTTTGGTTTCTTTACCTCCTCTGTGTGTCTGATGTTTCTTCCTTCTCAACTTATCTGAAGGGGTAATGTCAGCAGCTTCTGGTACTCAAGGGCACACTTTGGTTTCCTTACCTCCCTCCGAGTGTTTGATGTTTCTTCCTTCTCAACCTGTCTGTTGTTATAATGTCAGCAGCTTCCGATCTCAAGGGCACACTTTGGTTTCCTTACCTGCTCTCTCAGTGTCTGATGTTTCTTCCTTCTCAACTTGTCTGTTGTAATGTCAACAGCTTCTGGTACTCAAGGACACACTTTGGGTTTGTTGCCTCCTCTCTGTGCGCCTGATGTTTCTTCCTTCTCAACTTGGCTGTTGTAATGTCAGCAGCTTCTGGTACTCAAGGGCACACTTTGGATTTGTTACCTCCTGTCTGAGTGTCTGACGTTTCTTCCTTCTCAACCTGCCCATTCTTGTAATGTCAGCAGCTTTTTGTACTCAAGGACACACTTTGGGTTTGTTTCCTCCTCTCTGAGTGTCAGACGTTTCTTCCTTCTCAACTTGCCTGTTGTTATAATGTCAGCAGCTTCTGGTACTCAAGGACACACTACGTTTGTTACATCCTCCCTGAGGGTCTGATGTTTCTTCCTTCTCAACCTGCCTGTTATTGTAATGTCAGCAGCTTCCGATCTCAAGGGCACACTGGGTTTGTTACCTCCTCTCTGAGTGTCTGGTGTTTCTTCCTTCTCAACCTGTCTGTTGTTCTAATGTCAGCAGCTTCTGATACTCAGGGACACACTGGGTTTGTTACCTCCTCTCTCAGTGTCTGATGTTTCTTCCTTCTCAACATGCCTGTTGCTGTAATGTCAGCAGCTTCTGGTACTCAAGGACACACTACGTTTGTTACATCCTCCCTGAGGGTCTGATGTTTCTTCCTTCTCAACCTGTCTGTTTCTGTAATGTCAGTAGCTTCTGGTACTCAAGGACACACTTTGGGTTTTTTACCTTCTCTCTGTCTGACATTTCTTCCTTCTCAGCTTGTCTATTGTAATGTCAGCAGCTTCTGGTACTCAAGGACACACTTTGGTTTCTTTACCTCCTCTGTGTGTCTGATGTTTCTTCCTTGTCAACTTATCTGTTGTAATGTCAGCGGTTTCTGGTACTCAAGGACAAACTTTTGGTTTGTTACCTCCTCTCTGTCTGGCATTTCTTCCTTCTCAACTTGTCTGTTGTAATGTAAGCAGTTTCTGGTACTCAAGGGCACACTTTGGTTTCTTTACCTCCTCTGTGTGTCTGATGTTTCTTCCTTCTCAACTTATCTGAACTGGTAATATCAGCAGCTTCTGGTACTCAAGGGCACACTTTGGTTTCCTTACCTCTCTCCGAGTGTCTCATTTTTCTTCCTTCTCAACCGGGCTGTTGTTGTAATTTCAGCAGCTTCTGGTACTCAAGGGCACACTTTGGTTTCCTTACCTCCTCTGTGTGTTTGATGTTTCATCCTTCTCAGGTTGTCTGTTGCTGGAATGTTAGCAGCTTCTGGTACTCAAGAGCACACTTTGGTATCCTTACCTCTCTCCGAGTGTCTGATGTTTCTTCGTTCTCAACCTGCCTGTTGTTGTAATGTCAGCAGTTTCTGGTACTCAAGGGCACACTTTGGTTTCCTTACCTCCTCTCTGAGTGTCTTATGTTTCTTCCTTCTCAACTTGCCTGTTGCTGTAATGTCAGCAGCTTCTGGTACTCAAGGGCACACTTTGATTTCCTTACCTCCTCTCTCAGTGTCTGATGTTTCTTCCTTCTCAACTTGTCTGTTGTAATGTCAACAGCTTCTGGTACTCAAGGACACACTTTGGGTTTGTTACCTCCTCTCTTTCTGGCATTTCTTCTTTCTCAACTTATCTGTTGTAGTGTCACTAGCTTCTGGTACTCAAGGGCACACTTTGGTTTCTTTACCTCCTCTGTGTGTCTGATGTTTCTTCCTTCTCAACTTGCCTGTCGCTGTAATGTCAGCAGCTTCTGGTACTCAAGGGCACACTTTGGTTTCCTTACCTCCTCTCTCAGTGTCTGATGTTTCTTCCTTCTCAACTTGTCTGTTGTAATGTCAACAGCTTCTGGTACTCAAGGACACACTTTGGGTTTGTTACCTCCTCTCTGTCTGGCGTTTGTTCTTTCTCAACGTATCTGTTGTAGTGTCACTAGCTTCTGGTACTCAAGGGCACACTTTGGTTTCTTTACCTCCTCTGTGTGTCTGATGTTAGTTCCATCTCAGCTTTTCTTTTGCTGTAATGTCTGCAGCTTCTGGTACTCAGGGGCACACTTTGGTTTCTTTACCTCCTCTCTCAGTGTCTGATGTTTCTTCCTTCTCAACCTGCCTGTTGTTGTAATGTCAGCAGCTTCTGGTACTCAAGGGCACACTTTGGTTTCCTTACCTCTCTCCGAGTGTCTGATGTTTCTTCCTTCTCAACATGCCTGTTGTTGTAATGTCAGCAGCTTCCGATCTCAAGGGCACACTGGGTTTGTTACCTCCTCTATGAGTGTCTGGTGTTTCATCCTTCTCAACCTGTGTGTTGTTGTAATGTCAGCAGCTTCTGATACTCAAGGACACACTGGGTTTGTTACCTCCTCTCTCAGTGTCTGATGTTTCTTCCTTCTCAACTTGCCTGTTGCTGTAATGTCAGCAGCTTATGGTACTCAAGGACACACTACGTTTGTTACATCCTCCCTGAGGGCCTGATGTTTCTTCCTTCTCAACCTGTCTGTTGTTGTAATGTCAGTAGCTTCTGGTACTCAAGGACACACCTTGGGTTTGTTACCTTCTCTCTGTCTGACATTTCTTCCTTCTCAACTTATCTGTTGTAATGTCAGCAGCTTCTGGTACTCAAGGGCACACTCTGGTTTCTTTACGTCTTCTGTGTGTCTGATATTTCTTACTTCTCAACTTATCTGTTGTAATGTCAGCAGCTTCTGGTACTCAAGGACACACTTTGGTTTCTTTACCTCCTCTGAGTGTCTGATGTTTCTTCCTTCTCAACTTATCTGAAGGGGTAATGTCAGCAGCTTCTGGTACTCAAGGGCACACTTTGGTTTCCTTACCTCCCTCCGAGTGTTTGATGTTTCTTCCTTCTCAACCTGTCTGTTGTTATAATGTCAGCAGCTTCCGATCTCAAGGGCACACTTTGGTTTCCTTACCTGCTCTCTCAGTGTCTGATGTTTCTTCCTTCTCAACTTGTCTGTTGTAATGTCAACAGCTTCTGGTACTCAAGGACACACTTTGGGTTTGTTGCCTCCTCTCTGTGCGCCTGATGTTTCTTCCTTCTCAACTTGGCTGTTGTAATGTCAGCAGCTTCTGGTACTCAAGGGCACACTTTGGATTTGTTACCTCCTGTCTGAGTGTCTGACGTTTCTTCCTTCTCAACCTGCCCATTCTTGTAATGTCAGCAGCTTTTTGTACTCAAGGACACACTTTGGGTTTGTTTCCTCCTCTCTGAGTGTCAGACGTTTCTTCCTTCTCAACTTGCCTGTTGTTATAATGTCAGCAGCTTCTGGTACTCAAGGACACACTACGTTTGTTACATCCTCCCTGAGGGTCTGATGTTTCTTCCTTCTCAACCTGCCTGTTATTGTAATGTCAGCAGCTTCCGATCTCAAGGGCACACTGGGTTTGTTACCTCCTCTCTGAGTGTCTGGTGTTTCTTCCTTCTCAACCTGTCTGTTGTTCTAATGTCAGCAGCTTCTGATACTCAGGGACACACTGGGTTTGTTACCTCCTCTCTCAGTGTCTGATGTTTCTTCCTTCTCAACATGCCTGTTGCTGTAATGTCAGCAGCTTCTGGTACTCAAGGACACACTACGTTTGTTACATCCTCCCTGAGGGTCTGATGTTTCTTCCTTCTCAACCTGTCTGTTTCTGTAATGTCAGTAGCTTCTGGTACTCAAGGACACACTTTGGGTTTTTTACCTTCTCTCTGTCTGACATTTCTTCCTTCTCAGCTTGTCTATTGTAATGTCAGCAGCTTCTGGTACTCAAGGACACACTTTGGTTTCTTTACCTCCTCTGTGTGTCTGATGTTTCTTCCTTGTCAACTTATCTGTTGTAATGTCAGCGGTTTCTGGTACTCAAGGACAAACTTTTGGTTTGTTACCTCCTCTCTGTCTGGCATTTCTTCCTTCTCAACTTGTCTGTTGTAATGTAAGCAGTTTCTGGTACTCAAGGGCACACTTTGGTTTCTTTACCTCCTCTGTGTGTCTGATGTTTCTTCCTTCTCAACTTATCTGAACTGGTAATATCAGCAGCTTCTGGTACTCAAGGGCACACTTTGGTTTCCTTACCTCTCTCCGAGTGTCTCATTTTTCTTCCTTCTCAACCGGGCTGTTGTTGTAATTTCAGCAGCTTCTGGTACTCAAGGGCACACTTTGGTTTCCTTACCTCCTCTGTGTGTTTGATGTTTCATCCTTCTCAGGTTGTCTGTTGCTGGAATGTTAGCAGCTTCTGGTACTCAAGAGCACACTTTGGTATCCTTACCTCTCTCCGAGTGTCTGATGTTTCTTCGTTCTCAACCTGCCTGTTGTTGTAATGTCAGCAGTTTCTGGTACTCAAGGGCACACTTTGGTTTCCTTACCTCCTCTCTGAGTGTCTTATGTTTCTTCCTTCTCAACTTGCCTGTTGCTGTAATGTCAGCAGCTTCTGGTACTCAAGGGCACACTTTGATTTCCTTACCTCCTCTCTCAGTGTCTGATGTTTCTTCCTTCTCAACTTGTCTGTTGTAATGTCAACAGCTTCTGGTACTCAAGGACACACTTTGGGTTTGTTACCTCCTCTCTTTCTGGCATTTCTTCTTTCTCAACTTATCTGTTGTAGTGTCACTAGCTTCTGGTACTCAAGGGCACACTTTGGTTTCTTTACCTCCTCTGTGTGTCTGATGTTTCTTCCTTCTCAACTTGCCTGTCGCTGTAATGTCAGCAGCTTCTGGTACTCAAGGGCACACTTTGGTTTCCTTACCTCCTCTCTCAGTGTCTGATGTTTCTTCCTTCTCAACTTGTCTGTTGTAATGTCAACAGCTTCTGGTACTCAAGGACACACTTTGGGTTTGTTACCTCCTCTCTGTCTGGCGTTTGTTCTTTCTCAACGTATCTGTTGTAGTGTCACTAGCTTCTGGTACTCAAGGGCACACTTTGGTTTCTTTACCTCCTCTGTGTGTCTGATGTTAGTTCCATCTCAGCTTTTCTTTTGCTGTAATGTCTGCAGCTTCTGGTACTCAGGGGCACACTTTGGTTTCTTTACCTCCTCTGTGTGTCTGATGTTTCTTTCTTCTCAACTTGCCTGTTGCTGTAATGTCAGCAGCTTCTGGTACACAAGGGCACACTTTGGTTTCTTTACCTCCTTTCTGTATGTCTGATGTTTCTTCCTTCTCAACCTTCCTGTTGTTGTAATGTCAGCAGCTTCTGGTACTCAAGGACACAGTACGTTTGTTGCATCCTCCCTGAGGGTCTGATGTTTCTTCCTTCTCAACCTGCCTGTTGTTGTAATGTCAGCAGCTTCCGATCTCAAGGGCACACTGCGTTTGTTACCTCCTCTCTGAGTGTCTGGTGTTTCTTCCTTCTCAACCTGTCTGTTGTTGTAATGTCAGCAGCTTCTTATACTCAAGGACCCACTGGGTTTGTTACCTCCTCTCTCAGTGTCTGATGTTTCTTCCTTCTCAACTTGCCTGTTGCTGTAATGTCAGCAGCTTCTGGTACTCAAGGACACACTACGTTTGTTACATCCTCCCTGATGGTCTGATGTTTCTTCCTTCTCAACCTGTCTGTTGTTGTAATGTCAGCAGCTTCTGGTACTCAAGGACGCACTTTGGTTTTGTTACCTCCTCTTAACATTCCTTCCTTCACAACTTATATGTATCTGTAATGTCAGTAGCTTCTGGTACTCAAGGACACACTTTGGGTTTGTTACCTTCTCTCGGTCTGACATTTCTTCCTTCTCAACTTGTCTGTTGTAATGTCAGCAGCTTCTGGTACTCAAGGTGACACTTTGGTTGCTTTACCTCCTCTGTGTGTGTGATGTTTCTTCCTTCTAACTTATCTGTTGTAATGTCAGCAGCTTTTGGTACTCAAGGGCGCACTTTGGTTTCTTTACCTCCTTGTGTGTCTGATGTTTCTTACTTCTCAACTTATCTGTTGTAATGTCAGCAGCTTCTGGTACTCAAGGACACACTTTGGTTTCTTTACCTCCTCTATGTGTCTGATGTTTCTTCCTTCTCAACTTATCTGTTGTAATGTCAGTAGTTTCAGTTACTCAAGGACAAACTTTGGGTTTGTTACCTCCTCTCTGTCTGGCATTTCTTCCTTCTCAACTTGTCTGTTGTAATGTCAGCAGCTTCTGGTACTAAAGGGCACACTTTGGTTTCTTTACCTCCTCTATGGGTCTGATGTTTCTTCCTTCTCAACTTATCTGAAGGGGTAATGTCAGCAGCTTCTGGTACTCAAGGGCACACTTTGGTTTCCTTACCTCTCTCCGAGTGTGTGATGTTTCTTCCTTCTCAACCTGCCTGTTGTTGTAATGTCAGCAGCTTCTGGTACTGGTTTCCTTACCTCCTCTGTGTGTTTGATGTTTCATCCTTCTCAGGTTGTCTGTTGCTGGAATGTTAGCAGCTTCTGGTACTAAGGGCACACTTTGGTTTCCTTACCTCTCTCCGAGTGTCTGATGTTTCTTCCTTCTCAACCTGCCTGTTGTTGTAAGGTCAGCAGTTTCTGGTACTCAAGGGCACACTTTGGTTTCCTTACCTTCTCTCTCAGTGTCTGATGTTTCTTCCTTCTTAACTTGCCTGTTGTAATGTCAGCAGCTTCTGGTACTCAAGGGCACACTTTGGTTTCCTTACCTTCTCTCTCAGTGTCTTATGCTTCTTCCTTCTCAACCTGCCTGTTGTTGTAATGTTGCAGTTTCTGGTACTCAAGGGCACACTTTGGTTTCTTTACCTCCTCTATGTGTCTGATGTTTCTTCCTTCTCAACTTATCTGTTGTAATGTCAGTAGTTTCTGGTACTCAAGGACAAACTTTGGGTTTGTTACCTCCTCTCTGTCTGGCATTTCTTCCTTCTCAACTTGTCTGTTGTAATGTCAACAGCTTCTGGTACTCAAGGGCACACTTTGGTTTCTTTACCTCCTCTGTGTGTCTGATGTTTCTTCCTTCTCAACTTATCTGAAGGGGTAATGTCAGCAGCTTCTGGTACTCAAGGGCACACTTTGGTTTCCTTACCTCTCTCCGAGTGTCTGATGTTTCTTCCTTCTCAACCTGCCTGTTGTTGTAATGTCAGCAGCTTCCGATCTCAAGGGCACACTTTGGTTTCCTTACCTGCTCTCTCAGTGTCTGATGTTTCTTCCTCCTCAACTTGTCTGTTCTAATGTCAACAGCTTCTGGTACTCAAGGACACACTTTGGGTTTGTTACCTCCTCTCTGTGCGCCTGATGTTTCTTCCTTCTCAACTTGGCTGTTGTTATGTCAGCAGCTTCTGGTACTCAAGGGCACACTTTGTATTTGTTACCTCCTGTCTGAGTGTCTGACGTTTCTTCCTTCTCAACCTGCCCATTCTTGTAATGTCAGCAGCTTCTTGTACTCAAGGACACACTTTGGGTTTGTTTCCTCCTCTCTGAGTGTCAGACGTTTCTTCCTTCTCAACTTGCCTGTTGTTATAATGTCAGCAGCTTCTGGTACTCAAGGACACACTACGTTTGTTACATCCTCCCTGAGGGTCTGATGTTTCTTCCTTCTCAACCTGCCTGTTGTTGTAAAAGTCAGCAGCTTCCGATCTCAAGGTCACACTGGGTTTGTTACCTCCTCTCTGAGTGTCTGGTGTTTCTTCCTTCTCAACATGTCTGTTGTTCTAATGTCAGCAGCTTCTGATACTCAAGGACACACTGGGTTTGTTACCTCCTCTCTCAGTGTCTGATGTTTCTTCCTTCTCAACATGCCTGTTGCTGTAATGTCAGCAGCTTCTGGTACTCAAGGACACACTACGTTTGTTACATCCTCCCTGAGGGTCTGATGTTTCTTCCTTCTCAACCTGTCTGTTTCTGTAATGTCAGTAGCTTCTGGAACTCAAGGACACACTTTGGGTTTGTTACCTTCTCCCTGTCTGACATTTCTTCCTTCTCAGCTTGTCTATTGTAATGTCAGCAGCTTCTGGTACTCAAGGACACACTTTGGTTTCTTTACCTCCTCTGTGTGTCTGATGTTTCTTCCTTCTCAACTTATCTGTTGTAATGTCAGCGGTTTCTGGTACTCAAGGACAAACGTTTGGTTTGTTACCTCCTCTCTGTCTGGCATTTCTTCCTTCTCAACTTGTCTGTTGTAATGTAAGCAGCTTCTGGTACTCAAGGGCACACTTTGGTTTCTTTACCTCCTCTGTGTGTCTGATGTTTCCTCCTTCTCAACTTATCTGAACTGGTAATATCAGCAGCTTCTGGTACTCAAGGGCACACTTTGGTATCCTTACCTCTCTCCGAGTGTCTGATGTTTCTTCGTTCTCAACCTGCCTGTTGTTGTAATGTCAGCAGCTTCTGGTACTCAAGGGCACACTTTGGTTTCCTTACCTCCTCTCTGAGTGTCTTATGTTTCTTCCTTCTCAACTTGCCTGTTGCTGTAATGTCAGCAGCTTCTGGTACTCAAGGGCACACTTTGGTTTCCTTACCTCCTCTCTCAGTGTCTGATGTTTCTTCCTTCTCAACTTGTCTGTTGTAGTGTCAACAGCTTCTGGTACTCAAGGACACACTTTGGGTTTGTTACCTCCTCTCTTTCTGGCATTTCTTCTTTCTCAACTTATCTGTTGTAGTGTCACTAGCTTCTGGTACTCAAGGGCACACTTTGGTTTCTTTACCTCCTCTGTGTGTCTGATGTTAGTTCCTTCTCAGCTTGTCTTTTGCTGTAATGTCAGCAGCTTCTGGTACTCAAGGGCACACTTTGGTTTCTTTACCTCCTCTGTGTGTCTGATGTTTCTTCCTTCTCTACTTGTCTGTTGTAATGTCAACAGGTTCTGGTACTCAAGGACACACTTTGGGTTTGTTACCTCCTCTCTGTCTGGCATTTGTTCTTTCTCAACGTATCTGTCGTAGTGTCACTAGCTTCTGGTACTCAAGGGCACACTTTGGTTTCTTTACCTCCTCTGTGTGTCTGATGTTAGTTCCTTCTCAGCTTTTCTTTTGCTGTAATGTCTGCAGCTTCTGGTACTCAGGGGCACAGTTTGGTTTCTTTACCTCCTCTGTGTGTCTGATGTTTCTTTCTTCTCAACTTGCCTGTTGCTGTAATGTCAGCAGCTTCTGGTACTCAAGGGCACACTTTGGTTTCTTTACCTCCTTTCTGTATGTCTGATGTTTCTTCCTTCTCAACCTGCCTGTTGTTGTAATGTCAGCAGCTTCTGATACTCAAGGACACACTGGGTTTGTTACCTCCTCTCTGTGTGTCTGACGTTTCTTCCTTCTCAACTTGCCTTTTGCTGCAATGTCAGCAGCTTCTGGTGGTCAAGAACACACTGGGTTTGTTACCTCCTCTCTGTGTGTCTGATGTTTCTTCCTTCTCAACTTGCCTTTTGCTGCAATGTCAGTAGCTTCTGGTACTCAAGGGCACACTGGGTTTGTTACCTCCTCTCTGAGTGTCTGATGTTTCTTTCTTCTCAACCGGTCTTTTCTTGTAATGTCAGCAGCTTCTGGTACTCAAGGACACACTTTGGGTTTGTTACCTTCTCTCTGTCTGACAGTTCTTCCTTCTCGACTTGTCTGTTGTAATGTCAGCAGCTTCTGGTACTCAAGGGCACACTTTGGTTTCGTTACGTCCTCTGTGTCTGATGTTTCTTCCTTCTCAACTTCTCTGTTGTAATGTCAGCAGCTGCTGCTACTCAAGGGCACTCTTTGGTTGCTTTACCTCCTCTGTGTGTGTGATGTTTCTTCCTTCTAACTTATCTGTTGTAATGTCAGCAGCTTTTGGTACTCAAGAACGCACTTTGGTTTCTTTACCTCCTCTGTGTGTCTGATGTTTCTTACTTCTCAACTTATCTGTTGTAATGTCAGCAGCTTCTGGTACTCAAGGACATACTTTGGTTTCTTTACCTCCTCTATGTGTCTGATGTTTCTTACTTCTCAACTTATCTGTTGTAATGTCAGCAGCTTCTGGTGCTCAAGGACACACTTTGGTTTCCTTAACTCTATCCGAGTGTCTGATGTTTCTTCCTTCTCAACCTGCCTGTTGCTGTAATGTCAGCAGCTTATGGTACTCAAGGACACACTACGTTGTTACATCCTCCCTGAGGATCTGATGTTTCTTCCTTCTCAACCTGTCTGTTGTTGTAATGTCAGTAGCTTCTGGTACTCAATGACACACTTTGGGTTTGTTACCTTCTCTCTGTCTGACATTTCTTCCTTCTCAACTTGTCTGTTGTAATGTCAGCAGCTTCTGGTACTCAAGGGCACACTTTGGTTTCTTTACGTCCTCTGTGTGTCTGATGTTTCTTACTTCTCAACTTATCTGTTGTAATGTCAGCAGCTTCTGGTGCTCAAGGACACACTTTGGTTTCTTTACCTCCTCTGTGTGTCTGATGTTTCTTCCTTCTCAAATTGCCTGTCGCTGTAATGTCAGCAGCTTCTGGTACTCAAGGGCACACTTTGGTTTCTTTACCTCCTCTCTCAGTGTCTGATGTTTCTTCCTTCTCAACTTGTCTGTTGTAATGTCAACAGCTTCTGGTACTCAAGGACACACCTTGGTTTCCTTACCTCCTCTCTCAGTGTCTGATGTTTCTTCCTTCTCAACTTGTCTGTTGTAATGTCAACAGCTTCTGGTACTCAAGGACACACTTTGGGTTTGTTACCTCCTCTCTGTCTGGCATTTGTTCTTTCTCAACGTATCTGTTGTAGTGTCACTAGCTTCTGGTACTCAAGGGCACACTTTGGTTTCTTTACCTCCTCTGTGTGTCTGATGTTTCTTCCTTCTCAACTTATCTGAACTGGTTATATCAGCAGCTTCTGGTACTCAAGGACACACTTTGGGTTTTTTACCTCCTCTCTGTCTGCATTTGTTCTTTCTCAACGTATCTGTTGTAGTGTCACTAGCTTCTGGTACTCAAGGGCACACTTTGGTTTCTTTACCTCCTCTGTGTGTCTGATGTTAGTTCCTTCTCAGCTTTTCTTTTGCTGTAATGTCTGCAGCTTCTGGTACTCAGGGGCACAGTTTGGTTTCTTTACCTCCTCTGTGTGTCTGATGTTTCTTCCTTCTCAACCTGCCTGTTGCTGTAATGTCAGCAGCTTCTGGTACTCAAGGGCACACTTTGGTTTCCTTACCTCCTCTCTCAGTGTCTGATGTTTCTTCCTTCTTAACCTGCCTATTGTTGTAATGTCAGCAGCTTCTGGTACTCAAGGGCACACTTTGATTTCCTTACCTCCTCTCTGAGTGTCTTATGTTTCTTCCTTCTTAACCTGCCTGTTGTTGTAATGTGAGCAGCTTCTGGTACTCAAGGGCACACTTTGGTTTCCTTACCTCCTCTCTGAGTGTCTTATGTTTCTTCCTTCTCAACTTCCCTGTTGTTGTAATGTCAGCAGTTTCTGGTACTCAAGGGCACACTTTGGTTTCCTTACCTCCTCTCTCAGTGTCTGATGTTTCTTCCTTCTCAACCTGCCTGTTGTTGTAATGTCAGCAGCTTCTGGTACTCAAGGGCACACTTTGGTTTCCTTACCTCTCTCCGAGTGTCTGATGTTTCTTCCTTCTCAACATGCCTGTTGTTGTAATGTCAGCAGCTTCCGATCTCAAGGGCACACTGGGTTTGTTACCTCCTCTATGAGTGTCTGGTGTTTCATCCTTCTCAACCTGTGTGTTGTTGTAATGTCAGCAGCTTCTGATACTCAAGGACACACTGGGTTTGTTACCTCCTCTCTCAGTGTCTGATGTTTCTTCCTTCTCAACTTGCCTGTTGCTGTAATGTCAGCAGCTTATGGTACTCAAGGACACACTACGTTTGTTACATCCTCCCTGAGGGCCTGATGTTTCTTCCTTCTCAACCTGTCTGTTGTTGTAATGTCAGTAGCTTCTGGTACTCAAGGACACACCTTGGGTTTGTTACCTTCTCTCTGTCTGACATTTCTTCCTTCTCAACTTATCTGTTGTAATGTCAGCAGCTTCTGGTACTCAAGGGCACACTCTGGTTTCTTTACGTCTTCTGTGTGTCTGATATTTCTTACTTCTCAACTTATCTGTTGTAATGTCAGCAGCTTCTGGTACTCAAGGACACACTTTGGTTTCTTTACCTCCTCTGTGTGTCTGATGTTTCTTCCTTCTCAACTTATCTGAAGGGGTAATGTCAGCAGCTTCTGGTACTCAAGGGCACACTTTGGTTTCCTTACCTCCCTCCGAGTGTTTGATGTTTCTTCCTTCTCAACCTGTCTGTTGTTATAATGTCAGCAGCTTCCGATCTCAAGGGCACACTTTGGTTTCCTTACCTGCTCTCTCAGTGTCTGATGTTTCTTCCTTCTCAACTTGTCTGTTGTAATGTCAACAGCTTCTGGTACTCAAGGACACACTTTGGGTTTGTTGCCTCCTCTCTGTGCGCCTGATGTTTCTTCCTTCTCAACTTGGCTGTTGTAATGTCAGCAGCTTCTGGTACTCAAGGGCACACTTTGGATTTGTTACCTCCTGTCTGAGTGTCTGACGTTTCTTCCTTCTCAACCTGCCCATTCTTGTAATGTCAGCAGCTTTTTGTACTCAAGGACACACTTTGGGTTTGTTTCCTCCTCTCTGAGTGTCAGACGTTTCTTCCTTCTCAACTTGCCTGTTGTTATAATGTCAGCAGCTTCTGGTACTCAAGGACACACTACGTTTGTTACATCCTCCCTGAGGGTCTGATGTTTCTTCCTTCTCAACCTGCCTGTTATTGTAATGTCAGCAGCTTCCGATCTCAAGGGCACACTGGGTTTGTTACCTCCTCTCTGAGTGTCTGGTGTTTCTTCCTTCTCAACCTGTCTGTTGTTCTAATGTCAGCAGCTTCTGATACTCAGGGACACACTGGGTTTGTTACCTCCTCTCTCAGTGTCTGATGTTTCTTCCTTCTCAACATGCCTGTTGCTGTAATGTCAGCAGCTTCTGGTACTCAAGGACACACTACGTTTGTTACATCCTCCCTGAGGGTCTGATGTTTCTTCCTTCTCAACCTGTCTGTTTCTGTAATGTCAGTAGCTTCTGGTACTCAAGGACACACTTTGGGTTTTTTACCTTCTCTCTGTCTGACATTTCTTCCTTCTCAGCTTGTCTATTGTAATGTCAGCAGCTTCTGGTACTCAAGGACACACTTTGGTTTCTTTACCTCCTCTGTGTGTCTGATGTTTCTTCCTTGTCAACTTATCTGTTGTAATGTCAGCGGTTTCTGGTACTCAAGGACAAACTTTTGGTTTGTTACCTCCTCTCTGTCTGGCATTTCTTCCTTCTCAACTTGTCTGTTGTAATGTAAGCAGTTTCTGGTACTCAAGGGCACACTTTGGTTTCTTTACCTCCTCTGTGTGTCTGATGTTTCTTCCTTCTCAACTTATCTGAACTGGTAATATCAGCAGCTTCTGGTACTCAAGGGCACACTTTGGTTTCCTTACCTCTCTCCGAGTGTCTCATTTTTCTTCCTTCTCAACCGGGCTGTTGTTGTAATTTCAGCAGCTTCTGGTACTCAAGGGCACACTTTGGTTTCCTTACCTCCTCTGTGTGTTTGATGTTTCATCCTTCTCAGGTTGTCTGTTGCTGGAATGTTAGCAGCTTCTGGTACTCAAGAGCACACTTTGGTATCCTTACCTCTCTCCGAGTGTCTGATGTTTCTTCGTTCTCAACCTGCCTGTTGTTGTAATGTCAGCAGTTTCTGGTACTCAAGGGCACACTTTGGTTTCCTTACCTCCTCTCTGAGTGTCTTATGTTTCTTCCTTCTCAACTTGCCTGTTGCTGTAATGTCAGCAGCTTCTGGTACTCAAGGGCACACTTTGATTTCCTTACCTCCTCTCTCAGTGTCTGATGTTTCTTCCTTCTCAACTTGTCTGTTGTAATGTCAACAGCTTCTGGTACTCAAGGACACACTTTGGGTTTGTTACCTCCTCTCTTTCTGGCATTTCTTCTTTCTCAACTTATCTGTTGTAGTGTCACTAGCTTCTGGTACTCAAGGGCACACTTTGGTTTCTTTACCTCCTCTGTGTGTCTGATGTTTCTTCCTTCTCAACTTGCCTGTCGCTGTAATGTCAGCAGCTTCTGGTACTCAAGGGCACACTTTGGTTTCCTTACCTCCTCTCTCAGTGTCTGATGTTTCTTCCTTCTCAACTTGTCTGTTGTAATGTCAACAGCTTCTGGTACTCAAGGACACACTTTGGGTTTGTTACCTCCTCTCTGTCTGGCGTTTGTTCTTTCTCAACGTATCTGTTGTAGTGTCACTAGCTTCTGGTACTCAAGGGCACACTTTGGTTTCTTTACCTCCTCTGTGTGTCTGATGTTAGTTCCATCTCAGCTTTTCTTTTGCTGTAATGTCTGCAGCTTCTGGTACTCAGGGGCACACTTTGGTTTCTTTACCTCCTCTCTCAGTGTCTGATGTTTCTTCCTTCTCAACCTGCCTGTTGTTGTAATGTCAGCAGCTTCTGGTACTCAAGGGCACACTTTGGTTTCCTTACCTCTCTCCGAGTGTCTGATGTTTCTTCCTTCTCAACATGCCTGTTGTTGTAATGTCAGCAGCTTCCGATCTCAAGGGCACACTGGGTTTGTTACCTCCTCTATGAGTGTCTGGTGTTTCATCCTTCTCAACCTGTGTGTTGTTGTAATGTCAGCAGCTTCTGATACTCAAGGACACACTGGGTTTGTTACCTCCTCTCTCAGTGTCTGATGTTTCTTCCTTCTCAACTTGCCTGTTGCTGTAATGTCAGCAGCTTATGGTACTCAAGGACACACTACGTTTGTTACATCCTCCCTGAGGGCCTGATGTTTCTTCCTTCTCAACCTGTCTGTTGTTGTAATGTCAGTAGCTTCTGGTACTCAAGGACACACCTTGGGTTTGTTACCTTCTCTCTGTCTGACATTTCTTCCTTCTCAACTTATCTGTTGTAATGTCAGCAGCTTCTGGTACTCAAGGGCACACTCTGGTTTCTTTACGTCTTCTGTGTGTCTGATATTTCTTACTTCTCAACTTATCTGTTGTAATGTCAGCAGCTTCTGGTACTCAAGGACACACTTTGGTTTCTTTACCTCCTCTGAGTGTCTGATGTTTCTTCCTTCTCAACTTATCTGAAGGGGTAATGTCAGCAGCTTCTGGTACTCAAGGGCACACTTTGGTTTCCTTACCTCCCTCCGAGTGTTTGATGTTTCTTCCTTCTCAACCTGTCTGTTGTTATAATGTCAGCAGCTTCCGATCTCAAGGGCACACTTTGGTTTCCTTACCTGCTCTCTCAGTGTCTGATGTTTCTTCCTTCTCAACTTGTCTGTTGTAATGTCAACAGCTTCTGGTACTCAAGGACACACTTTGGGTTTGTTGCCTCCTCTCTGTGCGCCTGATGTTTCTTCCTTCTCAACTTGGCTGTTGTAATGTCAGCAGCTTCTGGTACTCAAGGGCACACTTTGGATTTGTTACCTCCTGTCTGAGTGTCTGACGTTTCTTCCTTCTCAACCTGCCCATTCTTGTAATGTCAGCAGCTTTTTGTACTCAAGGACACACTTTGGGTTTGTTTCCTCCTCTCTGAGTGTCAGACGTTTCTTCCTTCTCAACTTGCCTGTTGTTATAATGTCAGCAGCTTCTGGTACTCAAGGACACACTACGTTTGTTACATCCTCCCTGAGGGTCTGATGTTTCTTCCTTCTCAACCTGCCTGTTATTGTAATGTCAGCAGCTTCCGATCTCAAGGGCACACTGGGTTTGTTACCTCCTCTCTGAGTGTCTGGTGTTTCTTCCTTCTCAACCTGTCTGTTGTTCTAATGTCAGCAGCTTCTGATACTCAGGGACACACTGGGTTTGTTACCTCCTCTCTCAGTGTCTGATGTTTCTTCCTTCTCAACATGCCTGTTGCTGTAATGTCAGCAGCTTCTGGTACTCAAGGACACACTACGTTTGTTACATCCTCCCTGAGGGTCTGATGTTTCTTCCTTCTCAACCTGTCTGTTTCTGTAATGTCAGTAGCTTCTGGTACTCAAGGACACACTTTGGGTTTTTTACCTTCTCTCTGTCTGACATTTCTTCCTTCTCAGCTTGTCTATTGTAATGTCAGCAGCTTCTGGTACTCAAGGACACACTTTGGTTTCTTTACCTCCTCTGTGTGTCTGATGTTTCTTCCTTGTCAACTTATCTGTTGTAATGTCAGCGGTTTCTGGTACTCAAGGACAAACTTTTGGTTTGTTACCTCCTCTCTGTCTGGCATTTCTTCCTTCTCAACTTGTCTGTTGTAATGTAAGCAGTTTCTGGTACTCAAGGGCACACTTTGGTTTCTTTACCTCCTCTGTGTGTCTGATGTTTCTTCCTTCTCAACTTATCTGAACTGGTAATATCAGCAGCTTCTGGTACTCAAGGGCACACTTTGGTTTCCTTACCTCTCTCCGAGTGTCTCATTTTTCTTCCTTCTCAACCGGGCTGTTGTTGTAATTTCAGCAGCTTCTGGTACTCAAGGGCACACTTTGGTTTCCTTACCTCCTCTGTGTGTTTGATGTTTCATCCTTCTCAGGTTGTCTGTTGCTGGAATGTTAGCAGCTTCTGGTACTCAAGAGCACACTTTGGTATCCTTACCTCTCTCCGAGTGTCTGATGTTTCTTCGTTCTCAACCTGCCTGTTGTTGTAATGTCAGCAGTTTCTGGTACTCAAGGGCACACTTTGGTTTCCTTACCTCCTCTCTGAGTGTCTTATGTTTCTTCCTTCTCAACTTGCCTGTTGCTGTAATGTCAGCAGCTTCTGGTACTCAAGGGCACACTTTGATTTCCTTACCTCCTCTCTCAGTGTCTGATGTTTCTTCCTTCTCAACTTGTCTGTTGTAATGTCAACAGCTTCTGGTACTCAAGGACACACTTTGGGTTTGTTACCTCCTCTCTTTCTGGCATTTCTTCTTTCTCAACTTATCTGTTGTAGTGTCACTAGCTTCTGGTACTCAAGGGCACACTTTGGTTTCTTTACCTCCTCTGTGTGTCTGATGTTTCTTCCTTCTCAACTTGCCTGTCGCTGTAATGTCAGCAGCTTCTGGTACTCAAGGGCACACTTTGGTTTCCTTACCTCCTCTCTCAGTGTCTGATGTTTCTTCCTTCTCAACTTGTCTGTTGTAATGTCAACAGCTTCTGGTACTCAAGGACACACTTTGGGTTTGTTACCTCCTCTCTGTCTGGCGTTTGTTCTTTCTCAACGTATCTGTTGTAGTGTCACTAGCTTCTGGTACTCAAGGGCACACTTTGGTTTCTTTACCTCCTCTGTGTGTCTGATGTTAGTTCCATCTCAGCTTTTCTTTTGCTGTAATGTCTGCAGCTTCTGGTACTCAGGGGCACACTTTGGTTTCTTTACCTCCTCTGTGTGTCTGATGTTTCTTTCTTCTCAACTTGCCTGTTGCTGTAATGTCAGCAGCTTCTGGTACACAAGGGCACACTTTGGTTTCTTTACCTCCTTTCTGTATGTCTGATGTTTCTTCCTTCTCAACCTTCCTGTTGTTGTAATGTCAGCAGCTTCTGGTACTCAAGGACACAGTACGTTTGTTGCATCCTCCCTGAGGGTCTGATGTTTCTTCCTTCTCAACCTGCCTGTTGTTGTAATGTCAGCAGCTTCCGATCTCAAGGGCACACTGCGTTTGTTACCTCCTCTCTGAGTGTCTGGTGTTTCTTCCTTCTCAACCTGTCTGTTGTTGTAATGTCAGCAGCTTCTTATACTCAAGGACCCACTGGGTTTGTTACCTCCTCTCTCAGTGTCTGATGTTTCTTCCTTCTCAACTTGCCTGTTGCTGTAATGTCAGCAGCTTCTGGTACTCAAGGACACACTACGTTTGTTACATCCTCCCTGATGGTCTGATGTTTCTTCCTTCTCAACCTGTCTGTTGTTGTAATGTCAGCAGCTTCTGGTACTCAAGGACGCACTTTGGTTTTGTTACCTCCTCTTAACATTCCTTCCTTCACAACTTATATGTATCTGTAATGTCAGTAGCTTCTGGTACTCAAGGACACACTTTGGGTTTGTTACCTTCTCTCGGTCTGACATTTCTTCCTTCTCAACTTGTCTGTTGTAATGTCAGCAGCTTCTGGTACTCAAGGTGACACTTTGGTTGCTTTACCTCCTCTGTGTGTGTGATGTTTCTTCCTTCTAACTTATCTGTTGTAATGTCAGCAGCTTTTGGTACTCAAGGGCGCACTTTGGTTTCTTTACCTCCTTGTGTGTCTGATGTTTCTTACTTCTCAACTTATCTGTTGTAATGTCAGCAGCTTCTGGTACTCAAGGACACACTTTGGTTTCTTTACCTCCTCTATGTGTCTGATGTTTCTTCCTTCTCAACTTATCTGTTGTAATGTCAGTAGTTTCAGTTACTCAAGGACAAACTTTGGGTTTGTTACCTCCTCTCTGTCTGGCATTTCTTCCTTCTCAACTTGTCTGTTGTAATGTCAGCAGCTTCTGGTACTAAAGGGCACACTTTGGTTTCTTTACCTCCTCTATGGGTCTGATGTTTCTTCCTTCTCAACTTATCTGAAGGGGTAATGTCAGCAGCTTCTGGTACTCAAGGGCACACTTTGGTTTCCTTACCTCTCTCCGAGTGTGTGATGTTTCTTCCTTCTCAACCTGCCTGTTGTTGTAATGTCAGCAGCTTCTGGTACTGGTTTCCTTACCTCCTCTGTGTGTTTGATGTTTCATCCTTCTCAGGTTGTCTGTTGCTGGAATGTTAGCAGCTTCTGGTACTAAGGGCACACTTTGGTTTCCTTACCTCTCTCCGAGTGTCTGATGTTTCTTCCTTCTCAACCTGCCTGTTGTTGTAAGGTCAGCAGTTTCTGGTACTCAAGGGCACACTTTGGTTTCCTTACCTTCTCTCTCAGTGTCTGATGTTTCTTCCTTCTTAACTTGCCTGTTGTAATGTCAGCAGCTTCTGGTACTCAAGGGCACACTTTGGTTTCCTTACCTTCTCTCTCAGTGTCTTATGCTTCTTCCTTCTCAACCTGCCTGTTGTTGTAATGTTGCAGTTTCTGGTACTCAAGGGCACACTTTGGTTTCTTTACCTCCTCTATGTGTCTGATGTTTCTTCCTTCTCAACTTATCTGTTGTAATGTCAGTAGTTTCTGGTACTCAAGGACAAACTTTGGGTTTGTTACCTCCTCTCTGTCTGGCATTTCTTCCTTCTCAACTTGTCTGTTGTAATGTCAACAGCTTCTGGTACTCAAGGGCACACTTTGGTTTCTTTACCTCCTCTGTGTGTCTGATGTTTCTTCCTTCTCAACTTATCTGAAGGGGTAATGTCAGCAGCTTCTGGTACTCAAGGGCACACTTTGGTTTCCTTACCTCTCTCCGAGTGTCTGATGTTTCTTCCTTCTCAACCTGCCTGTTGTTGTAATGTCAGCAGCTTCCGATCTCAAGGGCACACTTTGGTTTCCTTACCTGCTCTCTCAGTGTCTGATGTTTCTTCCTCCTCAACTTGTCTGTTCTAATGTCAACAGCTTCTGGTACTCAAGGACACACTTTGGGTTTGTTACCTCCTCTCTGTGCGCCTGATGTTTCTTCCTTCTCAACTTGGCTGTTGTTATGTCAGCAGCTTCTGGTACTCAAGGGCACACTTTGTATTTGTTACCTCCTGTCTGAGTGTCTGACGTTTCTTCCTTCTCAACCTGCCCATTCTTGTAATGTCAGCAGCTTCTTGTACTCAAGGACACACTTTGGGTTTGTTTCCTCCTCTCTGAGTGTCAGACGTTTCTTCCTTCTCAACTTGCCTGTTGTTATAATGTCAGCAGCTTCTGGTACTCAAGGACACACTACGTTTGTTACATCCTCCCTGAGGGTCTGATGTTTCTTCCTTCTCAACCTGCCTGTTGTTGTAAAAGTCAGCAGCTTCCGATCTCAAGGTCACACTGGGTTTGTTACCTCCTCTCTGAGTGTCTGGTGTTTCTTCCTTCTCAACATGTCTGTTGTTCTAATGTCAGCAGCTTCTGATACTCAAGGACACACTGGGTTTGTTACCTCCTCTCTCAGTGTCTGATGTTTCTTCCTTCTCAACATGCCTGTTGCTGTAATGTCAGCAGCTTCTGGTACTCAAGGACACACTACGTTTGTTACATCCTCCCTGAGGGTCTGATGTTTCTTCCTTCTCAACCTGTCTGTTTCTGTAATGTCAGTAGCTTCTGGAACTCAAGGACACACTTTGGGTTTGTTACCTTCTCCCTGTCTGACATTTCTTCCTTCTCAGCTTGTCTATTGTAATGTCAGCAGCTTCTGGTACTCAAGGACACACTTTGGTTTCTTTACCTCCTCTGTGTGTCTGATGTTTCTTCCTTCTCAACTTATCTGTTGTAATGTCAGCGGTTTCTGGTACTCAAGGACAAACGTTTGGTTTGTTACCTCCTCTCTGTCTGGCATTTCTTCCTTCTCAACTTGTCTGTTGTAATGTAAGCAGCTTCTGGTACTCAAGGGCACACTTTGGTTTCTTTACCTCCTCTGTGTGTCTGATGTTTCCTCCTTCTCAACTTATCTGAACTGGTAATATCAGCAGCTTCTGGTACTCAAGGGCACACTTTGGTATCCTTACCTCTCTCCGAGTGTCTGATGTTTCTTCGTTCTCAACCTGCCTGTTGTTGTAATGTCAGCAGCTTCTGGTACTCAAGGGCACACTTTGGTTTCCTTACCTCCTCTCTGAGTGTCTTATGTTTCTTCCTTCTCAACTTGCCTGTTGCTGTAATGTCAGCAGCTTCTGGTACTCAAGGGCACACTTTGGTTTCCTTACCTCCTCTCTCAGTGTCTGATGTTTCTTCCTTCTCAACTTGTCTGTTGTAGTGTCAACAGCTTCTGGTACTCAAGGACACACTTTGGGTTTGTTACCTCCTCTCTTTCTGGCATTTCTTCTTTCTCAACTTATCTGTTGTAGTGTCACTAGCTTCTGGTACTCAAGGGCACACTTTGGTTTCTTTACCTCCTCTGTGTGTCTGATGTTAGTTCCTTCTCAGCTTGTCTTTTGCTGTAATGTCAGCAGCTTCTGGTACTCAAGGGCACACTTTGGTTTCTTTACCTCCTCTGTGTGTCTGATGTTTCTTCCTTCTCTACTTGTCTGTTGTAATGTCAACAGGTTCTGGTACTCAAGGACACACTTTGGGTTTGTTACCTCCTCTCTGTCTGGCATTTGTTCTTTCTCAACGTATCTGTCGTAGTGTCACTAGCTTCTGGTACTCAAGGGCACACTTTGGTTTCTTTACCTCCTCTGTGTGTCTGATGTTAGTTCCTTCTCAGCTTTTCTTTTGCTGTAATGTCTGCAGCTTCTGGTACTCAGGGGCACAGTTTGGTTTCTTTACCTCCTCTGTGTGTCTGATGTTTCTTTCTTCTCAACTTGCCTGTTGCTGTAATGTCAGCAGCTTCTGGTACTCAAGGGCACACTTTGGTTTCTTTACCTCCTTTCTGTATGTCTGATGTTTCTTCCTTCTCAACCTGCCTGTTGTTGTAATGTCAGCAGCTTCTGATACTCAAGGACACACTGGGTTTGTTACCTCCTCTCTGTGTGTCTGACGTTTCTTCCTTCTCAACTTGCCTTTTGCTGCAATGTCAGCAGCTTCTGGTGGTCAAGAACACACTGGGTTTGTTACCTCCTCTCTGTGTGTCTGATGTTTCTTCCTTCTCAACTTGCCTTTTGCTGCAATGTCAGTAGCTTCTGGTACTCAAGGGCACACTGGGTTTGTTACCTCCTCTCTGAGTGTCTGATGTTTCTTTCTTCTCAACCGGTCTTTTCTTGTAATGTCAGCAGCTTCTGGTACTCAAGGACACACTTTGGGTTTGTTACCTTCTCTCTGTCTGACAGTTCTTCCTTCTCGACTTGTCTGTTGTAATGTCAGCAGCTTCTGGTACTCAAGGGCACACTTTGGTTTCGTTACGTCCTCTGTGTCTGATGTTTCTTCCTTCTCAACTTCTCTGTTGTAATGTCAGCAGCTGCTGCTACTCAAGGGCACTCTTTGGTTGCTTTACCTCCTCTGTGTGTGTGATGTTTCTTCCTTCTAACTTATCTGTTGTAATGTCAGCAGCTTTTGGTACTCAAGAACGCACTTTGGTTTCTTTACCTCCTCTGTGTGTCTGATGTTTCTTACTTCTCAACTTATCTGTTGTAATGTCAGCAGCTTCTGGTACTCAAGGACATACTTTGGTTTCTTTACCTCCTCTATGTGTCTGATGTTTCTTACTTCTCAACTTATCTGTTGTAATGTCAGCAGCTTCTGGTGCTCAAGGACACACTTTGGTTTCCTTAACTCTATCCGAGTGTCTGATGTTTCTTCCTTCTCAACCTGCCTGTTGCTGTAATGTCAGCAGCTTATGGTACTCAAGGACACACTACGTTGTTACATCCTCCCTGAGGATCTGATGTTTCTTCCTTCTCAACCTGTCTGTTGTTGTAATGTCAGTAGCTTCTGGTACTCAATGACACACTTTGGGTTTGTTACCTTCTCTCTGTCTGACATTTCTTCCTTCTCAACTTGTCTGTTGTAATGTCAGCAGCTTCTGGTACTCAAGGGCACACTTTGGTTTCTTTACGTCCTCTGTGTGTCTGATGTTTCTTACTTCTCAACTTATCTGTTGTAATGTCAGCAGCTTCTGGTGCTCAAGGACACACTTTGGTTTCTTTACCTCCTCTGTGTGTCTGATGTTTCTTCCTTCTCAACTTATCTGTTGTAATGTCAGTAGTTTCTTGTACTCAAGGACAAACTTTGGGTTTGTTACCTCCTCTCTGTCTGGCATTTCTTCCTTCTCAACTTGTCTGTTGTAATGTCAGTAGCTTCTGGTACTCAAGGGCACACTTTGGTTTCTTTACCTCCTCTGTGTGTCTGATGTTTCTTCCTTCTCAACTTATCTGAAGGGGTAATGTCAGCAGCTTCTGGTACTCAAGGGCACACTTTGGTTTCCTTAGCTCTCTCCGAGGGTCTGATGTTTCTTCCTTCGCAACCTGCCTGTTGTTGTAATGTCAGCAGCTTCTGGTACTCAAGGGCACACTTTGGTTTCCTTACCTCTCTCCGAGTGTCTGATGTTTCTTCCTTCTCAACCTGCCTGTTGTTGTAATGTTAGCAGCTTCTGGTACTCAAGGGCACACTTTGGTTTCCTTACCTCTCTCCGAGTGTCTGATATTTCTTCCTTCTCAACTTGCCTGTTGTTGTAATGTCAGCATGTTTCTGGTACTCAAGGGCACACTTTGGTTTCCTTACCTCCTCTCTGAGTGTCTTATGTTTCTTCCTTCTCAACCTGCCTGTTGCTGTAATGTCAGCAGCTTCTGGTACTCAAGGGCACACCTTGGTTTCCTTACCGCCTCTCTCAGTGTCTGATGTTTCTTCCTTCTCAACCTGCCTGTTGTTGTAATGTCAGCAGCTTCCGATCTCAAGGGCACACTTTGGTTTCCTTACCTCCTCTCTCAGTGTCTGATGTTTCTTCCTTCTCAACTTGTCTGTTGTAATGTCAACAGCTTCTGGTACTGAAGGACACACTTTGGGTTTGTTCCTCCTCTCTGTGCGCCTGATGTTTCTTCCTTCTCAACTTGCCTGTTGTAATGTCAGCAGCTTCTGGTACTCAAGGGCACACTTTGGATTTGTTTCCTCCTGTCTGAGTGTCTGACGTTTCTTCCTTCTCAACCTGCCCATTCTTGTAATGTCAGCAGCTTCTTGTACTCAAGGACACACTTTGGGTTTGTTTCCTCCTCTCTTAGTGTCAGACGTTTCTTCCTTCTAAACTTGCCTGTTGTTATAATGTCAGCAGCTTCTTGTACTCATGGGCACACTTTGGGTTTGTTACCTTCTATCTGTGTGTCTGATGTTTCTTCCTTCTCAACCTGCCTGTTGTTGTAATGTCAGCAGCTTCTGGTACTCAAGGGCACACTTTGGTTTCCTTACCTCCTCTCTCTGTGTCTGATGTTTCTTCCTTCTCAACTTGTCTGTTGTAATGTCAACAGCTTCTGGTACTCAAGGACACACTTTGGGTTTGTTACCTCCTCTCTGTGCGACTGATGTTTCTTCCTTCTCAACTTGCCTGTTGTAATGTCAGCAGCTTCTGGTACACAAGGGCACACTTTGGATTTGTTACCTCCTGTCTGAGTGTCTGACGTTTCTTCCTTCTCAACCTGCCCATTCTTGTAATGTCAGCAGCTTCTTGTACTCAAGGACACACTTTGGGTTTGTTTCCTCCTCTCTGAGTGTCAGACATTTCTTCCTTCTCAACTTGCCTGTTGTTATAATGTCAGCAGCTTCTTGTACTCATGGGCACACTTTGGGTTTGTTACCTTCTCTCTGTGTGTCTGATGTTTCTTCCTTCTCAGCTTGTCTGTTCTTGTAACGTCAGCTGCTTCTGGTACTCAGGGACACACTTTGGGGTTTTTACCTCCTTTCTGTGTGTCGAATGTTTCTTCCTTCTCAACCTGCCTGTTGTTGTAATGTCAGCAGCTTCTGATACTCAAGGGAACACTGGGTTTGTTACCTCCTCTCTCAGTGTCTGATGTTTCTTCCTTCTCAACTTGCCTGTTGCTGTAATGTCAGCAGCTTCTGGTACTCAAGGACACACTAAGTTTGTTGCATCCTCCCTGAGGGTCTGATGTTTCTTCCTTCCCAACCTGTCTGTTGTTGTAATGTCAGCAGCTTCTGGTACTCAAGGACGCACTTTGGTTTTGTTACCTCCTCTCTGTCTGACATTTCGTCCTTCTCAACTTGTCTGTTGTAATGTCAGCAGCTTGTGGTACTTTAAGGGCACAGTTTGGTTTCCATACGTCCTCTCTGTGTCTGATGTTTCTTCCTTCTCAACTTATCTGTTGTAATGTCAGCAGCTTCTGGTACTCAAGGACACACTTTGGTTTCTTTAGCTCATCTGTGTGTCTGATGTTTCTTCCTTCTCAACTTGTCTGTTGTAATGTCAGCAGCTTCTGGTACTCAAGGGCACCCTTTGGTTGCTTTACCTCCTCTGTGTGTGTGATGTTTCTTCCTTCTCAACTTATCGGTTGTAATGTCAGCAGCTTTTGGTACTCAAGGGCGCACTTTGGTTTCTTTATCTCCTCTGTGTGTAATGTTTCTTACTTCTCAACTTATCTGTGGTAATGTCAGCAACTTCTGGTACTCAAGGACACACTTTGGTATCTTTACCTCCTCTGTGTGTCTGATGTTTCTTCCTTCTCAACTTATCTGTTGTTATGTCAGCAGTTTCTGGTACTGAAGGAGAAACTTTGGGTTTGTTACCTCCTCTCTGTCTGGCATTTGTTCTTTCTCAACGTATCTGTCGTAGTGTCACTAGCTTCTGGTACTCAAGGGCACACTTTGGTTTCTTTACCTCCTCTGTGTGTCTGATGTTAGTTCCTTCTCAGCTTTTCTTTTGCTGTAATGTGTGCAGCTTCTGGTACTCAGGGGCACAGTTTGGTTTCTTTACCTCCTCTGTGTGTCTGATGTTTCTTTCTTCTCAACTTGCCTGTTGCTGTAATGTCAGCAGCTTCTGGTACTCAAGGGCACACTTTGGTTTCTTTACCTCCTTTCTGTATGTCTGATGTTTCTTCCTTCTCAACCTGCCTGTTGTTGTAATGTCAGCAGCTTCTGATACTCAAGGACACACTGGATTTGTTACCTCCTCTCTGTGTGTCTGACGTTTCTTCCTTCTCAACTTGCCTTTTGCTGCAATGTCAGCAGCTTCTGGTAGTCAAGGACACACTGGGTTTGTTACCTCCTCTCTGTGTGTCTGATGTTTCTTCCTTCTCAACTTGCCTTTTGCTGCAATGTCAGTAGCTTCTGGTACTCAAGGGCACACTGGGTTTGTTAGCTGCTCTCTGAGTGTCTGATGTTTTTTTCCTTTTCAACCTGTCTGTTGTTGTAATGTCAGCAGCTTCTGATACTTAAGGACACACTGGGTTTGTTACCTCCTCTCTGAGTGTCTCATGTTTCTTTCTTCTCAACCGGTCTTTTCTTGTAATGTCAGCAGCTTCTGGTACTCAAGGACACACTTTGGGTTTGTTACCTTCTCTCTGTCTGACAGTTCTTCCTTCTCAACTTGTCTGTTGTAATGTCAGCAGCTTCTGGTACTCAAGGGCACACTTTGGTTTCGTTACGTCCTCTGTGTCTGATGTTTCTTCCTTCTCAACTTATCTGTTGTAATGTCAGCAGCTTCTGGTACTCAAGGACACACTTTGGTTTTTTAGCTCCTCTGTGTGTCTGATGTTTCTTGCTTCTCAACTTGTCTGTTGTAATGTCAGCAGCTGCTGGTACTCAAGGGCACTCTTTGGTTGCTTTACCTCCTCTGTGTGTGTGATGTTTCTTCCTTCTAACTTATCTGTTGTAATGTCAGCAGCTGCTGGTACTCAAGGACACACTTTGGTTTTTTAGCTCCTCTGTGTGTGTGATGTTTCTTGCTTCTCAACTTATCTGTTGTAATGTCAGCAGCTTCTGGTACTCAAGGGCACTCTTTGGTTCTTTACCTCCTCTGTGTGTGTGATGTTTCTTCCTTCTAACTTATCTGTTGTAATGTCAGCAGCTGCTGGTACTCAAGGGCACCCTTTGGTTGCTTTACCTCCTCTGTGTGTGTGATGTTTCTTCCTTCTCAACTTATCTGTTGTAATGTCAGCAGCTTTTGGTACTCAAGGACACACTTTGGTTTTTTAGCTCCTCTGTGTGTCTGATGTTTCTTGCTTCTCAACTTGTCTGTTGTAATGTCAGCAGCTGCTGGTACTCAAGGGCACCCTTTGGTTTCTTTACCTCCTCTGTGTGTCTGATGTTTCTTACTTCTCAACCTGTCTGTTGTTGTAATGTCAGCAGCTTATGGTACTCAAGGACACACTACGTTGTTACATCCTCCCTGAGCATCTGATGTTTCTTACTTCTCAACCTGTCTGTTGTTGTAATGTCAGCAGCTTATGGTACTCAAGGACACACTACGTTGTTACATCCTCCCTGAGGGTCTGATGTTTCTTACTTCTCAACCTGTCTGTTGTTGTAATGTCAGCAGCTTATGGTACTCAAGGACACACTACGTTGTTACATCCTCCCTGAGGGTCTGATGTTTCTTACTTCTCAACCTGTCTGTTGTTGTAATGTCAGCAGCTTATGGTACTCAAGGACACACTACGTTGTTACATCCTCCCTGAGGATCTGATGTTTCTTCCTTCTCAACCTGTCTGTTGTTGTAATGTCAGTAGCTTATGGTACTCAAGGGCACACTACGTTGTTACATCCTCCCTGAGGGTCTGATGTTTCTTACTTCTCAACCTGTCTGTTGTTGTAATGTCAGTAGCTTATGGTACTCAAGGACACACTACGTTGTTACATCCTCCCTGAGGATCTGATGTTTCTTCCTTCTCAACCTGTCTGTTGTTGTAATGTCAGTAGCTTATAGTACTCAAGGACACACTACGTTGTTACATCCTCCCTGAGGGTCTGATGTTTCTTCCTTCTCAACCTGTCTGTTGTTGTAATGTCAGTAGCTTATGGTACTCAAGGACACACTACGTTGTTACATCCTCCCTGAGGGTCTGATGTTTCTTCCTTCTCAACCTGTCTGTTGTTGTAATGTCAGTAGCTTATGGTACTCAAGGACACACTACGTTGTTACATCCTCCCTGAGGATCTGATGTTTCTTCCTTCTCAACCTGTCTGTTGTTGTAATGTCAGTAGCTTATGGTACTCAAGGGCACACTACGTTGTTACATCCTCCCTGAGGGTCTGATGTTTCTTACTTCTCAACCTGTCTGTTGTTGTAATGTCAGTAGCTTCTGGTACTCAAGGGCACACTTTGGTTTCTTTACCTCCTCTATGTGTCTGATGTTTCTTCCTTCTCAACTTATCTGAAGGGGTAATGTAAGCAGCTTCTGGTCCTCAAGGACACACTTTGGGTTTGTTACCTTCTCTCTGTCTGACATTTCGTCCTTCTCAACTTGTCTGTTGTAATGTCAGCAGCTTGTGGTACTTTAAGGGCACAGTTTGGTTTCCATACGTCCTCTCTGTGTCTGATGTTTCTTCCTTCTCAACTTATCTGTTGTAATGTCAGCAGCTTCTGGTACTCAAGGACACACTTTGGTTTCTTTAGCTCATCTGTGTGTCTGATGTTTCTTCCTTCTCAACCTTCTGTTCTAATGTCAGCAGCTTCTGGTACTCAAGGGCACCCTTTGGTTGCTTTACCTCCTCTGTGTGTGTGATGTTTCTTCCTTCTCAACTTATCTGTTGTAATGTCAGCAGCTTTTGGTACTCAAGGGCGCACTTTGGTTTCTTTATCTCCTCTGTGTGTAATGTTTCTTACTTCTCAACTTATCTGTGGTAATGTCAGCAACTTCTGGTACTCAAGGACACACTTTGGTATCTTTACCTCCTCTGTGTGTCTGATGTTTCTTCCTTCTCAACTTATCTGTTGTTATGTCAGCAGTTTCTGGTACTGAAGGAGAAACTTTGGGTTTGTTACCTCCTCTCTGTCTGGCATTTGTTCTTTCTCAACGTATCTGTCGTAGTGTCACTAGCTTCTGGTACTCAAGGGCACACTTTGGTTTCTTTACCTCCTCTGTGTGTCTGATGTTAGTTCCTTCTCAGCTTTTCTTTTGCTGTAATGTGTGCAGCTTCTGGTACTCAGGGGCACAGTTTGGTTTCTTTACCTCCTCTGTGTGTCTGATGTTTCTTTCTTCTCAACTTGCCTGTTGCTGTAATGTCAGCAGCTTCTGGTACTCAAGGGCACACTTTGGTTTCTTTACCTCCTTTCTGTATGTCTGATGTTTCTTCCTTCTCAACCTGCCTGTTGTTGTAATGTCAGCAGCTTCTGATACTCAAGGACACACTGGGTTTGTTACCTCCTCTCTGTGTGTCTGACGTTTCTTCCTTCTCAACTTGCCTTTTGCTGCAATGTCAGCAGCTTCTGGTAGTCAAGGACACACTGGGTTTGTTACCTCCTCTCTGTGTGTCTGATGTTTCTTCCTTCTCAACTTGCCTTTTGCTGCAATGTCAGTAGCTTCTGGTACTCAAGGGCACACTGGGTTTGTTAGCTGCTCTCTGAGTGTCTGATGTTTTTTTCCTTTTCAACCTGTCTGTTGTTGTAATGTCAGCAGCTTCTGATACTTAAGGACACACTGGGTTTGTTACCTCCTCTCTGAGTGTCTGATGTTTCTTTCTTCTCAACCGGTCTTTTCTTGTAATGTCAGCAGCTTCTGGTACTCAAGGACACACTTTGGGTTTGTTACCTTCTCTCTGTCTGACAGTTCTTCCTTCTCAACTTGTCTGTTGTAATGTCAGCAGCTTCTGGTACTCAAGGGCACACTTTGGTTTCGTTACGTCCTCTGTGTCTGATGTTTCTTCCTTCTCAACTTATCTGTTGTAATGTCAGCAGCTTCTGGTACTCAAGGACACACTTTGGTTTTTTAGCTCCTCTGTGTGTCTGATGTTTCTTGCTTCTCAACTTGTCTGTTGTAATGTCAGCAGCTGCTGGTACTCAAGGGCACTCTTTGGTTGCTTTACCTCCTCTGTGTGTGTGATGTTTCTTCCTTCTAACTTATCTGTTGTAATGTCAGCAGCTGCTGGTACTCAAGGACACACTTTGGTTTTTTAGCTCCTCTGTGTGTGTGATGTTTCTTGCTTCTCAACTTATCTGTTGTAATGTCAGCAGCTTCTGGTACTCAAGGGCACTCTTTGGTTCTTTACCTCCTCTGTGTGTGTGATGTTTCTTCCTTCTAACTTATCTGTTGTAATGTCAGCAGCTGCTGGTACTCAAGGGCACCCTTTGGTTGCTTTACCTCCTCTGTGTGTGTGATGTTTCTTCCTTCTCAACTTATCTGTTGTAATGTCAGCAGCTTTTGGTACTCAAGGACACACTTTGGTTTTTTAGCTCCTCTGTGTGTCTGATGTTTCTTGCTTCTCAACTTGTCTGTTGTAATGTCAGCAGCTGCTGGTACTCAAGGGCACCCTTTGGTTTCTTTACCTCCTCTGTGTGTCTGATGTTTCTTACTTCTCAACCTGTCTGTTGTTGTAATGTCATCAGCTTATGGTACTCAAGGACACACTACGTTGTTACATCCTCCCTGAGCATCTGATGTTTCTTACTTCTCAACCTGTCTGTTGTTGTAATGTCAGCAGCTTATGGTACTCAAGGACACACTACGTTGTTACATCCTCCCTGAGGGTCTGATGTTTCTTACTTCTCAACCTGTCTGTTGTTGTAATGTCAGCAGCTTATGGTACTCAAGGACACACTACGTTGTTACATCCTCCCTGAGGGTCTGATGTTTCTTACTTCTCAACCTGTCTTTTGTTGTAATGTCAGCAGCTTATGGTACTCAAGGACACACTACGTTGTTACATCCTCCCTGAGGATCTGATGTTTCTTCCTTCTCAACCTGTCTGTTGTTGTAATGTCAGTAGCTTATGGTACTCAAGGGCACACTACGTTGTTACATCCTCCCTGAGGGTCTGATGTTTCTTACTTCTCAACCTGTCTGTTGTTGTAATGTCAGTAGCTTATGGTACTCAAGGACACACTACGTTGTTACATCCTCCCTGAGGATCTGATGTTTCTTCCTTCTCAACCTGTCTGTTGTTGTAATGTCAGTAGCTTATAGTACTCAAGGACACACTACGTTGTTACATCCTCCCTGAGGGTCTGATGTTTCTTCCTTCTCAACCTGTCTGTTGTTGTAATGTCAGTAGCTTATGGTACTCAAGGACACACTACGTTGTTACATCCTCCCTGAGGGTCTGATGTTTCTTCCTTCTCAACCTGTCTGTTGTTGTAATGTCAGTAGCTTATGGTACTCAAGGACACACTACGTTGTTACATCCTCCCTGAGGATCTGATGTTTCTTCCTTCTCAACCTGTCTGTTGTTGTAATGTCAGTAGCTTATGGTACTCAAGGGCACACTACGTTGTTACATCCTCCCTGAGGGTCTGATGTTTCTTACTTCTCAACCTGTCTGTTGTTGTAATGTCAGTAGCTTCTGGTACTCAAGGGCACACTTTGGTTTCTTTACCTCCTCTATGTGTCTGATGTTTCTTCCTTCTCAACTTATCTGAAGGGGTAATGTAAGCAGCTTCTGGTCCTCAAGGACACACTTTGGGTTTGTTACCTTCTCTCTGTCTGACATTTCGTCCTTCTCAACTTGTCTGTTGTAATGTCAGCAGCTTGTGGTACTTTAAGGGCACAGTTTGGTTTCCATACGTCCTCTCTGTGTCTGATGTTTCTTCCTTCTCAACTTATCTGTTGTAATGTCAGCAGCTTCTGGTACTCAAGGACACACTTTGGTTTCTTTAGCTCATCTGTGTGTCTGATGTTTCTTCCTTCTCAACCTTCTGTTCTAATGTCAGCAGCTTCTGGTACTCAAGGGCACCCTTTGGTTGCTTTACCTCCTCTGTGTGTGTGATGTTTCTTCCTTCTCAACTTATCTGTTGTAATGTCAGCAGCTTTTGGTACTCAAGGGCGCACTTTGGTTTCTTTATCTCCTCTGTGTGTAATGTTTCTTACTTCTCAACTTATCTGTGGTAATGTCAGCAACTTCTGGTACTCAAGGACACACTTTGGTATCTTTACCTCCTCTGTGTGTCTGATGTTTCTTCCTTCTCAACTTATCTGTTGTTATGTCAGCAGTTTCTGGTACTGAAGGAGAAACTTTGGGTTTGTTACCTCCTCTCTGTCTGGCATTTGTTCTTTCTCAACGTATCTGTCGTAGTGTCACTAGCTTCTGGTACTCAAGGGCACACTTTGGTTTCTTTACCTCCTCTGTGTGTCTGATGTTAGTTCCTTCTCAGCTTTTCTTTTGCTGTAATGTGTGCAGCTTCTGGTACTCAGGGGCACAGTTTGGTTTCTTTACCTCCTCTGTGTGTCTGATGTTTCTTTCTTCTCAACTTGCCTGTTGCTGTAATGTCAGCAGCTTCTGGTACTCAAGGGCACACTTTGGTTTCTTTACCTCCTTTCTGTATGTCTGATGTTTCTTCCTTCTCAACCTGCCTGTTGTTGTAATGTCAGCAGCTTCTGATACTCAAGGACACACTGGGTTTGTTACCTCCTCTCTGTGTGTCTGACGTTTCTTCCTTCTCAACTTGCCTTTTGCTGCAATGTCAGCAGCTTCTGGTAGTCAAGGACACACTGGGTTTGTTACCTCCTCTCTGTGTGTCTGATGTTTCTTCCTTCTCAACTTGCCTTTTGCTGCAATGTCAGTAGCTTCTGGTACTCAAGGGCACACTGGGTTTGTTAGCTGCTCTCTGAGTGTCTGATGTTTTTTTCCTTTTCAACCTGTCTGTTGTTGTAATGTCAGCAGCTTCTGATACTTAAGGACACAATGGGTTTGTTACCTCCTCTCTGAGTGTCTGATGTTTCTTTCTTCTCAACCGGTCTTTTCTTGTAATGTCAGCAGCTTCTGGTACTCAAGGACACACTTTGGGTTTGTTACCTTCTCTCTGTCTGACAGTTCTTCCTTCTCAACTTGTCTGTTGTAATGTCAGCAGCTTCTGGTACTCAAGGGCACACTTTGGTTTCGTTACGTCCTCTGTGTCTGATGTTTCTTCCTTCTCAACTTATCTGTTGTAATGTCAGCAGCTTCTGGTACTCAAGGACACACTTTGGTTTTTTAGCTCCTCTGTGTGTCTGATGTTTCTTGCTTCTCAACTTGTCTGTTGTAATGTCAGCAGCTGCTGGTACTCAAGGGCACTCTTTGGTTGCTTTACCTCCTCTGTGTGTGTGATGTTTCTTCCTTCTAACTTATCTGTTGTAATGTCAGCAGCTGCTGGTACTCAAGGACACACTTTGGTTTTTTAGCTCCTCTGTGTGTGTGATGTTTCTTGCTTCTCAACTTATCTGTTGTAATGTCAGCAGCTTCTGGTACTCAAGGGCACTCTTTGGTTCTTTACCTCCTCTGTGTGTGTGATGTTTCTTCCTTCTAACTTATCTGTTGTAATGTCAGCAGCTGCTGGTACTCAAGGGCACCCTTTGGTTGCTTTACCTCCTCTGTGTGTGTGATGTTTCTTCCTTCTCAACTTATCTGTTGTAATGTCAGCAGCTTTTGGTACTCAAGGACACACTTTGGTTTTTTAGCTCCTCTGTGTGTCTGATGTTTCTTGCTTCTCAACTTGTCTGTTGTAATGTCAGCAGCTGCTGGTACTCAAGGGCACCCTTTGGTTTCTTTACCTCCTCTGTGTGTCTGATGTTTCTTACTTCTCAACCTGTCTGTTGTTGTAATGTCATCAGCTTATGGTACTCAAGGACACACTACGTTGTTACATCCTCCCTGAGCATCTGATGTTTCTTACTTCTCAACCTGTCTGTTGTTGTAATGTCAGCAGCTTATGGTACTCAAGGACACACTACGTTGTTACATCCTCCCTGAGGGTCTGATGTTTCTTACTTCTCAACCTGTCTGTTGTTGTAATGTCAGCAGCTTATGGTACTCAAGGACACACTACGTTGTTACATCCTCCCTGAGGGTCTGATGTTTCTTACTTCTCAACCTGTCTTTTGTTGTAATGTCAGCAGCTTATGGTACTCAAGGACACACTACGTTGTTACATCCTCCCTGAGGATCTGATGTTTCTTCCTTCTCAACCTGTCTGTTGTTGTAATGTCAGTAGCTTATGGTACTCAAGGGCACACTACGTTGTTACATCCTCCCTGAGGGTCTGATGTTTCTTACTTCTCAACCTGTCTGTTGTTGTAATGTCAGTAGCTTATGGTACTCAAGGACACACTACGTTGTTACATCCTCCCTGAGGATCTGATGTTTCTTCCTTCTCAACCTGTCTGTTGTTGTAATGTCAGTAGCTTATGGTACTCAAGGACACACTACGTTGTTACATCCTCCCTGAGGGTCTGATGTTTCTTCCTTCTCAACCTGTCTGTTGTTGTAATGTCAGTAGCTTATGGTACTCAAGGACACACTACGTTGTTACATCCTCCCTGAGGGTCTGATGTTTCTTCCTTCTCAACCTGTCTGTTGTTGTAATGTCAGTAGCTTATGGTACTCAAGGACACACTACGTTGTTACATCCTCCCTGAGGATCTGATGTTTCTTCCTTCTCAACCTGTCTGTTGTTGTAATGTCAGTAGCTTATGGTACTCAAGGGCACACTACGTTGTTACATCCTCCCTGAGGGTCTGATGTTTCTTACTTCTCAACCTGTCTGTTGTTGTAATGTCAGTAGCTTCTGGTACTCAAGGGCACACTTTGGTTTCTTTACCTCCTCTATGTGTCTGATGTTTCTTCCTTCTCAACTTATCTGAAGGGGTAATGTAAGCAGCTTCTGGTACTCAAGGACACACTTTGGTTTCTTTACGTCCTCTGTGTGTCTGATGTTTCTTACTTCTCAACTTATCTGTTGTAATGTCAGCAGCTTCTGGTACTCAAGGGCACACTTTGGTTTCTTTACGTCCTCTGTGTGTCTGATGTTTCTTACTTCTCAACTTATCTGTTGTAATGTCAGCAGCTTCTGGTACTCAAGGACATACTTTGGTTTCTTTACCTCCTCTGTGTGTCTGATGTTTCTTCCTTCTCAACTTATCTGTTGTAATGTCAGTAGTTTCTTGTACTCAAGGACAAACTTTGGGTTTGTTACCTCCTATCTGTCTGGCATTTCCTCCTTCTCAACTTGTCTGTTGTAATGTCAGCAGCTTCTGGTACTCAAGGGCACACTTTGGTTTCTTTAGCCCCTCTGTGTGTCTGATGTTTCTTCCTTCTCAACTTATCTGAAGGGGTAATGTCAGCAGCTTCTGGTACTCAAGGGCACACTTTGGTTACCTTACCTCTCTCCGAGTGTCTGATGTTTCTTCCTTCTCAACCTGCCTGTTGTTGTAATGTCAGCAGCTTCTGGTACTCAAGGGGACACTTTGGTTTCCTTACCTCCTCTGTGTGTTTGATGTTTCATCCTTCTCAGGTTGTCTGTTGCTGGAATGTTAGCAGCTTCTGGTACTCAAGGGCACACTTTGGTTTCCTTACCTCTCTCCGAGTGTCTGATGTTTCTTCCTTCACAACCTGCCTGTTGTTGTAATGTCAGCATGTTTCTGGTACTCAAGGGCACACTTTGGTTTCCTTACCTCCTCTCTGAGTGTCTTATGTTTCTTCCTTCTCAACCTGCCTGTTGCTGTAATGTCAGCAGCTTCTGGTACTCAAGGGCACACTTTGGTTTCCTTACCTCCTCTCTCAGTGTCTGATGTTTCTTCCTTCTCAACCTGCCTGTTGTTGTAATGTCAGCAGCTTCTGGTACTCAAGGGCACACTTTGGTTTCCTTACCTCTCTCTCAGTGTCTGATGTTTCTTCCTTCTCAACCTGCCTGTTGCTGTAATGTCAGCAGCTTCTGGTACTCAAGGGCACACTTTGGTTTCCTTACCTCCTCTCTCAGTGTCTGATGTTTCTTCCTTCTCAACCTGCCTGTTGTTGTAATGTCAGCAGCTTCTGGTACTCAAGGGCACACTTTGGTTTCCTTACCTCCTCTCTCAGTGTCTGATGTTTCTTCCTTCTCAACCTGCCTGTTGCTGTAATGTCAGCAGCTTCTGGTACTCAAGGGCACACTTTGGTTTCCTTACCTCTCTCTGACTGTCTTATGTTTCTTCCTTCTCAACCTGCCTGTTGCTGTAATGTCAGCAGCTTCTGGTACTCAAGGGCACACTTTGGTTTCCTTACCTCCTCTCTCAGTGTCTGATGTTTCTTCCTTCTCAACCTGCCTGTTGTTGTAATGTCAGCAGCTTCCGATCTCAAGGGCACACTTTGGTTTCCTTACCTCCTTTCGCAGTGTCTGATGTTTCTTCCTTCTCAACTTGTCTGTTGTAATGTCAACAGCTTCTGGTACTCAAGGACACACTTTGGGTTTGTTCGTCCTCTCTGTGCGCCTGATGTTTCTTCCTTCTCAACTTGCCTGTTGTAATGTCAGCAGCTTCTGGTACTCAAGGGCACACTTTGGATTTGTTTCCTCCTGTCTGAGTGTCTGACGTTTCTTCCTTCTCAACCTGCCCATTCTTGTAACGTCAGCAGCTTCTTGTACTCAAGGACACACTTTGGGTTTGTTTCCTCCTCTCTTAGTGTCAGACGTTTCTTCTTTCTCAACTTGCCTGTTGTTATAATGTCAGCAGCTTCTTGTACTCATGGGCACACTTTGGGTTTGTTACCTTCTATCTGTGTGTCTGATGTTTCTTCCTTCTCATCCTGCCTGTTGTTGTAATGTCAGCAGCTTCTGGTACTCAAGGGCACACTTTGGTTTCCTTACTTCCTCTCTCTGTGTCTGATGATTCTTCCTTCTCAACTTGTCTGTTGTAATGTCAACAGCTTCTGGTACTCAAGGACACACTTTGGGTTTGTTACCTCCTCTCTGTGCGCCTGATGTTTCTTCCTTCTCAACTTGCCTGTTGTAATGTCAGCAGCTTCTGGTACTCAAGGGCACACTTTGGATTTGTTACCTCCTGTCTGAGTGTCTGACGTTTCTTCCTTCTCAACCTGCCCATTCTTGTAATGTCAGCAGCTTCTTGTACTCATGGGCACACTTTGGGTTTGTTACCTTCTCTCTGTGTGTCTGATGTTTCTTCCTTCTCAGCTTGTCTGTTCTTGTAACGTCAGCTGCTTCTGGTACTCAAGGACACACTTTGGGGTTTTTACCTCCTTTCTGTGTGTCGAATGTTTCTTCCTTCTCAACTTGCCTGTTGCTGTAATGTCAGCAGCTTCTGGTACTCAAGGACACACTAAGTTTGTTACATCCTCCCTGTGGGTCTGATGTTTCTTCCTTCTCAACCTGTCTGTTGTTGTAATATCAGCAGCTTCTGGTACTCAAGGACGCACTTTGGTTTTGTTACCTCCTCTCTAACATTTCTTCCTTCACAACCTATATGTTTCTGTAATGTCAGTAGCTTCTGGTCCTCAAGGACACACTTTGGGTTTGTTACCTTCTCTCTGTCTGACATTTCGTCCTTCTCAACTTGTCTGTTGTAATGTCAGCAGCTTCTGGTACTCAAGGGCACAGTTTGGTTTCCTTACGTCCTCTGTGTGTCTGATGTTTCTTCCTTCTCAACTTATCTGTTGTAATGTCAGCAGCTGCTGGTACTCAAGGACACACTTTGGTTTCTTTAGCTCATCTGTGTGTCTGATGTTTCTTCCTTCTCAACTTGTCTGTTATAATGTCAGCAGCTTCTGGTACTCAAGGGCACCCTTTGGTTGCTTTACCTCCTCTGTGTGTGTGATGTTTCTTCCTTCTCAACTTATCTGTTGTAATGTCAGCAGCTTTTGGTACTCAAGGGCGCACTTTGGTTTCTTTATCTCCTCTGTGTGTAATGTTTCTTACTTCTCAACTTATCTGTTGTAATGTCAGCAACTTCTGGTACTCAAGGACACACTTTGGTATCTTTACCTCCTCTGTGTGTCTGATGTTTCTTCCTTCTCAACTTATCTGTTGTAATGTCAGCAGTTTCTGGTACTGAAGGAGAAACTTTGGGTTTGTTACCTCCTCTCTGTCTGGCATTTGTTCTTTCTCAACGTATCTGTCGTAGTGTCACTAGCTTCTGGTACTCAAGGGCACACTTTGGTTTCTTTACCTCCTCTGTTTGTCTGATGTTAGTTCCTTCTCAGCTTTTCTTTTGCTGTAATGTCTGCAGCTTCTGGTACTCAGGGGCACAGTTTGGTTTCTTTACCTCCTCTGTGTGTCTGATGTTTCTTTCTTCTCAACTTGCCTGTTGCTTTAATGTCAGCAGCTTCTGGTACTCAAGGGCACACTTTGGGTTCTTTACTTCCTTTCTGTATGTCTGATGTTTCTTCCTTCTCAACCTGCCTGTTGCTTTAATGTCAGCAGCTTCTGGTACTCAAGATCACACTTTGGTTTCTTTACCTCCTTTCTGTATGTCTGATGTTTCTTCCTTCTCAACCTGCCTGTTGTTGTAATGTCAGCAGCTTCTGATACTCAAGGACACACTGGGTTTGTTACCTCCTCTCTGTGTGTCTGACGTTTCTTCCTTCTCAACTTGCCTTTTGCTGCAATGTCAGCAGCTTCTGGTAGTCAAGGACACACTGGGTTTGTTACCTCCTCTCTGTGTGTCTGATGTTTCTTCCTTCTCAACTTGCCTTTTGCTGCAATGTCAGTAGCTTCTGGTACTCAAGGGGACACTGGGTTTGTTAGCTGCTCTCTGAGTGTCTGATGTTTTTTCCTTTTCAACCTGTCTGTTGTTGTAATGTCAGCAGCTTCTGGTACTCAAGGGCACACTTTGGTTTCGTTACGTCCTCTGTATCTGATGTTTCTTCCTTCTCAACTTATCTGTTTTAATGTCAGCAGCTTCTGGTACTCAAGGACACACTTTGGTTTTTTAGCTCCTCTGTGTGTCTGATGTTTCTTGCTTCTCAACTTGTCTGTTGTAATGTCAGCAGCTGCTGGTACTCAAGGGCACCCTTTGGTTTCTTTACCTCCTCTGTGTGTCTGATGTTTCTTACTTCTCAACTTATCTGTTGTAATGTCAGCAGCTTCTGGTACTCAAGGACATACTTTGGTTTCTTTACCTCCTCTATGTGTCTGATGTTTCTTCCTTCTCAACTTATCTGTTGTAATGTCAGCAGTTTCTGGTACTCAAGGACAAACTTTGGGTTCGTTACCTCCTCTCTGTCTGGCATTTCTTCCTTCTCAACTTGTCTGTTGTAATGTCAGCAGCTTCTGGTACTCAAGGCCACACTTTGGTTTCTTTACCTCCTCTATGTGTCTGATGTTTCTTCCTTCTCAACTTATCTGAAGGGGTAATGTAAGCAGCTTCTGGTACTCAAGGGCACACTTTGGTTTCCTTAACTCTATCCGAGTGTCTGATGTTTCTTCCTTCTCAACTTGCCTGTTGCTGTAATGTCAGCAGCTTATGGTACTCAAGGACACACTACGTTGTTACATCCTCCCATAGGATCTGATGTTTCTTCCTTCTCAACCTGTCTGTTGTTGTAATGTCAGTAGCTTCTGGTACTCAAGGGCACACTTTGGTTTCCTTAACTCTATCCGAGTGTCTGATGTTTCTTCCTTCTCAACTTGCCTGTTGCTGTAATGTCAGCAGCTTATGGTACTCAAGGACACACTACGTTGTTACATCCTCCCATAGGATCTGATGTTTCTTCCTTCTCAACCTGTCTGTTGTTGTAATGTCAGTAGCTTCTGGTACTCAAGGACACACTTTGGGTTTGTTACCTTCTCTCTGTCTGACATTTCTTCCTTCTCAACTTGTCTGTTGTAATGTCAGCAGCTTCTGGTACTCAAGGGCACACTTTGGTTTCTTTACGTCCTCTGTGTGTCTGATGTTTCTTACTTCTCAACTTATCTGTTGTAATGTCAGCAGCTTCTGGTGCTCAAGGACACACTTTGGTTTCTTTACCTCCTCTGTGTGTCTGATGTTTCTTCCTTCTCAACTTATCTGTTGTAATGTCAGTAGTTTCTTGTACTCAAGGACAAACTTTGGGTTTGTTACCTCCTCTCTGTCTGGCATTTCTTCCTTCTCAACTTGTCTGTTGTAATGTCAGTAGCTTCTGGTACTCAAGGGCACACTTTGGTTTCTTTACCTCCTCTGTGTGTCTGATGTTTCTTCCTTCTCAACTTATCTGAAGGGGTAATGTCAGCAGCTTCTGGTACTCAAGGGCACACTTTGGTTTCCTTACCTCTCTTCGAGTGTCTGATGTTTCTTCCTTCTCAACCTGCCTGTTGTAATGTCAGCAGCTTCTGGTACTCAAGGGGACACTTTGGTTTCCTTACCTCCTCTGTGTGTTTGATGTTTCATCCTTCTCAGGTTGTCTGTTGCTGGAATGTTAGCAGCTTCTGGTACTCAAGGGCACACTTTGGTTTCCTTACCTCTCTCCGAGTGTCTGATGTTTCTTCCTTCTCAACTTGCCTGTTGTTGTAATGTCAGCATGTTTCTGGTACTCAAGGGCACACTTTGGTTTCCTTACCTCCTCTCTGAGTGTCTTATGTTTCTTCCTTCTCAACCTGCCTGTTGTTGTAATGTCAGCAGCTTCCGATCTCAAGGGCACACTTTGGTTTCCTTACCTCCTCTCTCAGTGTCTGATGTTTCTTCCTTCTCAACTTGTCTGTTGTAATGTCAACAGCTTCTGGTACTCAAGGACACACTTTGGGTTTGTTCCTCCTCTCTGTGCGCCTGATGTTTCTTCCTTCTCAACTTGCCTGTTGTAATGTCAGCAGCTTCTGGTACTCAAGGGCACACTTTGGATTTGTTTCCTCCTGTCTGAGTGTCTGACGTTTCTTCCTTCTCAACCTGCCCATTCTTGTAATGTCAGCAGCTTCTTGTACTCAAGGACACACTTTGGGTTTGTTTCCTCCTCTCTTAGTGTCAGACGTTTCTTCCTTCTCAACTTGCCTGTTGTTATAATGTCAGCAGCTTCTTGTAGTCATGGGCACACTTTGGGTTTGTTACCTTCTATCTGTGTGTCTGATGTTTCTTCCTTCTCAACCTGCCTGTTGTAATGTCAGCAGCTTCTGGTACTCAAGGGCACACTTTGGTTTCCTTACCTCCTCTCTCTGTGTCTGATGTTTCTTCCTTCTCAACTTGTCTGTTGTAATGTCAACAGCTTCTGGTACTCAAGGACACACTTTGGGTTTGTTACCTCCTCTCTGTGCGCCTGATGTTTCTTCCTTCTCAACTTGCCTGTTGTAATGTCAGCAGCTTCTGGTACTCAAGGGCACACTTTGGATTTGTTACCTCCTGTCTGAGTGTCTGACGTTTCTTCCTTCTCAACCTGCCCATTCTTGTAATGGTAGCAGCTTCTTGTACTCAAGGACACACTTTGGGTTTGTTTCCTCCTCTCTGAGTGTCAGACATTTCTTCCTTCTCAACTTGCCTGTTGTTATAATGTCAGCAGCTTCTTGTACTCATGGGCACACTTTGGGTTTGTTACCTTCTCTCTGTGTGTCTGATGTTTCTTCCTACTCAGCTTGTCTGTTCTTGTAACGTCAGCTGCTTCTGGTACTCAAGGACACACTTTGGGGTTTTTACCTCCTTTCTGTGTGTCGAATGTTTCTTCCTTCTCAACCTGCCTGTTGTTGTAATGTCAGCAGCTTCTGATACTCAAGGACACACTGGGTTTGTTACCTCCTCTCTCAGTGTCTGATGTTTCTTCCTTCTCAACTTGCCTGTTGCTGTAAGGTCAGCAGCTTCTGGTACTCAAGGACACACTAAGTTTGTTACATCCTCCCTGAGGGTCTGATGTTTCTTCCTTCTCAACCTGTCTGTTGTTGTAATGTCAGCAGCTTCTGGTACTCAAGGACGCACTTTGGTTTTGTTACCTCCTCTCTAACATTTCTTCCTTCACAACCTATATGTTTCTGTAATGTCAGTAGCTTCTGGTCCTCAAGGACACACTTTGGGTTTGTTACCTTCTCTCTGTCTGACATTTCGTCCTTCTCAACTTGTCTGTTGTAATGTCAGCAGCTTCTGGTACTCAAGGGCACAGTTTGGTTTCCTTATGTCCTCTGTGTGTCTGATGTTTCTTCCTTCTCAACTTGTCTGTTGTAATGTCAGCAGCTTCTGGTACTCAAGGACACACTTTGGTTTCTTTAGCTCATCTGTGTGTCTGATGTTTCTTCCTTCTCAACTTGTCTGTTGTAATGTCAGCAGCTTCTGGTACTCAAGGGCACCCTTTGGTTGCTTTATCTCCTCTGTGTGTGTGATGTTTCTTCCTTCTCAACTTATCTGTTGTAATGTCAGCAGCTTCTGGCACTCAAGGACACACTTTGGTATCTTTACCTCCTCTGTGTGTCTGATGTTTCTTCCTTCTCAACTTATCTGTTGTAATGTCAGCAGTTTCTGGTACTGAAGGAGAAACTTTGGGTTTGTTACCTCCTCTCTGTCTGGCATTTCTTCCTTCTCAACTTGTCTGTTGTAAAGTCAGCAGCTTCTGGTACTCAAGGGCACACTTTGGTTTCTTTACCTCGTCTGTGTGTCTGATGTTTCTTCCTTCTCAACTTATCTGAACTGGTAATGTCAGCAGCTTCTGGTACTCAAGGGCACACTTTGGTTTCCTTACCTCTCTCCGAGTGTCTGATGTTTCTTCCTTCTCAACCTGCCTGTTGTTGTAATGTCAGCAGCTTCTGGTACTCAAGGGCACACTTTGGTTTCCTTACCTCCTCTGTGTGTTTGATGTTTCATCCTTCTCAGGTTGTCTGTTGCTGGAATGTTAGCAGCTTCTGGTACTCAAGGGCACACTTTGATTTCCTTACCTCTCTCCGAGTGTCTGATGTTTCTTCCTTCTCAACCTGCCTGTTGTTGTAATGTCAGCAGTTTCTGGTACTCAAGGGCACACTTTGGTTTCCTTACCTCCTCTCTGAGTGTCTTATGTTTCTTCCTTCTCAACTTGCCTGTTGCTGTAATGTCAGCAGCTTCTGGTACTCAAGGACACACTTTGGTTTCCTTACCTCTCTCCGAGTGTCTGATGTTTCTTCCTTCTCAACTTGCCTGTTGTTGTAATGTCAGCATGTTTCTGGTACTCAAGGGCACACTTTGGTTTCCTTACCTCCTCTCTGACTGTCTTATGTTTCTTCCTTCTCAACCTGCCTGTTGCTGTAATGTCAGCAGCTTCTGGTACTCAAGGGCACACTTTGGTTTCCTTACCTCCTCTCTCAGTGTCTGATGTTTCTTCCTTCTCAACCTGCCTGTTGTTGTAATGTCAGCAGCTTCCGATCTCAAGGGCACACTTTGGTTTCCTTACCTCCTCTCTCAGTGTCTGATGTTTCTTCCTTCTCAACTTGTCTGTTGTAATGTCAACAGCTTCTGGTACTCAAGGACACACTTTGGGTTTGTTCCTCCTCTCTGTGCGCCTGATGTTTCTTCCTTCTCAACTTGCCTGTTGTAATGTCAGCAGCTTCTGGTACTCAAGGGCACACTTTGGATTTGTTTCCTCCTGTCTGAGTGTCTGACGTTTCTTCCTTCTCAACCTGCCCATTCTTGTAATGTCAGCAGCTTCTTGTACTCAAGGACACACTTTGGGTTTGTTTCCTCCTCTCTTAGTGTCAGACGTTTCTTCTTTCTCAACTTGCCTGTTGTTATAATGTCAGCAGCTTCTTGTACTCATGGGCACACTTTGGGTTTGTTACCTTCTATCTGTGTGTCTGATGTTTCTTCCTTCTCAACCTGCCTGTTGTTGTAATGTCAGCAGCTTCTGGTACTCAAGGGCACACTTTGGTTTCCTTACTTCCTCTCTCTGTGTCTGATGTTTCTTCCTTCTCAACTTGTCTGTTGTAATGTCAACAGCTTCTGGTACTCAAGGACACACTTTGGGTTTGTTACCTCCTCTCTGTGCGCCTGATGTTTCTTCCTTCTCAACTTGCCTGTTGTAATGTCAGCAGCTTCTGGTACTCAAGGGCACACTTTGGATTTGTTACCTCCTGTCTGAGTGTCTGACGTTTCTTCCTTCTCAACCTGCCCATTCTTGTAATGTCAGCAGCTTCTTGTACTAAAGGACACACTTTGGGTTTGTTTCCTCCTCTCTGAGTGTCAGACATTTCTTCCTTCTCAACTTGCCTGTTGTTATAATGTCAGCGGCTTCTTGTACTCATGGGCACACTTTGGGTTTGTTACCTTCTCTCTGTGTGTCTGATGTTTCTTCCTTCTCAGCTTGTCTGTTCTTGTAACGTCAGCTGCTTCTGGTACTCAAGGACACACTTTGGGGTTTTTACCTCCTTTCTGTGTGTCGAATGTTTCTTCCTTCTCAACTTGCCTGTTGCTGTAATGTCAGCAGCTTCTGGTACTCAAGGACACACTAAGTTTGTTACATCCTCCCTGTGGGTCTGATGTTTCTTCCTTCTCAACCTGTCTGTTGTTGTAATATCAGCAGCTTCTGGTACTCAAGGACGCACTTTGGTTTTGTTACCTCCTCTCTAACATTTCTTCCTTCACAACCTATATGTTTCTGTAATGTCAGTAGCTTCTGGTCCTCAAGGACACACTTTGGGTTTGTTACCTTCTCTCTGTCTGACATTTCGTCCTTCTCAACTTGTCTGTTGTAATGTCAGCAGCTTCTGGTACTCAAGGGCACAGTTTGGTTTCCTTACGTCCTCTGTGTGTCTGATGTTTCTTCCTTCTCAACTTATCTGTTGTAATGTCAGCAGCTGCTGGTACTCAAGGACACACTTTGGTTTCTTTAGCTCATCTGTGTGTCTGATGTTTCTTCCTTCTCAACTTGTCTGTTATAATGTCAGCAGCTTCTGGTACTCAAGGGCACCCTTTGGTTGCTTTACCTCCTCTGTGTGTGTGATGTTTCTTCCTTCTCAACTTATCTGTTGTAATGTCAGCAGCTTTTGGTACTCAAGGGCGCACTTTGGTTTCTTTATCTCCTCTGTGTGTAATGTTTCTTACTTCTCAACTTATCTGTGGTAATGTCAGCAACTTCTGGTACTCAAGGACACACTTTGGTATCTTTACCTCCTCTGTGTGTCTGATGTTTCTTCCTTCTCAACTTATCTGTTGTAATGTCAGCAGTTTCTGGTACTGAAGGAGAAACGTTGGGTTTGTTACCTCCTCTCTGTCTGGCATTTGTTCTTTCTCAACGTATCTGTCGTAGTGTCACTAGCTTCTGGTACTCAAGGGCACACTTTGGTTTCTTTACCTCCTCTGTGTGTCTGATGTTAGTTCCTTCTCAGCTTTTCTTTTGCTGTAATGTCTGCAGCTTCTGGTACTCAGGGGCACAGTTTGGTTTCTTTACCTCCTCTGTGTGTCTGATGTTTCTTTCTTCTCAACTTGCCTGTTGCTTTAATGTCAGCAGCTTCTGGTACTCAAGGGCACACTTTGGGTTCTTTACTTCGTTTCTGTATGTCTGATGTTTCTTCCTTCTCAACCTGCCTGTTGCTTTAATGTCAGCAGCTTCTGGTACTCAAGATCACACTTTGGTTTCTTTACCTCCTTTCTGTATGTCTGATGTTTCTTCCTTCTCAACCTGCCTGTTGTTGTAATGTCAGCAGCTTCTGATACTCAAGGACACACTGGGTTTGTTACCTCCTCTCTGTGTGTCTGACGTTTCTTCCTTCTCAACTTGCCTTTTGCTGCAATGTCAGCAGCTTCTGGTAGTCAAGGACACACTGGGTTTGTTACCTCCTCTCTGTGTGTCTGATGTTTCTTCCTTCTCAACTTGCCTTTTGCTGCAATGTCAGTAGCTTCTGGTACTCAAGGGGACACTGGGTTTGTTAGCTGCTCTCTGAGTGTCTGATGTTTTTTCCTTTTCAACCTGTCTGTTGTAATGTCAGCAGCTTCTGGTACTCAAGGGCACACTTTGGTTTCGTTACGTCCTCTGTATCTGATGTTTCTTCCTTCTCAACTTATCTGTTGTAATGTCAGCAGCTTCTGGTACTCAAGGACACACTTTGGTTTTTTAGCTCCTCTGTGTGTCTGATGTTTCTTGCTTCTCAACTTGTCTGTTGTAATGTCAGCAGCTGCTGGTACTCAAGGGCACCCTTTGGTTTCTTTACCTCCTCTGTGTGTCTGATGTTTCTTACTTCTCAACTTATCTGTTGTAATGTCAGCAGCTTCTGGTACTCAAGGACATACTTTGGTTTCTTTACCTCCTCTATGTGTCTGATGTTTCTTCCTTCTCAACTTATCTGTTGTAATGTCAGCAGTTTCTGGTACTCAAGGACAAACTTTGGGTTTGTTACCTCCTCTCTGTCTGGCATTGCTTCCTTCTCAACTTGTCTGTTGTAATGTCAGCAGCTTCTGGTACTCAAGGCCACACTTTGGTTTCTTTACCTCCTCTATGTGTCTGATGTTTCTTCCTTCTCAACTTATCTGAAGGGGTAATGTAAGCAGCTTCTGGTACTCAAGAGCACACTTTGGTTTCCTTAACTCTATCCGAGTGTCTGATGTTTCTTCCTTCTCAACTTGCCTGTTGCTGTAATGTCAGCAGCTTATGGTACTCAAGGACACACTACGTTGTTACATCCTCCCATAGGATCTGATGTTTCTTCCTTCTCAACCTGTCTGTTGTTGTAATGTCAGTAGCTTCTGGTACTCAAGGGCACACTTTGGTTTCCTTAACTCTATCCGAGTGTCTGATGTTTCTTCCTTCTCAACTTGCCTGTTGCTGTAATGTCAGCAGCTTATGGTACTCAAGGACACACTACGTTGTTACATCCTCCCATAGGATCTGATGTTTCTTCCTTCTCAACCTGTCTGTTGTTGTAATGTCAGTAGCTTCTGGTACTCAAGGATATAGTTTGGTTTCTTTACCTCCTCTATGTGTCTGATGTTTCTTACTTCTCAACTTATCTGTTGTAATGTCAGCAGCTTCTGGTACTCAAGGACATACTTTGGTTTCTTTACCTCCTCTATGTGTCTGATGTTTCTTACTTCTCAACTTATCTGTTGTAATGTCAGCAGCTTCTGGTGCTCAAGGACACACTTTGGTTTCTTTACCTCCTCTATGTGTCTGATGTTTCTTACTTCTCAACTTATCTGTTGTAATGTCAGCAGCTTCTGGTGCTCAAGGACACACTTTGGTTTCTTTACCTCCTCTATGTGTCTGATGTTTCTTACTTCTCAACTTATCTGTTGTAATGTCAGCAGCTTCTGGTGCTCAAGGACACACTTTGGTTTCTTTACCTCCTCTATGTGTCTGATGTTTCTTACTTCTCAACTTATCTGTTGTAATGTCAGTAGCTTCTGGTACTCAAGGGCACACTTTGGTTTCCTTAACTCTATCCGAGTGTCTGATGTTTCTTCCTTCTCAACCTGCCTGTTGCTGTAATGTCAGCAGCTTATGGTACTCAAGGACACACTACGTTGTTACATCCTCCCTGAGGATCTGATGTTTCTTCCTTCTCAACCTGTCTGTTGTTGTAATGTCAGTAGCTTCTGGTACTCAAGGACACACTTTGGGCTTGTTACCTTCTCTCTGTCTGACATTTCTTCCTTCTCAACTTGTCTGTTGTAATGTCAGCAGCTTCTGGTACTCAAGGGCACACTTTGGTTTCTTTACGTCCTCTGTGTGTCTGATGTTTCTTACTTCTCAACTTATCTGTTGTAATGTCAGAAGCTTCTGGTGCTCAAGGACACACTTTGGTTTCTTTACCTCCTCTGTGTGTCTGATGTTTCTTCCTTCTCAACTTATCTGTTGTAATGTCAGTAGTTTCTTGTACTCAAGGACAAACTTTGGGTTTGTTACCTCCTCTCTGTCTGGCATTTCTTCCTTCTCAACTTGTCTGTTGTAATGTCAGTAGCTTCTGGTACTCAAGGGCACACTTTGGTTTCTTTACCTCCTCTGTGTGTCTGATGTTTCTTCCTTCTCAACTTATCTGAAGGGGTAATGTCAGCAGCTTCTGGTACTCAAGGGCACACTTTGGTTTCCTTACCTCTCTTCGAGTGTCTGATGTTTCTTCCTTCTCAACCTGCCTGTTGTAATGTTAGCAGCTTCTGGTACTCAAGGGGACACTTTGGTTTCCTTACCTCCTCTGTGTGTTTGATGTTTCATCCTTCTCAGGTTGTCTGTTGCTGGAATGTTAGCAGCTTCTGGTACTCAAGGGCACACTTTGGTTTCCTTACCTCTCTCCGAGTGTCTGATGTTTCTTCCTTCTCAACTTGCCTGTTGTTGTAATGTCAGCATGTTTCTGGTACTCAAGGGCACACTTTGGTTTCCTTACCTCCTCTCTGAGTGTCTTATGTTTCTTCCTTCTCAACCTGCCTGTTGTTGTAATGTCAGCAGCTTCCGATCTCAAGGGCACACTTTGGTTTCCTTACCTCCTCTCTCAGTGTCTGATGTTTCTTCCTTCTCAACTTGTCTGTTGTAATGTCAACAGCTTCTGGTACTCAAGGACACACTTTGGGTTTGTTCCTCCTCTCTGTGCGCCTGATGTTTCTTCCTTCTCAACTTGCCTGTTGTAATGTCAGCAGCTTCTGGTACTCAAGGGCACACTTTGGATTTGTTTCCTCCTGTCTGAGTGTCTGACGTTTCTTCCTTCTCAACCTGCCCATTCTTGTAATGTCAGCAGCTTCTTGTACTCAAGGACACACTTTGGGTTTGTTTCCTCCTCTCTTAGTGTCAGACGTTTCTTCCTTCTCAACTTGCCTGTTGTTATAATGTCAGCAGCTTCTTGTAGTCATGGGCACACTTTGGGTTTGTTACCTTCTATCTGTGTGTCTGATGTTTCTTCCTTCTCAACCTGCCTGTTGTAATGTCAGCAGCTTCTGGTACTCAAGGGCACACTTTGGTTTCCTTACCTCCTCTCTCTGTGTCTGATGTTTCTTCCTTCTCAACTTGTCTGTTGTAATGTCAACAGCTTCTGGTACTCAAGGACACACTTTGGGTTTGTTACCTCCTCTCTGTGTGCCTGATGTTTCTTCCTTCTCAACTTGCCTGTTGTAATGTCAGCAGCTTCTGGTACTCAAGGGCACACTTTGGATTTGTTACCTCCTGTCTGAGTGTCTGACGTTTCTTCCTTCTCAACCTGCCCATTCTTGTAATGTCAGCAGCTTCTTGTACTCAAGGACACACTTTGGGTTTGTTTCCTCCTCTCTGAGTGTCAGACATTTCTTCCTTCTCAACTTGCCTGTTGTTATAATGTCAGCAGCTTCTTGTACTCATGGGCACACTTTGGGTTTGTTACCTTCTCTCTGTGTGTCTGATGTTTCTTCCTACTCAGCTTGTCTGTTCTTGTAACGTCAGCTGCTTCTGGTACTCAAGGACACACTTTGGGGTTTTTACCTCCTTTCTGTGTGTCGAATGTTTCTTCCTTCTCAACCTGCCTGTTGTTGTAATGTCAGCAGCTTCTGATACTCAAGGACACACTGGGTTTGTTACCTCCTCTCTCAGTGTCTGATGTTTCTTCCTTCTCAACTTGCCTGTTGCTGTAATGTCAGCAGCTTCTGGTACTCAAGGACACACTAAGTTTGTTACATCCTCCCTGAGGGTCTGATGTTTCTTCCTTCTCAACCTGTCTGTTGTTGTAATGTCAGCAGCTTCTGGTACTCAAGGACGCACTTTGGTTTTGTTACCTCCTCTCTAACATTTCTTCCTTCACAACCTATATGTTTCTGTAATGTCAGTAGCTTCTGGTCCTCAAGGACACACTTTGGGTTTGTTACCTTCTCTCTGTCTGACATTTCGTCCTTCTCAACTTGTCTGTTGTAATGTCAGCAGCTTCTGGTACTCAAGGGCACAGTTTGGTTTCCTTATGTCCTCTGTGTGTCTGATGTTTCTTCCTTCTCAACTTGTCTGTTGTAATGTCAGCAGCTTCTGGTACTCAAGGACACACTTTGGTTTCTTTAGCTCATCTGTGTGTCTGATGTTTCTTCCTTCTCAACTTGTCTGTTGTAATGTCAGCAGCTTCTGGTACTCAAGGGCACCCTTTGGTTGCTTTATCTCCTCTGTGTGTGTGATGTTTCTTCCTTCTCAACTTATCTGTTGTAATGTCAGCAGCTTCTGGTACTCAAGGACACACTTTGGTATCTTTACCTCCTCTGTGTGTCTGATGTTTCTTCCTTCTCAACTTATCTGTTGTAATGTCAGCAGTTTCTGGTACTGAAGGAGAAACTTTGGGTTTGTTACCTCCTCTCTGTCTGGCATTTCTTCCTTCTCAACTTGTCTGTTGTAAAGTCAGCAGGTTCTGGTACTCAAGGGCACACTTTGGTTTCTTTACCTCGTCTGTGTGTCTGATGTTTCTTCCTTCTCAACTTATCTGAACTGGTAATGTCAGCAGCTTCTGGTACTCAAGGGCACACTTTGGTTTCCTTACCTCTCTCCGAGTGTCTGATGTTTCTTCCTTCTCAACCTGCCTGTTGTTGTAATGTCAGCAGCTTCTGGTACTCAAGGGCACACTTTGGTTTCCTTACCTCCTCTGTGTGTTTGATGTTTCATCCTTCTCAGGTTGTCTGTTGCTGGAATGTTAGCAGCTTCTGGTACTCAAGGGCACACTTTGATTTCCTTACCTCTCTCCGAGTGTCTGATGTTTCTTCCTTCTCAACCTGCCTGTTGTTGTAATGTCAGCAGTTTCTGGTACTCAAGGGCACACTTTGATTTCCTTACCTCCTCTCTGAGTGTCTTATGTTTCTTCCTTCTCAACTTGCCTGTTGCTGTAATGTCAGCAGCTTCTGGAACTCAAGGACACACTTTATTTTCCTTACCTCCTCTCTCAGTGTGTGATGTTTCTTCCTTCTCAACCTGCCTGTTGTTGTAATGTCAGCAGCTTCCGATCTCAAGGGCACACTGGGTTTGTTACCTCCTCTCTGAGTGTCTGGTGTTTCTTCCTTCTCAACCTGTCTGTTGTTGTAATGTCAGCAGCTTCTGATACTCAAGGACACACTGGGTTTGTTACCTGCTCTCTCAGTGTCTCATGTTTCTTCCTTCTCAACTTTCCTGTTGCTGTAATGTCAGCAGCTTCTGGTACTCAAGGACACACTATGTTTGTTACATCCTCCCTGAGGGTCTGATGTTTCTTCCTTCTCAACCTGTCTGTTGTTGTAATGTCAGCAGCTTCTGGTACTCAAGGACGCACTTTGGTTTTGTTACCTTCTCTCTAACATTTCTTCCTTCACAACTTATATGTTTCTGTAATGTCAGTAGCTTCTGGTACTCAAGGACACACTTTGGGTTTGTTACCTTCTCTCTGTCTGACATTTCTTCCTTCTCAACTTGTCTGTTGTAATGTCAGCAGCTTCTGGTACTCAAGGGCACACTTTGGTTTCTTTACGTCCTCTGTGTGTCTGCTGTTTCTTCCTTCTCAACTTATCTGTTGTAATGTCAGGAGCTTCTGGTACTCAAGGACACACTTTGGTTTCTTTAGCTCCTCTGTGTGTCTGATGTTTCTTCCTTCTCAACTTGTCTGTTGTAATGTCAGCAGCTTCTGGTACTCAAGGGCGCACTTTGGTTTCTTTACCTCCTCTGTGTGTCTGATGTTTCTTACTTCTCAACTTATCTGTTGTAATGTCAGCAGCTTCTGGTACTCAAGGACACACTTTGGTTTCTGTACCTCCTCTGTGTGTCTGATGTTTCTTCCTTCTCAACTTATCTGTTGTAATGTCAGTAGTTTCTGGTACTCAAGGACTAACTTTGGGTTTGTTACCTCCTCTCTGTCTGGCATTTCTTCTTTCTCAACTTGTTTGTTGTAATGTCAGCAGCTTCTGGTACTCAAGGGCACACTTTGGTTTCTTTACCTCCTCTGTGTGTCTGATGTTTCTTCCTTCTCAACTTATCTGAAGCGGTAATGTCAGCAGCTTCTGGTACTCAAGGGCACACTTTGGTTTCTTTACCTCCTCTGTGTTTCTGATGTTAGTTCCTTCTCAGCTTGTCTTTTGCTGTAATGTCAGCAGCCTCTGGTACTCAAGGGCACACTTTGGTTTCTTTACCTCCTCTGTGTGTCTGATGTTTCTTCCTTCTCAACTTGCCTGTTGTTGTAATGTCAGCAGCTTCTGGTACTCAAGGGCACACTTTGGTTTCTTTACCTCCTTTCTGTGTGTCTGATGTTTCTTCCTTCTCAACCTGCCTGTTGTTGTAATGTCAGCAGCTTCTGGTACTCAAGGGCACACTTTGGTTTCCTTACCTCTCTCCGAGTGTCTGATGTTTCTTCCTTCTCAACATGCCTGTTGTTGTAATGTGAGCAGCTTTTGATCTCAAGGGCACACTGGGTTTGTTACATCCTCCCTGAGGGTCTGATGTTTCTTCCTTCTCAACCTGTCTATTGTTGTAATGTCAGTCGCTTCTGGTACTCAAGGACACACCTTGGGTTTGTTACCTTCTCTCTGTCTGACATTTCTTCCTTCTCAACTTATCTGTTGTAATGTCAGCAGCTTCTGGTACTCAAGGGCACACTTTGGTTTCTTTACCTCCTCTGTGTGTCTGATGTTTCCTCCTTCTCAACTTATCTGAACTGGTAATATCAGTAGCTTCTGGTACTCAAGGGCACACTTTGGTATCCTTACCTCTCTCCGAGTGTCTGATGTTTCTTCGTTCTCAACCTGCCTGTTGTTGTAATGTCAGCAGTTTCTGGTACTCAAGGGCACACTTTGGTTTCCTTACCTCCTCTCTGAGTGTCTTATGTTTCTTCCTTCTCAACTTGCCTGTTGCTGTAATGTCAGCAGTTTCTGGTACTCAAGGGCACACTTTGGTTTCCTTACCTCCTCTCTCAGTGTCTGATGTTTCTTCCTTCTCAACTTGTCTGTTGTAATGTCAACAGCTTCTGGTACTCAAGGACACACTTTGGGTTTGTTACCTCCTCTCTGTCTGGCATTTGTTCTTTCTCAACGTATCTGTCGTAGTGTCACTAGCTTCTGGTACTCAAGGGCACACTTTGGTTTCTTTACCTCCTCTGTGTGTCTGATGTTGGTTCCTTCTCAGCTTTTCTTTTGCTGTAATATCTGCAGCTTCTGGTACTCAGGGGCACAGTTTGGTTTCTTTACCTCCTCTGTGTGTCTGATGTTTCTTTCTTCTCAACTTGCCTGTTGCTGTAATGTCAGCAGCTTCTGGTACTCAAGGGCACACTTTGGTTTCTTTACCTCCTTTCTGTATGTCTGATGTTTCTTCCTTCTCAACCTGCCTGTTGTTGTAATGTCAGCAGCTTCTGATACTCAAGGACACACTGGGTTTGTTACCTCCTCTCTGTGTGTCTGACGTTTCTTCCTTCTCAACTTGCGTTTTGCTGCAATGTCAGCAGCTTCTGGTGGTCAAGGACACACTGGGTTTTTTACCTCCTCTCTGTGTGTCTGATGTTTCTGCCTTCTCAACTTGCCTTTTGCTGCAATGTCAGTAGCTTCTGGTACTCAAGGGCACACTGGGTTTGTTAGCTGCTCTCTGAGTGTCTGATGTTTTTTCCTTTTCAACCTGTCTGTTGTTGTAATGTCAGCAGCTTCTGATACTTAAGGACACACTGGGTTTGTTACCTCCTCTCTGAGTGTCTGATGTTTCTTTCTTCTCAACCGGTCTTTTCTTGTAATGTCAGCAGCTTCTGGTACTCAAGGACACACTTTGGGTTTGTTACCTTCTCTCTGTCTGACAGTTCTTCCTTCTCAACTTGTCTGTTGTAATGTCAGCAGCTTCTGGTACTCAAGGGCACACTTTGGTTTCGTTACGTCCTCTGTGTCTGATGTTTCTTCCTTCTCAACTTATCTGTTGTAATGTCAGCAGCTTCTGGTACTCAAGGACACACTTTGGTTTTTTAGCTCCTCTGTGTGTCTGATGTTTCTTGCTTCTCAACTTGTCTGTTGTAATGTCAGCAGCTGCTGGTACTCAAGGGCACCCTTTGGTTGCTTTACCTCCTCTGTGTGTGTGATGTTTCTTCCTTGTAACTTACCTGTTGTAATGTCAGCAGCTTCTGTTACTCAAGGACATACTTTGGGGTTGTTACCTTCTCTCTGTCTGACATTTCTTCCTTCTCAACTTGTCTGTTGTAATGTCAGCAGCTTCTGGTACTCAAGGGCACACTTTGGTTTCTTTACATCCTCTGTGTGTCTGATGTTTCTTACTTCTCAACTTATCTGTTGTAATGTCAGCAGCTTCTGGTGCTCAAGGACACACTTTGGTTTCTTTACCTCCTCTGTGTGTCTGATGTTTCTTCCTTCTCAACTTATCTGTTGTAATCTCAGTAGTTTCTTGTACTCAAGGACAAACTTTGGGTTTGTTACCTCCTCTCTGTCTGGCATTTCTTCCTTCTCAACTTGTCTGTTGTAATGTCAGCAGCTTCTGGTACTCAAGGGCACACTTTGGTTTCTTTACCTCCTCTGTGTGTCTGATGTTTCTTCCTTCTCAACTTATCTGAAGGGGTAATGTCAGCAGCTTCTGGTACTCAAGGGCACACTTTGGTTTCCTTACCTCTCTCCGAGTGTCTGATGTATCTTCCTTCTCAACCTGCCTGTTGTTGTAATGTCAGCAGCTTCTGGTACTCAAGGGGACACTTTGGTTTCCTTACCTCCTCTGTGTGTCTGATGTTTCTTCCTTCTCAACTTATCTGTTGTAATGTCAGCAGCTTCTGGTACTCAAGGGCACACTTTGGTTTCCTTACCTCCTCTCTGAGTGTCTTATGTTTCTTCCTTCTCAACCTGCCTGTTGCTGTAATGTCAGCAGCTTCTGGTACTCAAGGGCACACTTTGGTTTCCTTACCTCCTCTCTCAGTGTCTGATGTTTCTTCGTTCTCAACCTGCCTGTTGTTGTAATGTCAGCAGCTTCCTATCTCAAGGGCACACTTTGGTTTCCTTACCTCCTCTCTCAGTGTCTGATGTTTCTTCCTTCTCAACTTGTCTGTTGTAATGTCAACAGCTTCTGGTACTCAAGGACACACTTTGGGTTTGTTCCTCCTCTCTGTGCGCCTGATGTTTCTTCCTTCTCAACTTGCCTGTTGTAATGTCAGCAGCTTCTGGTACTCAAGGGCACACTTTGGATTTGTTTGCTCCTGTCTGAGTGTCTGACGTTTCTTCCTTCTCAACCTGCCCATTCTTGTAATGTCAGCAGCTTCTTGTACTCAAGGACATACTTTGGGTTTGTTTCCTCCTCTCTTAGTGTCAGACGTTTCTTCCTTCTCAACTTGCCTGTTGTTATAATGTCAGCAGCTTCTTGTACTCATGGGCACACTTTGGGTTTGTTACCTTCTATCTGTGTGTCTGATGTTTCTTCCTTCTCAACCTGCCTGTTTTTGTAATGTCAGCAGCTTCTGGTACTCAAGGGCACACTTTGGTTTCCTTACCTCCTCTCTCTGTGTCTGATGTTTCTTCCTTCTCATCTTGTCTGTTGTAATGTCAACAGCTTCTGGTACTCAAGGACACACTTTGGGTTTGTTACCTCCTCTCTGTGCGCCTGATGTTTCTTCCTTCTCAACTTGCCTGTTGTAATGTCAGCAGCTTCTGGTACTCAAGGGCACACTTTGGATTTGTTACCTCCTGTCTGAGTGTCTGACGTTTCTTCCTTCTCAACCTGCCCATTCTTGTAATGTCAGCAGCTTCTTGTACTCAAGGACACACTTTGGGTTTGTTTCCTCCTCTCTGAGTGTCAGACATTTCTTCCTTCTCAACTTGCTTGTTGTTATGTCAGTAGCTTCTTGTACTCATGGGCACACCTTGGGTTTGTTACCTTCTCTCTGTGTGTCTGATGTTTCTTCCTTCTCAGCTTGTCTGTTCTTGTAACGTCAGCTGCTTCTGGTACTCAAGGACACACTTTGGGGTTTTTACCTCCTTTCTGTGTGTCGAATGTTTCTTCCTTCTCAACCTGCCTGTTGTTGTAATGTCAGCAGCTTCTGATACTCAAGGACACACTGGGTTTGTTACCTCCTCTCTCAGTGTCTGATGTTTCTTCCTTCTCAACTTGCCTGTTGCTGTAATGTCAGCAGCTTCTGGTACTCAAGGACACACTAAGTTTGTTACATCCTCCCTGAGGGTCTGATGTTTCTTCCTTCTCAACCTGTCTGTTGTTGTAATGTCAGCAGCTTCTGGTACTCAAGGACGCACTTTGGTTTTGTTACCTCCTCTCTAACATTTCTTCCTTCACAACCTATATGTTTCTGTAATGTCAGTAGCTTCTGGTCCTCAAGGACACACTTTGGGTTTGTTACCTTCTCTCTGTCTGACTTTTCGTCCTTCTCAACTTGTCTGTTGTAATGTCAGCAGCTTCTGGTAATCAAGGGCACAGTTTGGTTTCCTTACGTCCTCTGTGTGTCTGATGTTTCTTCCTTCTCAACTTATCTGTTGTAATGTCAGCAGCTTCTGGTACTCAAGGACACACTTTGGTTTCTTTAGCTCATCTGTGTGTCTGATGATTCTTCCTTCTCAACTTGTCTGTTGTAATGTCAGCAGCTTCTGGTACTCAAGGGCACCCTTTGGTTGCTTTACCTCCTCTGTGTGTGTGATGTTTCTTCCTTCTCAACTTATCTGTTGTAATGTCAGCAGCTTCTGGTACTCAAGGACACACTTTGGTTTCTTTATCTCCTCTGTGTGTAATGTTTCTTACTTCTCAACTTATCTGTTGTAATGTCAGCAGCTTCTGGTACTCAAGGACACACTTTGGTTGCTTTACCTCCTCTGTGTGTGTGATGTTTCTTCCTTCTCAACTTATCTGTTGTAATGTCAGCAGCTTCTGGTACTCAAGGGCACCCTTTGGTTGCTTTACCTCCTCTGTGTGTGTGATGTTTCTTCCTTCTCAACTTATCTGTTGTAATGTCAGCAGCTTTTGGTACTCAAGGGCGCACTTTGGTTTCTTTATCTCCTCTGTGTGTAATGTTTCTTACTTCTCAACTTATCTGTTGTAATGTCAGCAGCTTCTGGTACTCAAGGACACACTTTGGTATCTTTACCTCCTCTGTGTGTCTGATGTTTCTTCCTTCTCAACTTATCTGTTGTAATGTCAGCAGTTTCTGGTACTGAAGGAGAAACTTTGGGTTTGTTATCTCCTCTCTGTCTGGCATTTCTTCCTTCTCAACTTGTCTGTTGTAAAGTCAGCAGCTTCTGGTACTCAAGGGCACACTTTGGTTTCTTTACCTCCTCTGTGTGTCTGATGTTTCTTCCTTCTCAACTTATCTGAACTGGTAATGTCAGCAGCTTCTGGTACTCAAGGGCACACTTTGGTTTCCTTACCTCTCTCCGAGTGTCTGATGTTTCTTCCTTCTCAACCTGCCTGTTGTTGTAATGTCAGCAGCTTCTGGTACTCAAGGGCACACTTTGGTTTCCTTACCTCCTCTGTGTGTTTGATGTTTCATCCTTCTCAGGTTGTCTGTTGCTGGAATGTTAGCAGCTTCTGGTACTCAAGGGCACACTTTGATTTCCTTACCTCTCTCCGAGTGTCTGATGTTTCTTCCTTCTCAACCTGCCTGTTGTTGTAATGTCAGCAGTTTCTGGTACTCAAGGGCACACTTTGGTTTCCTTACCTCCTCTCTGAGTGTCTTATGTTTCTTCCTTCTCAACCTGCCTGTTGCTGTAATGTCAGCAGCTTCTGGTACTCAAGGGCACACTTTGGTTTCCTTACCTCCTCTCTCAGTGTCTGATGTTTCTTCCTTCTCAACTTGCCTGTTGTAATGTCAACAGCTTCTGGTACTCAAGGGCACACTTTGGTTTCCTTACCTCCTCTCTCAGTGTCTGATGTTTCTTCCTTCTCAACCTGCCCTTTGTTGTAATGTCAGCAGCTTCCGATCTCAAGGGCACACTGGGTTTGTTACCTCCTCTCTGAGTGTCTGGTGTTTCTTCCTTCTCAACCTCTCTGTTGTTGAATTGTCAGCAGCTTCTGATACTCAAGGACACACTGGGTTTGTTACCTGCTCTCTCAGTGTCTGATTTTTCTTCCTTCTCAACTTGCCTGTTGCTGTAATGTCAGCAGCTTCTGGTACTCAAGGACACACTATGTTTGTTACATCCTCCCTGAGGGTCTGATGTTTCTTCCTTCTCAACCTGTCTGTTGTTGTAATGTCAGCAGCTTCTGGTACTCAAGGACGCACTTTGGTTTTGTTACCTTCTCTCTAACATTTCTTCCTTCACAACTTATATGTTTCTGTAATGTCAGTAGCTTCTGGTACTCAAGGACACACTTTGGGTTTGTTACCTTCTCTCTGTCTGACATTTCTTCCTTGTCAACTTGTCTGTTGTAATGTCAGCAGCTTCTGGTACTCAAGGGCACACTTTGGTTTCTTTACGTCCTCTGTGTGTCTGCTGTTTCTTCCTTCTCAACTTATCTGTTGTAATGTCAGGAGCTTCTGGTATTCAAGGACACACTTTGGGTTCTTTAGCTCCTCTGTGTGTCTGATGTTTCTTCCTTCTCAACTTATCTGTTGTAATGTCAGTAGTTTCTGGTACTCAAGGACTAACTTTGGGTTTGTTACCTCCTCTCTGTCTGGCATTTCCTCTTTCTCAACTTGTTTGTTGTAATGTCAGCAGCTTCTGGTACTCAAGGGCACACTTTGGTTTCTTTACCTCCTCTGTGTGTCTGATGTTTCTTCCTTCTCAACTTATCTGAAGGGGTAATGTCAGCAGCTTCTGGTACTCAAGGGCACACTTTGGTTACCTTACCTCTCTCCGAGTGTCTGATGTTTCTTCCTTCTCAACCTGCCTGTTGTTGTAATGGCAGCAGCTTCTGGTACTCAAGGGCACACTTTGGTTTCCTTACCTCTCTCCGAGTGTCCGATGTTTCTTCCTTCTCAACCTGCCTGTTGTTGTAATGTCAGCAGCTTCTGGTACTCAAGGGCACACTTTGGTTTCCTTACCTCTCTCCGAGTGTCTGATGTTTCTTCCTTCTCAACCTGCCTGTTGTTGTAATGTCAGCAGCTTCTGGTACTCAAGGGCACACTTTGGTTTCCTTACCTCTCTCCGAGTGTCTGATGTTTCTTCCTTCTCAACCTGCCTGTTGTTGTAATGTCAGCAGCTTCTGGTACTCAAGGGCACACTTTGGTTTCCTTACCTCCTCTGTGTGTTTGATGTTTCATCCTTCTCAGGTTGTCTGTTGCTGGAATGTTAGCAGCTTCTGGTACTCAAGGGCACACTTTGGTTTCCTTACCTCTCTCCGAGTGTCTGATGTTTCTTCCTTCTCAACCTGCCCGTTGTAATGGCAGCAGTTTCTGGTACTCAAGGGCACACTTTGGTTTCCTTACCTCCTCTCTGAGTGTCTTATGTTTCTTTCTTCTCAACTTGCCTGTTGCTGTAATGTCAGCAGCTTCTGGTACTCATGGGCACACTTTGATTTCCTTACCTCCTCTCTGAGTGTCTGATGTTTCATCCTTCTCAACTTGTCTGTTGTAATGTCAACAGCTTCTGGTACTCAAGGACACACTTTGGATTTGTTACCTCCTCTCTGTGCGCCTGATGTTTCTTCCTTCTCAACTTGCCTGTTGTAATGTCAGCAGCTTCTGGTACTCAAGGGCACACTTTGTATTTGTTACCTCCTGTCTGAGTGTCTGACGTTTCTTCCTTCTCAACCTGCCCATTCTTGTAATGTCAGCAGCTTCTTGTACTCAAGGACACACTTTGGGTTTGTTTCCTCCTCTCTGAGTGTCAGACGTTTCTTCCTTCTCAACTTGCCTAGTGTTATAATGTCAGCAGCTTCTTGTACTCATGGGCACACTTTGGGTTTGTTACCTTCTCTCTGTGTGTCTTATGTTTCTTTCTTCTCAGCTTGTCTGCTCTTGTAACGTCAGCTGCTTCTGGTACTCAAGGACACACTTTGGGGTTTTTACCTCTTTCTGTGTGTCGAATGTTTCTTTCTTCTCAACCTGCCTGTTGTAATGACAGCAGCTTCTGATACTCAAGGACACACGGGGTTTGTTACCTCCTCTCTCAGTGTCTGATGTTTCTTCCTTCTCAACTTGCCTGTTGCTGTAATGTCAGCAGCTTCTGGTACTCAAGGACACACTTTGGGTTTGTTACCTCCTCTCTGTGCGCCTGATATTTCTTCCTTCTCAACTTGCCTGTTGTAATGTCAGCAGCTTCTGGTACTCAAGTGCACACTTTGGATTTGTTACCTCCTGTCTGAGTGTCTGACGTTTCTTCCTTCTCAACCTGCCCAATCTTGTAATGTCAGCAGCTTCTTGTACTCAAGGACACACTTTGGGTTTGTTTCCTCCTCTCTGAGTGTCTGATGTTTCTTCCTTCTCAACTTGCCTTTTGCTGCAATGTCAGTAGCTTCTGGTACTCAAGGGCACACTGGGTTTGTTAGCTCCTCCTTGAGTGTCTGATTTTTCTTCCTTTTCAACCTGTCTGTTGTTGTTATGTCAGCAGCTTCTGATACTTAAGGACACACTGGGTTTGTTACCTCCTCTCTGAGTGTCTGATGTTTCTTTCTTCTCAACGTGTCTTTTCTTGTAATGTCAGCAGCTTCTGGTACTCAAGGACACACTGGGTTTGTTACCTCCTCTCTGTGTCTGATGTTTCTTCCTTCTCAACTTGCCCGTTGCTGTAATGTCAGCAGGTTCTGGTACTCAAGGACACACTACATTTGTTACATCCTCTCTGAGGGTCTGATGTTTCTTCCTTCTCAAGCTGTCTGTTGTTCTAATGTCAGCAGTTTCTGGTACTCAAGGACACACTGGGTTTGTTACCTCCTCTCTGAGTGTCTGATGTTTCTTCCTTCTCAACCTGTCTGTTGTTGTAATGTCAGCATTTTCTGATAGTCAAGGGCACACTGGGTTTGTTAATTCCTCTCTGAGTGTCTGATGTTTCTTCCTTCTCAACCTGTCTGTTGTAATGTCAGCAGTTTCTGATACTCATGGACACACTGGGTTTGTTACCTCCTCTCTGACTGTCTGATGTTTCTTCTTTCTCAACCTGTCTGTTGTAATGTCCGCAGCTTCTGATACTCATGGACACACTGGGTTTGTTACCTCCTCTCTGAGTGTCTGATGTTTCTTCCTTCTCAACCTGTCTGTTGTTGTAATGTCAGCAGCTTCTAGTACTCAAGGACACACTGGGTTTATTACCTCCTCTCTCAGTGTCTGATGTTTCATCCTTCTCAACCTGTCTGTTGTTGTAATGTCAGCAGCTTCTGATACTCAAGGACACACTGGGTTTGTTACCTCCTCTCTGAGTGTCTGATGTTTCTTCCTTTTCAACTTGTCTGTTGCTGTAATGTCAGCAGCTTGTAATACTCAAGGACACACTGGGTTTGTTACCTCCTCTCTGAGTGTCTGATGTTTCTTCCTTTTCAACTTGTCTGTAGTAATGTCAGCAGCTTCTGATACTCAAGGGCACACTGGGTTTGTTACCTGCTCTCTGAGTGTCTGATGTTTTCCCTTCTCAACCTGTCTGTTGTTGTAATGTCAGCAGCTTGTAATACTCAAGGACACACTGGGTTTGTTACCTCCTCTCTGTGTGTCTGACGTTTCTTCCTTCTCAACTTGCCTTTTGCTGCAATGTCAGCAGCTTCTGGTACTCAAGGACACACTGGGTTTGTTACCTCCTCTCTGTGTGTCTGATGTTTTCCCTTCTCATCCTGTCTGTTGTAATGTCAACAGCTTCTGATACTCAAGGACACACTGGGTTTGTTACCTCCTCTCTGAGTGTCTGATGTTTTCCCTTCTCAACCTGTGTGGTTAATGTCAGCAGCTTCTAATACTCAAGGACACACTGGGTTTGTTACCTCCTCTCTGAGTGTCTGATGTTTCTTCCTTCTCATCCTGTCTGTTGTAATGTCAACAGCTTCTGATACTCAAGGACACACTGGGTTTGTTACCTCCTCTCTGTGTGTCTGATGTTTTCCCTTCTCATCCTGTCTGTTGTAATGTCAACAGCTTCTGATACTCAAGGACACACTGGGTTTGTTACCTCCTCTCTGAGTGTCTGATGTTTTCCCTTCTCATCCTGTCTGTTGTAATGTCAACAGCTTCTGATACTCAAGGACACACTGGGTTTGTTACCTCCTCTCTGTGTGTCTGATGTTTTCCCTTCTCATCCTGTCTGTTGTAATGTCAACAGCTTCTGATACTCAAGGACACACTGGGTTTGTTACCTCCTCTCTGAGTGTCTGATGTTTTCCCTTCTCATCCTGTCTGTTGTAATGTCAACAGCTTCTGATACTCAAGGACACACTGGGTTTGTTACCTCCTCTCTGAGTGTCTGATGTTTTCCCTTCTCAACCTGTGTGGTTAATGTCAGCAGCTTCTGATACTCAAGGACACACTGGGTTTGTTACCTCCTCTCTGAGTGTCTGATGTTTCTTCCTTCTCAACTTGCCTTTTGCTGCAATGTCAACAGCTTCTGGTACTCAAGGACACACTGGGTTTGTTACCTCCTCTCTGTGTGTCTGACGTTTCTTCCTTCTCAACCTGTGTGGTTAATGTCAGCAGCTTCTAATACTCAAGGACACACTGGGTTTGTTACCTCCTCTCTGAGTGTCTGATGTTTTCCCTTCTCAACCTGTGTGGTTAATGTCAGCAGCTTCTAATACTCAAGGACACACTGGGTTTGTTACCTCCTCTCTGAGTGTCTGATGTTTCTTCCTTCTCAACTTGCCTTTTGCTGCAATGTCAACAGCTTCTGGTACTCAAGGACACACTGGGTTTGTTACCTCCTCTCTGAGTGTCTGATGTTTCTTCCTTCTCAACTTGCCTTTTGCTGCAATGTCAACAGCTTCTGGTACTCAAGGACACACTGGGTTTGTTACCTCCTCTCTGTGTGTCTGATGTTTCTTCCTTCTCAACTTGCCTTTTGCTGCAATGTCAACAGCTTCTGGTACTCAAGGACACACTGGGTTTGTTACCTCCTCTCTGAGTGTCTGATGTTTTCCCTTCTCAACCTGTCTGTTGTTGTAATGTCAGCAGCTTCTGATACTCAAGGACACACTGGGTTTCCTTACCTCCTCTCTGAGTGTCTGACGTTTCTTCCTTCTCAACTTGCCTGTTGCTGTAATGTCAGCAGCTTCTGATACTCAAGGACACACTGGGTTTGTTACCTCCTCTCTGAGTGTCTGATGTTTCTTCCTTCTCAACTTGCCTGTTGCTGTAATGTCAGCAGCTTCTGATACTCAAGGGCACACTGGGTTTGTTACCTCCTCTCTGAGTGTCGGATGTTTCTTCCTTCTCAACTTGCCTTTTGCTGCAATGTCAGCAGCTTCTGATACTCAAGGGCACACTTTGGGTTTGTTACCTCCTCTCTGAGTGTCTGATGTTTCTTCCTTCTCAACCTGCCTGTTTTTGTAATGTCAGCAGCTTCTGGTACTCAAGGGCACACTTTGGTTTCCTTACCTCCTCTCTCTGTGTCTGATGTTTCTTCCTTCTCATCTTGTCTGTTGTAATGTCAACAGCTTCTGGTACTCAAGGACACACTTTGGGTTTGTTACCTCCTCTCTGTGCGCCTGATGTTTCTTCCTTCTCAACTTGCCTGTTGTAATGTCAGCAGCTTCTGGTACTCAAGGGCACACTTTGGATTTGTTACCTCCTGTCTGAGTGTCTGACGTTTCTTCCTTCTCAACCTGCCCATTCTTGTAATGTCAGCAGCTTCTTGTACTCAAGGACACACTTTGGGTTTGTTTCCTCCTCTCTGAGTGTCAGACATTTCTTCCTTCTCAACTTGCTTGTTGTTATGTCAGTAGCTTCTTGTACTCATGGGCACACCTTGGGTTTGTTACCTTCTCTCTGTGTGTCTGATGTTTCTTCCTTCTCAGCTTGTCTGTTCTTGTAACGTCAGCTGCTTCTGGTACTCAAGGACACACTTTGGGGTTTTTACCTCCTTTCTGTGTGTCGAATGTTTCTTCCTTCTCAACCTGCCTGTTGTTGTAATGTCAGCAGCTTCTGATACTCAAGGACACACTGGGTTTGTTACCTCCTCTCTCAGTGTCTGATGTTTCTTCCTTCTCAACTTGCCTGTTGCTGTAATGTCAGCAGCTTCTGGTACTCAAGGACACACTAAGTTTGTTACATCCTCCCTGAGGGTCTGATGTTTCTTCCTTCTCAACCTGTCTGTTGTTGTAATGTCAGCAGCTTCTGGTACTCAAGGACGCACTTTGGTTTTGTTACCTCCTCTCTAACATTTCTTCCTTCACAACCTATATGTTTCTGTAATGTCAGTAGCTTCTGGTCCTCAAGGACACACTTTGGGTTTGTTACCTTCTCTCTGTCTGACTTTTCGTCCTTCTCAACTTGTCTGTTGTAATGTCAGCAGCTTCTGGTAATCAAGGGCACAGTTTGGTTTCCTTACGTCCTCTGTGTGTCTGATGTTTCTTCCTTCTCAACTTATCTGTTGTAATGTCAGCAGCTTCTGGTACTCAAGGACACACTTTGGTTTCTTTAGCTCATCTGTGTGTCTGATGATTCTTCCTTCTCAACTTGTCTGTTGTAATGTCAGCAGCTTCTGGTACTCAAGGGCACCCTTTGGTTGCTTTACCTCCTCTGTGTGTGTGATGTTTCTTCCTTCTCAACTTATCTGTTGTAATGTCAGCAGCTTCTGGTACTCAAGGACACACTTTGGTTTCTTTATCTCCTCTGTGTGTAATGTTTCTTACTTCTCAACTTATCTGTTGTAATGTCAGCAGCTTCTGGTACTCAAGGACACACTTTGGTTGCTTTACCTCCTCTGTGTGTGTGATGTTTCTTCCTTCTCAACTTATCTGTTGTAATGTCAGCAGCTTCTGGTACTCAAGGGCACCCTTTGGTTGCTTTACCTCCTCTGTGTGTGTGATGTTTCTTCCTTCTCAACTTATCTGTTGTAATGTCAGCAGCTTTTGGTACTCAAGGGCGCACTTTGGTTTCTTTATCTCCTCTGTGTGTAATGTTTCTTACTTCTCAACTTATCTGTTGTAATGTCAGCAGCTTCTGGTACTCAAGGACACACTTTGGTATCTTTACCTCCTCTGTGTGTCTGATGTTTCTTCCTTCTCAACTTATCTGTTGTAATGTCAGCAGTTTCTGGTACTGAAGGAGAAACTTTGGGTTTGTTATCTCCTCTCTGTCTGGCATTTCTTCCTTCTCAACTTGTCTGTTGTAAAGTCAGCAGCTTCTGGTACTCAAGGGCACACTTTGGTTTCTTTACCTCCTCTGTGTGTCTGATGTTTCTTCCTTCTCAACTTATCTGAACTGGTAATGTCAGCAGCTTCTGGTACTCAAGGGCACACTTTGGTTTCCTTACCTCTCTCCGAGTGTCTGATGTTTCTTCCTTCTCAACCTGCCTGTTGTTGTAATGTCAGCAGCTTCTGGTACTCAAGGGCACACTTTGGTTTCCTTACCTCCTCTGTGTGTTTGATGTTTCATCCTTCTCAGGTTGTCTGTTGCTGGAATGTTAGCAGCTTCTGGTACTCAAGGGCACACTTTGATTTCCTTACCTCTCTCCGAGTGTCTGATGTTTCTTCCTTCTCAACCTGCCTGTTGTTGTAATGTCAGCAGTTTCTGGTACTCAAGGGCACACTTTGGTTTCCTTACCTCCTCTCTGAGTGTCTTATGTTTCTTCCTTCTCAACCTGCCTGTTGCTGTAATGTCAGCAGCTTCTGGTACTCAAGGGCACACTTTGGTTTCCTTACCTCCTCTCTCAGTGTCTGATGTTTCTTCCTTCTCAACTTGCCTGTTGTAATGTCAACAGCTTCTGGTACTCAAGGGCACACTTTGGTTTCCTTACCTCCTCTCTCAGTGTCTGATGTTTCTTCCTTCTCAACCTGCCCTTTGTTGTAATGTCAGCAGCTTCCGATCTCAAGGGCACACTGGGTTTGTTACCTCCTCTCTGAGTGTCTGGTGTTTCTTCCTTCTCAACCTCTCTGTTGTTGAATTGTCAGCAGCTTCTGATACTCAAGGACACACTGGGTTTGTTACCTGCTCTCTCAGTGTCTGATTTTTCTTCCTTCTCAACTTGCCTGTTGCTGTAATGTCAGCAGCTTCTGGTACTCAAGGACACACTATGTTTGTTACATCCTCCCTGAGGGTCTGATGTTTCTTCCTTCACAACTTATATGTTTCTGTAATGTCAGTAGCTTCTGGTACTCAAGGACACACTTTGGGTTTGTTACCTTCTCTCTGTCTGACATTTCTTCCTTGTCAACTTGTCTGTTGTAATGTCAGCAGCTTCTGGTACTCAAGGGCACACTTTGGTTTCTTTACGTCCTCTGTGTGTCTGCTGTTTCTTCCTTCTCAACTTATCTGTTGTAATGTCAGGAGCTTCTGGTATTCAAGGACACACTTTGGGTTCTTTAGCTCCTCTGTGTGTCTGATGTTTCTTCCTTCTCAACTTATCTGTTGTAATGTCAGTAGTTTCTGGTACTCAAGGACTAACTTTGGGTTTGTTACCTCCTCTCTGTCTGGCATTTCCTCTTTCTCAACTTGTTTGTTGTAATGTCAGCAGCTTCTGGTACTCAAGGGCACACTTTGGTTTCTTTACCTCCTCTGTGTGTCTGATGTTTCTTCCTTCTCAACTTATCTGAAGGGGTAATGTCAGCAGCTTCTGGTACTCAAGGGCACACTTTGGTTACCTTACCTCTCTCCGAGTGTCTGATGTTTCTTCCTTCTCAACCTGCCTGTTGTTGTAATGGCAGCAGCTTCTGGTACTCAAGGGCACACTTTGGTTTCCTTACCTCTCTCCGAGTGTCCGATGTTTCTTCCTTCTCAACCTGCCTGTTGTTGTAATGTCAGCAGCTTCTGGTACTCAAGGGCACACTTTGGTTTCCTTACCTCTCTCCGAGTGTCTGATGTTTCTTCCTTCTCAACCTGCCTGTTGTTGTAATGTCAGCAGCTTCTGGTACTCAAGGGCACACTTTGGTTTCCTTACCTCTCTCCGAGTGTCTGATGTTTCTTCCTTCTCAACCTGCCTGTTGTTGTAATGTCAGCAGCTTCTGGTACTCAAGGGCACACTTTGGTTTCCTTACCTCCTCTGTGTGTTTGATGTTTCATCCTTCTCAGGTTGTCTGTTGCTGGAATGTTAGCAGCTTCTGGTACTCAAGGGCACACTTTGGTTTCCTTACCTCTCTCCGAGTGTCTGATGTTTCTTCCTTCTCAACCTGCCCGTTGTTGTAATGGCAGCAGTTTCTGGTACTCAAGGGCACACTTTGGTTTCCTTACCTCCTCTCTGAGTGTCTTATGTTTCTTTCTTCTCAACTTGCCTGTTGCTGTAATGTCAGCAGCTTCTGGTACTCATGGGCACACTTTGATTTCCTTACCTCCTCTCTGAGTGTCTGATGTTTCATCCTTCTCAACTTGTCTGTTGTAATGTCAACAGCTTCTGGTACTCAAGGACACACTTTGGATTTGTTACCTCCTCTCTGTGCGCCTGATGTTTCTTCCTTCTCAACTTGCCTGTTGTAATGTCAGCAGCTTCTGGTACTCAAGGGCACACTTTGTATTTGTTACCTCCTGTCTGAGTGTCTGACGTTTCTTCCTTCTCAACCTGCCCATTCTTGTAATGTCAGCAGCTTCTTGTACTCAAGGACACACTTTGGGTTTGTTTCCTCCTCTCTGAGTGTCAGACGTTTCTTCCTTCTCAACTTGCCTAGTGTTATAATGTCAGCAGCTTCTTGTACTCATGGGCACACTTTGGGTTTGTTACCTTCTCTCTGTGTGTCTTATGTTTCTTTCTTCTCAGCTTGTCTGCTCTTGTAACGTCAGCTGCTTCTGGTACTCAAGGACACACTTTGGGGTTTTTACCTCTTTCTGTGTGTCGAATGTTTCTTTCTTCTCAACCTGCCTGTTGTTGTAATGACAGCAGCTTCTGATACTCAAGGACACACGGGGTTTGTTACCTCCTCTCTCAGTGTCTGATGTTTCTTCCTTCTCAACTTGCCTGTTGCTGTAATGTCAGCAGCTTCTGGTACTCAAGGACACACTTTGGGTTTGTTACCTCCTCTCTGTGCGCCTGATATTTCTTCCTTCTCAACTTGCCTGTTGTAATGTCAGCAGCTTCTGGTACTCAAGTGCACACTTTGGATTTGTTACCTCCTGTCTGAGTGTCTGACGTTTCTTCCTTCTCAACCTGCCCAATCTTGTAATGTCAGCAGCTTCTTGTACTCAAGGACACACTTTGGGTTTGTTTCCTCCTCTCTGAGTGTCTGATGTTTCTTCCTTCTCAACTTGCCTTTTGCTGCAATGTCAGTAGCTTCTGGTACTCAAGGGCACACTGGGTTTGTTAGCTCCTCCTTGAGTGTCTGATTTTTCTTCCTTTTCAACCTGTCTGTTGTTGTTATGTCAGCAGCTTCTGATACTTAAGGACACACTGGGTTTGTTACCTCCTCTCTGAGTGTCTGATGTTTCTTTCTTCTCAACGTGTCTTTTCTTGTAATGTCAGCAGCTTCTGGTACTCAAGGACACACTGGGTTTGTTACCTCCTCTCTGTGTCTGATGTTTCTTCCTTCTCAACTTGCCCGTTGCTGTAATGTCAGCAGGTTCTGGTACTCAAGGACACACTACATTTGTTACATCCTCTCTGAGGGTCTGATGTTTCTTCCTTCTCAAGCTGTCTGTTGTTCTAATGTCAGCAGTTTCTGGTACTCAAGGACACACTGGGTTTGTTACCTCCTCTCTGAGTGTCTGATGTTTCTTCCTTCTCAACCTGTCTGTTGTTGTAATGTCAGCATTTTCTGATAGTCAAGGGCACACTGGGTTTGTTAATTCCTCTCTGAGTGTCTGATGTTTCTTCCTTCTCAACCTGTCTGTTGTAATGTCAGCAGTTTCTGATACTCATGGACACACTGGGTTTGTTACCTCCTCTCTGACTGTCTGATGTTTCTTCTTTCTCAACCTGTCTGTTGTAATGTCCGCAGCTTCTGATACTCATGGACACACTGGGTTTGTTACCTCCTCTCTGAGTGTCTGATGTTTCTTCCTTCTCAACCTGTCTGTTGTTGTAATGTCAGCAGCTTCTAGTACTCAAGGACACACTGGGTTTATTACCTCCTCTCTCAGTGTCTGATGTTTCATCCTTCTCAACCTGTCTGTTGTTGTAATGTCAGCAGCTTCTGATACTCAAGGACACACTGGGTTTGTTACCTCCTCTCTGAGTGTCTGATGTTTCTTCCTTTTCAACTTGTCTGTTGCTGTAATGTCAGCAGCTTGTAATACTCAAGGACACACTGGGTTTGTTACCTCCTCTCTGAGTGTCTGATGTTTCTTCCTTTTCAACTTGTCTGTAGTAATGTCAGCAGCTTCTGATACTCAAGGGCACACTGGGTTTGTTACCTGCTCTCTGAGTGTCTGATGTTTTCCCTTCTCAACCTGTCTGTTGTTGTAATGTCAGCAGCTTGTAATACTCAAGGACACACTGGGTTTGTTACCTCCTCTCTGTGTGTCTGACGTTTCTTCCTTCTCAACTTGCCTTTTGCTGCAATGTCAGCAGCTTCTGGTACTCAAGGACACACTGGGTTTGTTACCTCCTCTCTGTGTGTCTGATGTTTTCCCTTCTCATCCTGTCTGTTGTAATGTCAACAGCTTCTGATACTCAAGGACACACTGGGTTTGTTACCTCCTCTCTGAGTGTCTGATGTTTTCCCTTCTCAACCTGTGTGGTTAATGTCAGCAGCTTCTAATACTCAAGGACACACTGGGTTTGTTACCTCCTCTCTGAGTGTCTGATGTTTCTTCCTTCTCATCCTGTCTGTTGTAATGTCAACAGCTTCTGATACTCAAGGACACACTGGGTTTGTTACCTCCTCTCTGTGTGTCTGATGTTTTCCCTTCTCATCCTGTCTGTTGTAATGTCAACAGCTTCTGATACTCAAGGACACACTGGGTTTGTTACCTCCTCTCTGAGTGTCTGATGTTTTCCCTTCTCATCCTGTCTGTTGTAATGTCAACAGCTTCTGATACTCAAGGACACACTGGGTTTTTTACCTCCTCTCTGTGTGTCTGATGTTTTCCCTTCTCATCCTGTCTGTTGTAATGTCAACAGCTTCTGATACTCAAGGACACACTGGGTTTGTTACCTCCTCTCTGAGTGTCTGATGTTTTCCCTTCTCATCCTGTCTGTTGTAATGTCAACAGCTTCTGATACTCAAGGACACACTGGGTTTGTTACCTCCTCTCTGAGTGTCTGATGTTTTCCCTTCTCAACCTGTGTGGTTAATGTCAGCAGCTTCTGATACTCAAGGACACACTGGGTTTGTTACCTCCTCTCTGAGTGTCTGATGTTTCTTCCTTCTCAACTTGCCTTTTGCTGCAATGTCAACAGCTTCTGGTACTCAAGGACACACTGGGTTTGTTACCTCCTCTCTGTGTGTCTGACGTTTCTTCCTTCTCAACCTGTGTGGTTAATGTCAGCAGCTTCTAATACTCAAGGACACACTGGGTTTGTTACCTCCTCTCTGAGTGTCTGATGTTTTCCCTTCTCAACCTGTGTGGTTAATGTCAGCAGCTTCTAATACTCAAGGACACACTGGGTTTGTTACCTCCTCTCTGAGTGTCTGATGTTTCTTCCTTCTCAACTTGCCTTTTGCTGCAATGTCAACAGCTTCTGGTACTCAAGGACACACTGGGTTTGTTACCTCCTCTCTGAGTGTCTGATGTTTCTTCCTTCTCAACTTGCCTTTTGCTGCAATGTCAACAGCTTCTGGTACTCAAGGACACACTGGGTTTGTTACCTCCTCTCTGTGTGTCTGATGTTTCTTCCTTCTCAACTTGCCTTTTGCTGCAATGTCAACAGCTTCTGGTACTCAAGGACACACTGGGTTTGTTACCTCCTCTCTGAGTGTCTGATGTTTTCCCTTCTCAACCTGTCTGTTGTTGTAATGTCAGCAGCTTCTGATACTCAAGGACACACTGGGTTTCCTTACCTCCTCTCTGAGTGTCTGACGTTTCTTCCTTCTCAACTTGCCTGTTGCTGTAATGTCAGCAGCTTCTGATACTCAAGGACACACTGGGTTTGTTACCTCCTCTCTGAGTGTCTGATGTTTCTTCCTTCTCAACTTGCCTGTTGCTGTAATGTCAGCAGCTTCTGATACTCAAGGGCACACTGGGTTTGTTACCTCCTCTCTGAGTGTCGGATGTTTCTTCCTTCTCAACTTGCCTTTTGCTGCAATGTCAGCAGCTTCTGATACTCAAGGGCACACTTTGGGTTTGTTACCTCCTCTCTGAGTGTCTGATGTTTCTTCCTTCTCAACTTGCCTTTTGCTGCAATGTCAGCAGCTTCTGATACTCAAGGACACACTGGGTTTTTTACCTCCTCTCTGTGTGTCTGATGTTTCTTCCTTCTCAACTTGCCTTTTGCTGCAATGTCAGCAGCTTCATTTTCATTGATTGAAAATAAACATCGATTTCGCACTCAGCACACTTGCAGACTATGATTCATACTTGCCATGTTTCAGTTTATTATGAGATATGTCAGACCACATAACCTTCTCATTATCGTACAGTACTAACAGCATTAGTCTTTTAAAGAGATATGGATTTAAATTCCTTTACTAACCTATGCGAGTACACTCATCATATTATGTGAGGGTGATGATTGCTAATAATAATGTGAGCTTATAAAGCTATCAAGGCTTGTTGAATAGTTAATTCAGTACAATTACACCATACAGTATCTTTGCAAGTTGATGCTTCGGAACATCGTTTAAAACAATGTTTGAAAAACAGTATATTGTTAAGAATAGCAGTGTAGAATAACTGTTTGAAATGCAGATATAGAAAATGCCAAGAAATTTGTATGAATATGTGCATAAAGGTAAACAAAACAGTTTTATTGGTAGATGGGATTAGATTGTCGGAAAACTTGGACAGTGAAGAGAATGAGGTATGTGTATCATGAAACATTGACCCTTCTTTCTCTTTAGAGTTTTTTTCTGTCTTACTACGATCGCCAACAATTACCAAAGAAAGACGAAGGAGACCAAGTGGACAGACCACCTGCTAAAGTACTAAACTATAATATCTGTATTGTAACTTGTCCCTTGAGAGAGTTATGCTAGCACGTGGTGGGAGAGCTACGTGCTCAGTTGGCAATGCTAACAGTCGATTCATTATTGTACATACATGCTGAATAAATCGTCTTTCTCATGCTGTTAACAAAAACAGAAGTTGTAAGTTACAGCAAAACTAGTAATGCTATTATCAAAAGCCATATTGATTACCGTTGTTATAAATATATATTAACTTTTTTTTAATGAAATAATGTTACATTTAAATTAATGGGCTCACACCAAGGGACAAATCCTCGTCTTCAGAGCTGAAGTGTTCTTGCGTAACCTTTTCAATGCCTCGTTGGTGAGCTGCTCTACTTCAGAGAGAGTAAACTCTAGTTTTGTCTTGCCACATAAGCTTTAATTTGTGCCCATATCCATCTCAGTGGGATTCAGATGTGCATGGTGACCAAGCTTTTTTGGCAGTTCATCGATGGCATATGTGGGAGTCCAGGATATATTATGTAAAATATGTCTTTATTTCTTCAAATCTGATTCCAGGTGTATGTTACATTTGGAAATAATGTTATTTTCCAACAAAGATTTAATATCCACCTTTCCCCACATTTCTGAATGATATGGTGCATTGTCCATTACTGATGTGGGTGGAATATTATTCTTGAACCAGTCACTGAATGTTGCTGCATATTAGTATCCGGTTTTCCTCAAATGGAACATAAAAAGTCAATTAGGAACAAAGCCTTGTGCACTACCAGCATGAAGAATGGTGAGCCTTCCCTAAAGGTGCTCCGAGATGTGTGGTCAGTCCATGCTTTGGCCGAAAGTATCTTCTCATATTCCTCCTTTGTTACTGCACTGCCAGGATATGTCTCACAGTGAAACCCAAAATCTTGAATAACAAAACTGAGAGAGGATTCATTGCCATGAAAGAAATTTGCTTCTTTGAGAGTGAAATGCAAGGAATTGAGTCTTTGTGGATATTGTCAAGATCTGTGCTTGTCCTTTTCCATTTTCTGGGATTTGCAACAGCACTTGGTTCTTCATCTTCATTTTCCCCCTACAACAGTCTGTGCTGACATCAGAGCCGCAGTTCTTTATTAACATCAATCAGTGGGACCTCATTTTACGAGCTTGACTATGAATTGCACTGCCTTGTAGAAGCTTTCCATGCTTTTTAATTTTAGGTTGAGTGCTGAATTGATCCCCTTTACTTTTTACCTCACTCTTAAACATGTTTAATAGGGTTGCATTGTCAAAAGGAAGCACTATAACACAACAGAAGTAGTAGCGCAGTCTGAAGTTTGTATTGCACTCAAACTATTAACCATGTACAACAAAACTGAAACCTATATTCTTGTATACTGGCTTCATGAGGTGAGTTAGCGGGAAGAGGAAAACTACATGTTATTTCTGAATAACAGAATCAAATCAATGCATAAGAAACTTAATGAGTCATGCACGCTTCATAATTTAATTTCCGTGTAGTAATGGATAATGTATTTGTAAACTCTCTGAAATTGTCGCAGTAATCTGTCGTGTTATCTTATTTGCTGAGCGCCTGTTATTGTTTTATTATTTTTTTAAAATTTGGGTTCTTTGTCCTCTGGCTAGCTATTATTACTTAGTCGAGCAAATATCTCTGAGCAGGGCGTGTAAACGGAAAGGAGTTGTTACTAAAAGATAACGCTGATAAAAGAATTTGTTTTTACACTTTTATTGCAGTCACAATTAATAGTTCACATCTGTAATCTTTATACACACCTGACTGAAACTGTTATATTTCCGAATGTAATTACTGTTGTAATAGTTGTCTTATATTTCACATTTTTGTAACTAACTTTATGACGTGAGAGATTCTGTAGAACTGCGTGATGTGCACCTCGTGAATGATTCTGTAGAACTGCCTGACGTGTACCTCGCGAGAGAGATTTCTTAGAACTGCGCGATACTTGCTTTTGGCTCAAGAATTTATACTCCTTCACCCCGATATGCCCAAACATTATAATAGAGCTGCTATAATTTACCAAATCACGCCAACATTAGCGTCTATTTTGTAAGCCAATCATAATTACTAATACATATGCTCTAGGGAAGATATTCCCTCCATTTCTAAAGAAAGGCTCGCTACGCTGACGTCATTTGTTTGTCTCTTCTAAGTGATAAACAACTCACCCCATCATTGTTACCCACTCCTATTGTCAGTTTCAGTGAGGCCGTGTAAACTTATTTCCTAACAATGCTTATGGCTAAGAAACATCTAAAATCATTGTCATACAATAATGTTAATTTAAACTACAATCACTCTGGCATTCACAGTGTTGTGATATAAAATACTGCCTTATATGCCCCACTAGAAACATAATTATAAATATTTACAACCTTTTTTGGAAATTTTATAATTGGGTGTTTAGTCTCCTGAATCTTGTAACACGCGGTATTTATCACTTCGAAGTGGTTATATTAGTTGGTAGTTGGAAGATGCTTCATGTTTATATGCACCATGTATGGGAGCCAATTTGTCGTGGTCACTTCGTGTTATCTTATTTCTGAGTGCCTGTTATTGTTTTACTACTTTAAATGTTACGTTCATTGTCCTCCGGCTAGCTATTATTTCTCGGTCAAGCACATCTCTTGAACAGGGTGTGTAAACAGAAAGGATTTTGTTACTGAAAGATAACACTGATAAAAGAATTTCTTTTTACACTTTTATTGTCGTCACACATTATTCAATTTCACATATTGATTCTTTATACACGCCAGATTGAAACTGTTATATTTTCTAATATCACTATAATCACTTATTTACTGCACCTTATTAATTCGCGTGTTTCACATTTATAACAAACTTTAAGACGCGAGAGATTCTGTAGAATTGCGACGTGTAACTCGCGAACGATTCTGATGAAGTAAGCGACGTTTAACTTCTGAATGATTCTGTTGGACTGACTCAGCGACGTGTAACGCGTGGATGATTTTGTTGAACTGGGCGATACTTGCCTCTGGCTTTAGCTTTTTATACTCCCACACCCTGATATGCCTAAAGATTATAACCGAGCTGCTATTGGTTAATAAAACGTGCCAACATTGATGTCTAGTTTTATATCCAATCAAAATTACGAACACATTTGCTGTAGGGAAGAAATTCCCGCCATTTCTAAGAAACGCACGCCAATATGACGTCATTTGCTTGTCTCTAATAATTGATAAACAACTCACCACCTCGCTCATTGTTACCCACTCTTATTGTCAGTTTCAGTGAGGCCGTGTAAACTTATTTCCTAACAATGCATATAATTATCAAACATCTCAAATCAATGTCATACAATAATGCTTATTTACACTACAATCACTCTGGCATTTACATTATTGTGATACAAATTACTGCCACAACTTGCACGTAACACTGCACATGCATTTAACACACGTTATACATCTTGCCTTTTTCTCGCCACTATTCACTGGCTCGGGTCTAATGTGTTTATATACATACATCTGACATTACAAGGTTTTTTTTTATACAGCAAATACTGTACCCTGAACTATATAGGTCACTGTTACAAAATGGTTATACTTTCTTAGGTTATTGACATAAAAATTTATACACACAAGATGTTTACCCTGGTTCGTTTTGTAATTATTGAACATATTTACCAAAATATTCATCCTCTACACAAATATATTTACATCTCTTAATTCTAAGACATAATTTCACATTATCTGTGTGCTACATAAATCTTTGGCTTTAATTATCCTTACCCTTTTTTATTGTTTTGTACTTTATATTCACAATACTCTTTGAATTATTTCTACTTACTTTTACTTTCATATGACATTAATTTATCCTTATTACATGCTTCATTTCAAATATGGCTGATGTGGCTACAGTTTACTAAGAAAATGTTCCTCTTTCCCTTTAAACATTTATCATTTATTTCTGTCCTGCATTTATTTATCCTTCCTTATGACATATATACATAGTTAACCCTCTTACATTCCAATACTTTGTTCTGCAGTTCAGCTTTACTTATCCTGGATTTGGTGATATTTTTTTTTTTTTGCAGTCATTGATATTCCCTCTCGTGGATCAAATTGTCTATGGCTAAGTATTACTCATATTCTATGCTTTATCGTGATGTTCCAAAATCTGTTCATGAATAGCTTAAAGGATTCATATGAAATTTTGCCCCCTGATACCATTTGTAACCAATCTAGAGTTTTCTGATCCAAACATCTTTTAACAACTATCATTTTCAATGCTTCTGGTATCTTATTAATTTGAAAGTGCTCTGACAAGTCTGCAATAAACTGTACTGGATTGGAGTTTTCACTAAATTTTGGAAGTGGCAAATCACTTAAGATATAATTATAGTTTTGAATGTCCCTTATTCCCATATTTAAATTCTCTAACGTTACTTGTGCACTGTGAGTTTCAGCGTGGGCTATGAATGAAGCCGCCACGTCACTCACATTATTAGTCATACTTGAGGAAATACCTCTATCATTATTCTGTGCTTCAGATACATTAACATCACATATATTGACCCTTGAATTCAATTCTAACCTATTTACAGTGCCTTGCAGATTTTCTATTGTCTGTTCCAATTTTCTGCTGTTTTCATTTTGAACGGCTTGGTGCTTGTTAATTTCAGAAGTTAGTTTTTGATCCAAATTTATAGACAAAACTTTAACTTCTTCGGACAACTTATTTCTTTGTGTTTCCGATTCCTTGAATTTCAGATATCTCCCCTCTGAAATTAACTTGCACCTGAATTAAATCTGCATTCATCTCTCTTAGCTCACTTGAAATGCTACTCATTTGACTTCCTAACTCTGTACATCTTACACTAACATGTTCAAACTTAGTATCAACCTCACTTTTTTGGTTAGATATTTCCCTGCTCATGTCTGACATTTTCTTTGAAACTTTTCCTATCTCACTTGCTATTATTTCCTGATTTTCATTTCTCATTCTTGTCATACTGCTATCTAGCTTCATAAATTTCTTTTCAATTTCTTCCCTGTTTTGATTTAATTTTTGCTCTAATTTCTCATTACTCTGAGTTAGTTTTTATTCTAAGCTCCTACCAATATCTTCCCTTAAATCCCTATTACTCTTTTCCATGTTCTGAGTTAGTTTTTGTTCTAATTTCTCATTACTCTGAGTTAGTTTTTGTTCTAATTTCTCATTACTCTGAGTTAGGTTTTGTTCTAAGCTCCTACCAATATCTTCCATGTTTTGATTTAATTTCCTATTACTTTCTAATTGGTCTGTAATACTCGTATTTAATGCTTCACCAAAATTTCTCAATATTTTCTCATCATACCAACATCAAAATTAACATTTCCTGCTGTATTTACATCTCTTTGTGAACCTTCCTTTCCACCACCCGTTACAGTTACTTCACCCCTGTTTGGTACGATGCTCTGACCCACATGTCTAATATATCTATCTCTGTCGTCGGCTATCTGCCCTGAAATATTTACAACAATCCCAGATGTTTGAGTTGACTGACCTGCTATTCTATTCTGACTTTCTTCACTGATATTTCCTCCCTCAAAATCTACATTGTTTGAGCTATGTTCCGTAACCTGTATTGAATTACGGTCAACTGTTACATTATCCCCTTCCATAATTATTTCTTCAGTATTATTAGTAGACATTGTTTTCGTAATCCTTCCGCTTCTCAGCAACATTTAATTTCTCACATTTTTTGTTGTTTTGTTTTGTTTTAGGATACACATAAAATTTACAATTTTCTAACCTTTATGATGCTATTTGATGATGTTGCTTTGATGTCCAGCTTCCTGCCCCTCTCTCCTAGATGTATATGTCGCCTCTGTGTCGCAGTACCATAGATCTACATCGTCTCACTGTCTTGGTGTCCTGTAGTCAAATTCCCCTGTTGCCTTCTGTTCTCGTAGTCGCTGATGTCCTCTCATCCGTGTCGCTGGTCGTTCTGGTGGTTGTTTCTGGGATCTGCATCTTGTAGTTAATTGCACTGCTCCACGTTCTGGTTATTTCGCCCCACGTTGGGCGCCATTTGTCACAGTAATATGTCGTGTTATCTTATTTGCTGAGCGCCTGTTATTGTTTTTTTATTTTTTTAAAATTTGGGTTCTTTGTCCTCCGGCTAGCTATTATTATTCAGTCGAGCAAATATCTTTAAGCAGGGCGTGTAAACAGAAAGGAGTTGTTACTAAAAGATAACACTACTTAATTAATAGTTCACATCTGTAATCTTTATACACGCCTGACTGAAACTGTTATTTTTCCGAATGTAATTACTGTCGTAATAGTTGTCGCGTATTTCACATTTTTGTAACTAACTTTACGACGCGAGAGATTCTGTAGAACTGCGTGATGTGTACCTCGTGAATGATTATGTAGAACTGCCTGATGTGTACCTCACGAGGGAGATTTCTTAAAACTGCGCGATACTTGCTTTTGGCTCAAGAATTTATACTCCCTCACCCCGATATGGCTAAACATTATAATAGAGCTGCTATTGGTTACCAAATCGTGCCAACATTAGCATCTATTTTGTAAGCCAATCATAATTACTAATACATATGCTCTAGGGAAGATATTCCCTCCATTTCTAAAGAAAGGCACGCTACGCTGACGTCTCTTCTAAGTGATAAACAACTCCATTGTTACCCACAGTTTCAGTGAGGCCGTGTCCTAGCAATGCTTATGGCTAAGAAACATTGTCATACAATAATGTTAATTTACACTAAAATCACAGTGTTGTATTGCAATCAGTGTTTCATCCTCGCACACTTGTGATTGGCTGTCACACACATAGCTGCAGTGATGTCAACTGTCACAAGTTTTAATATAGCGATTATAAACAAGTCATTTTCCAGAAATTTCTCATTAAACTGTTACAAAGTTTTTGAACCAAACCGACCCATGATATTCAAGATTTTATTTTTCACTGTTGTATTAAAAGAATTAATGAAACATTAAAAACAGCAAAATAGGCACTTTTAGGCTCTAAAACCTTCAAGTAACTCTCAGTAGTTTGAATAGGTGTTTTGGGCACCACAAAACCCCTGCCATATTTTATATAAAATGTGAAAAATTACAGTTGGCTTTAATTTATTTATACATTTAAGAAAGGGCCTTAAGTGTGAGGAGTAGTGAAGTCACTGTCATATTGCAAGGAGCATTGTCATATGTTGGCTATTATGTTCCATAACTCTTACTGAAAAAGTTGAACAATTCAATATGTATACCACTTAAACTAATTAAAATTAAGAAACGCATGTACCACAGTTTATTTATGCATGTATACTAAGCTCAGATTATAACATTTGGGAATGCAATAAACCATATGGGCCAAGGAGTATATCAAAAGTGATTGTGAATAAAAAACTTTATTTGTTGACAACTGTTTGACATAACTGTTAAAATGTTGTTACACTAAATGTTTCATGTTCTAACAAATCAAAGCTATCAGAAGAAGAAAACTGTAGATTTTTGGATTTTCACAGATGTGCATTACCTTAAAATCTTGACTTTAATGCAACTTTTGTTTGTAATGTAATATTTCTTTTGTTGCAGGAGAACAGAGGAAATAAGTTGTTCAAAATGCCCATAAAAGCTTCATTCTTATTCCAATAAAATAAACTTGTTTTGGATTTAATGGCCAAAACCTTACATTGTATGTAATTTGATGAAACATAAATTATATGTAAAAAGTTAATGTAATACCATTTGAATGTTTTAATGGAACAGTTTTTTTTATAATAAAGAAACTTAATTTCCTTTTGACATTTGTGATTGCCTCATATTGAACAAATAATAGTGGTTTTATTCTTAGGTGAGTTATATGTGTGGATAAACTAATATTTTGAACAAGTAAGTGATCGTTTGCTTCTGATAGTGTGCAAGGTTTGTTAACTTTACAGGCACGTGGCTCACTAAGAACCAAGCCATAAACATAGCATGCGACTTGTGGCAGTTCCCTCAAAGTGGTAACATCTGTCAGCTGTTTAGTAGCATTTAATTAGTCTGCAACAATTATAAGCCTACTGCAATGGTGAAGAAATGGCAGACACCAAATGTTGATGTGAAGACTACAGATGGTTACCTTCTCCGTGTCACAAAGAAAGACTTGCTATGCACAGCATACGCAGGTACGATCCATTCGAAAGAAGATGGTGGAGATCATGACATTGCCTCTAGTGATTTGAAATAAGCTTCTCCCAGATTCAATTGCAAAGGCATCTATCCCCTTCATGATGAGTATATTCGCAAGGTTAAAGTGCTGAAGAAGCCCAGATTTGAAGTTTCAAAACTTCTGGAATTGCATGGTGATAGAAAGGGAGGTACAGATGAACCTCCTGTACAGGAATCAGTGTGAAAGTATTCAGAAATAAATACATGTGACAGAAGCATTGAGTGAAATGCAGCCCTAATGAACTAGTATGCAATAAATGGACTCCATATTATTTCACAGTACTGTTGCACTTATTTACGAGTAAGTAGACTTGCACAGCACTTGTGTGCTGCTTTATACGATTGATTCAGATGAGGTGAAGTATGGCCTGATATCAAAGAGTAGTATTCTAAAGCAGAGATATGGGACTGTACTGAAAAGTTTTAGATTGCCATGTTTCTAAAAACAAATAAAATTTGTTTATATTTGACAGCTACTTTCTAATGTTTTGAGAGTTGTTTGTTTGATTTGCTCTAATAGTTTCTTAATTATCATCCTTTAAAGATGGGCTCAACAATAAAGCTTGGATCCTGTAACAAAGAAAACAGAACATTATGGGCAGTATTAATAGTCGATTTTGGTCCAGACCAACTTGCTACTTCCGGTGGATTTATAGCAGACCATCGATTTTCTTATTCATATACTGGGACTTGCGTTGCTCTGGGGATCAAACACCTTGGTCGGGACCAAATTTTGCTCTACCTCAGAGGGGTAGATTAAAGGCAAGACCATCTTTTACAAAATGGATGACTTTGGAGTGTTGGGCATGGCTGCTTGGGTAGAATTCACAAAATGAGATGTTGGAGTAAAACTACCAAAATTAGACATAATTGGAAAGTATGGAAAACTAAACTTCAAAGCAAATACAGGTTTAGTAAAGCAAAGGTTAGAAAGCTGATAAAACGGATTCATCCTAACCTATATGACAGAGACGATAACCGAGGTTTGAGTGTATCAATTGATACGATGCTAATAGCACTTCATATTATGCAAGAGAAGGGTATCAAGAAAACACTACTGACCTTAGTAAGCCGCATTATAACTAATGACTCATATTACCTTCGTTAAACCGGGATTACGATGCACTTTACGTAACATGACGGGACGTAACACGAAGTTAAGAAATTCTGCTACAGTAAAGGTTTAATTACAATGCGCTAATGTAACAGGTATGAATCTTTATTGATTGTTCTTTATTACTTCATGCTACTGCTTCACGCCAAATGGTTCTAATTGTTATGCCACATTAAAGTTGACGTAACGGGAAGGAAAAGTTTAACACTGCAAAATTCTTAAGTTGCATTCTTAAAGTAAGCCATGTTAAGAAAACCCTAAATAACTCCATTTAATATAATGTATAAGATCTTCACATTATGTCGCGTTGAGTTAAATCACTTGGGTCAAGTTCAAAGTAATTAAGGCTTTACGTACGTTTTCCCGGCGAAGAAAGGATTACAGCTCCCAGAAGATTTATGATGCATTACAATTTCCTCAGGTAATTATTTCTACACAGAAATTACTATCACACAATATCTATTTGGTTAAGATCCAGGGTGGGATTTTAATAACGGCAAATGTTCCTTCCTATTTAAATATGATTTGATTCTGAAATTTTAAAGTTAAAAGTTAATATTCCAGCAAGTTAAATTCTTATTGAAATGATTAACAATGCCATGAAACTGTGTATCTGGTGGATAAGAACGTTCCCAAAAAGGGAGGGGTGGCAATAGGTTAGAATCATGCACAAAACTGCCTATATATGTACTATCTCCCTCCATACCTCTTTTTTTGCATTTGCATTTGTCGAAACTAATTTGTTTTCAATATCCATCATTTTTTGTAATAAGAAAAACATACATTTTCCTCCTCCGACCGTTTTAATGCATGCTTCTTGGTTATCTCCATTTATTTATTTATTTATTTATTTTTTTTTTTTGCTGAGGGCGAGGAGTGAGCACTGAACCAATGAAAAAACAACCGTGAAATGACCATTGAAGGTTAAACACTCAGGAGTAACTGGTTAGTTTACTACTGTACGGCAGGCGCCCATGCACAGAACTACCTTTCTTCGTCATATAACATTTTCTCCTTGTTGATCCATGGCCTTTTTTTGTCTGAGACTTTTAGTCTATGAATATGAAAAACTTGGTCGGCCATTGGTTCCGAACAAATGAGTCTGAGGATAGTCCAGACCAATGTGAAATATATGAATATGGCACTATACTATTGATGATGATGAGATGCGGTTTAAGGGCGCTAAACACCTAAGGTCATCAGCGCCCTTACAAAGTATAAAATGTACAGTCAAAAATAAAAGTCCGATAAAAAACAGCATAATTAAAAAACGGGACACAAACCCGCGATGTACAAAAGTTAAAAAACAAGACAAATTCCAAAAACGAACACACTAAAACCATGGTCAATAAAAGAGCAAAACAACGTGTCAAGAACTGTAGAATGCCAGGGACACGAGCGCCAGATGTCCACTAGGGAGGAGATGCCCCATTAAAAAGACGCTCAGCGCATCAAATGCGTCTGGTAAATACAATGTCACTGATAAAACGTAAAAGACACTCTACAGCACGCGCGTCGTCTGCCAAAACGTTGGCTAGACGAACGCGCAGTGGAGCTAAAACTTGACACTGCTAAAATGCGACGCACCGTTAAGGGCGCATCACACTGCTCACAGAGTGGTGCGGGGTCACCACTGAGCAGGTATCTATGGCTAAAAAGACAATGTCCGATTCGTAAACGAGCTAAAAGTACCTCTTCCCGACGAGAAGGACGAGAAGAGGTACCCCAGACTACGGAAGAGGTTTAACCTCCCGCAACTTGTTCCCCCTAAGAGCCGCCCACTCATCGCGCTAGCGCGAGAGGATAAGAAGGCAACGTAAAACAACATAAAAATCTGAGGAAGGAACAACACAGGTAAAACATCTGGGTGATAAAATGGCCGATTTCGCAGCGGCGTCGGCAGACTCGTTGCCTGAGATGCCCACATGACCTGGAATCCACACGAAGGAGACGCTGATGCCAGATGCACCAAGCGAGTGGAGCAGGTCATGAATGCGCTGTACGAGCGGGTGGTAACTATACAGCGCCTGTATACTCTGAAGGGCACTCAGAGAGTCCGTACAAACAACACCGCCGTAAGAGCTGCCGCTGAATGTATAAAACACATTGATATATACTAAAAAGTTCGGCGGTAAAAATCGAACATTGTCCAGGTAAACGAAAAGTAAAACTCTGTGCACCAAAAACAAAGGCACATCCTATCTTCGTCATCAGTCTTAGACCCATCGGTATATATAAAATGACAATCCCCGAATTGCGCCTGTAGTTCTAAAAAAAGCGGGTCTAAGGACGGAAGCAGGGGTCTCATTTTTCGGCATTGACGTTAATCCAAGGTGACTGGGTCGCAGCGCGCGACCATGGAGGAAAACGCGTTTCCCCCCGTGGAAGGGCCGGCGATGGCGTAACGTCCAAATGCCGAAGTAGCAGTTGAAATCGAACCCCTGGAGGTAGTAATGCAGAGGAGCTAACGAAATATTGTCGATCAAGCGAATCCTCGTAAAATAAACCGAAGGACGGGTGGTTAGGCAAGCTTGAGAGCCGACAAGCATAGCTGCACAAAAGGATCTCACGCCGGAAGGACAGCGGAGGCTCTGCAGCTTCTGCGTACAAACTCGGTACAGGGCTAGTTGGAAAAGCCCCTGTAGCGACTCTTATGCCACAATGGTGAATGGCATTCAATCGACGTAACACAGATGGACGTGCCGACGAATAAACAATACACCCGTAATCAAGCCTGGATCGGACCAAAGAGCGATAAAGGCGAAGGAGGACGGTCCGATCAGCTCCCCAGGATGTGCCACTTAAAACACGTAAAACATTAAGAGAACGGTCACATTTTGCTTTTAAAAACGAAATGTGCGAAATCCAGCTCAGCTTTCTATCAAATATCAACCCCCAAAATTTCGCCTCGTCTGCAAAGGGAAGTATCCCTGGCCCAAGATGGAGAGAGGGCGGAGGGAAAGCCTTCCGGCGCCAGAAATTGATACAGACGGATTTCTCGACTGAGAAATTAAAGCCGTTGGCGTTACTCCAGGCGTAGAGACGGTCGATACAGCTCTGGAGACGGCGTTCGAGTAGACAGGTTCGCCGTGAACTGCAATAAATGGCAAAATCATCAACAAAAAGGGACGATGAAATGCCAGGTGGAATACAATCAACAATGGGGTTGATAGCAATTGCAAAAAGTGTGGCACTGAGTACAGAGCCCTGCGGTACTCCGTTCTCTTGAATAAAACGACTAGATAAAACCGAGCCCACACGTACACGAAAGAAGCGGGCAGTCATAAATTCCCGAAGAAATATGGGAAGACGACCGCGGATATTCCATGCGTGAAGTGTACGTAAAATGCCGCCCCTCCAACAAGTGTCATAAGCTTTCTCCAGGTCAAAAAACACAGCCACGGTTTGACACTCTCTCAGAAATCCATTCATAACATGCGTCGACAGGGACACCAGGTGGTCGACGGTAGAGCGATATCGACGAAATTCGCACTGAGCGTTCGCTAGAAGTTTCTGAGACTCAAGCCACCATGTCAACCGCCCGTTGATCATGCGCTCCATCACCTTGCAAATGCAACTGGTGAGGGAGATAGGGCGGTAGCTGGAAGGTAGTTGGCGATCCTTCCCAGGCTTAAGTTAGGGACAATGGTGGCTTCGCGCCAAACGGAAGGAAAAAGGCCGTCTTGCCAAATACGGTTATAGACCTGTAAGATAAAGAGTTTACTGTCGGCTGAAAGGTGCTTTAACATCAGGACATGAATGCCGTCCGGCCCAGGAGCGGAGTGCCTAGAGCAATGAAGAGCGTGCTCCAGCTCCCTCACGGTGAAAAGTTCATTATAACACTCGGTATTAGATCGAAAATTAAAGGTGTCGGAATCCAGCCGGTCTTTGATAGAGCGAAAGCCGGCGGAATAATGGTCTGAACTGGAAACCGCCTCCAAGGCAGCACCCAGAGTGTTAGCGATGGCAGCCGGATCCACTATGGTGGCATTAGAAACCTGAAGGCCAGAAACAGTGCAATGCGGCACCTTACCTGAGAAGCGACGAAGTTTATCTCAAACAACAGATGAAGGCGTAAAGCGATTAAAACACTCGACAAAACGAGTCCACGACGCCTTCTTACTATCCTGAATAATGCGACGAGCCCTGGCGCGCGATTGTTTAAAAGTCACCAAATTATCAAGTGTAGGGTGACGCCGAAACACCCTAAGTGCAGTTCTACGGGCACGAACGGCGTCCCGACAATCCTCGTTCCTCCATGGAACAGGCATTCGCCGAGGTTGAGAGGATGAACGGGGAATTGCGCGTTCGGCGGCAGAGAATCGTAGACGTAAGATGCTGCACTAATTGGTTAATGTCGGTGAGGGGCTGGTCGTCAAAATGCACGAGGCTGGAATACAAGCTCCAGTCGGCTTTTGTGAATATCCAGGTATGTACTCTGGAATGCTGTACGTGGTGTGACGAGAAACGATGCAGGGGTAATGATGGCTGGAGTAAGTGTCAGCGACGACGTTCCATTGCAGACGACTAGCAAGCTGGAGTGAGCAAACGGCAAGTGAGAAAATGTACCGGAAGAATCAGAAAGAAACGTAGGCTCACCTGTATTGAGTATAGAGAGATTGAACTGATCAAAAATGTCGGAAAGAAGAGTTCCCCTCGCACAAGCCCTTGGTGAACCCCACAGGGGGTGATGGGCATTAAAATCTCCCAACAGAAGAAAAGGTGTTGGGAGAGCGGACAAGAGATCTCGAAGGTCCGCGTTAGCGAGAGGAGACGATGGAGGTGAATATACAGAGCAAACAGAAAAGAAAAAACCGTGTAATTGCAGTCTAATGGCAACAGCTTGCAAGTCGGACGTAAGAGTGAGACGTTGAAAATGAACGTCGTTACGCACTAACAGCATGACACCTCCATGAGCAGGAGTACCCTCCTCCGGTTCAAGGTGGTAGCGAACCGGAGTATATCCTCGGAGATCAAAAGGAGCATGAGGGCGAAGCTTAGTCTCCTGCAAACAAACGACCATAGGTGAATGGGAAGGCAATAAAAGTTGCAGTTCCGCCCTATGCGATCGTACACCACGTACATTCCAGGTCAGGATAGCCATTAAGAAAAAGGGATAAACTGTCTATTTAGAAGGGCGGCTTAAAATTACCTTTGGTTTAACCTTTGGGCTCGGGCTTTTGGTATGGAGTTGGTCAGACTCCATAGCTTCCTCGGAGGGAGGGCCCACGCGCTCAGAGCCAGAAACCGATTCAAGCGCCGTGAATCGGTTCTGGGTGGCGATGGGTGAGGGGTGCCGCTGAGCGCGGCTTGTCCCAGGAGCTTCCTGGGACTGCGACCTCCGAGGAGGAGAAGGTGAACTTTTCTTACCGCGCGCACGCGGAGGGTCCTTCAGAAAATCTTCCCTACGAAGTTTCTGCTTGGGTTTCTTTTCAGCGGCTTGCGACTTCATTGACTTGGGACCAGGTTTATATGACTTGGTAACTGTAGCTTTAATGGACGGCCGGAAGGTAGTGGCGGTTAATGCAGTCATGGTCCAGGTCTGAGTTTCGGCATCTACTCGTGGTACTGGGGAGGCAACAACGGAGCTAAATGCGCCAGATCGCAGGAGTGAAGGTTGGCGCGCATGATAACGCCTCCGGGCTTCAGCGAAAGAGAGTTTTTCCTTTACCCGGATCTCCTGGATCGCCTTCTCGTCCAAGTACCGCGGACAGTCGGCAAACGACGCAGAATGAGACCCTTTGCAGTTAACGCAGACGGGACTGTGGAACAGGTACCTTCGTGTGACGGCTGGCTACATGAGGCACAGATGGTAACGGCACTCTTACAGGAGACTTGCGTATGCCCAAAACGTTGGCATTTGAAACAACGCAGAGGTCTAGGTATATAGGGCCTCACAGCAATACGCTCGTACCCTGCTGAAAGACTCGTGGGCAGATCGACGCCGCCGAAAGTGATAAACAGGGTACGAGTTGGTACCAAAATTCCGTCGCGTTTAGCCTGCACTCGATGAACAGCTGTCACCTTTTGATCAGAAAGATAGCCGACAAGTTCTTCGTCCGACATACCATCGAGGCAATGGGTGGTAATGACGCCTCGACAGGAATTGAAGGTGTGGTGCTTCTCGACACGAATAGGATAACCGTGGAGAAGCGTGGCGCGCAACAAGGACGTACTTTGCTGTTCAGTTTTGGTTTGAACCAACAAGGAACCAATTCGAAGACGAGTGCAGGACTGAACCGCACCTGCAATAGCATCCATGGCCTTCTGAATAATGAAAGGGTTCACCTTCTCAAAACTTTGTCCTTCTGTACGTGAAATGACCAAGTAACAACCGGATGTCGGCGGTGCTACTTCCGTTACATAGACTTTTCGGCGCTTATTAATAATGGAGAAAGGGTGCACCATAGCGAAATAAATCCTCCACCATTGCAACCATCTCCGACCTAGGGCTCTGGCTTCCCGGGCGTTACCCCGGCTTGGGTGAGTGGCCTATCTATACCAATCTTACCCCAGGGTCAAACCTCCCAGAACATAGACAGAGGGACCCTATCGCCGTCAGAAGTCAGCAGCTCATGCAATAGCCCCTCCCCCGCGAGACTGCAGTTGAACAGCGGATACGAACACATAACCTACATGACGACCCCGGGTGGTGGGGATGACGCCATTACCCACTCACCCAGCTGCGCAGGTAAACGTCAGGCTGTGTCTACGGAGGATTAAAAGAAACTAAAAGTGCGTGGGCGTTTCGCACGCAAGGTAGGCCGGCGAAGAAGTGAAAGAGATATGTAAATGAATGGGCGTGGGGTGAAATGTGCAATGGGAAAGGCGACATGGAGTGAAATGCACAGAACGCACGAGGGCCTACCTTGAGTCCCCCGGTCACGAGAACGAACCCACCTCGAACGGACGGGAATGAATGGGTGAAAATGGCTATTAATGGCTCGGGTATCCCGGGTGCGCCTAACCCGTACTCAACAAGGTGAGCCCCTGGGGGGATACTATTGAGATAAAACTTGGTCGGTCATTGGTTCCGACAAAATGAGTCTGAGGATAGTCCAGACGAATGTGATATATATGAATATGGCACTATACTATTGAGATAAAACTTGGTCGGCTATTGGTTCCGACCAAATGAGTTAGGGTAGTCCAGACCAATGTGAATATATGAATATGGCACTATACTATTGAGATAAAACTTGGTCGGTCATTAGTTACGACCAAATGAGTTAGGATAGCGCAGACGAATGTGATATATATATATATATATATATATATATATATATATATATATATATATATATATATGGCACTATACTATTGAGATAAAACTTGGTCGGTCATTGGTTACGACCAAATGAGTTAGGATAGTCCAGACCAATGTGAGTATATGAATTTGGCACTATACTATTGAGATAAAACTTGGTCGGCTATTGGTTCCGAACAAATGAGTTAGGATAGTCCAGACCAATGTGAATATATGAATATGGCACTATACTATTGAGATAAAACTTGGTCGGTCATTGGTTACGACCAAATGAGTTAGGATAGTGCAGACGAATGTGATATATATGCATATGGCACTATACTATTGAGATAAAACTTCGTCGGTCATTGGTTACGACCAAATGAGTCTGAGGATAGTCCAGACCAATATAAAATATATGAATATGGCACTATACTATTGAGATAAAACTTGGTCGGGAATTGGTTCCGACCAAATGAGTCTGAGGATAGTCCAGACCAATATAAAATATATGAATATGGCACTATACTATTGAGATAATACTTGGTGGTCCATTGGTTCGGACCAAATAAGTGAGGATAGTGCAGACCAATGTGAAATATATGAATATGGCACTATACTATTGAGATAAAACTTGGTCGGTTATTGGTTCGGAACAAAGGAGTCTGAGGATAGTCGAGATGAATGTGATATATATGAATATGGCACTATACTATTGAGATAAAACTTGGTCGGTTATTGGTTCGGAACAAATGAGTTTGAGGATAGTTCAAACGAATGATATATATATGGCACTATACTATTGAGATAAAACTTGGTCGGCCATTGGTTCTTACTGAATGAGTCAGGATAGATCAGAAAATGTGAAATACATGAATATGCCACTGTACTATTGAGATAAAACTTGGGCGGTCATTGGTTCGGACCAAATGAGTGAGGATAGTCCAGACCAATGTGAAATATATGATTATAACACTATACTATTGAGATAAAACTTGGGCGGTCATTTGTTCAGACCATATGAGTGCGAATTGTCCAGACCAATGTGAAATATATGAACATGGCTCTATACAGTTAATTGGTCGACCATTGGTTCGGGCCAAATGAGTTAGGATAGTCCAGACCTATGTGAAATATATGAATATAGCACGATACTATTGAGATAAAACGTGGTCGATCATTGGTTCAGACCAAATGAGTGCGGATTGTCCAGACCAATGTGAAATATACGGATATGGCACTATACTATTGAGATAAAAATTTGTCGGCCATTGGTTCGGACCAAACGAGTGAGGATAGCCCAGCTATATTGTGGAATATATCAATATAGCTCTATAGTATTCAGATAAAACTTGGTCGGCTATTGTTTCGGACCAAATGAGTGACAATAGTGCAGACCAATGTGAAAATATGAATATGGAACTATACTATTGAGATAAAACTTGGTCGGGCATTGGTACGAACAAATGAGTGAGGATAGTCCAGACTAATGTGAAATATGTGCATATGGCACTATACTATTGGGATAAAACTTGGTCGGTCATTGGTTCGGACCATTTGAGAGACGATAGTCAAGACGAATGCGGTATATATTAATATGCTACTACACTATTTAGATAAAACTTGGTCGGCATTTTGTTCCGACCAAATCAGTCTGAGGATAGTGCAGACGTATGTGATATATATGAATATGACACTATACCATTGAGATAAGACTAGGTCGGTCATCGCTTCGGAACAAATGAGTCTGAGGATAGTCCAGAAGAATTTGATATATATGAATATGGCACTATACTATTGAGATAAAACTTGCTCGGTCATTGGTTCGGACCAAATGGTTTCAGGATAGTCTAGACGAATGTGATACATATTTGGCACTACAGTATTGAGATAAATCTTGGTCGGCCATTGGTTCGGACCAAATGAGTGCGGATTGTCCAGACCAATGTGAAATATGTCAATATGGCATTATACTATTATGATAAAACTTGGTCGGCTAGTGGTTCGGACCAAATGAGTGAGGATAGCCCAGCCCACTGTAAAAATATGAATATAGCACTGTACTATTGACATAAAACTTGATCGGTCATTGGTGCAGAACAAATGAGTGAGGATACTCCAGGCCAATGTGGAATATATGAATATGACACTATACAATTGAGATAAAGTTTTGTCGTCGATTTGTTTCGACCAAATCAGTCTGAGGATAGTAAAGACCAATGTGAAAGTATGAATCTGGCATTATACTGTTCAGAGAAAGCTTGGACGTCCATTTGGTTCGACCAAATAAGTCTGAGGACAGTCCAGACCAATGCGAAAATATGAATATGGTTCCATAATATTGAGATAAAGCTTGGTCGGCCATTGGTTCCGACCAAATGAGTCTGAGGATTGTTCAGACCAATGTGAATATATGAATATGGCACCATACTATTGAGATAAAGCTTGGTCGGATATTGGTTCGGATCAAATGAACGAGGATACTCCAGACCAATGTGAAATATATGAATATGGCACTATTATTAAGAGATGAAACTTGGTCAGCCATTGGTTCGGACCAAATGAGTGAGGATAGTCCGGACCAATGTGAAATATTTGAATATGGCATTACACTATTGAGATAAAAGTTCGTCGGATATTGGTTCTGACCGAATGAGTTAGGATAGTTATGGCAATGTGAAATATATGAATATGGCACTGTACTATTGAGATAACACTCGGTCGGCTATTGGTTTGGACCAATTGAGTGAGGATAGTCCAGACCAATCTGAAATATATCAATATGGCACTATACCCTTGAGATAAAACGTTGTCGGCTATTGGTTCGGACCAAATGAGTGAGGATAGTCCAGACCGATGTGAAATATATGAATATGGCACTATACTATTGAGATAAAACTCGATCGGCTATTGGTTCCGATCAAATGAGTCAGGATAGTCCAGACCAATGTGAAATATATGAACATGGCACTATACTATTGAGATAAAACATTATGGTCCATTGGTTCGGACCAAATAAGTGACGATAGTGCAGACGAATGTGATATATATGAATATGGCACTATACTATTGAGATAAAACTTGGTCTGTCATTGCTTCGGACCATATGAGTGAGGGTAGTCCAGACGAATATGGTATATATTAATATGGTACTATACTATTTAGATAAAACTTGGTCGGCAATTGTTTCCGACCAAATGAATCTGTGGATAGTGCAGACGTATGTGATATATATGAATATGGCACTATACTATTGAGATAAAACTAATTCGGTCATTGGTTCGGACAAATAGGTCTCTGGATAATCAAGCCGAATGTGACATATATGAATATGGCACTATACAATTGAGATAAAGCTTGATCGACATTGTTAAGACTAACTGACTCTGACTGTAGTCCAGAACAATGTGAAACATATGAATATGGCACTATACCATTGAGATTAAACTTGGTTGGCCATTGGTTCCGACCAATCGATTGAGGGTAGTCAAGACCAATGTGAAATATATGAATATGGCACTGTTATTAAGAGATAAAACTTGGTCGAACATTGGTTGGGACCAAATGAGTGCGAATTGTGCAGACCAATGTGAAATATATGAATATGGCACTGTGCTATTGAGATAAAACTTGGTCGAACATTTTTTGGGACCAAATGAGTTAGGATAGTCCAGACCAATGTAAAATATATGAATATGGCACTATACTATTGAGATAAAACTTGGTCGGTCATTGGTTCACACAAAATGAGTTAGGATAGTCCAGACCAATGTGAAATATATGAATATGGCGCTATACTATTGAAATAAACTTGGTCGGTCATTGGTTCACACAAAATGAGTTAGGATAGTCCAGACCAATGTGAAATATATGAATATGGCGCTATACTATTGAAATAAACTTGGTCGGTCATTGGTTCACACAAAATGAGTTAGGATAGTCCAGACCAATGTGAAATATATGAATATGGCGCTATACTATTGAAATAAACTTGGTCGGTCATTGGTTCACACAAAATTAGTGAGGATAGTCCAGACCAATGTGAAATATATGAATATAGCGCTATACTATTGAGATAAAACTTGGGCGCCCATTGGTTCACACAAAATGAGTTAGGATAGTCCAGAGCAATGTGAAATATATGAATATGGCGCTATACTATTGAGATAAAACTTGGTCCGCCATTGGTTCGGGCCAAATTGGCGAGGATATTCCAGACCAATGTGAAATATATGAATATGGCACTATTATTAAGAGATAAAACTTGGTCGGTCATTGGTTCACACAAAATTAGTGAGGATAGTCCAGACCAATGTGAAATATATGAATATAGCGCTATACTATTGAGATAAAACTTGGTCGGTCATTGGTTCACACAAAATTAGTGAGGATAGTCCAGACCAATGTGAAATATATGAATATGGCGCTATACTATTGAGATAAAACTTGGTCGGTCATTGGTTCACACAAAATTAGTGAGGATAGTCCAGACCAATGTGAAATATATGAATATAGCGCTATACTATTGAGATAAAACTTGGTCGCCCATTGGTTCACACAAAATGAGTTAGGATAGTCCAGAGCAATGTGAAATATATGAATATGGCGCTATACTATTGAGATAAAACTTGGTCCGCCATTGGTTCGGGCCAAATTGGCGAGGATATTCCAGACCAATGTGAAATATATGAATATGGCACTATTATTAAGAGATAAAACTTGGTCGCCCATTGGTTCTGATCGAATGAGTAGGGATAGTTGAGAAAATGTGAAATATATGAATATGGCACTGTGCTATTGAGATAAAACTTGGTCGACCATTGGTTCGGACCAAATGAGTGAGGATACTCCAGACCAACGTGAAAATATGCTTATGGCACTATACTTTTGAGATAAAACTTGGTCGGTCATTGGTACGACCAAATGAGTGAGGATACTCCAGACCAACGTGAAAATATGCTTATGGCACTATACTTTTGAGATAAAACTTGGTCGGTCATTGGTACGACCAAATGAGTGAGGATACTCCAGACCAACGTGAAAATATGCTTATGGCACTATACTTTTGAGATAAAACTTGGTCGGTCATTGGTACGACCAAATGAGTGAGGATAGTCCATACTAATGTGAAATTATTGATATGGCACTATACTTTTGAGATAAAACTAGGTCGGTCATTGGTTCGGAACAAATGAGTCTGAGGATAGTTCAGACCAATGAGGAATATATGAGTATGGCACTATACTATTGAGATAAGACTAGGTCGGTCATTGGTTCGGAACAAATGAGTGAGGATAGTTCAGACCAATGAGGAATATATGAGTATGCTATTATACAATTGAGGTAAAGCTTGGTCGGCCATTTGTTACGACCAAATGAGTGAGGATAGTCCAGAGCAATGTGAAATATATGAGTATGGCACTATACAATTGAGATAAGACTAGGTCGGTCATTGGTTCGGAACAAATGAGTCTGAGGATAGTTCAGACCAATGAGGAATATATGAGTATGGCACTATACTATTGAGATAAGACTAGGTCGGTCATTGGTTCGGAACAAATGAGTGAGGATAGTTCAGACCAATGAGGAATATATGAGTATGCTATTATACAATTGAGGTAAAGCTTGGTCGGCCATTTGTTACGACCAAATGAGTGAGGATAGTCCAGAGCAATGTGAAATATATGAGTATGGCACTATACAATTGAGATAAGACTAGGTCGGTCATTGGTTCGGAACAAATGAGTCTGAGGATAGTTCAGACCAATGAGGAATATATGAGTATGGCACTATACTATTGAGATAAGACTAGGTCGGTCATTGGTTCGGATCAAATGAGTGAGGATAGTTCAGACCAATGAGGAATATATGAGTATGCTATTATACAATTGAGGTAAAGCTTGGTCGGCCATTTGTTACGACCAAATGAGTGAGGATAGTCCAGACCGATGTGAAATATATGAATATGGCACTATACTATTGAGATAAGACTAGGTCGGTCATTGGTTCGGAACAAATGAGTCTGAGGATAGTTCAGACCAATGAGGAATATATGAGTATGCTATTATACAATTGAGGTAAAGCTTGGTCGGCCATTTGTTACGACCAAATGAGTGAGGATAGTCCAGACCGATGTGAAATATATGAATATGGCACTATACAGTTGAGATAAAATTTGTTGGTCCATTGGTTCGGACCAAATGAGTGAGGATAGTCCAGACCAATTTGAAATATATCAATATGGCACTATACTATTGACATAAAACTTTGTCGGTTATTGGTTCGGACCAAATGAGTTAGGATAGTCCAGACCAATGTGAATATATGAATATGGCACTATACTATTGAGATAAAACTTGGTCGGTCATTGGTTACGACCAAATGAGTTGGGATAGTGCAGACGAATGCGATATATATGCATAGGGCACTATACTATTGAGATAAAACTTCGTCGGGAATTGGTTCCGACCAAATGAGTCTGAGGATAGTCCAGACCAATATAAAATATATGAATATGGCACTATACTATTGAGATAATACTTGGTGGTGCATTGGTTCGGACCAAATAAGTGAGGATAGTGCAGACCAATGTGAAATATATGAATATGGCACTATATTATTGAGATAAAACTTTGTCGGTCATTGGTTCCCACGAAATGAGTCTGAGGATAGTGCAGACGAATGTGACATATATGAATATGGCACTATACTATTGAGATAAAACTTGGTCGGTCATTGGTTCGGACCAAATAAGTCTGAGGATAGTGCAGACGAATGTGATATATATATATATATATATATATATATATATGAATATGGCATTATACTATTGAGATAAAACTTGGTAGGTCACTGGTTCGGACCAAATGAGTGAGGATAGTCCAGACGAATGTGAAATATATATGAATATGGCACTATACTATTGAGATAAAACTTGGTCGGTCATTGGTTCAGACCAAATGAGTGCGGATTGTCAGACCAATGTTAAATATATGAATATGACGCTATACTTATAAGATAAAAATTGTTCGGCCATTGGTTCGGAACAAATGCGTGAGGATAGCCCAAACCAATGTGAAATATATAAATATGGCATATCCTATTGAGATAAAACTTGGTCGGCTATTGGTTCGGACCAAATGAGAGGATAGTCCAGACCAGTGTGAAATATATGAATATAGGACTATACTATTGAGATAAAACTTGGTCGGGAATTGGTTCCGACCAAATGAGTTTAAGGATAGTCCAGACCAATATAAAATATATGAATATGGCACTATACTATTGAGATAATCCTTGGTGGTCCATTGGTTCGGACCAAATAAGTGAGGATAGTGCAGACCAATGTGAAATATATGAATATGGCACTATATTATTGAGATAAAACTTGGTCGGTCATTGGTTCGGACCAAATAAGTCTGAGGATAGTGCAGACGAATGTGATATATATATATATATATATGAATATGGCATACTATTGAGATAAAACTTGGTAGGTCACTGGTTAGGACCAAATGAGTGAGGATAGTGCAGACAAATGTGATATATATATGAATATGGCACTATACTATTGAGATAAAACTTGGTCGGTCATTGGTTCAGACCAAATGAGTGCGGATTTTCCAGACCAATGTTAAATATATGAATATGGCACTATACTATTGAGATAAAACTTGGTCGGTCTATGGTTCAATAAGAAAGAGTGCGGATTGTCCAGACCAATGTGAAATATATAAATATGGCACTATACTATTGAGATAAAACTAGGTCGGTCATTGGTTCAGAAAGAAAGAGTGCGGATTGTCCAGACCAATGTGATATATATAAATATGGCACTATACTATTGAGATAAAACTTGGTCGGTCATTGGTTCAGAAAGAAAGAGTGCGGATTGTCCAGACCAATGTGAAATATATAAATATGGCACTATACTATTGAGATAAAACTTGGTCGGTCATTGGTTCAGAAAGAAAGAGTGCGGATTGTCCAGACCAATGTGAAATATATAAATATGGCACTATACTATTGAGCTCAAAATTGGTCGGCCATTGGTTCGGACCAAATGAGTAAGGAAATGTCCAGACCAATATGAAATATATCTATATGGCACTATACTATTGAGATAAAACTTGGTCGCCTAGTGGTTCGGACCAAATGAGTGAGAATAGTCCAGACCAATGTAAAAAATATGAATATAGCACAGTACTGTTGACAAAACTTTGTCGGTCATTGGTTCAGACCAAATGAGTGAGGATAATCCAGGCCAATGTGGAATATATGAATATGGCACTATAAAATTGAGATAAGGCTTTGTCGTCCATTCGTTACGACCAAATGAGTGAGGATAGTCCAGACCAATGTGAAAATATGAATATGGTACTATACTATTGAGATAAAAATTGGTCGTCCATTGGTTCGGACCAAATGAGTGAGGATAGTCCAGACCAATGTGAAAATATGAATATGGCACTATACTGTTAAGATAATCTTTGGTCGTCCATTGGTTCCGACCAAATAAGCCTGAGGATAGTCCAGACCAATATGAAAATATGAATATGGCACTATACTACTGAGATAAAACTTGGTCGGACATCGGTACGTCCAAATGAGTGAGGTTAGTCCAAACCAATGTGAAATATATGAATATGCCACTATACCATTGAGATACAACCTGGTCGCTCATTGGTTCCGACCAAATGAGTGAGGATAGTCCAGACCAATGTGGAATATATTAATATGGCTCTATACTATTGAGATAAAACTTGGTCGGGCATTTGTTACGACCAAATGAGTGAGGATAGTCCAGACCAATGTGAAAATATGAATATGGTACTATACTATTGAGATAAAAATTGGTCGTCCATTGGTTTGGACGAAATGAGTGAGGATAGTCCAGACCAATGCGAAATATATCAATTAGGCACTATAATATTGAGATAAAAGTTCTCCGCTATTGGTTCGGACCAAATGAGTGGGGATAGTCCAGAACAATGTGAAATATATGAATATGACACTATACTATTGAGATAAAACTTGGTCGGTTATTGGTTCGGAACCTATGAGTCTGAGGATAGTCCAGACGAATGTGATATATACGAATATGGCACTATACTATTGAGATAAAACTTGATCGGTCATTGGTTCAGACCAAATGAGTGCGAATTGTCCAGACCAATGTGAAATATATGAATATGGCACTATACATTTGAGATAAAACTTGGTCGGTTATTGGTTCAGACCAAATGAGTGCGAATTGTCCAGCCCAATGTGAAATATATGAATATGACACTATACTATTGAGATAAAACTTGATCGGTCATTGGTTGAGACCAAATGAGTGCGAATTGTCCAGACCAATGCGAAATATATGAATATGGCACTATACTATTGAGATAAAACTTGATCGGTCATTGGTTCAGACCAAATGAGTGCGAATTGTCCAGACCAATGTGAAATATATGAATATGGCACTATACTATTGAGATAAAACTTGATCGGTCATTGGTTCAGACCAAATGAGTGCGAATATTCCAGACCAATGTGAAATATATGAATATGGCACTATACTATTGAGATAAAACTTGGTCGGTTATTGGTTCGGAACAAATGAGTTTGAGGATAGTTCAGACGAATGATATATATATATGAATATGACACTATACTATTGAGATAAAACTAGGTCGGTTATTGGTTCGGAACAAAGGAGTCTGAGGATAGTCGAGATGAATGTGATATATATGAATATGGCACTATACTATTGAGATAAAACTTGGTCGGTTATTGGTTCGGAACAAATGAGTTTGAGGATAGTTCAGACGAATGATATATATATGGCACTATACTATTGATATAAAACTAGGTCGGTTATTGGTTCGGAACAAATGAGTCTGAGGATAGTCCAGACGAATGTGATATATATGAATATGGCACTATACTATTGAGATCAAACTTGGTTGGCCATTGGTTCTTACTGAATGAGTCAGGATAGATCAGAAAATGTGAAATACATGAATATGCCACTGTACTATTGAGATAAAACTTGGTCGACCATTGGTTCGGACCAAATGAGTGAGGATAGTCCAGACCAATGTGAAATATATGATTATAACACTATACTATTGAGATAAAACTTGGTCGATCATTGGTTCAGACCAAATGAGTGCGGATTGTCCAGACCAATGTGAAATTTACGGATATGGCACTATACTATTGAGATAAAAATTTGTCGGCCATTGGTTCGGACCAAACGAGTGAGGATAGCCCAGACCAATGTGGAATATATCAATATAGCTCTATAGTATTGAGATAAAACTTGGTCGGCTATTGTTTCGGACCAAATGAGTGACAATAGTGCAGACCAATGTGAACATATGAATATGGAACTATACTATTGAGATAAAACGTGGTCGGGCATTGGTACGAACAAATGAGTGAGGATAGTCCAGACTAATGTGAAATATATGCATATGGCACTATACTATTGGGATAAAACTTGGTCGGTCATTGGTTCGGACCATTTGAGAGACGATAGTCAAGACGAATGTGGTATATATTAATATGCTACTATACTATTTAGATAAAACTTGGTCGGCATTTTGTTCCGACCAAATCAGTCTGAGGATAGTGCAGACGTATGTGATATATATGAATATGACACTATACCATTGAGATAAGACTAGGTCGGTCATCGCTTCGGAACAAATGAGTCTGAGGATAGTCCAGACGAATTTGATATATATGAATATGGCACTATACTATTGAGATAAAACTTGCTCGGTCATTGGTTCGGACCAAATGGTTTCAGGATAGTCTAGACGAATGTGATACATATTTGGCACTACAGTATTGAGATAAATCTTGGTCGGCCATTGGTTCAGACCAAATGAGTGCGGATTGTCCAGATCAATGTGAAATATGTCAATATGGCATTATACTATTATGATAAAACTTGGTCGGCTAGTGGTTCGGACCAAATGAGTGAGGATAGCCCAGCCCACTGTTAAAATATTAACATAGCACTGTACTATTGACATAAAACTTGATCGGTCATTGGTGCAGACCAAATGAGTGAGAATAATCCAGGCCAATGTGGAATATATGAATATGACACTAAAAATTGAGATAAAGCTTTGACGTCGATTTGTTTCGACCAAATCAGTCTGAGGATAGTCCAGACCAATGTGAAAGTATGAATATGGCACTATACTGTTAAGAGAAAGCTTGGACGTCCATTTGTTCCGACCAAATAAGTCTGAGGACAGTCCAGACCAATGTGAAAATATGAATATGGCACCATACTATTGAGATAAAACTTGGTCGGACATCGGTACGACCAAATTTGTGAGGATAGTCCAAACCAATGTGAAATATATGAATATGGCTCCATAATATTGAGATAAAGGTTGGTCCGCCGTTGGTTCCGACCAAATGAGTCTGACGATTGTTCAGACCAATGTGTATATATGAATATGGCTCCATAATATTGAGATAAAGCTTGGTCGGCCATTGGTTCCGACCAAATGAGTCTGAGGATTGTTCAGACCAATGTGAATATATGAATATGGCACCATACTATTGAGATAAATCTTGGTCGGATATTGGTTCCGACCCAATGAGTCTGAGGATTGTTCAGACCAATGTGAATATATGAATATGGCTCCATACTATTGAGATAAAGCTTGGTCGGATATTGGTTCCGACCAAATGAGTCTGAGGATTGTTCAGACCAATGTGAATATATGAATATGGCACCATACTATTGAGATAAAGCTTGGCCGGCCATTGGTTCGGACCAAATGAGTGAGGATAGTCCGGACCAATGTGAAATATTTGAATATGGCATTACACTATTGAGATAAAAGTTCGTCGGATATTGGTTCGGACCAAATGAGTGAGGATAGTCCGGACCAATGTGAAATATTTGAATATGGCACTACACTATTGAGATAAAAGTTCGTCGGATATTGGTTCTGACCGAATGAGTGAGGATATTCCGGACCAATGAGAAATATTTGAATATGGCATTACACTATTGAGATAAAAGTTCGTCGGATATTGGTTCGGACCAAATGAGTGAGGATAGTCCGGACCAATGTGAAATATTTGAATATGGCACTACACTATTGAGATATAAGGTCGTCGGATATTGGTTCTGACCGAATGAGTGAGGATAGTTATGACAATGTGAAATATATGAATATGGCACTGTACTATTGAGATAACACTTGGTCGGCTATTGGTTCGGACCAAATGAGTGAGGATAGTTTAGACCAATTTGAAATATATCAATATGGCACCATACTATTGACATAAAACTTGGTCGGTTCTTTGGTTCAGACCAAATGAGTGAGGATAGTCCAGACCGATGTGAAATATATGAATATGGCACTATACTATTGAGATAAAACTCGATCGGCTATTGGTTCCGATCAAATGAGTCTGAGGATAGTCCAGACAAATGTGAAATATATGAACATGGCACTATACTATTGAGATAAAACATTATGGTCCATTGGTTCGGACCAAATAAGTGACGATAGTGCAGACGAATGTGATATATGTGAATATGGCACTATACTATTGAGATAAAACTTGGTCTGTCATTGCTTCGGACCATATGAGTGAGGGTAGTCCAGACGAATGTGGTATATATTAATATGGTACTATACTATTTAGATAAAACTTGGTCGGCAATTGTTTCCGACCAAATGAATCTGTGGATAGTGCAGACGTATGTGATGTATATGAATATGGCACTATACTATTGAGATAAAAGTTGGCCGGTCATTGGTTCGGAACAAATGAGTCTGAGGATAGCCCAGACGAAAGTGATATATATGAATATGGCACCATACTATTGAGATAAAACTAATTCGGTCATTGTTTCGGACAAATAGGTCTCTGGATAATCAAGCCGAATGTGACATATATGAATATGGCACTATACAATTGAGATAAAGCTTGATCGACATTGTTAAGACTAACTGACTCTGACTGTAGTCCAGAACAATGTGAAATATATGAATATGGCACTATACCATTGAGATTAAACTTGGTTGGCCATTGGTTCCGACCAATCGATTGAGGGTAGTCAAGACCAATTTGAAATATATGAATATGGCGCTATACTATTGAGATAAAACTTGGTCGATCATTTTTTTGGACCAAATGGGCGAGGATATTCCAGACCAATGTGAAATATATGAATATGGCACTGTTATTAAGAGATAAAACTTGGTCGAACATTGGTTGGGACCAAATGAGTGAGGATAGTTCAGACCAATGAGGAATATATGAGTATGGCACTATACTATTGAGGTAAAGCTTGGTCGGCCATTTGTTACGACCAAATGAGTGAGGATAGTCCAGAGCAATGTGAAATATATGAATATGGCACTATACTATTGAGGTAAAGCTTGGTCGGCCATTTGTTACGTCAAATGAGTGAGGATAGTCCAGAGCAATGTGAAATATATGAATATGGTACTATACTATTGAGGTAAGGCTTGGTCGGCCATTTGTTACGACCAAATGAGTGAGGATATTCCAGAGCAATGTGAAATATATGAATATGGCACTATACTATTGAGGTAAAGCTTGGTCGGCCATTTGTTACGACCAAATGAGTGAGGATAGTCCAGAGCAATGTGAAAATATGAATATGCTATTATACTATTGGGATAAAAATTGGTCGGTAATTGGTTTTGACTAAATAAGTTAGGATACCTGACGAATGTGATATATAGGAATATGGCACTATAATATTGACATAAAACTTGGTCGACCATTGGTTCGGACCAAATGAGTGAGGATAGTCCAGACCAATGTGAAATTATTAATATGGCACTATACTGTTGAGATAAAACTTGGTCGGGCATTGGTTCGGACCAAATGAGTGAGGATAGTCTAGACTAATGTGAAGTTATTAATATGGCACCATACTATTGAGATAAAACTTGGTCGGGCATTGGTTCGGACCAAATGAGTGAGGGTAGTCTAGACCAATGTGAAATTATTAATATGGCACTATACTGTTGAGATAAAACTTGGTCGGACATTGGTTCGGACCAAATGAGTGAGGGTAGTCTAGACCAATGAGGAATTATTAATATGGCACTATACTATTGAGATAAAACTTGGTCGGGCATTGGTTCCGACCAAAAGAGTGAGGATAGTCTAGACCAATGAGGAATTATTAATATAGCACTATACTATTGAGATAAAACATAGTCTGACATTGGTTCGGACCAAATGAGTGAGGATAGCTCAGACCAATATGAAATATAGAACATTATAGTATTCTGATAAAACTTAATCTCAACAATAAAAGCTTGTGTCAGTTTAAGAAGGAGAACAGAACATTATACTATTCTGATAAAACTTAATCTCAACAATAAAAGCTTGTGTCAGTTTAAGAAGGAGAACAGAAGATTATACTATTCTGATAAAACTTAATCTCAACAATAAAAGCTTGTGTCAGTTTAAGATGGAGAACAGAACATTATACTATTCTGATAAAACTTAATCTCAACAATAAAAGCTTGGGTCAGTATAAGAAAGAGAACAGAACATTATACTATTCTGATAAAACTTGATCTCAACAATAAAATTTTGGTTCAGTATAAGAAAGGTAGCAGTAGAAGAGAGTGGATGTGTGTGGAGGATGCTCCAGGAATGGAAGAAAGAAGGGCTTAAGTAACCATGGGAATTGGTATTGAGGTGCACAGAGCAAGAATTGGAGCATTTAATAAATTAAAATGGAAGGTTTTCAAAACAAACATAGGTGTAGAAGAGATGGTAAACATGTTTCTTCTCACATGGGTAATAGGTATACTATTGGTAATTGGTGGAGTTGAAATCAACCCTGGGCCAAATGGGGATCGAAACGTCATGGAACAAACATTTGCATACATTAAAGATATGGATGAGAGATTAGGAAATAAACTCAATGGAATGGAAAAGGAACTAGTAGATATTAAGGGAGAGATTAAAAATGAAATGCAACATATACGAAATGAGGTACAGAAAGTTAAAAGAAGAGTTGAGCTGCTGGAAGAGAGACACCGAAGATTTAATTTGGTTATAGTAGGAGTGAAAGAAAGGAATGGAGTATGGCCTGTAGATGAGGTCAGAGAGATTGTAGAAGGAAAGCTTGGTTTGAAGGTACAGGGCTGGGAGATTAGAGAAGCATTTAGAGTGGGGAGATCAAGAGGAGCCAGAATGATAGTTGCAAGATTTACGTCAGTGCAGTTTGTTTATGAAGTATTGAAGAAATCAAAGCTACTAAAAGGAACAAGTATCTTTATAAATAGAGATTTATCGGTGGAACAACGGGCCTTGAAGAAGGATTTAGTACAACAAATGATGCTGGCAAGAATGGAAGGGAAACGGGCCTTCATAAAGAACTTACGATTATGGGTCGATGGGCGTATGGTGATGGGATACGAAAGTGACACAAGGAACAGCAGATCGCAGGAGCAGGATATGATTCAGCGAAATACATTTGCGACTAGAGAGAAGGAATGCAGAGGAAGTCCAAAGAGCAATCGGAGACCAAAGGATAAGGATCGACATATGGAAGTTACATCACCGGCACGTGGGGCTGGCGGAAAGAAGATGACGGTGTTAGAGGGTAGGCGTGGCCAAGCCGCAGGCAGAACGGCAAATCAGAGTGACGCAAGGGCATCAGCTGGCGAAACAAGGAAAATGGAAGTTATGTCACTGCTACGTGGGGCTGGTGGGAAGAAGATAGCTGAGTCAGAGAAGAGATTAGGAGCCGAGGCAGTGCCGTCAGATCAGAGTCATGTATGGACAACAGCTGGCGAAGTTAGGAAAGTGGCATCATCGAGGAGGGAGGGAGTTCAATCGTCACGTGATATGATTGCGGGCAGGGCAGAGGCGTGGTTTGAGAGTGGTGAATTGGTGGAAGATGAAAGTATTGTGTTGACACCCAATGGGAGTCTACGGATTTTGGACAGAAACAAAGCGGGACCGTTAGAGGAGCCACCAGAAATAGATTTATGGAGTAGGAAAGTGTGCCATACATATAGAAATAGTGCAGGCTCTGTGAGAAGTATGGGAAAACAGAAGCAGTAAAAATGAGGAAGTATATAGAATAGGGAGGGAGAGTGACTATAAAATGTATAACAAGGAACAAAGTAGACAACGTAAAGACAAGGTATTGATAAGCAAGTGATAGATTTTATGAAATCGTGAAGTGAATCATTTAGATATAAAGAACGGTAAATACGAGAGGGCTAGGAGGGAGAGGTACATTTCTTAGTATGAACGAGCAAGAGTTGTTATGGACGATTAGTGCGGGGTACAAGTAAACATTCTCTAAATTGCTTCTAATAGTTCCCATTTCCCACTGATAGGGAGTATTAAAGACGGCGGAGGAAGCAAGGGAAGGAGATTGGAAGGGGACAAGAACAGTAAGCAGTATACTGAATTTAAATGAGAAACGTTAGCGATATGAAGCTAACTCAACACACATGCTTTGTAAATGCGGAAGCTTGGGTACGATCGGCAAAAGGAGCCAGGGCTCGACGCTGATCTGCCCAAATGTATTGTATTAGCTCAACACTCAATAAAGATATCATATCATAAGAAAGATAACAGAACATTATACTTTTCTGATAAAACTTGATCTCAACAATAAAAGTTTGGTTTAATATAAGAAAGAAAACAGAACATTATAGTAATAAATTAAACTTGATCTCAGTAATAAAAGCTTGGGTCAGTATGAGAAAGAAAACAGAACATTATAGTTATAGATTAAACTTGATCTCAGTAATAAAAGCTTGGGTCAGTATAAGAAAGAAAACAGAACATTATACTATTGAGATAACACTTGATCTCAACAATAAAAGCTTGGGTCAGTATAAGAAAGAAAACAGAACATTATAGTTATAGATTAAACTTGATCTCAGTAATAAAAGCTTGGGTCAGTATAAGAAAGAAAACAGAACATTATACTATTTAGATAAAACTTGATCTCAGTAATAAAAGCTTGGGTCAGTATAAGAAAGAAAACAGAACATTATACTATTTAGATAAAACTTGATCTCAGTAATAAAAGCTTGGGTCAGTATAAGAAAGAAAACAGAACATTATACTATTGAGATAAAATTTATTCTCAGTAATAAAAGCTTGGGTCAGTATGAGAAAGAAAACAGAACATTATAGTTATAGATTAAACTTGATCTCAGTAATAAAAGCTCGGGTCAGTATAAGAAAGAAAACAGAACGTTATACTATTGAGATAAAACTTGATCTCAACAATAAAAGCTTGGGTCAGTATAAGAAAGAAAACAGAACATTATACTATTGAGATAAAATTTATTCTCAGTAATAAAAGCTTGGGTCAGTATAAGAAATAAAACAAAACATTATACTATTGAGTTAAAACTTGATCTCAGCAATAAAAGCTTGGGTCAGTATAAGAAAGAAAACAGCACATTATACTATTGAGATAAAACTTGATCTCAACAATAAAAGTTTGTGTCAGTATAAGAAAAATAACAGAACATTATAGTAATACATTAAACTTGATCTCAACAATAAAAGTTTGTGTCAGTATAAGAAAAATAACAGAACATTATAGTAATACATTAAACTTGATCTCAACAATAAAAGCTTGTGTCAGTATAAGAAAGAAAACAGAACATTATAGTATTGAGATAAAACTTGATCTCAACAATAAAAGCTTGGGTCAGTATAAGAAAGAAAACAGAACATTATAGTATTGAGATAAAACTTGATCTCAACAATAAAAGTTTGTGTCAGTATAAGAAAAATAACAGAACATTATAGTAATACATTAAACTTGATCTCAACAATAAAAGCTTGTGTCAGTATAAGAAAAATAACAGAACATTATAGTAATACATTAAACTTGATCTCAACAATAAAAGCTTGTGTCAGTATAAGAAAAATAACAGAACATTATAGTAATACATTAAACTTGATCTCAACAATAAAAGCTTGTGTCAGTATAAGAAAAATAACAGAACATTATAGTAATACATTAAACTTGATCTCAGTAATAAAAGCTTGTGTCAGTATAAGAAAAATAACAGAACATTATAGTAATACATTAAACTTGATCTCAGTAATAAAAGCTTGTGTCAGTATAAGAAAAATAGCAGAACATTATAGTAATACATTAAACTTGATCTCAGTAATAAAAGCTTGTGTCAGTATAAGAAAAATAACAGAACATTATAGTAATACATTAAACTTGATCTCAGTAATAAAAGCTTGGGTCAGTATAAGAAAAATAACAGAACATTATAGTAATACATTAAACTTGATCTCAACAATAAAAGTTTGTGTCAGTATAAGAAAAATAACAGAACATTATAGTAATACATTAAACTTGATCTCAACAATAAAGGTTTGTGTCAGTATAAGAAAAATAACAGAACATTATAGTAATACATTAAACTTGATCTCAGTAATAAAAGCTTGTGTCAGTATAAGAAAAATAACAGAACATTATAGTAATACATTAAACTTGATCTCAACAATAAAAGCTTGTGTCAGTATAAGAAAAATAACAGAACATTATAGTAATACATTAAACTTGATCTCAACAATAAAAGTTTGTGTCAGTATAAGAAAAATAACAGAACATTATAGTAATACATTAAACTTGATCTCAGTAATCAAAGCTTGTGTCAGTATAAGAAAAATAACAGAACATTATAGTAATACATTAAACTTGATCTCAGTAATAAAAGCTTGTGTCAGTATAAGAAAAATAGCAGAACATTATAGTAATACATTAAACTTGATCTCAACAATAAAAGCTTGTGTCAGTATAAGAAAAATAACAGAACATTATAGTAATACATTAAACTTGATCTCAACAATAAAAGCTTGTGTCAGTATAAGAAAAATAACAGAACATTATAGTAATACATTAAACTTGATCTCAACAATAAAAGTTTGTGTCAGTATAAGAAAAATAACAGAACATTATAGTAATACATTAAACTTGATCTCAACAATAAAAGCTTGTGTCAGTATAAGAAAAATAACAGAACATTATAGTAATACATTAAACTTGATCTCAACAATAAAAGTTTGTGTCAGTATAAGAAAAATAACAGAACATTATAGTAATACAATAAAAGCTTGTGTCAGTATAAGAAAAATAACAGAACATTATAGTAATACATTAAACTTGATCTCAACAATAAAAGCTTGTGTCAGTATAAGAAAAATAACAGAACATTATAGTAATACATTAAACTTGATCTCAACAATAAAAGCTTGTGTCAGTATAAGAAAAATAACAGAACATTATAGTAATACATTAAACTTGATCTCAACAATAAAAGCTTGTGTCAGTATAAGAAAAATAACAGAACATTATAGTAATACATTAAACTTGATCTCAACAATAAAAGCTTGTGTCAGTATAAGAAAAATAACAGAACATTATAGTAATACATTAAACTTGATCTCAGTAATAAAAGCTTGTGTCAGTATAAGAAAAATAACAGAACATTATAGTAATACATTAAACTTGATCTCAGTAATAAAAGCTTGTGTCAGTATAAGAAAAATAGCAGAACATTATAGTAATACATTAAACTTGATCTCAGTAATAAAAGCTTGTGTCAGTATAAGAAAAATAACAGAACATTATAGTAATACATTAAACTTGATCTCAGTAATAAAAGCTTGGGTCAGTATAAGAAAAATAACAGAACATTATAGTAATACATTAAACTTGATCTCAACAATAAAAGTTTGTGTCAGTATAAGAAAAATAACAGAACATTATAGTAATACATTAAACTTGATCTCAACAATAAAGGTTTGTGTCAGTATAAGAAAAATAACAGAACATTATAGTAATACATTAAACTTGATCTCAGTAATAAAAGCTTGTGTCAGTATAAGAAAAATAACAGAACATTATAGTAATACATTAAACTTGATCTCAACAATAAAAGCTTGGGTCAGTATAAGAAAAATAACAGAACATTATAGTAATACATTAAACTTGATCTCAACAATAAAAGCTTGTGTCAGTATAAGAAAAATAACAGAACATTATAGTAATACATTAAACTTGATCTCAACAATAAAACTTTGTGTCAGTATAAGAAAAATAACAGAACATTATAGTAATATATTAAACTTGATCTCAACAATAAAAGCTTGTGTCAGTATAAGAAAAATAACAGAACATTATAGTAATACATTAAACTTGATCTCAACAATAAAAGTTTGTGTCAGTATAAGAAAAATAACAGAACATTATAGTAATACATTAAACTTGATCTCAACAATAAAAGCTTGTGTCAGTATAAGAAAAATAACAGAACATTATAGTAATACATTAAACTTGATCTCAACAATAAAAGTTTGTGTCAGTATAAGAAAAATAACAGAACATTATAGTAATACATTAAACTTGATCTCAACAATAAAAGCTTGTGTCAGTATAAGAAAAATAACAGAACATTATAGTAATACATTAAACTTGATCTCAACAATAAAAGTTTGTGTCAGTATAAGAAAAATAACAGAACATTATAGTAATACATTAAACTTGATCTCAACAATAAAAGCTTGTGTCAGTATAAGAAAAATAACAGAACATTATAGTAATACATTAAACTTGATCTCAACAATAAAACTTTGTGTCAGTATAAGAAAAATAACAGAACATTATAGTAATACATTAAACTTGATCTGAACAATAAAACTTTGTGTCAGTATAAGAAAAATAACAGAACATTATAGTAATACATTAAACTTGATCTCAACAATAAAAGCTTGGGTCAGTATAAGAAAAATAACAGAACATTATAGTAATACATTAAACTTGATCTCAACAATAAAAGTTTGTGTCAGTATAAGAAAAATAACAGAACATTATAGTAATACATTAAACTTGATCTCAACAATAAAAGCTTGTGTCAGTATAAGAAAAATAACAGAACATTATAGTAATACATTAAACTTGATCTCAACAATAAAAGTTTGTGTCAGTATAAGAAAAATAACAGAACATTATAGTAATAGATTAAACTTGATCTCAACAATAAAAGTTTGTGTCAGTATAAGAAAAATAACAGAACATTATAGTAATAGATTAAACTTGATCTCAACAATAAAAGTTTGTGTCAGTATAAGAAAAATAACAGAACATTATAGTAATACATTAAACTTGATCTCAACAATAAAAGCTTGTGTCAGTATAAGAAAAATAACAGAACATTATAGTAATACATTAAACTTGATCTCAACAATAAAAGCTTGTGTCAGTATAAGAAAAATAACAGAACATTATAGTAATACATTAAACTTGATCTCAACAATAAAAGCTTGTGTCAGTATAAGAAAAATAACAGAACATTATAGTAATACATTAAACTTGATCTCAGTAATAAAAGCTTGGGTCAGTATAAGAAAAATAACAGAACATTATAGTAATACATTAAACTTGATCTCAACAATAAAAGTTTGTGTCAGTATAAGAAAAATAACAGAACATTATAGTAATACATTAAACTTGATCTCAACAATAAAAGCTTGTGTCAGTATAAGAAAAATAACAGAACATTATAGTAATACATTAAACTTGATCTCAACAATAAAAGCTTGTGTCAGTATAAGAAAAATAACAGAACATTATAGTAATACATTAAACTTGATCTCAACAATAAAAGCTTGTGTCAGTATAAGAAAAATAACAGAACATTATAGTAATACATCAAACTTGATCTCAACAATAAAAGCTTGTGTCAGTATAAGAAAAATAACAGAACATTATAGTAATACATTAAACTTGATCTCAACAATAAAAGCTTGTGTCAGTATAAGAAAAATAACAGAACATTATAGTAATACATTAAACTTGATCTCAGTAATAAAAGCTTGTGTCAGTATAAGAAAAATAACAGAACATTATAGTAATACATTAAACTTGATCTCAACAATAAAAGCTTGTGTCAGTATAAGAAAAATAACAGAACATTATAGTAATACATTAAACTTGATCTCAGTAATAAAAGCTTGTGTCAGTATAAGAAAAATAACAGAACATTATAGTAATAGATTAAACTTGATCTCAACAATAAAAGTTTGTGTCAGTATAAGAAAAATAACAGAACATTATAGTAATAGATTAAACTTGATCTCAACAATAAAAGTTTGTGTCAGTATAAGAAAAATAACAGAACATTATAGTAATAGATTAAACTTGATCTCAACAATAAAAGTTTGTGTCAGTATAAGAAAAATAACAGAACATTATAGTAATAGATTAAACTTGATCTCAACAATAAAAGTTTGTGTCAGTATAAGAAAAATAACAGAACATTATAGTAATACATTAAACTTGATCTCAACAATAAAAGTTTGTGTCAGTATAAGAAAAATAACAGAACATTATAGTAATACATTAAACTTGATCTCAACAATAAAAGCTTGTGTCAGTATAAGAAAAATAACAGAACATTATAGTAATAGATTAAACTTGATCTCAACAATAAAAGTTTGTGTCAGTATAAGAAAAATAACAGAACATTATAGTAATACATTAAACTTGATCTCAACAATAAAAGCTTGTGTCAGTATAAGAAAAATAACAGAACATTATAGTAATATATTAAACTTGATCTCAACAATAAAAGCTTGTGTCAGTATAAGAAAAATAACAGAACATTATAGTAATACATTAAACTTGATCTCAACAATAAAAGCTTGTGTCAGTATAAGAAAAATAACAGAACATTATAGTAATAGATTAAACTTGATCTCAACAATAAAAGCTTGGGTCAGTATAAGAAAAATAACAGAACATTATAGTAATAGATTAAACTTGATCTCAACAATAAAAGCTTGGGTCAGTATAAGAAAAATAACAGAACATTATAGTAATACATTAAACTTGATCTCAACAATAAAAGCTTGTGTCAGTATAAGAAAAATAACAGATCATTATAGTAATACATTAAACTTGATCTCAACAATAAAAGCTTGTGTCAGTATAAGAAAAATAACAGAACATTATAGTAATACATTAAACTTGATCTCAACAATAAAACTTTGTGTCAGTATAAGAAAAATAACAGAACATTATAGTAATACATTAAACTTGATCTCAACAATAAAAGCTTGTGTCAGTATAAGAAAAATAACAGAACATTATAGTAATACATTAAACTTGATCTCAACAATAAAAGCTTGTGTCAGTATAAGAAAAATAACAGAACATTATAGTAATACATTAAAATTGATCTCAACAATAAAAGCTTGTGACAGTATAAGAAAAATAACAGAACATTATAGTAATACATTAAACTTGATCTCAGCAATAAAACTTTGTGTCAGTATAAGAAAAATAACAGAACATTATAGTAATACATTAAACTTGATCTCAGTAATAAAAGCTTGTGTCAGTATAAGAAAAATAACAGAACATTATAGTAATACATTAAACTTGATCTCAACAATAAAAGCTTGTGTCAGTATAAGAAAAATAACAGAACATTATAGTAATACATTAAACTTGATCTCAACAATAAAAGCTTGTGTCAGTATAAGAAAAATAACAGAACATTATAGTAATACATTAAACTTGATCTCAACAATAAAAGCTTGTGTCAGTATAAGAAAAATAACAGAACATTATAGTAATAGATTAAACTTGATCTCAACAATAAAAGTTTGTGTCAGTATAAGAAAAATAACAGAACATTATAGTAATACATTAAACTTGATCTCAACAATAAAAGTTTGTGTCAGTATAAGAAAAATAACAGAACATTATAGTAATACATTAAACTTGATCTCAACAATAAAAGCTTGTGTCAGTATAAGAAAAATAACAGAACATTATAGTAATACATTAAACTTGATCTCAACAATAAAAGCTTGTGTCAGTATAAGAAAAATAACAGAACATTATAGTAATACATTAAACTTGATCTCAACAATAAAAGCTTGGGTCAGTATAAGAAAAATAACAGAACATTATAGTAATACATTAAACTTGATCTCAACAATAAAAGCTTGTGTCAGTATAAGAAAAATAACAGAACATTATAGTAATACATTAAACTTGATCTCAACAATAAAAGCTTGTGTCAGTATAAGAAAAATAACAGAACATTATAGTAATAGATTAAACTTGATCTCAACAATAAAAGCTTGTGTCAGTATAAGAAAAATAACAGAACATTATAGTAATACATTAAACTTGATCTCAACAATAAAAGTTTGTGTCAGTATAAGAAAAGTAACAGAACAATATAGTAATACATTAAACTTGATCTCAACAATAAAACTTTGTGACAGTATAAGAAAAATAACAGAACATTATAGTAATACATTAAACTTGATCTCAACAATAAAAGCTTGGGTCAGTATAAGAAAAATAACAGAACATTATAGTAATACATTAAACTTGATCTCAACAATAAAAGCTTGTGTCAGTATAAGAAAAATAACAGAACATTATAGTAATACATTAAACTTGATCTCAACAATAAAAGTTTGTGTCAGTATAAGAAAAAGAACAGAACATTATAGTAATACATTAAACTTGATCTCAACAATAAAAGTTTGTGTCAGTATAAGAAAAATAACAGAACATTATAGTAATACATTAAACTTGATCTCAACAATAAAAGCTTGTGTCAGTATAAGAAAAATAACAGAACATTATAGTAATACATTAAACTTGATCTCAACAATAAAAGTTTGTGTCAGTATAAGAAAAATAACAGAACATTATAGTAATACATTAAACTTGATCTCAACAATAAAAGCTTGTGTCAGTATAAGAAAAATAACAGAACATTATAGTAATACATTAAACTTGATCTCAGTAATAAAAGCTTGTGTCAGTATAAGAAAAATAACAGAACATTATAGTAATACATTAAACTTGATCTCAGTAATAAAAGCTTGTGTCAGTATAAGAAAAATAACAGAACATTATAGTAATACATTAAACTTGATCTCAACAATAAAAGCTTGTGTCAGTATAAGAAAAATAACAGAACATTATAGTAATATATTAAACTTGATCTCAACAATAAAAGTTTGTGTCAGTATAAGAAAAATAACAGAACATTATAGTAATACATTAAACTTGATCTCAACAATAAAAGTTTGTGTCAGTATAAGAAAAATAACAGAACATTATAGTAATACATTAAACTTGATCTCAACAATAAAAGTTTGTGTCAGTATAAGAAAAATAACAGAACATTATAGTAATACATTAAACTTGATCTCAACAATAAAAGCTTGTGTCAGTATAAGAAAAATACCAGAACATTATAGTAATACATTAAACTTGATCTCAACAATAAAAGCTTGTGTCAGTATAAGAAAAATAACAGAACATTATAGTAATACATTAAACTTGATCTCAACAATAAAAGTTTGTGTCAGTATAAGAAAAATAACAGAACATTATAGTAATAGATTAAACTTGATCTCAACAATAAAAGTTTGTGTCAGTATAAGAAAAATAACAGAACATTATAGTAATATATTAAACTTGATCTCAACAATAAAAGTTTGTGTCAGTATAAGAAAAATAACAGAACATTATAGTAATAGATTAAACTTGATCTCAACAATAAAAGTTTGTGTCAGTATAAGAAAAATAACAGAACATTATAGTAATAGATTAAACTTGATCTCAACAATAAAAGTTTGTGTCAGTATAAGAAAAATAACAGAACATTATAGTAATAGATTAAACTTGATCTCAACAATAAAAGTTTGTGTCAGTATAAGAAAAATAACAGAACATTATAGTAATAGATTAAACTTGATCTCAACAATAAAAGTTAGTGTCAGTATAAGAAAAATAACAGAACATTATAGTAATAGATTAAACTTGATCTCAACAATAAAAGCTTGTGTCAGTATAAGAAAAATAACAGAACATTATAGTAATAGATTAAACTTGATCTCAACAATAAAAGTTTGTGTCAGTATAAGAAAAATAACAGAACATTAGAGTAATACATTAAACTTGATCTCAACAATAAAAGCTTGTGTCAGTATAAGAAAAATAACAGAACATTATAGTAATACATTAAACTTGATCTCAACAATGAAAGCTTGTGTCAGTATAAGAAAAATAACAGAACATTATAGTAATACATTAAACTTGATCTCAACAATAAAAGCTTGTGTCAGTATAAGAAAAATAACAGAACATTATAGTAATACATTAAACTTGATCTCAACAATAAAAGCTTGTGTCAGTATAAGAAAAATAACAGAACATTATAGTAATACATTAAACTTGATCTCAACAATAAAAGCTTGTGTCAGTATAAGAAAAATAACAGAACATTATAGTAATACATTAAACTTGATCTCAACAATAAAAGTTTGTGTCAGTATAAGAAAAAGAACAGAACATTATAGTAATACATTAAACTTGATCTCAACAATAAAAGCTTGTGTCAGTATAAGAAAAATAACAGAACATTATAGTAATAGATTAAACTTGATCTCAACAATAAAAGTTTGTGTCAGTATAAGAAAAATAACAGAACATTATAGTAATAGATTAAACTTGATCTCAACAATAAAAGTTTGTGTCAGTATAAGAAAAATAACAGAACATTATAGTAATACATTAAACTTGATCTCAACAATAAAAGCTTGTGTCAGTATAAGAAAAATAACAGAACATTATACTAATAGATTAAACTTGATCTCAACAATAAAAGCTTGTGTCAGTATAAGTAAAATAACAGAACATTATAGTAATACATTAAACTTGATCTCAACAATAAAAGCTTGTGTCAGTATAAGAAAAATAACAGAACATTATAGTAATACATTAAACTTGATCTCAACAATAAAAGTTTGTGTCAGTATAAGAAAAATAACAGAACATTATAGTAATACATTAAACTTGATCTCAACAATAAAAGTTTGTGTCAGTATAAGAAAAATAACAGAACATTATAGTAATACATTAAACTTGATCTCAACAATAAAAGTTTGTGTCAGTATAAGAAAAATAACAGAACATTATAGTAATAGATTAAACTTGATCTCAACAATAAAAGTTTGTGTCAGTATAAGAAAAATAACAGAACATTATAGTAATAGATTAAACTTGATCTCAACAATAAAAGTTTGTGTCAGTATAAGAAAAATAACAGAACATTATAGTAATACATTAAACTTGATCTCAACAATAAAAGCTTGTGTCAGTATAAGAAAAATAACAGAACATTATAGTAATACATTAAACTTGATCTCAACAATAAAAGCTTGTGTCAGTATAAGAAAAATAACAGAACATTATAGTAATAGATTAAACTTGATCTCAACAATAAAAGTTTGTGTCAGTATAAGAAAAATAACAGAACATTATAGTAATAGATTAAACTTGATCTCAGTAATAAAAGCTTGTGTCAGTATAAGAAAAATAACAGAACATTATAGTAATACATTAAACTTGATCTCAACAATAAAAGCTTGTGTCAGTATAAGAAAAATAACAGAACATTATAGTAATACATTAAACTTGATCTCAACAATAAAAGCTTGTGTCAGTATAAGAAAAATAACAGAACATTATAGTAATACATTAAACTTGATCTCAACAATAAAAGCTTGTGTCAGTATAAGAAAAATAACAGAACATTATAGTAATACATTAAACTTGATCTCAACAATAAAAGCTTGTGTCAGTATAAGAAAAATAACAGAACATTATAGTAATACATTAAACTTGATCTCAGTAATAAAAGCTTGTGTCAGTATAAGAAAAATAACAGAACATTATAGTAATACATTAAACTTGATCTCAACAATAAAAGCTTGTGTCAGTATAAGAAAAATAACAGAACATTATAGTAATACATTAAACTTGATCTCAGTAATAAAAGCTTGTGTCAGTATAAGAAAAATAACAGAACATTATAGTAATACATTAAACTTGATCTCAACAATAAAAGCTTGTGTCAGTATAAGAAAAATAAGAGAACATTATAGTAATACATTAAACTTGATCTCAGTAATAAAAGCTTGTGTCAGTATAAGAAAAATAACAGAACATTATAGTAATACATTAAACTTGATCTCAACAATAAAAGCTTGTGTCAGTATAAGAAAAATAACAGAACATTATAGTAATAGATTAAACTTGATCTCAACAATAAAAGCTTGTGTCAGTATAAGAAAAATAACAGAACATTATAGTAATAGATTAAACTTGATCTCAACAATAAAAATTTGTGTCAGTATAAGAAAAATAACAGAACATTATAGTAATAGATTAAACTTGATCTCAACAATAAAAGCTTGTGTCAGTATAAGAAAAATAACAGAACATTATAGTAATACATTAAACTTGATCTCAACAATAAAAGTTTGTGTCAGTATAAGAAAAATAACAGAACATTATAGTAATAGATTATACTTGATCTCAACAATAAAAGTTTGTGTCAGTATAAGAAAAATAACAGAACATTATAGTAATAGATTAAACTTGATCTCAACAATAAAAGTTTGTGTCAGTATAAGAAAAATAACAGAACATTATAGTAATAGATTAAACTTGATCTCAGTAATAAAAGCTTGTGTCAGTATAAGAAAAATAACAGAACATTATAGTAATACATTGAACTTGATCTCAGTAATAAAAGCTTGTGTCAGTATAAGAAAAATAACAGAACATTATAGTAATACATTAAACTTGATCTCAACAATAAAAGTTTGTGTCAGTATAAGAAAAATAACAGAACATTATAGTAATAGATTAAACTTGATCTCAACAATAAAAGCTTGTGTCAGTATAAGAAAAATAACAGAACATTATAGTAATACATTAAACTTGATCTCAACAATAAAAGTTTGTGTCAGTATAAGAAAAATAACAGAACATTATAGTAATACATTAAACTTGATCTCAACAATAAAAGCTTGTGTCAGTATAAGAAAAATAACAGAACATTATAGTAATACATTAAACTTGATCTCAACAATAAAAGCTTGTGTCAGTATAAGAAAAATAACAGAACATTATAGTAATAGATTAAACTTGATCTCAGTAATAAAAGCTTGTGTCAGTATAAGAAAAATAACAGAACATTATAGTAATACATTAAACTTGATCTCAGTAATAAAAGCTTGTGTCAGTATAAGAAAAATAACAGAACATTATAGTAATACATTAAACTTGATCTCAACAATAAAAGTTTGTGTCAGTATAAGAAAAATAACAGAACATTATAGTAATACATTAAACTTGATCTCAGTAATAAAAGCTTGTGTCAGTATAAGAAAAATAACAGAACATTATAGTAATACATTAAACTTGATCTCAACAATAAAAGCTTGTGTCAGTATAAGAAAAATAACAGAACATTATAGCAATACATTAAACTTGATCTCAACAATAAAAGCTTGTGTCAGTATAAGAAAAATAACAGAACATTATAGTAATACATTAAACTTGATCTCAACAATAAAAGCTTGTGTCAGTATAAGAAAAATAACAGAACATTATAGTAATACATTAAACTTGATCTCAGTAATAAAAGCTTGTGTCAGTATAAGAAAAATAACAGAACATTATAGTAATACATTAAACTTGATCTCAACAATAAAAGCTTGTGTCAGTATAAGAAAAATAACAGAACATTATAGTAATACATTAAACTTGATCTCAACAATATAAGTTTGTGTCAGTATAAGAAAAATAACAGAACATTATAGTAATACATTAAACTTGATCTCAACAATAAAAGTTTGTGTCAGTATAAGAAAAATAACAGAACATTATAGTAATACATTAAACTTGATCTCAACAATAAAAGCTTGGGTCAGTATAAGAAAAATAACAGAACATTATAGTAATACATTAAACTTGATCTCAACAATAAAAGCTTGTGTCAGTATAAGAAAAATAACAGAACATTATAGTAATACATTAAACTTGATCTCAGTAATAAAAGCTTGTGTCAGTATAAGAAAAATAACAGAACATTATAGTAATACATTAAACTTGATCTCAACAATAAAAGTTTGTGTCAGTATAAGAAAAATAACAGAACATTATAGTAATAGATTAAACTTGATCTCAACAATAAAAGTTTGTGTCAGTATAAGAAAAATAACAGAACATTATAGTAATAGATTAAACTTGATCTCAACAATAAAAGCTTGTGTCAGTATAAGAAAAATAACAGAACATTATAGTAATACATTAAACTTGATCTCAACAATAAAAGTTTGTGTCAGTATAAGAAAAATAACAGAACATTATAGTAATACATTAAACTTGATCTCAACAATAAAAGCTTGTGTCAGTATAAGAAAAATAACAGAACATTATAGTAATACATTAAACTTGATCTCAGTAATAAAAGCTTGGGTCAGTGTAAGAAAAATAACAGAACATTATAGTAATACATTAAACTTGATCTCAACAATAAAAGTTTGTGTCAGTATAAGAAAAATAACAGATTATTATAGTAATACATTAAACTTGATCTCAACAATAAAAGTTTGTGTCCGTATAAGAAAAATAACAGAACATTATAGTAATACATTAAACTTGATCTCAACAATAAAAGCTTGTGTCAGTATAAGAAAAATAACAGAACATTATAGTAATACATTAAACTTGATCTCAACAATAAAAGCTTGTGTCAGTATAAGAAAAATAACAGAACATTATAGTAATACATTAAACTTGATCTCAACAATAAAAGTTTGTGTCAGTATAAGAAAAATAACAGAACATTATAGTAATACATTAAACTTGATCTCAACAATAAAAGTTTGTGTCAGTATAAGAAAAATAACAGAACATTATAGTAATAGATTAAACTTGATCTCAACAATAAAAGTTTGTGTCAGTATAAGAAAAATAACAGAACATTATAGTAATAGATTAAACTTGATCTCAACAATAAAAGTTGGTGTCAGTATAAGAAAAATAACAGAACATTATAGTAATACATTAAACTTGATCTCAACAATAAAAGCTTGTGTCAGTATAAGAAAAATAACAGAACATTATAGTAATACATTAAACTTGATCTGAACAATAAAAGTTTGTGTCAGTATAAGAAAAATAACAGAACATTATAGTAATACATTAAACTTGATCTCAACAATAAAAGTTTGTGTCAGTATAAGAAAAATAACAGAACATTATAGTAATACATTAAACTTGATCTCAACAATAAAAGTTTGTGTCAGTATAAGGAAAATAACACAACATTATAGTAATACATTAAACTTGATCTCAACAATAAAAGCTTGTGTCAGTATAAGAAAAATAACAGAACATTATAGTAATACATTAAACTTGATCTCAACAATAAAAGCTTGTGTCAGTATAAGAAAAATAACAGAACATTATAGTAATACATTAAACTTGATCTCAACAATAAAAGCTTGTGTCAGTATAAGAAAAATAACAGAACATTATAGTAATACATTAAACTTGATCTCAACAATAAAAGCTTGTGTCAGTATAAGAAAAATAACAGAACATTATAGTAATACATTAAACTTGATCTCAACAATAAAAGCTTGGGTCAGTATAAGAAAAATAACAGAACATTATAGTAATACATTAAACTTGATCTCAACAATAAAAGCTTGTGTCAGTATAAGAAAAATAACAGAACATTATAGTAATACATTAAACTTGATCTCAACAATAAAAGCTTGTGTCAGTATAAGAAAAATAACAGAACATTATAGTAATACATTAAACTTGATCTCAACAATAAAAGCTTGTGTCAGTATAAGAAAAATAACAGAACATTATAGTAATACATTTAACTTGATCTCAACAATAAAAGCTTGTGTCAGTATAAGAAAAATAACAGAACATTATAGTAATACATTAAACTTGATCTCAACAATAAAAGCTTGTGTCAGTATAAGAAAAATAACAGAACATTATAGTAATACATTAAACTTGATCTCAACAATAAAAGCTTGTGTCAGTATAAGAAAAATAACAGAACATTATAGTAATACATTAAACTTGATCTCAACAATAAAAGCTTGTGTCAGTATAAGAAAAATAACAGAACATTATAGTAATACATTAAACTTGATCTCAACAATAAAAGCTTGTGTCAGTATAAGAAAAATAACAGAACATTATAGTAATACATTAAACTTGATCTCAACAATAAAAGCTTGTGTCAGTATAAGAAAAATAACAGAACATTATAGTAATACATTAAACTTGATCTCAACAATAAAAGTTTGTGTCAGTATAAGAAAAATAACAGAACATTATAGTAATACATTAAACTTGATCTCAACAATAAAAGCTTGGGTCAGTATAAGAAAAATAACAGAACATTATAGTAATACATTAAACTTGATCTCAACAATAAAAGCTTGGGTCAGTATAAGAAAAATAACAGAACATTATAGTAATACATTAAACTTGATCTCAACAATAAAAGCTTGTGTCAGTATAAGAAAAATAACAGAACATTATAGTAATACATTAAACTTGATCTCAACAATAAAAGCTTGTGTCAGTATAAGAAAAATAACAGAACATTATAGTAATACATTAAACTTGATCTCAACAATAAAAGCTTGTGTCAGTATAAGAAAAATAACAGAACATTATAGTAATACTTTAAACTTGATCTCAACAATAAAACTTTGTGTCAGTATAAGAAAAATAACAGAACATTATAGTAATACATTAAACTTGATCTCAACAATAAAAGCTTGTGTCAGTATAAGAAAAATAACAGAACATTATAGTAATACATTAAACTTGATCTCAACAATAAAAGCTTGTGTCAGTATAAGAAAAATAACAGAACATTATAGTAATACATTAAACTTGATCTCAACAATAAAAGCTTGTGTCAGTATAAGAAAAATAACAGAACATTATAGTAATACATTAAACTTGATCTCAACAATAAAAGCTTGTGTCAGTATAAGAAAAATAACAGAACATTATAGTAATACATTAAACTTGATCTCAACAATAAAAGCTTGTGTCAGTATAAGAAAAATAACAGAACATTATAGTAATACATTAAACTTGATCTCAACAATAAAAGCTTGTGTCAGTATAAGAAAAATAACAGAACATTATAGTAATACATTAAACTTGATCTCAACAATAAAAGCTTGTGTCAGTATAAGAAAAATAACAGAACATTATAGTAATACATTAAACTTGATCTCAACAATAAAAGCTTGGTTCAGTATAAGAAAAATAACAGAACATTATAGTAATACATTAAACTTGATCTCAACAATAAAACTTTGTGTCAGTATAAGAAAAATAACAGAACATTATAGTAATACATTAAACTTGATCTCAACAATAAAAGTTTGTGTCAGTATAAGAAAAATAACAGAACATTATAGTAATACATTAAACTTGATCTCAGTAATAAAAGCTTGTGTCAGTATAAGAAAAATAACAGAACATTATAGTAATACATTAAACTTGATCTCAGTAATAAAAGCTTGGGTCAGTATAAGAAAAATAACAGAACATTATAGCAATACATTAAACTTGATCTCAACAATAAAAGCTTGTGTCAGTATAAGAAAAATAACAGAACATTATAGTAATACATTAATTTTGATCTCAACAATAAAAGCTTGTGTCAGTATAAGAAAAATAACAGAACATTATAGTAATACATTAAACTTGATCTCAGTAATAAAAGCTTGTGTCAGTATAAGAAAAATAACAGAACATTATAGTAATACATTAAACTTGATCTCAACAATAAAAGCTTGTGTCAGTATAAGAAAAATAACAGAACATTATAGTAATACATTAAACTTGATCTCAACAATAAAAGTTTGTGTCAGTATAAGAAAAATAACAGAACATTATAGTAATACATTAAACTTGATCTCAACAATAAAAGTTTGTGTCAGTATAAGAAAAATAACAGAACATTATAGTAATACATTAAACTTGATCTCAACAATAAAAGCTTGGGTCAGTATAAGAAAAATAACAGAACATTATAGTAATACATTAAACTTGATCTCAACAATAAAAGCTTGTGTCAGTATAAGAAAAATAACAGAACATTATAGTAATACATTAAACTTGATCTCAGTAATAAAAGCTTGTGTCAGTATAAGAAAAATAACAGAACATTATAGTAATACATTAAACTTGATCTCAACAATAAAAGTTTGTGTCAGTATAAGAAAAATACCAGAACATTATAGTAATAGATTAAACTTGATCTCAACAATAAAAGTTTGTGTCAGTATAAGAAAAATAACAGAACATTATAGTAATAGATTAAACTTGATCTCAACAATAAAAGCTTGTGTCAGTATAAGAAAAATAACAGAACATTATAGTAATACATTAAACTTGATCTCAACAATAAAAGTTTGTGTCAGTATAAGAAAAATAACAGAACATTATAGTAATACATTAAACTTGATCTCAACAATAAAAGCTTGTGTCAGTATAAGAAAAATAACAGAACATTATAGTAATACATTAAACTTGATCTCAGTAATAAAAGCTTGGGTCAGTGTAAGAAAAATAACAGAACATTATAGTAATACATTAAACTTGATCTCAACAATAAAAGTTTGTGTCAGTATAAGAAAAATAACAGAACATTATAGTAATACATTAAACTTGATCTCAACAATAAAAGTTTGTGTCAGTATAAGAAAAATAACAGAACATTATAGTAATACATTAAACTTGATCTCAACAATAAAAGCTTGTGTCAGTATAAGAAAAATAACAGAACATTATAGTAATACATTAAACTTGATCTCAACAATAAAAGCTTGTGTCAGTATAAGAAAAATAACAGAACATTATAGTAATACATTAAACTTGATCTCAACAATAAAAGTTTGTGTCAGTATAAGAAAAATAACAGAACATTATAGTAATACATTAAACTTGATCTCAACAATAAAAGTTTGTGTCAGTATAAGAAAAATAACAGAACATTATAGTAATAGATTAAACTTGATCTCAACAATAAAAGTTTGTGTCAGTATAAGAAAAATAACAGAACATTATAGTAATAGATTAAACTTGATCTCAACAATAAAAGTTGGTGTCAGTATAAGAAAAATAACAGAACATTATAGTAATACATTAAACTTGATCTCAACAATAAAAGCTTGTGTCAGTATAAGAAAAATAACAGAACATTATAGTAATACATTAAACTTGATCTGAACAATAAAAGTTTGTGTCAGTATAAGAAAAATAACAGAACATTATAGTAATACATTAAACTTGATCTCAACAATAAAAGTTTGTGTCAGTATAAGAAAAATAACAGAACATTATAGTAATACATTAAACTTGATCTCAACAATAAAAGTTTGTGTCAGTATAAGAAAAATAACACAACATTATAGTAATACATTAAACTTGATCTCAACAATAAAAGCTTGTGTCAGTATAAGAAAAATAACAGAACATTATAGTAATACATTAAACTTGATCTCAACAATAAAAGCTTGTGTCAGTATAAGAAAAATAACAGAACATTATAGTAATACATTAAACTTGATCTCAACAATAAAAGCTTGTGTCAGTATAAGAAAAATAACAGAACATTATAGTAATACATTAAACTTGATCTCAACAATAAAAGCTTGTGTCAGTATAAGAAAAATAACAGAACATTATAGTAATACATTAAACTTGATCTCAACAATAAAAGCTTGGGTCAGTATAAGAAAAATAACAGAACATTATAGTAATACATTAAACTTGATCTCAACAATAAAAGCTTGTGTCAGTATAAGAAAAATAACAGAACATTATAGTAATACATTAAACTTGATCTCAACAATAAAAGCTTGTGTCAGTATAAGAAAAATAACAGAACATTATAGTAATACATTAAACTTGATCTCAACAATAAAAGCTTGTGTCAGTATAAGAAAAATAACAGAACATTATAGTAATACATTAAACTTGATCTCAACAATAAAAGCTTGTGTCAGTATAAGAAAAATAACAGAACATTATAGTAATACATTAAACTTGATCTCAACAATAAAAGTTTGTGTCAGTATAAGAAAAATAACAGAACATTATAGTAATACATTAAACTTAAAAGCTTGTGTCAGTATAAGAAAAATAACAGAACATTATAGTAATACATTAAACTTGATCTCAACAATAAAAGCTTGTGTCAGTATAAGAAAAATAACAGAACATTATAGTAATACATTAAACTTGATCTCAACAATAAAAGCTTGTGTCAGTATAAGAAAAATAACAGAACATTATAGTAATACATTAAACTTGATCTCAACAATAAAAGCTTGTGTCAGTATAAGAAAAATAACAGAACATTATAGTAATACATTAAACTTGATCTCAACAATAAAAGCTTGTGTCAGTATAAGAAAAATAACAGAACATTATAGTAATACATTAAACTTGATCTCAACAATAAAAGCTTGGGTCAGTATAAGAAAAATAACAGAACATTATAGTAATACATTAAACTTGATCTCAACAATAAAAGCTTGGGTCAGTATAAGAAAAATAACAGAACATTATAGTAATACATTAAACTTGATCTTAACGATAAAAGCTTGTGTCAGTATAAGAAAAATAACAGAACATTATAGTAATACATTAAACTTGATCTCAACAATAAAAGCTTGTGTCAGTATAAGAAAAATAACAGAACATTATAGTAATACATTAAACTTGATCTCAACAATAAAAGCTTGTGTCAGTATAAGAAAAATAACAGAACATTATAGTAATACATTAAACTTGATCTCAACAATAAAAGCTTGGGTCAGTATAAGAAAAATAACAGAACATTATAGTAATACATTAAACTTGATCTCAACAATAAAAGCTTGTGTCAGTATAAGAAAAATAACAGAACATTATAGTAATACATTAAACTTGATCTCAGTAATAAAAGCTTGTGTCAGTATAAGAAAAATAACAGAACATTATAGTAATACATTAAACTTGATCTCAACAATAAAAGTTTGTGTCAGTATAAGAAAAATAACAGAACATTATAGTAATAGATTAAACTTGATCTCAACAATAAAAGTTTGTGTCAGTATAAGAAAAATAACAGAACATTATAGTAATAGATTAAACTTGATCTCAACAATAAAAGCTTGTGTCAGTATAAGAAAAATAACAGAACATTATAGTAATACATTAAACTTGATCTCAACAATAAAAGTTTGTGTCAGTATAAGAAAAATAACAGAACATTATAGTAATACATTAAACTTGATCTCAACAATAAAAGCTTGTGTCAGTATAAGAAAAATAACAGAACATTATAGTAATACATTAAACTTGATCTCAGTAATAAAAGCTTGGGTCAGTGTAAGAAAAATAACAGAACATTATAGTAATACATTAAACTTGATCTCAACAATAAAAGTTTGTGTCAGTATAAGAAAAATAACAGATTATTATAGTAATACATTAAACTTGATCTCAACAATAAAAGTTTGTGTCCGTATAAGAAAAATAACAGAACATTATAGTAATACATTAAACTTGATCTCAACAATAAAAGCTTGTGTCAGTATAAGAAAAATAACAGAACATTATAGTAATACATTAAACTTGATCTCAACAATAAAAGCTTGTGTCAGTATAAGAAAAATAACAGAACATTATAGTAATACATTAAACTTGATCTCAACAATAAAAGTTTGTGTCAGTATAAGAAAAATAACAGAACATTATAGTAATAGATTAAACTTGATCTCAACAATAAAAGCTTGTGTCAGTATAAGAAAAATAACAGAACATTATAGTAATACATTAAACTTGATCTCAACAATAAAAGTTTGTGTCAGTATAAGAAAAATAACAGAACATTATAGTAATACATTAAACTTGATCTCAACAATAAAAGCTTGTGTCAGTATAAGAAAAATAACAGAACATTATAGTAATACATTAAACTTGATCTCAACAATAAAAGCTTGTGTCAGTATAAGAAAAATAACAGAACATTATAGTAATAGATTAAACTTGATCTCAGTAATAAAAGCTTGTGTCAGTATAAGAAAAATAACAGAACATTATAGTAATACATTAAACTTGATCTCAGTAATAAAAGCTTGTGTCAGTATAAGAAAAATAACAGAACATTATAGTAATACATTAAACTTGATCTCAACAATAAAAGTTTGTGTCAGTATAAGAAAAATAACAGAACATTATAGTAATACATTAAACTTGATCTCAGTAATAAAAGCTTGTGTCAGTATAAGAAAAATAACAGAACATTATAGTAATACATTAAACTTGATCTCAACAATAAAAGCTTGTGTCAGTATAAGAAAAATAACAGAACATTATAGCAATACATTAAACTTGATCTCAACAATAAAAGCTTGTGTCAGTATAAGAAAAATAACAGAACATTATAGTAATACATTAAACTTGATCTCAACAATAAAAGCTTGTGTCAGTATAAGAAAAATAACAGAACATTATAGTAATACATTAAACTTGATCTCAGTAATAAAAGCTTGTGTCAGTATAAGAAAAATAACAGAACATTATAGTAATACATTAAACTTGATCTCAACAATAAAAGCTTGTGTCAGTATAAGAAAAATAACAGAACATTATAGTAATACATTAAACTTGATCTCAACAATATAAGTTTGTGTCAGTATAAGAAAAATAACAGAACATTATAGTAATACATTAAACTTGATCTCAACAATAAAAGTTTGTGTCAGTATAAGAAAAATAACAGAACATTATAGTAATACATTAAACTTGATCTCAACAATAAAAGCTTGGGTCAGTATAAGAAAAATAACAGAACATTATAGTAATACATTAAACTTGATCTCAACAATAAAAGCTTGTGTCAGTATAAGAAAAATAACAGAACATTATAGTAATACATTAAACTTGATCTCAGTAATAAAAGCTTGTGTCAGTATAAGAAAAATAACAGAACATTATAGTAATACATTAAACTTGATCTCAACAATAAAAGTTTGTGTCAGTATAAGAAAAATAACAGAACATTATAGTAATAGATTAAACTTGATCTCAACAATAAAAGTTTGTGTCAGTATAAGAAAAATAACAGAACATTATAGTAATAGATTAAACTTGATCTCAACAATAAAAGCTTGTGTCAGTATAAGAAAAATAACAGAACATTATAGTAATACATTAAACTTGATCTCAACAATAAAAGTTTGTGTCAGTATAAGAAAAATAACAGAACATTATAGTAATACATTAAACTTGATCTCAACAATAAAAGCTTGTGTCAGTATAAGAAAAATAACAGAACATTATAGTAATACATTAAACTTGATCTCAGTAATAAAAGCTTGGGTCAGTGTAAGAAAAATAACAGAACATTATAGTAATACATTAAACTTGATCTCAACAATAAAAGTTTGTGTCAGTATAAGAAAAATAACAGATTATTATAGTAATACATTAAACTTGATCTCAACAATAAAAGTTTGTGTCCGTATAAGAAAAATACAGAACATTATAGTAATACATTAAACTTGATCTCAACAATAAAAGCTTGTGTCAGTATAAGAAAAATAACAGAACATTATAGTAATACATTAAACTTGATCTCAACAATAAAAGCTTGTGTCAGTATAAGAAAAATAACAGAACATTATAGTAATACATTAAACTTGATCTCAACAATAAAAGTTTGTGTCAGTATAAGAAAAATAACAGAACATTATAGTAATACATTAAACTTGATCTCAACAATAAAAGTTTGTGTCAGTATAAGAAAAATAACAGAACATTATAGTAATAGATTAAACTTGATCTCAACAATAAAAGTTTGTGTCAGTATAAGAAAAATAACAGAACATTATAGTAATAGATTAAACTTGATCTCAACAATAAAAGTTGGTGTCAGTATAAGAAAAATAACAGAACATTATAGTAATACATTAAACTTGATCTCAACAATAAAAGCTTGTGTCAGTATAAGAAAAATAACAGAACATTATAGTAATACATTAAACTTGATCTGAACAATAAAAGTTTGTGTCAGTATAAGAAAAATAACAGAACATTATAGTAATACATTAAACTTGATCTCAACAATAAAAGTTTGTGTCAGTATAAGAAAAATAACAGAACATTATAGTAATACATTAAACTTGATCTCAACAATAAAAGTTTGTGTCAGTATAAGGAAAATAACACAACATTATAGTAATACATTAAACTTGATCTCAACAATAAAAGCTTGTGTCAGTATAAGAAAAATAACAGAACATTATAGTAATACATTAAACTTGATCTCAACAATAAAAGCTTGTGTCAGTATAAGAAAAATAACAGAACATTATAGTAATACATTAAACTTGATCTCAACAATAAAAGCTTGTGTCAGTATAAGAAAAATAACAGAACATTATAGTAATACATTAAACTTGATCTCAACAATAAAAGCTTGTGTCAGTATAAGAAAAATAACAGAACATTATAGTAATACATTAAACTTGATCTCAACAATAAAAGCTTGGGTCAGTATAAGAAAAATAACAGAACATTATAGTAATACATTAAACTTGATCTCAACAATAAAAGCTTGTGTCAGTATAAGAAAAATAACAGAACATTATAGTAATACATTAAACTTGATCTCAACAATAAAAGCTTGTGTCAGTATAAGAAAAATAACAGAACATTATAGTAATACATTAAACTTGATCTCAACAATAAAAGCTTGTGTCAGTATAAGAAAAATAACAGAACATTATAGTAATACATTTAACTTGATCTCAACAATAAAAGCTTGTGTCAGTATAAGAAAAATAACAGAACATTATAGTAATACATTAAACTTGATCTCAACAATAAAAGCTTGTGTCAGTATAAGAAAAATAACAGAACATTATAGTAATACATTAAACTTGATCTCAACAATAAAAGCTTGTGTCAGTATAAGAAAAATAACAGAACATTATAGTAATACATTAAACTTGATCTCAACAATAAAGCTTGTGTCAGTATAAGAAAAATAACAGAACATTATAGTAATACATTAAACTTGATCTCAACAATAAAAGCTTGTGTCAGTATAAGAAAAATAACAGAACATTATAGTAATACATTAAACTTGATCTCAACAATAAAAGCTTGTGTCAGTATAAGAAAAATAACAGAACATTATAGTAATACATTAAACTTGATCTCAACAATAAAAGCTTGTGTCAGTATAAGAAAAATAACAGAACATTATAGTAATACATTAAACTTGATCTCAACAATAAAAGCTTGGGTCAGTATAAGAAAAATAACAGAACATTATAGTAATACATTAAACTTGATCTCAACAATAAAAGCTTGGGTCAGTATAAGAAAAATAACAGAACATTATAGTAATACATTAAACTTGATCTCAACAATAAAAGCTTGTGTCAGTATAAGAAAAATAACAGAACATTATAGTAATACATTAAACTTGATCTCAACAATAAAAGCTTGTGTCAGTATAAGAAAAATAACAGAACATTATAGTAATACATTAAACTTGATCTCAACAATAAAAGCTTGTGTCAGTATAAGAAAATAACAGAACATTATAGTAATACATTAAACTTGATCTCAACAATAAAAGCTTGTGTCAGTATAAGAAAAATAACAGAACATTATAGTAATACATTAAACTTGATCTCAACAATAAAAGCTTGTGTCAGTATAAGAAAAATAACAGAACATTATAGTAATACATTAAACTTGATCTCAACAATAAAAGCTTGTGTCAGTATAAGAAAAATAACAGAACATTTTATAGTAATACATTAAACTTGATCTCAACAATAAAAGCTTGTGTCAGTATAAGAAAAATAACAGAACATTATAGTAATACATTAAACTTGATCTCAGTAATAAAAGTTTGGGTCAGTGTAAGAAAAATAACAGAACATTATAGTAATACATTAAACTTGATCTCAACAATAAAAGTTTGTGTCAGTATAAGAAAAATAACAGAACATTATAGTAATACATTGAACTTGATCTCAACAATAAAAGTTTGTGTCAGTATAAGAAAAATAACAGAACATTATAGTAATACATTAAACTTGATCTCAACAATAAAAGCTTGTGTCAGTATAAGAAAAATAACAGAACATTATAGTAATACATTAAACTTGATCTCAACAATAAAAGTTTGTGTCAGTATAAGAAAAATAACAGAACATTATAGTAATACATTAAACTTGATCTCAACAATAAAAGTTTGTGTCAGTATAAGAAAAATAACAGAACATTATAGTAATAGATTAAACTTGATCTCAACAATAAAAGTTTGTGTCAGTATAAGAAAAATAACAGAACATTATAGTAATAGATTAAACTTGATCTCAACAATAAAAGTTGGTGTCAGTATAAGAAAAATAACAGAACATTATAGTAATACATTAAACTTGATCTCAACAATAAAAGTTTGTGTCAGTATAAGAAAAATAACAGAACATTATAGTAATACATTAAACTTGATCTCAACAATAAAAGTTTGTGTCAGTATAAGGAAAATAACACAACATTATAGTAATACATTAAACTTGATCTCAACAATAAAAGTTTGTGTCAGTATAAGAAAAATAACAGATTATTATAGTAATACATTAAACTTGATCTCAACAATAAAAGTTTGTGTCCGTATAAGAAAAATAACAGAACATTATAGTAATACATTAAACTTGATCTCAACAATAAAAGCTTGTGTCAGTATAAGAAAAATAACAGAACATTATAGTAATACATTAAACTTGATCTCAACAATAAAAGCTTGTGTCAGTATAAGAAAAATAACAGAACATTATAGTAATACATTAAACTTGATCTCAACAATAAAAGTTTGTGTCAGTATAAGAAAAATAACAGAACATTATAGTAATACATTAAACTTGATCTCAACAATAAAAGTTTGTGTCAGTATAAGAAAAATAACAGAACATTATAGTAATAGATTAAACTTGATCTCAACAATAAAAGTTTGTGTCAGTATAAGAAAAATAACAGAACATTATAGTAATAGATTAAACTTGATCTCAACAATAAAAGTTGGTGTCAGTATAAGAAAAATAACAGAACATTATAGTAATACATTAAACTTGATCTCAACAATAAAAGCTTGTGTCAGTATAAGAAAAATAACAGAACATTATAGTAATACATTAAACTTGATCTCAACAATAAAAGCTTGTGTCAGTATAAGAAAAATAACAGAACATTATAGTAATACATTAAACTTGATCTCAACAATAAAAGTTTGTGTCAGTATAAGAAAAATAACAGAACATTATAGTAATACATTAAACTTGATCTCAACAATAAAAGTTTGTGTCAGTATAAGGAAAATAACACAACATTATAGTAATACATTAAACTTGATCTCAACAATAAAAGCTTGTGTCAGTATAAGAAAAATAACAGAACATTATAGTAATACATTAAACTTGATCTCAACAATAAAAGCTTGTGTCAGTATAAGAAAAATAACAGAACATTATAGTAATACATTAAACTTGATCTCAACAATAAAAGCTTGTGTCAGTATAAGAAAAATAACAGAACATTATAGTAATACATTAAACTTGATCTCAACAATAAAAGCTTGTGTCAGTATAAGAAAAATAACAGAACATTATAGTAATACATTAAACTTGATCTCAACAATAAAAGCTTGGGTCAGTATAAGAAAAATAACAGAACATTATAGTAATACATTAAACTTGATCTCAACAATAAAAGCTTGTGTCAGTATAAGAAAAATAACAGAACATTATAGTAATACATTAAACTTGATCTCAACAATAAAAGCTTGTGTCAGTATAAGAAAAATAACAGAACATTATAGTAATACATTAAACTTGATCTCAACAATAAAAGCTTGTGTCAGTATAAGAAAAATAACAGAACATTATAGTAATACATTTAACTTGATCTCAACAATAAAAGCTTGTGTCAGTATAAGAAAAATAACAGAACATTATAGTAATACATTAAACTTGATCTCAACAATAAAAGCTTGTGTCAGTATAAGAAAAATAACAGAACATTATAGTAATACATTAAACTTGATCTCAACAATAAAAGCTTGTGTCAGTATAAGAAAAATAACAGAACATTATAGTAATACATTAAACTTGATCTCAACAATAAAAGCTTGTGTCAGTATAAGAAAAATAACAGAACATTATAGTAATACATTAAACTTGATCTCAACAATAAAAGCTTGTGTCAGTATAAGAAAAATAACAGAACATTATAGTAATACATTAAACTTGATCTCAACAATAAAAGCTTGTGTCAGTATAAGAAAAATAACAGAACATTATAGTAATACATTAAACTTGATCTCAACAATAAAAGTTTGTGTCAGTATAAGAAAAATAACAGAACATTATAGTAATACATTAAACTTGATCTCAACAACAAAAGCTTGGGTCAGTATAAGAAAAATAACAGAACATTATAGTAATACATTAAACTTGATCTCAACAATAAAAGCTTGTGTCAGTATAAGAAAAATAACAGAACATTATAGTAATACATTAAACTTGATCTCAACAATAAAAGCTTGTGTCAGTATAAGAAAAATAACAGAACATTATAGTAATACATTAAACTTGATCTCAACAATAAAAGCTTGGTTCAGTATAAGAAAAATAACAGAACATTATAGTAATACATTAAACTTGATCTCAACAATAAAACTTTGTGTCAGTATAAGAAAAATAACAGAACATTATAGTAATACATTAAACTTGATCTCAACAATAAAAGTTTGTGTCAGTATAAGAAAAATAACAGAACATTATAGTAATACATTAAACTTGATCTCAGTAATAAAAGCTTGTGTCAGTATAAGAAAAATAACAGAACATTATAGTAATACATTAAACTTGATCTCAGTAATAAAAGCTTGGGTCAGTATAAGAAAAATAACAGAACATTATAGCAATACATTAAACTTGATCTCAACAATAAAAGCTTGTGTCAGTATAAGAAAAATAACAGAACATTATAGTAATACATTAATTTTGATCTCAACAATAAAAGCTTGTGTCAGTATAAGAAAAATAACAGAACATTATAGTAATACATTAAACTTGATCTCAGTAATAAAAGCTTGTGTCAGTATAAGAAAAATAACAGAACATTATAGTAATACATTAAACTTGATCTCAACAATAAAAGCTTGTGTCAGTATAAGAAAAATAACAGAACATTATAGTAATACATTAAACTTGATCTCAACAATAAAAGTTTGTGTCAGTATAAGAAAAATAACAGAACATTATAGTAATACATTAAACTTGATCTCAACAATAAAAGTTTGTGTCAGTATAAGAAAAATAACAGAACATTATAGTAATACATTAAACTTGATCTCAACAATAAAAGCTTGGGTCAGTATAAGAAAAATAACAGAACATTATAGTAATACATTAAACTTGATCTCAACAATAAAAGCTTGTGTCAGTATAAGAAAAATAACAGAACATTATAGTAATACATTAAACTTGATCTCAGTAATAAAAGCTTGTGTCAGTATAAGAAAAATAACAGAACATTATAGTAATACATTAAACTTGATCTCAACAATAAAAGTTTGTGTCAGTATAAGAAAAATACCAGAACATTATAGTAATAGATTAAACTTGATCTCAACAATAAAAGTTTGTGTCAGTATAAGAAAAATAACAGAACATTATAGTAATAGATTAAACTTGATCTCAACAATAAAAGCTTGTGTCAGTATAAGAAAAATAACAGAACATTATAGTAATACATTAAACTTGATCTCAACAATAAAAGTTTGTGTCAGTATAAGAAAAATAACAGAACATTATAGTAATACATTAAACTTGATCTCAACAATAAAAGCTTGTGTCAGTATAAGAAAAATAACAGAACATTATAGTAATACATTAAACTTGATCTCAGTAATAAAAGCTTGGGTCAGTGTAAGAAAAATAACAGAACATTATAGTAATACATTAAACTTGATCTCAACAATAAAAGTTTGTGTCAGTATAAGAAAAATAACAGAACATTATAGTAATACATTGAACTTGATCTCAACAATAAAAGTTTGTGTCAGTATAAGAAAAATAACAGAACATTATAGTAATACATTAAACTTGATCTCAACAATAAAAGCTTGTGTCAGTATAAGAAAAATAACAGAACATTATAGTAATACATTAAACTTGATCTCAACAATAAAAGTTTGTGTCAGTATAAGAAAAATAACAGAACATTATAGTAATACATTAAACTTGATCTCAACAATAAAAGTTTGTGTCAGTATAAGAAAAATAACAGAACATTATAGTAATAGATTAAACTTGATCTCAACAATAAAAGTTTGTGTCAGTATAAGAAAAATAACAGAACATTATAGTAATAGATTAAACTTGATCTCAACAATAAAAGTTGGTGTCAGTATAAGAAAAATAACAGAACATTATAGTAATACATTAAACTTGATCTCAACAATAAAAGCTTGTGTCAGTATATGAAAAATAACAGAACATTATAGTAATACATTAAACTTGATCTGAACAATAAAAGTTTGTGTCAGTATAAGAAAATAACAGAACATTATAGTAATACATTAAACTTGATCTCAACAATAAAAGTTTGTGTCAGTATAAGAAAAATAACAGAACATTATAGTAATACATTAAACTTGATCTCAACAATAAAAGTTTGTGTCAGTATAAGAAAAATAACACAACATTATAGTAATACATTAAACTTGATCTCAACAATAAAAGCTTGTGTCAGTATAAGAAAAATAACAGAACATTATAGTAATACATTAAACTTGATCTCAACAATAAAAGCTTGTGTCAGTATAAGAAAAATAACAGAACATTATAGTAATACATTAAACTTGATCTCAACAATAAAAGCTTGTGTCAGTATAAGAAAAATAACAGAACATTATAGTAATACATTAAACTTGATCTCAACAATAAAAGCTTGTGTCAGTATAAGAAAAATAACAGAACATTATAGTAATACATTAAACTTGATCTCAACAATAAAAGCTTGGGTCAGTATAAGAAAAATAACAGAACATTATAGTAATACATTAAACTTGATCTCAACAATAAAAGCTTGTGTCAGTATAAGAAAAATAACAGAACATTATAGTAATACATTAAACTTGATCTCAACAATAAAAGCTTGTGTCAGTATAAGAAAAATAACAGAACATTATAGTAATACATTAAACTTGATCTCAACAATAAAAGCTTGTGTCAGTATAAGAAAAATAACAGAACATTATAGTAATACATTAAACTTGATCTCAACAATAAAAGCTTGTGTCAGTATAAGAAAAATAACAGAACATTATAGTAATACATTAAACTTGATCTCAACAATAAAAGCTTGTGTCAGTATAAGAAAAATAACAGAACATTATAGTAATACATTAAACTTGATCTCAACAATAAAAGCTTGTGTCAGTATAAGAAAAATAACAGAACATTATAGTAATACATTAAACTTGATCTCAACAATAAAAGCTTGTGTCAGTATAAGAAAAATAACAGAACATTATAGTAATACATTAAACTTGATCTCAACAATAAAAGCTTGTGTCAGTATAAGAAAAATAACAGAACATTATAGTAATACATTAAACTTGATCTCAACAATAAAAGCTTGTGTCAGTATAAGAAAAATAACAGAACATTATAGTAATACATTAAACTTGATCTCAACAATAAAAGCTTGTGTCAGTATAAGAAAAATAACAGAACATTATAGTAATACATTAAACTTGATCTCAACAATAAAAGCTTGGGTCAGTATAAGAAAAATAACAGAACATTATAGTAATACATTAAACTTGATCTCAACAATAAAAGCTTGGGTCAGTATAAGAAAAATAACAGAACATTATAGTAATACATTAAACTTGATCTTAACGATAAAAGCTTGTGTCAGTATAAGAAAAATAACAGAACATTATAGTAATACATTAAACTTGATCTCAACAATAAAAGCTTGTGTCAGTATAAGAAAAATAACAGAACATTATAGTAATACATTAAACTTGATCTCAACAATAAAAGCTTGTGTCAGTATAAGAAAAATAACAGAACATTATAGTAATACTTTAAACTTGATCTCAACAATAAAACTTTGTGTCAGTATAAGAAAAATAACAGAACATTATAGTAATACATTAAACTTGATCTCAACAATAAAAGCTTGTGTCAGTATAAGAAAAATAACAGAACATTATAGTAATACATTAAACTTGATCTCAACAATAAAAGCTTGTGTCAGTATAAGAAAAATAACAGAACATTATAGTAATACATTAAACTTGATCTCAACAATAAAAGCTTGTGTCAGTATAAGAAAAATAACAGAACATTATAGTAATACATTAAACTTGATCTCAACAATAAAAGCTTGTGTCAGTATAAGAAAAATAACAGAACATTATAGTAATACATTAAACTTGATCTCAACAATAAAAGCTTGTGTCAGTATAAGAAAAATAACAGAACATTATAGTAATACATTAAACTTGATCTCAACAATAAAAGCTTGTGTCAGTATAAGAAAAATAACAGAACATTATAGTAATACATTAAACTTGATCTCAACAATAAAAGCTTGTGTCAGTATAAGAAAAATAACAGAACATTATAGTAAGAGATTAAACTTGATCTCAACAATAAAAGCTTGGTTCAGTATAAGAAAAATAACAGAACATTATAGTAATACATTAAACTTGATCTCAACAATAAACCTTTGTGTCAGTATAAGAAAAATAACAGAACATTATAGTAATACATTAAACTTGATCTCAACAATAAAAGCTTGTGTCAGTATAAGAAAAATAACAGAACATTATAGTAATACATTAAACTTGATCTCAACAATAAAACTTTGTGTCAGTATAAGAAAAATAACAGAACATTATAGTAATACATTAAACTTGATCTAAACAATAAAACTTTGTGTCAGTATAAGAAAAATAACAGAACATTATAGTAATACATTAAACTTGATCTCAACAATAAAAGCTTGTGTCAGTATAAGAAAAATAACAGAACATTATAGTAATACATTAAACTTGATCTCAACAATAAAACTTTGTGTCAGTATAAGAAAAATAACAGAACATTATAGTAATACATTAAACTTGATCTCAACAATAAAAGCTTGTGTCAGTATAAGAAAAATAACAGAACATTATAGTAATACATTAAACTTGATCTCAACAATAAAAGCTTGTGTCAGTATAAGAAAAATAACAGAACATTATAGTAATACATTAAACTTGATCTCAACAATAAAAGCTTGTGTCAGTATAAGAAAAATAACAGAACATTATAGTAATACATTAAACTTGATCTCAGTAATAAAAGCTTGTGTCAGTATAAGAAAAATAACAGAACATGATAGTAATACATTAAACTTGATCTCAACAATAAAAGCTTGTGTCAGTATAAGAAAAATAACAGAACATTATAGTAATACATTAAACTTGATCTCAACAATAAAAGCTTGTGTCAGTATAAGAAAAATAACAGAACATTATAGTAATATATTAAACTTGATCTCAACAATAAATGCTTGTGTCAGTATAAGAAAAATAACAGAACATTATAGTAATACATTAAGCTTGATCTCAACAATAAAAGCTTGTGTCAGTATAAGAAAAATAACAGAACATTATAGTAATACATTAAACTTGATCTCAACAATAAAAGCTTGTGTCAGTATAAGAAAAATAACAGAACATTATAGTAATACATTAAACTTGATCTCAACAATAAAAGCTTGTGTCAGTATAAGAAAAATAACAGAACATTATAGTAATACATTAAACTTGATCTCAACAATAAAAGTTTGTGTCAGTATAAGAAAAATAACAGAACATTATAGTAATACATTAAACTTGATCTCAGTAATAAAAGCTTGTGTCAGTATAAGAAAAATAACAGAACATTATAGTAATACATTAAACTTGATCTCAACAATAAAAGCTTGGGTCAGTATAAGAAAAATAACAGAACATTATAGTAATACATTAAACTTGATCTCAGTAATAAAAGCTTGTGTCAGTATAAGAAAAATAACAGAACATTATAGTAATACATTAAACTTGATCTCAACAATAAAAGCTTGGGTCAGTATAAGAAAAATAGCAGAACATTATAGTAATAGATTAAACTTGATCTCAACAATAAAAGCTTGTGTCAGTATAAGAAAAATAACAGAACATTATAGTAATACATTAAACTTGATCTCAACAATAAAAGCTTGTGTCAGTATAAGAAAAATAACAGAACATTATAGTAATACATTAAACTTGATCTCAACAATAAAAGTTTGTGTCAGTATAAGAAAAATAACAGAACATTATAGTAATACATTAAACTTGATCTCAGTAATAAAAGTTTGTGTCAGTATAAGAAAAATAACAGAACATTATAGTAATACATTAAACTTGATCTCAACAATAAAAGTTTGTGTCAGTATAAGAAAAATAACAGAACATTATAGTAATACATTAAACTTGATCTCAACAATAAAAGTTTGTGTCAGTATAAGAAAAATAACAGAACATTATAGTAATACATTAAACTTGATCTCAACAATAAACGTTTGTGTCAGTATAAGAAAAATAACAGAACATTATAGTAATAGATTAAACTTGATCTCAACAATAAAAGCTTGGGTCAGTATAAGAAAAATAACAGAACATTATAGTAATACATTAAACTTGATCTCAACAATAAAAGCTTGTGTCAGTATAAGAAAAATAACAGAACATTATAGTAATACATTAAACTTGATCTCAACAATAAAAGCTTGTGTCAGTATAAGAAAAATAACAGAACATTATAGTAATACATTAAACTTGATCTCAACAATAAAAGCTTGGGTCAGTATAAGAAAAATAACAGAACATTATAGTAATAGATTAAACTTGATCTCAACAATAAAAGCTTGTGTCAGTATAAGAAAAATAACAGAACATTATAGTAATACATTAAACTTGATCTCAACAATAAAAGCTTGTGTCAGTATAAGAAAAATAACAGAACATTATAGTAATACATTAAACTTGATCTCAACAATAAAAGTTTGTGTCAGTATAAGAAAAATAACAGAACATTATAGTAATACATTAAACTTGATCTCAACAATAAAAGCTTGTGTCAGTATAAGAAAAATAACAGAACATTATAGTAATACATTAAACTTGATCTCAACAATAAAAGTTTGTGTCAGTATAAGAAAAATAACAGAACATTATAGTAATACATTAAACTTGATCTCAGTAATAAAAGCTTGTGTCAGTATAAGAAAAATAACAAAACATTATAGTAATACATTAAACTTGATCTAAGTAATAAAAGCTTGTGTCAGTATAAGAAAAATAACAGAACATTATAGTAATACATTAAACTTGATCTCAACAATAAAAGCTTGTGTCAGTATAAGAAAAATAACAGAACATTATAGTAATAGATTAAACTTGATCTCAACAATAAAAGCTTGTGTCAGTATAAGAAAAATAACAGAACATTATAGTAATACATTAAACTTGATCTCAACAATAAAAGCTTGTGTCAGTATAAGAAAAATAACAGAACATTATAGTAATACATTAAACTTGATCTCAACAATAAAAGTTTGTGTCAGTATAAGAAAAATAACAGAACATTATAGTAATACATTAAACTTGATCTCAACAATAAAAGTTTGTGTCAGTATAAGAAAAATAACAGAACATTATAGTAATAGATTAAACTTGATCTCAACAATAAAAGTTTGTGTCAGTATAAGAAAAATAACAGAACATTATAGTAATAGATTAAACTTGATCTCAACAATAAAAGCTTGTGTCAGTATAAGAAAAATAACAGAACATTATAGTAATACATTAAACTTGATCTCAACAATAAAAGCTTGTGTCAGTATAAGAAAAATAACAGAACATTATAGTAATACATTAAACTTGATCTCAACAATAAAAGCTTGTGTCAGTATAAGAAAAATAACAGAACATTATAGTAATACATTAAACTTGATCTCAGTAATAAAAGCTTGTGTCAGTATAAGAAAAATAACAGAACATTATAGTAATATATTAAACTTGATCTCAACAATAAAAGATTGTGTCAGTATAAGAAAAATAACAGAACATTATAGTAATAGATTAAACTTGATCTCAACAATAAAAGTTTGTGTCAGTATAAGAAAAATAACAGAACATTATAGTAATACATTAAACTTGATCTCAACAATAAAAGTTTGTGTCAGTATAAGAAAAATAACAGAACATTATAGTAATACATTAAACTTGATCTCAACAATAAAAGTTTGTGTCAGTATAAGAAAAATAACAGAACATTATAGTAATACATTAAACATGATCTCAACAATAAAAGTTTGTGTCAGTATAAGAAAAATAACAGAACATTAGAGTAATACATTAAACTTGATCTCAACAATAAAAGTTTGTGTCAGTATAAGAAAAATAACAGAACATTATAGTAATACATTAAACTTGATCTCAACAATAAAAGCTTGTGTCAGTATAAGAAAAATAACAGAACATTATAGTAATACATTAAACTTGATCTCAACAATAAAAGTTTGTGTCAGTATAAGAAAAATAACAGAACATTATAGTAATAGATTAAACTTGATCTCAACAATAAAAGTTTGTGTCAGTATAAGAAAAATAACAGAACATTATAGTAATACATTAAACTTGATCTCAACAATAAAAGCTTGTGTCAGTATAAGAAAAATAACAGAACATTATAGTAATACATTAAACTTGATCTCAACAATAAAAGCTTGGGTCAGTATAAGAAAAATAACAGAACATTATAGTAATATATTAAACTTGATCTCAACAATAAAAGCTTGTGTCAGTATAAGAAAAAAAACAGAACATTATAGTAATACATTAAACTTGATCTCAGTAATAAAAGCTTGGGTCAGTATAAGAAAAATAACAGAACATTATAGTAATACATTAAACTTGATCTCAGTAATAAAAGCTTGTGTCAGTATAAGAAAAATAACAGAACATTATAGTAATACATTAAACTTGATCTCAGTAATAAAAGCTTGGGTCAGTATAAGAAAAATAACAGAACATTATAGTAATACATTAAACTTGATCTCAGTAATAAAAGCTTGGGTCAGTATAAGAAAAATAACAGAACATTATAGTAATACATTAAACTTGATCTCAGTAATAGAAGCTTGTGTCAGTATAAGAAAAATAACAGAACATTATAGTAATACATTAAACTTGATCTCAGTAATAAAAGCTTGGGTCAGTATAAGAAAAATAACAGAACATTATAGTAATACATTAAACTTGATCTCAGTAATAAAAGCTTGTGTCAGTATAAGAAAAATAACAGAACATTATAGTAATACATTAAACTTGATCTCAGTAATAAAAGCTTGGGTCAGTATAAGAAAAATAACAGAACATTATAGTAATAGGTTAAACTTGATCTCAACAATAAAAGTTTGTGTCAGTATAAGAAAAATAACAGAACATTATAGTAATACATTAAACTTGATCTCAACAATAAAACTTTGTGTCAGTATAAGAAAAATAACAGAACATTATAGTAATACATTAAACTTGATCTGAACAATAAAACTTTGTGTCAGTATAAGAAAAATAACAGAACATTATAGTAATACATTAAACTTGATCTCAACAATAAAAGCTTGTGTCAGTATAAGAAAAATAACAGAACATTATAGTAATACATTAAACTTGATCTCAACAATAAAACTTTGTGTCAGTATAAGAAAAATAACAGAACATTATAGTAATACATTAAACTTGATCTCAACAATAAAAGCTTGTGTCAGTATAAGAAAAATAACAGAACATTATAGTAATACATTAAACTTGATCTCAGTAATAAAAGCTTGTGTCAGTATAAGAAAAATAACAGAACATTATAGTAATACATTAAACTTGATCTCAACAATAAAAGCTTGTGTCAGTATAAGAAAAATAACAGAACATTATAGTAATACATTAAACTTGATCTCAGTAATAAAAGTTTGTGTCAGTATAAGAAAAATAACAGAACATTATAGTAATACATTAAACTTGATCTCAACAATAAAAGTTTGTGTCAGTATAAGAAAAATAACAGAACATTATAGTAATACATTAAACTTGATCTACACAATAAAAGCTTGTGTCAGTATAAGAAAAATAACAGAACATTATAGTAATACATTAAACTTGATCTCAACAATAAAAGCTTGTGTCAGTATAAGAAAAATAACAGAACATTATAGTAATAGATTAAACTTGATCTCAACAATAAAAGCTTATGTCAGTATAAGAAAAATAACAGAACATTATAGTAATACATTAAACTTGATCTCAACAATAAAAGCTTGTGTCAGTATAAGAAAAATAACAGAACATTATAGTAATACATTAAACTTGATCTCAACAATAAAAGTTTGTGTCAGTATAAGAAAAATAACAGAACATTATAGTAATACATTAAACTTGATCTCAACAATAAAAGCTTGTGTCAGTATAAGAAAAATAACAGAACATTATAGTAATAGATTAAACTTGATCTCAACAATAAAAGTTTGTGTCAGTATAAGAAAAATAACAGAACATTATAGTAATACATTAAACTTGATCTCAACAATAAAAGCTTGTGTCAGTATAAGAAAAATAACAGAACATTATAGTAATAGATTAAACTTGATCTCAACAATAAAAGCTTGTGTCAGTATAAGAAAAATAACAGAACATTATAGTAATAGATTAAACTTGATCTCAACAATAAAAGCTTGTGTCAGTATAAGAAAAATAACAGAACATTATAGTAATACATTAAACTTGATCTCAGTAATAAAAGCTTGTGTCAGTATAAGAAAAATAACAGAACATTATAGTAATACATTAAACTTGATCTCAACAATAAAAGCTTGTGTCAGTATAAGAAAAATAACAGAACATTATAGTAATACATTAAACTTGATCTCAACAATAAAAGTTTGTGTCAGTATAAGAAAAATAACAGAACATTATAGTAATAGATTAAACTTGATCTCAACAATAAAAGCTTGTGTCAGTATAAGAAAAATAACAGAACATTATAGTAATACATTAAACTTGATCTCAACAATAAAAGCTTGGGTCAGTATAAGAAAAATAACAGAACATTATAGTAATATATTAAACTTGATCTCAACAATAAAAGCTTGTGTCAGTATAAGAAAAATAACAGAACATTATAGTAATACATTAAACTTGATCTCAGTAATAAAAGCTTGGGTCAGTATAAGAAAAATAACAGAACATTATAGTAATACATTAAACTTGATCTCAGTAATAAAAGCTTGGGTCAGTATAAGAAAAATAACAGAACATTATAGTAATACATTAAACTTGATCTCAACAATAAAAGCTTGGTTCAGTATAAGAAAGATAACAGAACATTATAGTAATAGATTAAACTTGATCTCAGTAATAAAAGCTTGGGTCAGTATAAGAAAGAAAACAGAACATTATACTATTGAGATAAAACTTGATCTCAACAATAAAACCTTGGTTTAATATAAGAAAGTAAACAGAACATTATAGTAATAGATTAAACTTGATCTCAGCAATAAAAGCTTGGGTCAGTATAAGAAAGAAAACAGAACATTATACTATTGAGATAAAACTTGATCTCAACAATAAAACCTTGGTTTAATATAAGAAAGAAAACAGAACATTATAGTAATAGATTAAACTTGATCTCAGCAATAAAAGCTTGGGTCAGTATAAGAAAGAAAACAGAACATTTACTATTGAGATGAAACTTAATCTCAGCAATAAAAGCTTGGGTCAGTATAAGAAAGAAAACAGAACATTATAGTAATAGATTAAACTTAATCTCAACAATAAAATCTTGGGTCAGTATAAGAAAGAAAACAGAACATTATAGTAATAGATGAAACTTAATCTCAACAATAAAATCTTGGGTCAGTATAAGAAAGAAAACAGTACATTATAGTAATAGATGAAACTTAATCTCAACAATAAAACCTTTGTTTAATAAAAGAAAGAAAACAGAACATTATAGTATTAGATGAAACTTAATCTCAACAATAAAATCTTGGGTCAGTATAAGAAAGAAAACAGAACATTATAGTAATAGATGAAACTTAATCTCAACAATAAAATCTTGGGTCAGTATAAGAAAGAAAACAGAACATTATAGTAATAGATGAAACTTAATCTCAACAATAAAATCTTGGGTCAGTATAAGAAAGAAAACAGAACATTATAGTAATAGATGAAACTTAATCTCAACAATAAAATCTTGGGTCAGTATAAGAAAGAAAACAGAACATTATAGTAATAGATGAAACTTAATCTCAACAATAAAATCTTGGGTCAGTATAAGAAAGAAAACAGAACATTATAGTAATAGATGAAACTTAATCTCAACAATAAAATCTTGGGTCAGTATAAGAAAGAAAACAGAACATTATAGTAATACATTAAACTTGATCTCAGTAATAAAAGCTTGTGTCAGTATAAGAAAAATAACAGAACATTATAGTAATACATTAAACTTGATCTCAACAATAAAAGCTTGGGTCAGTATAAGAAAAATAACAGAACATTATAGTAATACATTAAACTTGATCTCAGTAATAAAAGCTTGTGTCAGTATAAGAAAAATAACAGAACATTATAGTAATACATTAAACTTGATCTCAACATTAAAAGCTTGGGTCAGTATAAGAAAAATAACAGAACATTATAGTAATAGATTAAACTTGATCTCAACAATAAAAGCTTGTGTCAGTATAAGAAAAATAACAGAACATTATAGTAATACATTAAACTTGATCTCAACAATAAAAGCTTGTGTCAGTATAAGAAAAATAACAGAACATTATAGTAATAGATTAAACTTGATCTCAACAATAAAAGCTTGTGTCAGTATAAGAAAAATAACAGAACATTATAGTAATACATTAAACTTGATCTCAACAATAAAAGCTTGTGTCAGTATAAGACAAATAACAGAACATTATAGTAATACATTAAACTTGATCTCAACAATAAAAGTTTGTGTCAGTATAAGAACAATAACAGAACATTATAGTAATACATTAAACTTGATCTCAGTAATAAAAGCTTGTGTCAGTATAAGAAAAATAACAGAACATTATAGTAATACATTAAACTTGATCTCAACAATAAAAGCTTGGGTCAGTATAAGAAAAATAACAGAACATTATAGTAATACATTAAACTTGATCTCAACAATAAAAGCTTGTGTCAGTATAAGAAAAATAACAGAACATTATAGTAATACATTAAACTTGATCTCAACAATAAAAGCTTGTGTCAGTATAAGAAAAATAACAGAACATTATAGTAATACATTAAACTTGATCTCAACAATAAAAGTTTGTGTCAGTATAAGAAAAATAACAGAACATTATAGTAATACATTAAACTTGATCTCAACAATAAAAGCTTGTGTCAGTATAAGAAAAATAACAGAACATTATAGTAATACATTAAACTTGATCTCAACAATAAAAGTTTGTGTCAGTATAAGAAAAATAACAGAACATTATAGTAATACATTAAACTTGATCTCAGTAATAAAAGCTTGTGTCAGTATAAGAAAAATAACAGAACATTATAGTAATACATTAAACTTGATCTCAACAATAAAAGCTTGTGTCAGTATAAGAAAAATAACAGAACATTATAGTAATACATTAAACTTGATCTCAACAATAAAAGCTTGTGTCAGTATAAGAAAAATAACAGAACATTATAGTAATACATTAAACTTGATCTCAACAATAAAAGCTTGTGTCAGTATAAGAAAAATAACAGAACATTATAGTAATACATTAAACTTGATCTCAGTAATAAAAGCTTGTGTCAGTATAAGAAAAATAACAGAACATTATAGTAATACATTAAACTTGATCTCAACAATAAAAGCTTATGTCAGTATAAGAAAAATAACAGAACATTATAGTAATATATTAAACTTGATCTCAACAATAAAAGCTTGTGTCAGTATAAGAAAAATAACAGAACATTATAGTAATAGATTAAACTTGATCTCAACAATAAAAGTTTGTGTCAGTATAAGAAAAATAACAGAACATTATAGTAATACATTAAACTTGATCTCAACAATAAAAGTTTGTGTCAGTATAAGAAAAATAACAGAACATTATAGTAATACATTAAACTTGATCTCAACAATAAAAGCTTGTGTCAGTATAAGAAAAATAACAGAACATTATAGTAATACATTAAACTTGATCTCAACAATAAAAGCTTGTGTCAGTATAAGAAAAATAACAGAACATTATAGTAATACATTAAACTTGATCTCAGTAATAAAAGCTTGGGTCAGTATAAGAAAAATAACAGAACATTATAGTAATACATTAAACTTGATCTCAACAATAAAAGCTTGTGTCAGTATAAGAAAAATAACAGAACATTATAGTAATACATTAAACTTGATCTCAGTAATAAAAGCTTGTGTCAGTATAAGAAAAATAACAGAACATTATAGTAATACATTAAACTTGATCTCAGTAATAAAAGCTTGTGTCAGTATAAGACAAATAACAGAACATTATAGTAATACATTAAACTTGATCTCAACAATAAAAGTTTGTGTCAGTATAAGAAAAATAACAGAACATTATAGTAATACATTAAACTTGATCTCAGTAATAAAAGCTTGTGTCAGTATAAGAAAAATAACAGAACATTATAGTAATACATTAAACTTGATCTCAACAATAAAAGCTTGGGTCAGTATAAGAAAAATAACAGAACATTATAGTAATAGATTAAACTTGATCTCAACAATAAAAGCTTGTGTCAGTATAAGAAAAATAACAGAACATTATAGTAATACATTAAACTTGATCTCAACAATAAAAGCTTGTGTCAGTATAAGAAAAATAACAGAACATTATAGTAATAGATTAAACTTGATCTCAACAATAAAAGCTTGTGTCAGTATAAGAAAAATAACAGAACATTATAGTAATACATTAAACTTGATCTCAACAATAAAAGCTTGTGTCAGTATAAGACAAATAACAGAACATTATAGTAATACATTAAACTTGATCTCAACAATAAAAGTTTGTGTCAGTATAAGAAAAATAACAGAACATTATAGTAATACATTAAACTTGATCTCAGTAATAAAAGCTTGTGTCAGTATAAGAAAAATAACAGAACATTATAGTAATACATTAAACTTGATCTCAACAATAAAAGCTTGTGTCAGTATAAGAAAAATAACAGAACATTATAGTAATACATTAAACTTGATCTCAGTAATAAAAGTTTGTGTCAGTATAAGAAAAATAACAGAACATTATAGTAATACATTAAACTTGATCTCAACAATAAAAGTTTGTGTCAGTATAAGAAAAATAACAGAACATTATAGTAATACATTAAACTTGATCTACACAATAAAAGCTTGTGTCAGTATAAGAAAAATAACAGAACATTATAGTAATACATTAAACTTGATCTCAACAATAAAAGCTTGTGTCAGTATAAGAAAAATAACAGAACATTATAGTAATAGATTAAACTTGATCTCAACAATAAAAGCTTATGTCAGTATAAGAAAAATAACAGAACATTATAGTAATACATTAAACTTGATCTCAACAATAAAAGCTTGTGTCAGTATAAGAAAAATAACAGAACATTATAGTAATACATTAAACTTGATCTCAACAATAAAAGTTTGTGTCAGTATAAGAAAAATAACAGAACATTATAGTAATACATTAAACTTGATCTCAACAATAAAAGCTTGTGTCAGTATAAGAAAAATAACAGAACATTATAGTAATAGATTAAACTTGATCTCAACAATAAAAGTTTGTGTCAGTATAAGAAAAATAACAGAACATTATAGTAATACATTAAACTTGATCTCAACAATAAAAGCTTGTGTCAGTATAAGAAAAATAACAGAACATTATAGTAATAGATTAAACTTGATCTCAACAATAAAAGCTTGTGTCAGTATAAGAAAAATAACAGAACATTATAGTAATAGATTAAACTTGATCTCAACAATAAAAGCTTGTGTCAGTATAAGAAAAATAACAGAACATTATAGTAATACATTAAACTTGATCTCAGTAATAAAAGCTTGTGTCAGTATAAGAAAAATAACAGAACATTATAGTAATACATTAAACTTGATCTCAACAATAAAAGCTTGTGTCAGTATAAGAAAAATAACAGAACATTATAGTAATACATTAAACTTGATCTCAACAATAAAAGTTTGTGTCAGTATAAGAAAAATAACAGAACATTATAGTAATAGATTAAACTTGATCTCAACAATAAAAGCTTGTGTCAGTATAAGAAAAATAACAGAACATTATAGTAATACATTAAACTTGATCTCAACAATAAAAGCTTGGGTCAGTATAAGAAAAATAACAGAACATTATAGTAATATATTAAACTTGATCTCAACAATAAAAGCTTGTGTCAGTATAAGAAAAATAACAGAACATTATAGTAATACATTAAACTTGATCTCAGTAATAAAAGCTTGGGTCAGTATAAGAAAAATAACAGAACATTATAGTAATACATTAAACTTGATCTCAGTAATAAAAGCTTGGGTCAGTATAAGAAAAATAACAGAACATTATAGTAATACATTAAACTTGATCTCAACAATAAAAGCTTGGTTCAGTATAAGAAAGATAACAGAACATTATAGTAATAGATTAAACTTGATCTCAGTAATAAAAGCTTGGGTCAGTATAAGAAAGAAAACAGAACATTATACTATTGAGATAAAACTTGATCTCAACAATAAAACCTTGGTTTAATATAAGAAAGTAAACAGAACATTATAGTAATAGATTAAACTTGATCTCAGCAATAAAAGCTTGGGTCAGTATAAGAAAGAAAACAGAACATTATACTATTGAGATAAAACTTGATCTCAACAATAAAACCTTGGTTTAATATAAGAAAGAAAACAGAACATTATAGTAATAGATTAAACTTGATCTCAGCAATAAAAGCTTGGGTCAGTATAAGAAAGAAAACAGAACATTTACTATTGAGATGAAACTTAATCTCAGCAATAAAAGCTTGGGTCAGTATAAGAAAGAAAACAGAACATTATAGTAATAGATTAAACTTAATCTCAACAATAAAATCTTGGGTCAGTATAAGAAAGAAAACAGAACATTATAGTAATAGATGAAACTTAATCTCAACAATAAAATCTTGGGTCAGTATAAGAAAGAAAACAGTACATTATAGTAATAGATGAAACTTAATCTCAACAATAAAACCTTTGTTTAATAAAAGAAAGAAAACAGAACATTATAGTATTAGATGAAACTTAATCTCAACAATAAAATCTTGGGTCAGTATAAGAAAGAAAACAGAACATTATAGTAATAGATGAAACTTAATCTCAACAATAAAATCTTGGGTCAGTATAAGAAAGAAAACAGAACATTATAGTAATAGATGAAACTTAATCTCAACAATAAAATCTTGGGTCAGTATAAGAAAGAAAACAGAACATTATAGTAATAGATGAAACTTAATCTCAACAATAAAATCTTGGGTCAGTATAAGAAAGAAAACAGAACATTATAGTAATAGATGAAACTTAATCTCAACAATAAAATCTTGGGTCAGTATAAGAAAGAAAACAGAACATTATAGTAATAGATGAAACTTAATCTCAACAATAAAATCTTGGGTCAGTATAAGAAAGAAAACAGAACATTATAGTAATACATTAAACTTGATCTCAGTAATAAAAGCTTGTGTCAGTATAAGAAAAATAACAGAACATTATAGTAATACATTAAACTTGATCTCAACAATAAAAGCTTGGGTCAGTATAAGAAAAATAACAGAACATTATAGTAATACATTAAACTTGATCTCAGTAATAAAAGCTTGTGTCAGTATAAGAAAAATAACAGAACATTATAGTAATACATTAAACTTGATCTCAACATTAAAAGCTTGGGTCAGTATAAGAAAAATAACAGAACATTATAGTAATAGATTAAACTTGATCTCAACAATAAAAGCTTGTGTCAGTATAAGAAAAATAACAGAACATTATAGTAATACATTAAACTTGATCTCAACAATAAAAGCTTGTGTCAGTATAAGAAAAATAACAGAACATTATAGTAATAGATTAAACTTGATCTCAACAATAAAAGCTTGTGTCAGTATAAGAAAAATAACAGAACATTATAGTAATACATTAAACTTGATCTCAACAATAAAAGCTTGTGTCAGTATAAGACAAATAACAGAACATTATAGTAATACATTAAACTTGATCTCAACAATAAAAGTTTGTGTCAGTATAAGAACAATAACAGAACATTATAGTAATACATTAAACTTGATCTCAGTAATAAAAGCTTGTGTCAGTATAAGAAAAATAACAGAACATTATAGTAATACATTAAACTTGATCTCAACAATAAAAGCTTGGGTCAGTATAAGAAAAATAACAGAACATTATAGTAATACATTAAACTTGATCTCAACAATAAAAGCTTGTGTCAGTATAAGAAAAATAACAGAACATTATAGTAATACATTAAACTTGATCTCAACAATAAAAGCTTGTGTCAGTATAAGAAAAATAACAGAACATTATAGTAATACATTAAACTTGATCTCAACAATAAAAGTTTGTGTCAGTATAAGAAAAATAACAGAACATTATAGTAATACATTAAACTTGATCTCAACAATAAAAGCTTGTGTCAGTATAAGAAAAATAACAGAACATTATAGTAATACATTAAACTTGATCTCAACAATAAAAGTTTGTGTCAGTATAAGAAAAATAACAGAACATTATAGTAATACATTAAACTTGATCTCAGTAATAAAAGCTTGTGTCAGTATAAGAAAAATAACAGAACATTATAGTAATACATTAAACTTGATCTCAACAATAAAAGCTTGTGTCAGTATAAGAAAAATAACAGAACATTATAGTAATACATTAAACTTGATCTCAACAATAAAAGCTTGTGTCAGTATAAGAAAAATAACAGAACATTATAGTAATACATTAAACTTGATCTCAACAATAAAAGCTTGTGTCAGTATAAGAAAAATAACAGAACATTATAGTAATACATTAAACTTGATCTCAGTAATAAAAGCTTGTGTCAGTATAAGAAAAATAACAGAACATTATAGTAATACATTAAACTTGATCTCAACAATAAAAGCTTATGTCAGTATAAGAAAAATAACAGAACATTATAGTAATATATTAAACTTGATCTCAACAATAAAAGCTTGTGTCAGTATAAGAAAAATAACAGAACATTATAGTAATAGATTAAACTTGATCTCAACAATAAAAGTTTGTGTCAGTATAAGAAAAATAACAGAACATTATAGTAATACATTAAACTTGATCTCAACAATAAAAGTTTGTGTCAGTATAAGAAAAATAACAGAACATTATAGTAATACATTAAACTTGATCTCAACAATAAAAGCTTGTGTCAGTATAAGAAAAATAACAGAACATTATAGTAATACATTAAACTTGATCTCAACAATAAAAGCTTGTGTCAGTATAAGAAAAATAACAGAACATTATAGTAATACATTAAACTTGATCTCAGTAATAAAAGCTTGGGTCAGTATAAGAAAAATAACAGAACATTATAGTAATACATTAAACTTGATCTCAACAATAAAAGCTTGTGTCAGTATAAGAAAAATAACAGAACATTATAGTAATACATTAAACTTGATCTCAGTAATAAAAGCTTGTGTCAGTATAAGAAAAATAACAGAACATTATAGTAATACATTAAACTTGATCTCAGTAATAAAAGCTTGTGTCAGTATAAGACAAATAACAGAACATTATAGTAATACATTAAACTTGATCTCAACAATAAAAGTTTGTGTCAGTATAAGAAAAATAACAGAACATTATAGTAATACATTAAACTTGATCTCAGTAATAAAAGCTTGTGTCAGTATAAGAAAAATAACAGAACATTATAGTAATACATTAAACTTGATCTCAACAATAAAAGCTTGGGTCAGTATAAGAAAAATAACAGAACATTATAGTAATAGATTAAACTTGATCTCAACAATAAAAGCTTGTGTCAGTATAAGAAAAATAACAGAACATTATAGTAATACATTAAACTTGATCTCAACAATAAAAGCTTGTGTCAGTATAAGAAAAATAACAGAACATTATAGTAATAGATTAAACTTGATCTCAACAATAAAAGCTTGTGTCAGTATAAGAAAAATAACAGAACATTATAGTAATACATTAAACTTGATCTCAACAATAAAAGCTTGTGTCAGTATAAGACAAATAACAGAACATTATAGTAATACATTAAACTTGATCTCAACAATAAAAGTTTGTGTCAGTATAAGAAAAATAACAGAACATTATAGTAATACATTAAACTTGATCTCAGTAATAAAAGCTTGTGTCAGTATAAGAAAAATAACAGAACATTATAGTAATACATTAAACTTGATCTCAGTAATAAAAGCTTGTGTCAGTATAAGAAAAATAACAGAACATTATAGTAATACATTAAACTTGATCTCAGTAATAAAAGTTTGTGTCAGTATAAGAAAAATAACAGAACATTATAGTAATAGGTTAATCTTGATCTCAACAATAAAAGCTTGTGTCAGTATAAGAAAAATAACAGAACATTATAGTAATACATTAAACTTGATCTCAGTAATAAAAGCTTGTGTCAGTATAAGAAAAATAACAGAACATTATAGTAATACATTAAACTTGATCTCAACAATAAAAGCTTGTGTCAGTATAAGAAAAATAACAGAACATTATAGTAATACATTAAACTTGATCTCAACAATAAAAGCTTGTGTCAGTATAAGAAAAATAACAGAACATTATAGTAATACATTAAACTTGATCTCAGTAATAAAAGCTTGTGTCAGTATAAGAAAAATAACAGAACATTATAGTAATAGATTAAACTTGATCTCAGTAATAAAAGCTTGTGTCAGTATAAGAAAAATAACAGAACATTATAGTAATACATTAAACTTGATCTCAGTAATAAAAGCTTGTGTCAGTATAAGAAAAATAACAGAACATTATAGTAATACATTAAACTTGATCTCAACAATAAAAGTTTGTGTCAGTATAAGAAAAATAACAGAACATTATAGTAATACATTAAACTTGATCTCAGTAATAAAAGCTTGTGTCAGTATAAGAAAATTAACAGAACATTATAGTAATACATTAAACTTGATCTCAACAATAAAAGCTTGTGTCAGTATAAGAAAAATAACAGAACATTATAGTAATACATTAAACTTGATCTCAACAATAAAAGCTTGTGTCAGTATAAGAAAAATAACAGAACATTATAGTAATAGATTAAACTTGATCTCAACAATAAAAGTTTGTGTCAGTATAAGAAAAATAACAGAACATTATAGTAATACATTAAACTTGATCTCAACAATAAAAGTTTGTGTCAGTATAAGAAAAATAACAGAACATTATAGTAATACATTAAACTTGATCTCAGTAATAAAAGCTTGTGTCAGTATAAAAAAATAACAGAACATTATAGTAATACATTAAACTTGATCTCAGTAATAAAAGCTTGTGTCAGTATAAGAAAAATAACAGAACATTATAGTAATACATTAAACTTGATCTCAACAATAAAAGTTTGTGTCAGTATAAGAAAAATAACAGAACATTATAGTAATACATTAAACTTGATCTCAGTAATAAAAGCTTGTGTCAGTATAAGAAAAATAACAGAACATTATAGTAATACATTAAACTTGATCTCAACAATAAAAGCTTGTGTCAGTATAAGAAAAATAACAGAACATTATAGTAATAGATTAAACTTGATCTCAACAATAAAAGTTTGTGTCAGTATAAGAAAAATAACAGAACATTATAGTAATACATTAAACTTGATCTCAACAATAAAAGTTTGTGTCAGTATAAGAAAAATAACAGAACATTATAGTAATACATTAAACTTGATCTCAACAATAAAAGCTTGTGTCAGTATAAGAAAAATAACAGAACATTATAGTAATACATTAAACTTGATCTCAGTAATAAAAGCTTGTGTCAGTATAAGAAAAATAACAGAACATTATAGTAATACATTAAACTTGATCTCAACAATAAAAGCTTGTGTCAGTATAAGAAAAATAACAGAACATTATAGTAATACATTAAACTTGATCTCAACAATAAAAGCTTGTGTCAGTATAAGAAAAATAACAGAACATTATAGTAATACATTAAACTTGATCTCAACAATAAAAGCTTGGGTCAGTATAAGAAAAATAACAGAACATTATAGTAATACATTAAACTTGATCTCAGTAATAAAAGCTTGGGTCAGTATAAGAAAAATAACAGAACATTATAGTAATAGATTAAACTTGATCTCAACAATAAAAGCTTGTGTCAGTATAAGAAAAATAACAGAACATTATAGTAATACATTAAACTTGATCTCAACAATAAAAGCTTGTGTCAGTATAAGAAAAATAACAGAACATTATAGTAATACATTAAACTTGATCTCAACAATAAAAGCTTGTGTCAGTATAAGAAAAATAACAGAACATTATAGTAATACATTAAACTTGATCTCAACAATAAAAGCTTGGTTCAGTATAAGAAAGATAACAGAACATTATAGTAATAGATTAAACTTGATCTCAGTAATAAAAGCTTGGGTCAGTATAAGAAAGAAAACAGAACATTATACTATTGAGATAAAACTTGATCTCAACAATAAAACCTTGGTTTAATATAAGAAAGTAAACAGAACATTATAGTAATAGATTAAACTTGATCTCAGCAATAAAAGCTTGGGTCAGTATAAGAAAGAAAACAGAACATTATACTATTGAGATAAAACTTGATCTCAACAATAAAACCTTGGTTTAATATAAGAAAGAAAACAGAACATTATAGTAATAGATTAAACTTGATCTCAGCAATAAAAGCTTGGGTCAGTATAAGAAAGAAAACAGAACATTTACTATTGAGATGAAACTTAATCTCAGCAATAAAAGCTTGGGTCAGTATAAGAAAGAAAACAGAACATTATAGTAATAGATTAAACTTAATCTCAACAATAAAATCTTGGGTCAGTATAAGAAAGAAAACAGAACATTATAGTAATAGATGAAACTTAATCTCAACAATAAAATCTTGGGTCAGTATAAGAAAGAAAACAGAACATTATAGTAATAGATGAAACTTAATCTCAACAATAAAACCTTGGTTTAATATAAGAAAGAAAACAGAACATTATAGTAATAGATGAAACTTAATCTCAGCAATAAAAGCTTGGGTCAGTATAAGAAAGAAAACAGAACATTATACTATTGAGATAAAACTTGATCTCAACAATAAAACCTTTGTTTAATATAAGAAAGAAAACAGAACATTATAGTATTAGATGAAACTTAATCTCAACAATAAAATCTTGGGTCAGTATAAGAAAGAAAACAGAACATTATAGTAATAGATGAAACTTAATCTCAACAATAAAATCTTGGGTCAGTATAAGAAAGAAAACAGAACATTATAGTAATAGATGAAACTTAATCTCAACAATAAAATCTTGGGTCAGTATAAGAAAGAAAACAGAACATTATAGTAATAGATGAAACTTAATCTCAACAATAAAATCTTGGGTCAGTATAAGAAAGAAAACAGAACATTATAGTAATAGATGAAACTTAATCTCAACAATAAAATCTTGGGTCAGTATAAGAAAGAAAACAGAACATTATAGTAATAGATGAAACTTAATCTCAACAATAAAATCTTGGGTCAGTATAAGAAAGAAAACAGAACATTATAGTAATAGATGAAACTTAATCTCAACAATAAAATCTTGGGTCAGTATAAGAAAGAAAACAGAACATTATAGTAATAGATGAAACTTAATCTCAACAATAAAATCTTGGGTCAGTATAAGAAAGAAAACAGAACATTATAGTATTAGATGAAACTTAATCTCAACAATAAAATCTTGGGTCAGTATAAGAAAGAAAACAGAACATTATAGTAATAGATGAAACTTAATCTCAACAATAAAATCTTGGGTCAGTATAAGAAAGAAAACAGAACATTATAGTAATAGATGAAACTTAATCTCAACAATAAAATCTTGGGTCAGTATAAGAAAGAAAACAGAACATTATAGTATTAGATGAAACTTAATCTCAACAATAAAATCTTGGGTCAGTATAAGAAAGAAAACAGAACATTATAGTAATAGATGAAACTTAATCTCAACAATAAAATCTTGGGTCAGTATAAGAAAGAAAACAGAACATTATAGTAATACATTAAACTTGATCTCAGTAATAAAAGCTTGTGTCAGTATAAGAAAAATAACAGAACATTATAGTAATACATTAAACTTGATCTCAACAATAAAAGCTTGGGTCAGTATAAGAAAAATAACAGAACATTATAGTAATACATTAAACTTGATCTCAGTAATAAAAGCTTGGGTCAGTATAAGAAAAATAACAGAACATTATAGTAATACATTAAACTTGATCTCAACAATAAAAGCTTGTGTCAGTATAAGAAAAATAACAGAACATTATAGTAATACATTAAACTTGATCTCAGTAATAAAAGCTTGTGTCAGTATAAGAAAAATAACAGAACATTATAGTAATACATTAAACTTGATCTCAGTAATAAAAGCTTGTGTCAGTATAAGACAAATAACAGAACATTATAGTAATACATTAAACTTGATCTCAACAATAAAAGTTTGTGTCAGTATAAGAAAAATAACAGAACATTATAGTAATACATTAAACTTGATCTCAGTAATAAAAGCTTGTGTCAGTATAAGAAAAATAACAGAACATTATAGTAATACATTAAACTTGATCTCAACAATAAAAGCTTGGGTCAGTATAAGAAAAATAACAGAACATTATAGTAATAGATTAAACTTGATCTCAACAATAAAAGCTTGTGTCAGTATAAGAAAAATAACAGAACATTATAGTAATACATTAAACTTGATCTCAACAATAAAAGCTTGTGTCAGTATAAGAAAAATAACAGAACATTATAGTAATAGATTAAACTTGATCTCAACAATAAAAGCTTGTGTCAGTATAAGAAAAATAACAGAACATTATAGTAATACATTAAACTTGATCTCAACAATAAAAGCTTGTGTCAGTATAAGACAAATAACAGAACATTATAGTAATACATTAAACTTGATCTCAACAATAAAAGTTTGTGTCAGTATAAGAAAAATAACAGAACATTATAGTAATACATTAAACTTGATCTCAGTAATAAAAGCTTGTGTCAGTATAAGAAAAATAACAGAACATTATAGTAATACATTAAACTTGATCTCAGTAATAAAAGCTTGTGTCAGTATAAGAAAAATAACAGAACATTATAGTAATACATTAAACTTGATCTCAGTAATAAAAGTTTGTGTCAGTATAAGAAAAATAACAGAACATTATAGTAATAGGTTAATCTTGATCTCAACAATAAAAGCTTGTGTCAGTATAAGAAAAATAACAGAACATTATAGTAATACATTAAACTTGATCTCAACAATAAAAGCTTGTGTCAGTATAAGAAAAATAACAGAACATTATAGTAATACATTAAACTTGATCTCAACAATAAAAGCTTGTGTCAGTATAAGAAAAATAACAGAACATTATAGTAATACATTAAACTTGATCTCAGTAATAAAAGCTTGTGTCAGTATAAGAAAAATAACAGAACATTATAGTAATACATTAAACTTGATCTCAACAATAAAAGCTTATGTCAGTATAAGAAAAATAACAGAACATTATAGTAATATATTAAACTTGATCTCAACAATAAAAGCTTGTGTCAGTATAAGAAAAATAACAGAACATTATAGTAATAGATTAAACTTGATCTCAACAATAAAAGTTTGTGTCAGTATAAGAAAAATAACAGAACATTATAGTAATACATTAAACTTGATCTCAACAATAAAAGTTTGTGTCAGTATAAGAAAAATAACAGAACATTATAGTAATACATTAAACTTGATCTCAACAATAAAAGCTTGTGTCAGTATAAGAAAAATAACAGAACATTATAGTAATACATTAAACTTGATCTCAACAATAAAAGCTTGTGTCAGTATAAGAAAAATAACAGAACATTATAGTAATACATTAAACTTGATCTCAGTAATAAAAGCTTGGGTCAGTATAAGAAAAATAACAGAACATTATAGTAATACATTAAACTTGATCTCAACAATAAAAGCTTGTGTCAGTATAAGAAAAATAACAGAACATTATAGTAATACATTAAACTTGATCTCAGTAATAAAAGCTTGTGTCAGTATAAGAAAAATAACAGAACATTATAGTAATACATTAAACTTGATCTCAGTAATAAAAGCTTGTGTCAGTATAAGAAAAATAACAGAACATTATAGTAATACATTAAACTTGATCTCAGTAATAAAAGTTTGTGTCAGTATAAGAAAAATAACAGAACATTATAGTAATAGGTTAATCTTGATCTCAACAATAAAAGCTTGTGTCAGTATAAGAAAAATAACAGAACATTATAGTAATACATTAAACTTGATCTCAGTAATAAAAGCTTGTGTCAGTATAAGAAAAATAACAGAACATTATAGTAATACATTAAACTTGATCTCAACAATAAAAGCTTGTGTCAGTATAAGAAAAATAACAGAACATTATAGTAATACATTAAACTTGATCTCAACAATAAAAGCTTGTGTCAGTATAAGAAAAATAACAGAACATTATAGTAATACATTAAACTTGATCTCAACAATAAAAGCTTGTGTCAGTATAAGAAAAATAACAGAACATTATAGTAATACATTAAACTTGATCTCAGTAATAAAAGCTTGTGTCAGTATAAGAAAAATAACAGAACATTATAGTAATAGATTAAACTTGATCTCAGTAATAAAAGCTTGTGTCAGTATAAGAAAAATAACAGAACATTATAGTAATACATTAAACTTGATCTCAGTAATAAAAGCTTGTGTCAGTATAAGAAAAATAACAGAACATTATAGTAATACATTAAACTTGATCTCAACAATAAAAGTTTGTGTCAGTATAAGAAAAATAACAGAACATTATAGTAATACATTAAACTTGATCTCAGTAATAAAAGCTTGTGTCAGTATAAGAAAATTAACAGAACATTATAGTAATACATTAAACTTGATCTCAACAATAAAAGCTTGTGTCAGTATAAGAAAAATAACAGAACATTATAGTAATACATTAAACTTGATCTCAACAATAAAAGCTTGTGTCAGTATAAGAAAAATAACAGAACATTATAGTAATAGATTAAACTTGATCTCAACAATAAAAGTTTGTGTCAGTATAAGAAAAATAACAGAACATTATAGTAATACATTAAACTTGATCTCAACAATAAAAGTTTGTGACAGTATAAGAAAAATAACAGAACATTATAGTAATACATTAAACTTGATCTCAGTAATAAAAGCTTGTGTCAGTATAAGAAAAATAACAGAACATTATAGTAATACATTAAACTTGATCTCAGTAATAAAAGCTTGTGTCAGTATAAGAAAAATAACAGAACATTATAGTAATACATTAAACTTGATCTCAACAATAAAAGCTTGTGTCAGTATAAGAAAAATAACAGAACATTATAGTAATAGATTAAACTTGATCTCAACAATAAAAGTTTGTGTCAGTATAAGAAAAATAACAGAACATTATAGTAATACATTAAACTTGATCTCAACAATAAAAGTTTGTGTCAGTATAAGAAAAATAACAGAACATTATAGTAATACATTAAACTTGATCTCAACAATAAAAGCTTGTGTCAGTATAAGAAAAATAACAGAACATTATAGTAATACATTAAACTTGATCTCAGTAATAAAAGCTTGTGTCAGTATAAGAAAAATAACAGAACATTATAGTAATACATTAAACTTGATCTCAACAATAAAAGCTTGTGTCAGTATAAGAAAAATAACAGAACATTATAGTAATACATTAAACTTGATCTCAACAATAAAAGCTTGTGTCAGTATAAGAAAAATAACAGAACATTATAGTAATACATTAAACTTGATCTCAACAATAAAAGCTTGGGTCAGTATTAGAAAAATAACAGAACATTATAGTAATACATTAAACTTGATCTCAGTAATAAAAGCTTGGGTCAGTATAAGAAAAATAACAGAACATTATAGTAATAGATTAAACTTGATCTCAACAATAAAAGCTTGTGTCAGTATAAGAAAAATAACAGAACATTATAGTAATACATTAAACTTGATCTCAACAATAAAAGCTTGTGTCAGTATAAGAAAAATAACAGAACATTATAGTAATACATTAAACTTGATCTCAACAATAAAAGCTTGTGTCAGTATAACAAAAATAACAGAACATTATAGTAATACATTAAACTTGATCTCAACAATAAAAGCTTGGTTCAGTATAAGAAAGATAACAGAACATTATAGTAATAGATTAAACTTGATCTCAGTAATAAAAGCTTGGGTCAGTATAAGAAAGAAAACAGAACATTATACTATTGAGATAAAACTTGATCTCAACAATAAAACCTTGGTTTAATATAAGAAAGTAAACAGAACATTATAGTAATACATTAAACTTGATCTCAACAATAAAAGCTTGGGTCAGTATAAGAAAAATAACAGAACATTATAGTAATACATTAAACTTGATCTCAGTAATAAAAGCTTGGGTCAGTATAAGAAAAATAACAGAACATTATAGTAATAGATTAAACTTGATCTCAACAATAAAAGCTTGTGTCAGTATAAGAAAAATAACAGAACATTATAGTAATACATTAAACTTGATCTCAACAATAAAAGTTTGTGTCAGTATAAGAAAAATAACAGAACATTATAGTAATACATTAAACTTGATCTCAACAATAAAAGCTTGTGTCAGTATAAGAAAAATAACAGAACATTATAGTAATACATTAAGTTTGATCTCAACAATAAAAGCTTGGTTCAGTATAAGAAAGATAACAGAACATTATAGTAATAGATTAAACTTGATCTCAGTAATAAAAGCTTGGGTCAGTATAAGAAAGAAAACAGAACATTATACTATTGAGATAAAACTTGATCTCAACAATAAAACCTTGGTTTAATATAAGAAAGTAAACAGAACAGTATAGTAATAGATTAAACTTGATCTCAGCAATAAAAGCTTGGGTCAGTATAAGAAAGAAAACAGAACATTATACTATTGAGATAAAACTTGATCTCAACAATAAAACCTTGGTTTAATATAAGAAAGAAAACAGAACATTATAGTAATAGATTAAACTTGATCTCAGCAATAAAAGCTTGGGTCAGTATAAGAAAGAAAACAGAACATTTACTATTGAGATGAAACTTAATCTCAGCAATAAAAGCTTGGGTCAGTATAAGAAAGAAAACAGAACATTATAGTAATAGATTAAACTTAATCTCAACAATAAAATCTTGGGTCAGTATAAGAAAGAAAACAGAACATTATAGTAATAGATGAAACTTAATCTCAACAATAAAATCTTGGGTCAGTATAAGAAAGAAAACAGAACATTATAGTAATAGATGAAACTTAATCTCAACAATAAAACCTTGGTTTAATATAAGAAAGAAAACAGAACATTATAGTAATAGATGAAACTTAATCTCAGCAATAAAAGCTTGGGTCAGTATAAGAAAGAAAACAGAACATTATACTATTGAGATAAAACTTGATCTCAACAATAAAACCTTTGTTTAATATAAGAAAGAAAACAGAACATTATAGTATTAGATGAAACTTAATCTCAACAATAAAATCTTGGGTCAGTATAAGAAAGAAAACAGAACATTATAGTAATAGATGAAACTTAATCTCAACAATAAAATCTTGGGTCAGTATAAGAAAGAAAACAGAACATTATAGTAATAGATGAAACTTAATCTCAACAATAAAATCTTGGGTCAGTATAAGAAAGAAAACAGAACATTATAGTAATAGATGAAACTTAATCTCAACAATAAAATCTTGGGTCAGTATAAGAAAGAAAACAGAACATTATAGTAATAGATGAAACTTAATCTCAACAATAAAATCTTGGGTCAGTATAAGAAAGAAAACAGAACATTATAGTAATAGATGAAACTTAATCTCAACAATAAAATCTTGGGTCAGTATAAGAAAGAAAACAGAACATTATAGTAATAGATGAAACTTAATCTCAACAATAAAATCTTGGGTCAGTATAAGAAAGAAAACAGAACATTATAGTAATAGATGAAACTTAATCTCAACAATAAAATCTTGGGTCAGTATAAGAAAGAAAACAGAACATTATAGTATTAGATGAAACTTAATCTCAACAATAAAATCTTGGGTCAGTATAAGAAAGAAAACAGAACATTATAGTAATAGATGAAACTTAATCTCAACAATAAAATCTTGGGTCAGTATAAGAAAGAAAACAGAACATTATAGTAATAGATGAAACTTAATCTCAACAATAAAATCTTGGGTCAGTATAAGAAAGAAAACAGAACATTATAGTATTAGATGAAACTTAATCTCAACAATAAAATCTTGGGTCAGTATAAGAAAGAAAACAGAACATTATAGTAATAGATGAAACTTAATCTCAACAATAAAATCTTGGGTCAGTATAAGAAAGAAAACAGAACATTATAGTATTAGATAAAACTTAATCTCAACAATAAAATCTTGGGTCAGTATAAGAAAGAAAACAGTACATTATACTATTGAGATAAAACTTGATCTTAACAATAAAAGCTTGGTTTAATATAAGAAAGAAAACGGAACATTATACTATTGAGATAAAACTTGATCTCAATTATAAAAGCTTGGTTTAATATAAGAAAGAAAACGGAACATTATACTATTGAGATAGCACTTAATCTCAACAATAAAAGCTTGGTTTAATAGAAGAAATAAAACAGAACATTATAATAATAGATTAAACTTGATCTCAGCAATAAAAGCTTGGGTCAGTATAAGAAAGAAAACAAAACATTATACTATTGAGAGAGAGAGAGAGAGAGAGAGAGAGCAATGAGGCTTAAGGGCGCACAACAGCCAAGGTTATAAGCGCCCTCACTAAGTTAAAAACGTCAATAGTTAAAATAAAAGCACGATAAAACAGAGTCTAAACGAACAGTTAAAACATAGAAGTACAAGAGTAAAAACGAACAGCGCCACTTGCGGTAGAACATCATGTGAAAGTCCTAGAGCGGTAAAAGAGGAATAAAACGGGTAAATACGAGCGGCAGAAATCCCTGAGTCAGATAAATCTCATAGGACAATCTATATCCGGGCTTTAAAAGCACTTTGAGAGATAAAGTCTAAAAGACGTTCCACAACAGTAAAATCATCAGCAAGCAGAGCAGACAGACAGTTCGGCAGAGACAGACGCCGGCGTAAAGCAGCTAAAAAGTGACAAGAGTAAAGAGTAAAACGTGACGGACCGTCAAAGGTACTCCACAGTGCACGCAAACTGGTGCGTGTTCACCACTGAATAAATGACTATGGCTAAAACGGCAATGTCCAATGCGCAGTCTGGTTAAAATAACTTCCTCGCGACGAGAGCGGCGCGTAGAGGTAACCAAATGGATAGGGATGGGCTTAACATCTCGGAGTTTGTTCCCCTGGAGCAAGGACCATTCCGCTCCCCAACTCGCGGCGTAAAAACAATAGCAAATCGCGCAAAGGAACAGAGGAGCTAAAACGCGTGGTAGATAAAATAGCAGCCATAGCAGCAGTATCAGCGGACTCGTTCCCTGGCAGGCCGACATGACCAGGAACCCACACAAACGATACGTGTCTGCCGACACGTCCGAGAGTGTGAAGGCAATCCTGAATACGCTGCACAATAGGATGGAAGGTGTACAACGGCTGGAGGCTCTGAAGGGCGCTCAGGGAATCCGAACAGATAAAACACCGCCGTATACCATGTCGCCGTACATAAAAAAGAGCCTGGAGTATACCAAAAAGCTCGGCTGTAAAAATAGAACACTGCCGTGGGAGTCGAAATTTAAAACTGCGGGGACCCACAACAAAAGCACATCCTACACCCCGATCGTCCTTCGATCCATCAGTATAAATAAAAACCCCATCCCCCAGTGACTCTTGGAGCGATAAAAAGGCAGATCGAAAAATGAAGCCGGGGGTTGTGGACTTAGGCATAGACGCTAGCCCCTGATAAAAAGAGGATTCTGGGCACAGCCACGGGGGAAAACTGCTTCCTCCCCGGGAAACCACACAAGGAAGTTCGACGTTTAATCCCCGAAGCAACCGCCGAAAACGCACTCCTGGGGGAAGAAGTGCCAGGGAGCGAGACTCATATAGACGATCCAGGGAATCATTAAAAAATGGTCCATGTGTTGGGTGTTCCGGCATGCTGGAAAGGTGGCAAGCAAAACTGCAAAGAAGATCGTCACGCCTATAAGACAGCGGAGGTTCGGCAGCTTCAGCACAAAGACTCATTACAGGGCTGGTGTGAAAGGCACCTGTAGATAGCCGAATACCAAGGTGGTGAGTGGCGTTTAGGCGACGTAAGATGGAGGGTCGCGCAGAACCATACACAATACACCTGTAGTCCAGTTTGGAGCGGACCAACAGCCGATAAAGACGTAAAAGAACGGTCCGATCAGCTCCCCAGGATGTGCCGCTTAAAACCCGTAAAAGAGAAAGAGAACGATGACACCGAGCTTTCAAGTATGCTATGTGGGAGGACCAACAGAGTTTTCGGTCAAAGAGTAAACCCAGGAATTTCACTTGGTCTGCGAAAGGCAGAGCTTCTGGACCGAGCCGGAGGATAGGCTGGGGGAACTCTATTCGGCGCCAGAAATTGACACACACGGTCTTTTCGACAGAAAACCGGAACCCGTGTGTAATGCTCCAGGAGTACAGACTGTCAAGGCAACGCTGGAGTAGTCGTTCCATGAGGATGGTCCGCCGAGAGGTAAGGTAAATAGCAAAATCATCAACAAAAAGCGACGCTGAAATTCCTGGTGGAACACAGTATAAATAGAGTTAATAGCTGCAGCAAACAGTGTGACGCTGAGCACAGAGCCCTGAGATACACCGTTCTCCTGAGTAAAAACCTGGGATAAAACCGAACCCACACGTACACGAAATACCCGGTCCTTCATAAACTCCCGAACGAAGGTAGGGAGACGACCACGAAAACCCCATCGATGCAGAATAGCAAAAACGCCCTTCCTCCAGCAGGTATCGTAAGCTTTCTCTAAGTTGAAAAATACGGCTACAGTATGACACCGATTCACAAATCCATTCATTATAGCTGTCGAAAGGTTTACTAGATGGTCTACAGCGGAGCGGTACCGGCGGAAACCGCACTGCACGTTCGTTAAAAGTTCCCGAGATTCCAGCCACCAAGTTAACCGCCCGTTGATCATGCGTTCCATAACCTTGCAAACGCAACTGGTTAGGGAAATCGGGCGGTAACTGGAAGGTAGTTGACGATCCTTCCCAGGTTTCAATATCGGAACAATGGTGGCTTCACGCCATACTGAGGGAAACGTACCATCTTGCCAGATACGGTTATACAGCTGGAGGAGAAAGCGCTTATTATCCGTAGACAGACGCTGGAGCAGTAACACGTGTACACCATCGGGCCCCGGGGCAGAAGGCCGAGAGGTAGTTAGGGCATGTTCCAGCTCACGCAACGAAAACGGACGGTTATAATCCTCGTTGTTGCCCGAACGAAAGGAGATATCTTGAGCTTCCATCGCAACCATATGGGCAAGAAATCCAGAATGGTAATTGGTAGAACTGGATGAGGCTGCAAAACTCGTGCCCAGGGTGTCTGCTATAAGGGTAGGATCAACTAGGATATTAGTACCCATTCTAAGACCGGGTATGGTAGTGAAGTTGGATTTACCAGCTACACGCTTAAGTTTGTCCCAAATAACGGACGTGGGAGTAAATCTATTAAAGCTTGCCACATAGCGGGACCAAGAGGCCTGTATACTACTGCGAATAGTCCTTCGAGCCCTTGCCACATAGCGGGACCAAGAGGCCTGTATACTACTGCGAATAGTCCTTCGAGCCCTTGCCACATAGCGGGACCAAGAGGCCTGTTTACTACTGCGAATAGTCCTTCGAGCCCTTGCCACATAGCGGGACCAAGAGGCCTGTATACTACTGCGAATAGTCCTTCGAGCCCTTGCCACATAGCGGGACCAAGAGGCCTGTATACTACTGCGAATAGTCCTTCGAGCCCTTGCCACATAGCGGGACCAAGAGGCCTGTTTACTACTGCGAATAGTCCTTCGAGCCCTTGCCACATAGCGGGACCAAGAGGCCTGTTTACTACTGCGAATAGTCCTTCGAGCCCTTGCCACATAGCGGGACCAAGAGGCCTGTTTCCTACTGCGAATAGTCCTTCGAGCCCTTGCCACATAGCGGGACCAAGAGTCCTCTTTACTACTGCGAATAGTCCTTCGAGCTCTTGCACGCAGTTGTTTATAAATTATCAAGTTCTCCGTAGTAGGATGCCGCCTAAAGACTCTCAGCGCACCTGCTGTCCGACAATCTTCGTTCCACCAAGGAACCGGTAGACGTTTGGGGTGGGAAGACGAATGAGGAATGGAGCGTTCAGCGGCGGCCATTACTACTGAAGTCAGGTACGCTATCAGGTGGTCAATAGTTGGAAATTCGCAGCTAGAGAAGTAGGCAAGACGTGAATAAAGTTCCCAGTCTGCCTTATTGAATTGGAACTTAGAAACACCAGTGGCAGTTAGTAGAGTGATGATGCACGGGAGATGATCGCTAGAATGTGAATCGGAAATAATGTTCCATACCAAACGACTAGCAAGCTGTGCAGAACAAAGACTCAAATCCAAATATGAAAGAGTCCCAGATGCGTCAGAGAGGAATGTTGGTTCTCCAGTGTTCAGGACGCAAAGATTGAAGTGATGAATGAGGTCAGAAAGAACGCCTCCCCTCGCGCAGGTCCGAGGAGACCCCCAAAGCGGATGATGAAGTCCCCCAATAGTAAGTAAGGTGACGGTAGATGACGGAGATGCGAGGGGAGAGGAAGGCGGAACATAAATGTTGCAAATGGAAAAGTGGAAGCCAGAAACAGAAACATGCACAGCAACAGCTTGCAAGGGGGTGTAGAGCGGAAGAGGTTCATAAAACACATCATCACGTATCAAGATAGAAACTCCACCATGAGCAGGACAACCTATCTCCGGGGCTAGATCGTAGCGCACCACTGAGAAACTACGCAAAACAAATGCGTCTTGAGGACGAAGTTTGGTCTCCTGCAAGCAAACGATAAGTGGTGAATGATGACGTAAGAGAACCTCTAATTCAGCTCGTTGTGCCCGCACACCACGTATATTCCACTGGAGGAGAGCCATTAGATAGACGAAAGAGCAGAAGGGAATAAAAAGGCGTATGCGACAAGAACATACTTATGAAGTACCTTTGGCTACACCGGCGCAGTTTAACTTGAGCTTTTTCTTGCGCGCAGGACTACGGCTCGGTCGGGTACGACCGACAACCTGGAAGCTATCCGCGTCACCGTCGCTAGTACCGGTGTCAGAGCATGTAGTCCGAGTACGAGAGCGGGAGCGACTCGTGGGACGACGTGTGGGAGATTTGCGGTAGGTGCGTTCAGAAACATAGCCAGAGGTAGAAGCTGAAATGGCCTATATGGAAGAAGTGGCCTGTGGATGTTTAGGTGGAGAAAGAACGGATTCGGAAGCGGTGTCGGTTTGAGTGCCAACAGAAACACGTGAACGAGAGACGGGAGATAAAACTTAATCTCAGCAATAAAAGCTTGGGTCTGTATAAGAAAGAAAACAGAACATTTAACTATTGAGATAAAACATAATCTCAGCAATAAAAAGCTTGGGCAGTATAAGAAAGATAACAGAACATTCTAGTAATCTGATAAAACTTATTCTCAGCAATAAAAGCTTGGGTCAGTATAAGAAAGATAACAGAAAATTTTACTATTGAGATAAAACTTAATCTCAGTAATAAAAGCTTGGGTCAGTATAAGAAAGATAACAGAATATTATACTATTGAGATAAAACTTAATCTCAATAATAAAAGCTTGGGTCATTATAACAAAGATAACAGAACATTATACTATTCTGATAAAACTTAATCTCAGCAATAAAACTTGGTTCAGTATAAGAAAGAGAACAGAACATTATACTATTCTGATAAAACTTAATCTCAGCAATAAATCTTGGGTCAGTATAAGAAAGAGAACAGATCATTATACTATTCTAATAAAACTTAATCTCAGCAATAAAAGCTTGGGTCACTATAAGAAAGAGAACAGAACATAATAATATTCTGATAACACTTTATCTCAGCAATAAAACTTGGTTCAGTATAAGAAAGAGAACAGAACATTATACTATTCTGGTAAAACTTAATCTCAGCAATAAAACTTGGTTCAGTATAAGAAAGAGAACAGAACAATATACTATTCTGATAAAACCTAATCTCAACATAAAAGCTTGGGTCACTATAAGAAAGATAACAGAACATTCTAGTATTCTGATAAAACTGAATCTCAACAATAAAAGCTTGGGTCAGTATAAGAAAGATAACAGAACATTATACTATTGAGATAAAACTTAATCTCAACAATAAAAGCTTCGGTCAGTATAAGAAAGATAACAGAACATTCTAGTATTCTGATAAAACTTAATCTCAACAATAAAAGCTTGGGTCAGTATAAGTAAGATAACAGAACATTATACTATTGAGATAAAACTTAATCTCAACAATAAAAGCTTCGGTCAGTATAAGAAAGAAAACAGAACATTCTAGTATGCTGATAAAACTTAATCTCAACAATAAAAGCTTGGGTCAGTATAAGAAAGATAACAGAATATTATACTATTGAGATAAAACTTAACCTCAACAATAAAAGCTTCGATCAGTATAAGAAAGAAAACAGAACATTCTAGTATTCTTATAAAACATAATCTCAATAATAAAAGCTTGGTTTAGTATAAGAAAGAAAACAGAGCATTATACTATTAAGATAAAACTTAATCTCAACAATAAAACCTTGGGTCAGTATAAGAAAGATAACACAACATTCTAGTATTCTGATAAAACTGAATCTACACAATAAAAGCTTGGGTCAGTATAAGAAAGATAACAGAACATTATACTATTGAGATAATACTTAATCTAAGCAATAAAAGCTTGGGTCAGTATAAGAAAGAAAACAGAACATTATACTATTCTGATAAAACTTAATCTCAGCAATAAAAGCTTGGTTTAATAAAAGAAAGATAACAGAACATTATACTATTCTGATAAAACTTAATTTCAACAACAAAAGCTTGATTTAATAAAAGAAATATAACAGAACATTATACTATTCTGATAAAACTTAATCTCAGCAATAAAAGCTTGGTTTAATAAAAGAAAGATAACAGAACATTATACTATTCTGATAAAACTTAATCTCAACAATAAACGCTTGGGTAAGTATAAAAAAGAAAACAGAACATTATACTATTCTGATAAAACTTAATCTCAGAAACAAAAGTTTATTTTATAAAAGAAAGATAACAGAATATTATACTATTCTGATAAAACTTAATCTCAACAAGAAATGCTTGGTTTAATAAAAGAAAGATAACAGAACATTATACTATTCTGATAAAACTTAATCTCAACAATAAAACCTTGGGTCAGTTTAAGAAAGAAAACAGAACATTATACTATACTTATAAAACTTAATCTCAGCAATAAAAACTAGGTTTAATAAAATAAAGAAAACAGAACATTATACTATACTTATAAAACTTAATCTCAGCAATAAAAACTAGGTTTAATAAAATAAAGAAAACAGAACATTATACTATCCTGATAAAACATAATCTCAACAAGAAATGCTTGGTTTAATAAAAGAAAGATAACAGAACATTATACTGTTCTGATAAAACTTAATCTCAACAATAAAAGCTTGGTTTAATATAAGAAAGAAAACAGAACATTATACTATTCTGATAAAACTTAATCTCAACAATAAAAGCTTGGGTCAGTTTAAGAAAGAAAACAGAACATTATACTATACTTATAAAACATAATCTCAGCAATAAAAACTAGGTTTAATAAAATAAAGAAAACAGAACATTATACTATTCTGATAAAACTTAATCTCAACAATTAAGGCTTGGTTTAATAAAATAAAGATAACAGAACATTATACTATTCTGATAAAACTTAATCTCAACAATTAAGGCTTGGTTTAATATAAGCAAGAAAACAGAACATTATACTATTCTGATGAAACTTAATTTAAACAATAAAAGCTTGGTTTAATAAAAGAAAGGTAACAGAACATTATACTGTTCTGATAAAACTTAATTTCAACAATAAAAGCTTGGTTTAATAAAAGAAATATAACAGAACATTATACTATTCTGATAAAACTTAATCTCAGCAATAATAGCTTGGTTTAATATAAGAAAGAAAACAGAACATTATACTGTTCTGATAAACCTTAATCTCAACAATAAAACCTTGGTTTAATGAAAGAAATATAACAGAACATTATAGTATTCTGATAAAACTTAATCTCAGCAATAAAACCTTGGGTAAGTATAAGAAAGAAAGCAGAACATTATACCATTCTGATAAAACTTAATCTCATTAATAAAAGTTTGGTTTAATAAAAAAAAAGAAAACAGAATATTATACTATTCCGATAAAACTTAATCTCAGCAACAAAAGCTTGGGTCAGTATAAGAAAGAAAACAGAAATTATACTATTGAGATAAAACTTAATCTCAGCAATAAAAGCTCGGGTCAGTATAAGAATGATAACTGAACATTATACTATTGAGATAAAATTTAATCTCAGCAATAAAAGCTTGGGTCAGTATAAGAAAGGTAACAGAACATTATACCTTTGAGATAAAACTTAATCTCATCAATAAACGCTTGTGTCATTATAAGAAAGAAAACAGAAGATTATAATATTCTGATAAAACATAATCTCAGCAATAAAAGTTTGGTTTAGTAAAAGAAATATAAAAGAACATTATACTATTGAGAAAAAACATAATCTCAGCAATAAAAGCTTGGGTCAGTATAAGAAAAATAACACAACATTATACTATTGAGATAAAACTTAATTTAAAAAATAAAAGCTTTGTTTAATATAAGAAAGAAAACAGAACATTATACTATTCTGATAAAACTTAGTCTCAGCAATAAAAGCTTGGTTTAATATAGGAAAGAAAACAGAACGGTATACTATTCAGATAAAACTTAATCTCAACTATAAAAGCTTGGGTCAGTATAAGAGAGATAACAGAACATTATACTATTCTGATAAAACTTAATCTCAACAATAAAAGCTTGGTTTAATATAAGAAAGAATACAGAAGATTATACTATTGAGATAAAACTTAATCTTAGCAATAAAAGCTTGGGTCAGTATAAGAAACAAATCAGAACATTATACCATTGAGATAAAACATTTTCTAGCAACAAAAGCTTGGGTAAGTATAAGAAAGAAAACAGAACATTATATTATTGAGATAACAATTGATCTCAGTAATACAAGCTTGGGTCAGTATAACTAAGAAAGCAGAACATTATACTATTCTGATAAAACTTAATCTGAGCAATAAAAGTTTGGGTCAGTATAAGATAGAAAACAGAACATTATAATATTCTGATAAAAGTTAATCTCAACAATAAAAGCTTGGTTTAATAAAAGAAAGAAAACAGAACATTTTACTATTCTGATAAAACTTAATCTCAACAATAAAAGCTTGGGTCAGTATAAGAACGAAAGCAGAACATTATACTATTGAGATAAAACTTAATCCCAGCAATAAAAGCTTGGTTTAATAAAAGAAAGAAAAAAGAATATTAACTATTCCAAATCAACTTAATCCTAGCAATAAAAACTTGGGTCAGTATAAGAAAGCTAACAGAACATTATAATATTCTGATAAAAGTTAATCTCAACAATAAAAGCTTGGGTCAGTATAAGAACGAAAGCAGAACATTATACTATTGAGATAAAACTTAATCCCAGCAATAAAAGCTTGGTTTAATAAAAGAAAGAAAAAAGAATATTAACTATTCCAAATCAACGTAATCCTAGCAATAAAAGCTTGGGTCAGTATAAGAAAGAAAACAGAACATTATACTATTCTGATGAAACATAATCTCAACAAGAAATGCTTGGTTTAATAAAAGAAAGATAACAGAACATTATACTATTCTGATAAAACTTAATCTCAACAATAAAAGCTTGGGTCAGTTTATGAAAGAAAAACAGAATATTATACTATACTTATAAAACTTAATCTCAGCAATAAAAACTAGGTTTAATAAAATAAAGATAACAGAACATTATACTATTCTGATAAAATTCAATCTCAACAATTAAGGCTTAGTTTAATATAAGAAAGAAAACAGAACATTATACTATTCTGATAAAACTTAATCTCAACAATAAAAGCTTGGTTTAATATAAGAAAGAAAACAGAACATTATACTATTCTGATAAAACTTAATCTCAACAATAAAAGCTTGGTTTAATAAAAGAAAGATAACAGAACATTATACTATTCTGATAAAACTTAATCTCAACAATAAAAGCTTGGGTCAGTTTATGAAAGAAAAACAGAACATTATACTATACTTATAAAACTTAATCTCAGCAATAAAAACTAGGTTTAATAAAATAAAGATAACAGAACATTATACTATTCTGATAAAATTCAATCTCAACAATTAAGGCTTAGTTTAATATAAGAAACAAAACAGAACATTATACTATTCTGATAAAACTTAATCTCAACAATTAAGGCTTAGTTTAATATAAGAAAGAAAACAGAACATTATACTATTCTGATAAAACTTAATTTCAACAATAAAAGCTTGGTTTAATATAACAAAGATAACAGAACATTATACTATTCTGATAAAACTTAATCTCAACAATTAAGGCTTAGTTTAATATAAGAAAGATAACAGAACATTATACTATTCTGATAAAACTTAATTTCAACAATAAAAGCTTGGTTTAATATAACAAAGATAACAGAACATTATACTATTCTGATAAACCTTAATTTCAACAATAAAAGCTTGGTTTAATAAAAGAAATATAACAGAACATTATACTATTATGATAAAACTTAATTTCAACAATAAAAGCTTGGTTTAATAAAACAAAGATAACAGAACATTATACTATTCTGATAAAACTTAATTTCAACAATAAAAGCTTGGTTTAATATAACAAAGATAACAGAACATTATACTATTCTGATAAACCTTAATTTCAACAATAAAAGCTTGGTTTAATAAAAGAAATATAACAGAACATTATACTATTATGATAAAACTTAATTTCAACAATAAAAGCTTGGTTTAATATAAGAAAGATAACAGAACATTATACTATTCTGATAAAACTTAATTTCAACAATAAAAGCTTGGTTTAATAAAACAAAGATAACAGAACATTATACTATTCTGATAAAACTTAATTTCAACAATAAAAGCTTGGTTTAATAAAAGAAATATAACAGAACATTATACTATTATGATAAAACTTAATCTCAGCAATAAAAGCTTGGTTTAATATAACAAAGATAACAGAACATTATACTATTCTGATAAACCTTAATTCCAACAATAAAAGCTTGGTTTAATATAACAAAGATAACAGAACATTATACTATTCTGATTAAACTTAATCTCAACAATTAAGGCTTAGTTTAATATAAGAAAGAAAACAGAACATTATACTATTCTGATAAAACTTAATTTCAACAATAAAAGCTTGGTTTAATAAAACAAAGATAACAGAACATTATACTATTCTGATAAAACTTAATTTCAACAATAAAAGCTTGGTTTAATAAAAGAAATATAACAGAACATTATACTATTATGATAAAACTTAATCTCAGCAATAAAAGCTTGGTTTAATATAAGAAAGAAAACAGAATATTATACTATTCTGATAAACCTTAATCTCAAGAATAAAAGCTTGGTTTAATATAAGAAAGAATACAGAACATTATAATATTCTGATAAAACTTAATCTCAGCAATAAAAGCTTGGGTAAGTATAAGAAAGAAAACAGAACATTATACTATTCTGATAAAACTTAATCTCAACAATAAAAGCTTGGTTTAATATAAGAAAGAATACAGAACATTATAATATTCTGATAAAACTTAATCTCAGCAATAAAAGCTTGGGTGAGTATAAGAACGAAAGCAGAACATTATACTATTGAGATAAAACCTAATCCCAGCAATAAAAGCTTTGTTTAATATAAAAAGGAAAACAAAACATTATATCATTCTGATTAACCTTAATCTCAGCAGCAAAAGCTTGGGTCAGTATAAGAAAGCTAACAGAACATTATACTATTCTGATAAAACTTAATATCAACAATAAAAGCTTGGTTTAATATAAGAAAGAATACAGAACATTATAATATTCTGATAAAACTTAATCTCAGCAATAAAACTTTGGCTCAGTATAAGAAAGAAAACAAAACATTATACTATTCTGATAAAACTTAATCTCAGCAATAAAAGCTTGGTTTAATATAAGAAAGATAACAGAACACTATACTATTCTGATAAAACTTAATCTGAACAATAAAAGCTTGGGTCAGTATAAGAAACAAAGCAGAACATTACACTATTGAGATAAAACTGAATCACAACAATAAAAGCTTGGTTTAATAAAAGAAAGATAACAGAACATTATACTATTCTGATAAAACTTAATCTCAGCAATAAAAGCTTGGGTCAGTATAAGAGAGAAAACAGAATATTATACTATTGAGATAAAACTTAATCTAAGCAATAAAAGCTTGGGTCAGTATAAGAAAGAAAACAGAACATTATAGTATTGAGATAAAACTTAATCTCAGTAATAAAAGCTTGGGTCAGTATAAGAAAGATAACAGAACAATATAATATTCTGATAAAACTTAATCTCAGCAATAAAAGCTTCGGTCAATATAAGAAAGAAAACAGAAGATTATACTATTCTGATAAAACTTAATCTCAGCAATAAAAGCTTGGTTTAATAAAAGAAACATAACAGTTCATTATAGTATTGAGATAAATCATAATCTCAACAATAAAAGCTTGGTTTAATATAAGAAAAAAAAGAACATTATACTATTGAGATAAAACTTAATGTCAACAGTAAAGGCTTTGTTCAGTATAAGAAAGATGACAGAATATTATACTATTCTGATGAAACTTAATCTCAGCTATAAAAGCTTGGTTTAATAAAAGAAAGATAAGAGAACATTATACTATTGAGATAAAAGTTAATCTCAGCAATAAAAGCTTGGGTCAGTATAAGAAAGAAAACAGAACATTATACTATTCTGATAAAAAACTTAATCTCAACAATAAACGCTTGGTTTAATAAAAGAAAGATAACAGAACATTATACTATTGAGATAAAACTTAATCTCAGCAATAAAAGATTGGGTCAGTATAAGAAAGATAACAGAACAATATAATATTCTGATAAAACTTAATCTTAGTAACAATAGCTTGGGTCATTATTAAAATAGAAAACAGAACATTATACTACTGAGATAAAACTTAATCTCAGCAATAAAAGCTTGGTTTAATATAAGAAAGAAAACAGAGCATTATACTATTGAAATAAAACCTAATGTCAACAATAAAGGCTTGGGTTAGTATAAGAAAAATAACGGAATATTATACTATTCTGATAAAACTTACTCTCAACAATAAAAGCTTGGTTTAATATAACAAAGAATACAGAACATTCTACTGTTAATTTAAAACTTAATCTCAACAATAAAAGCTTGGTTTAATAAGGGAAATATAACAGAACATTATAATATTGAGATAAAACTTAATCTCAGTATTAAAAGTTTGGGTCAGTATAAGAAAGACATCAGAACATTATACTATTGAGATAAAACTTAATCTCAACAAAAAAGTTTGGGCAGTATAAGAAAGAAAACAGAACATTATACTATTCTGATAAAACTTAATCTCAGCAATAAAAGCTTGGTTTAATATAAGAAAGATAACAGAACATAACACTATTCAGATAAAACTTAATCTCAGCAATAAAAGCTTGGGTCAGTATAAGAAAGATAACAGAACATTATCCTATTCTGATAAAACTTAATCTCAGCAATAAAAGCTTGGGTAAGTATAAGAAAGAAAACAGAACATTATACTATTCTGATAAATTTTAATCTCAGCAATAAAAGCTTGGTTTAATAAAAGAAAGATAACAGAACATTATACTATTCTGATAAAACTTAATTTCAACAATAAAAGCTTGGTTGAATATAAGAAGGAAAACAGAACGTCATACTATTCTGATAAAACTTAATCTCAGCTTTAAAAGCTTGGGTCAGTATAAGAAAGAAAACAGAACATTATGCTATGCTGATAAAACTTAATCTCAACAAAAAAAGCTTGGTTTAATAAAAGAAAGATAACAGAACATTATACTATTCTGATAAAACTTAATCTCAACAATAAAAGCTTGGGTCAGTATAAGAAAGAAAACAGAACATTATACTCTTCTTATAAAACTTAATCCCAGTAATAAAAGCTTGGTTTAATATAAGAAAGAAAACAGAACATTATACTATTCAGATAAAACTTAATCTCAACTATAAAAGCTTGGGTCAGTATAAGAAAGATAACAGGACATTCTACTATTCTGATAAAACTTAATCTCAACAATAAAAGCTTGGTTTAATATAAGAAAGAATACAGAACATTATACTATTGAGATAAAACTGAGTCTCAACAATAAAAGCTTGGTTTAATAAAAGAACGATAACAGAACATTATACTATTCTGATAAAACTTATTATCAAGAATAAAAGCTTGGTTTAATAAAAGAAAGATAACAGAACATTATACTAGTTTGATAAAACTTAATCTCAACAATAAAAGCTTGCTTTAATAAAAGAAAGATAACAGAGCATTATACTTTTCTGAGAAAGCTTAATCTCAACAATAAAAGCTTGGCTTAATGAAAGAAAGAAAACAGAACATTATACTATCCTGATAAAACTTAATCTCAGCAATAAAACCTTGGGTCAGTATAAGAATGAAAACAGAACATTATACTATTGAGATAAAACTTAATCTCAGCAATAAAAGCTTGGGTCAGTATAAGAAAGGTAACAGAATATTATACTATTGAGATAAAACTTAATCTCATCAATAAACGCTTGTGTCATTATAAGAAAGAAAACAGAACATTATACTATTCTGATAAAACTTAATCTCAGCAATAAAAGCTTGGTTTAATATAAGAAAGAAAACAGAACATTATACTATTCAGATAAAGCTTAATCTCAACTATAAAAGCTTGGGTCAGTATAAGAAAGATAACAGAACATTCTACTATTCTGATAAAACTTAATCTCAACAATAAAAGCTTGGTTTAATATAAGAAAGAATACAGAACATTATACTATTGAGATAAAACTTAATCTTAACAATAAAAGCTTGGGTAAGTATAAGAAACAAATCGGAACATTATACATTTGAGGTAAAACTTTTTCTAGCAACAAAAGCTTGGGTAAGTATAAGAAAGAAAACAGAACATTATACTATTGAGATAACACTTGATCTCAGTAATAAAAGCTTGGGTCAGTATAAGTAAAAAAACAGAACATTATACTATTGAGATAAAACTTATTCTAGCAACAAAAGCTTGGGTCAGTATAAGAAAGAAAACAGAACATTATACTATTGAGATAAAACTTGATCTCAGTAATAAACGCTTGTGTCAGTAGAAGATAGATCTCAGAACATTATACTATTCTGATAAAACTTAATCTCAGCAATAAAAGCTTGGTTTAATATAAGAAAGATAACAGAACATAATACTATTCTGATAAAACTTAACCTCAACAATAAAAGCTTGGGTCAGTATAAGAAAGATAACAGAACATTATCCTATTCTGATAAAATTTTAATCTCAAAAATAAAACCTTGGTTTAATATACGAAAGAAAATAGAACATTATACTATTTTGATGAAGCTTAATCTCAGCAATAAAAGCTTGGTTTAATATAAGAAAGAAAACAGAACATTATACTATTGTAATAAAACTTAATCTCAGCAGTAAAAGTTTGGGTCAGTATAAGAAAGAAAACAGAAAATTATACTATTCTGATAAAACTTAATCTCAGCAATAAAAGTTTGGGTCAGTATAAGAAAGAAAACAAAACATTATACTATTCTGATAAAACTTAATCTCAGCAATAAAAGTTTGGGTCAGTATAAGAAAGAAAACAAAACATTATACTATTCTGATAAAACTTAATCTCAGCAATAAAAGCTTGGTTTAATAAAAGAAAGATAACAGAACACTATACTATTCTGATAAAACTTAATCTCAGCAATAAAAGCTTGGGTCAGTATAAGAAAGAAAACAGAATATTATACTATTGAGATAAAACTTAAACTCAGCAATAAAAGCTTGGTTTAATAAAAGAAAGATAACAGAACATTATACTATTCTGATAAAACTTAATCTCAGCAATTAAAGCTTGGGTCAGTATAAGAAAGAAAACAGAATATTATACTATTGAGATAAAACTTAAACTCAGCAATAAAAGCTTGGTTTAATAAAAGAAAGATAACAGAACATTATACTATTCTGATAAAACTTAATCTCAGCAATTAAAGCTTGGGTCAGTATAAGAAAGAAAACAGAATATTATACTATTGAGATAAAACTTAATCTCAGCAATAAAAGCTTGGGTCGGTATAAGAAAGAAAACAGAACATTATAGTATTGAGATAAAACTTAATCTCAGCAATAAAAGCTTGGGTCAGTATAAGAAAGATAACAGAACAATATAATATTCTGATAAAACTTAATCTCAGCAATAAAAGCTTGGGTCAATATAAGAAAGAAAACATAAGATTATACTATTCTGATAAAACTTAATATCAGCAATAAAAGCTTGGATTAATAAAAGAAAGATAACAGTACATTATACTATTGAGATAAAACATAATCTCAGCAATAGAAGCTTGGGTTAGGATAAGATTGATAACAGAATATGATACTATTGAGAAAAAACTTAATCTTAACAATAAAAGCTTTGTTTAATATAAAAAGGAAAACAAAACATTATACCATTCTGATTAACCTTAATCTCAGCAGCAAAAGCTTGGGTCAGTATAAGAAAGAAAACAGAATATTATACTATTCTGATAAAAGTTAATCTCAGCAATAAAAGCTTGGTTTAATAAAAGAAAGATAACAGCACATTATACTATTCTGATAAAACTTAATCTCAGCAATAAAAGTTTGGGTCAGTATTAAGAAAGAAAACAGAACATTATACTATTCTGATAAAACTTAATCTCAGCAATAAAAGTTTGGGTCAGTATTAAGATAGAAAACAGAACATTATACTATTCTGATAAAAGTTAATCTCAGCAATAAAAGTTTGGGTCAGTATAAGATAGAAAACAGAACATTATACTATTCTGATAAAAGTTAATCTCAGCAATAAAAGTTTGGGTCAGTATAAGATAGAAAACAGAACATTATACTATTCTGATAAAACTTAATCTCAGCAATAAAAGTTTGGGTCAGTATTAAGATAGAAAACAGAACATTATACTATTCTGATAAAAGTTAATCTCAGCAATAAAAGTTTGGGTCAGTATAAGATAGAAAACAGAACATTATACTATTCTGATAAAAGTTAATCTCAGCAATAAAAGTTTGGGTCAGTATAAGATAGAAAACAGAACATTATACTATTCTGATAAAACTTAATCTCAGCAATAAAAGTTTGGGTCAGTATAAGATAGAAAACAGAACATTATACTATTCTGATAAAACTTAATCTCAACAATAAAAGCTTGGGTCAGTATAAGAACGAAAGCAGAACATTATACTATTGAGATAAAACTTAATCCCAGCAATAAAAGCTTGGTTTAATAAAAGAAAGAAAACAAAATATTAACTATTCCAAAACAACTTAATCCTAGCAATAAAAACTTGGGTCAGTATAAGAAAGCTAACAGAACATTATACTATTCTGATAAAACTTAATCTCAACAATAAAAGCTTGGTTTAATATGAGAAAAAATACAGAACATTATACTATTCTGATAAAACTTAATCTCAACAATAAAAGCTTGGTTTAATATGAGAAAAAATACAGAACATTATACTATTCTGATAAAACTTAATCTCAGCAATAAAAGTTTGGGTCAGTATAAGATAGAAAACAGAACATTATACTATTCTGATAAAACTTAATCTCAACAATAAAAGCTTGGGTCAGTATAAGAACGAAAGCAGAACATTATACTATTGAGATAAAACTTAATCCCAGCAATAAAAGCTTGGTTTAATAAAAGAAAGAAAACAAAATATTAACTATTCCAAAACAACTTAATCCTAGCAATAAAAACTTGGGTCAGTATAAGAAAGCTAACAGAACATTATACTATTCTGATAAAACTTAATCTCAACAATAAAAGCTTGGTTTAATATGAGAAAAAATACAGAACATTATACTATTCTGATAAAACTTAATCTCAGCAATAAAAGTTTGGGTCAGTATAAGATAGAAAACAGAACATTATACTATTCTGATAAAACTTAATCTCAACAATAAAAGCTTGGGTCAGTATAAGAACGAAAGCAGAACATTATACTATTGAGATAAAACTTAATCCCAGCAATAAAAGCTTGGTTTAATAAAAGAAAGAAAACAAAATATTAACTATTCCAAAACAACTTAATCCTAGCAATAAAAACTTGGGTCAGTATAAGTCAGAAAACAGAACATTATACTATTCTGATAAAACTTAATCTCAGCAATAAAACCTTGGTTTAACATAAGAAAGAAAACAGAATATTATACTATTGTAATAAAACTTAATCTCAGCAGTAAAAGTTTGGGTCAGTATAAGAAAGAAAACAGAACATTATACTATTCTGATAAAACTTAATCTCAGCAATAAAAGCTTGGTTTAATAAAAGAAAGATAACAGAACATTATACTATTGTAATAAAACTTAATCTCAGCAGTAAAAGTTTGTGTCAGTATAAGAAAGAAAACAAAACATTATACTATTCTGATAAAACTTAATCTCAGCAATAAAAGTTTGGGTCAGTATAAGAAAGAAAACAAAACATTATACTATTCTGATAAAACTTAATCTCAGCAATAAAAGCTTGGTTTAATAAAAGAAAGATAACAGAAGACTATACTATTCTGATAAAACTTAATCTCAACAATGTAAGCTTGGGTCAGTATAAGAAAGAAAGCAGAACATTATACTATTGAGATAAAACTTAATCTCAGCAATAAAAGCTTGCTTTAATAAAAGAAAAATAACAGAACATTATACTATTCTAATAAAACTTAATCTCAGCAATAAAAGCCTGGGTCAGAATAAGAAAGAAAACAGAATATTATACTATTGAGATAAAACTTAATCTCAGCAATAAAAGCTTGGGTCAGTATAAGAAAGATAACAGAACATTATACTGTTGAGGTAAAACTTAATCTCAACAATAAAACCTTTGTTTAATATAAGAAGGAAAACAGAACATTATACCATTCTGATTAAACTTAATCTCAGCAGTAAAAGCTTGGGTCAGTATAAGAAAGAAAACAGAACATTATACTATTTAGATAAAACCTAATCCCAGCAATAAAAGCTTGGTTTAATATAAGAAAGTTAACAGAACCTTATACTATTGAGATAAAACTTAATCTCAGCAATAAAACTTGGGTAAGTATAAGAAAGATAACAGAACAATATAGTATTCTGATAAAACTTAATCTCAGCAATAAAAGCTTGGGTCAATATAAGAAAGAAAACAGAAGATTATACTATTCTGCTAAAACTTAATCTCAACAATAAAAGCTTGGTTTAATAAAAGAAAGATAACAGTGCATTATACTATTGAGATATAACATAATCTCAGTAATAAAAGCTTGGGTTAGGATAAGACTGATAACAGAATATGATACTATTGAGATAGAACTTAATCTCAACAATAAAACCTTTGTTTAATATAAGAAGGAAAACAGAACATTATACCATTCTGATTAAACTTAATCTCAGCAGCAAAATCTTGGGTCAGTATAAGAAAGCTAACAGAACATTATACTATTCTGATAAAACTTAATCTCAACAATAAAAGCTTGGTTTAATATGAGAAAAAATACAGAACATTATACTATTCTGATAAAACTTAATCTCAGCAATAAAAGTTTGGGTCAGTATAAGATAGAAAACAGAACATTATACTATTCTGATAAAACTTAATCTCAACAATAAAAGCTTGGTTTAATATAAGAAAGAAAACAGAACATTATACTACGCTGATAAAACTTAATCTCAACAATAAAAGCTTGGTTTAATATAAGAAAGAAAACAAAACATTATACTATTCTGATAAAACTTAATCTCAACAATAAAAGCTTGGTTTAATATAAGAAAGAAAACAGAACATTATACTATTGTAATAAAACTTAATCTCAGCAGTAAAAGTTTGGGTCAGTATAAGAAAGAAAACAGAACATTATACTATTCTGATAAAACTTAATCTCAGCAATAAAAGTTTGGGTCAGTATAAGAAAGAAAACAAAACAATATACTATTCTGATAAAACTTAATCTCAGCAATAAATGCTTGGTTTAATAAAAGAAGGATAACAGAACACTATACTATTCTGATAAAACCTAATCTCAACAATAGAAGCTTGGGTCAGTATAAGAAAGAAAGCAGAACATTATACTATTGAGATAAAACTTCATCTCAGCAATAAAAGCTTGCTTTAACAAAAGAAAAATAACAGAACATTATACTATTCTGATAAAACTTAATCTCAGCAAAAAAAGCTTGGTTTAATAAAAGAAGGATAACAGAACACTATACTATTCTGATAAAACTTAATCTCAACAATAAACGCTTGGGTCAGTATAAGAAAGAAAGCAGAACATTATACTATTGAGATAAAACTTAATCTCAGCAATAAAAGCTTGCTTTAATAAAAGAAAGATAACAGAACATTATACTATTCTGATAAAACTTAATCTCAGCAATAAAAGCTTGGGTCAGTATAAGAAACAAAACAGAATATTATACTATACTTATAAAACTTAATCTCAGCAATAAAAATTTGGTTTACTAAAATAAAGATAACAGAACATTATACTATTCTGATAAAACTTAATCTCAGCAATAAAAGCATGGTTTAATAAAAGAAAGATAACAGAACACTATATTATTCAGATATAACTTAATCTCAACAACAAAAGCTTGGGTCAGTATAAGAAAGAAAGCAGAACAATATACTATTGAGATAAAACTAAATCTCAGCAATAAAAGCTTGGTTTAATAAAAGAAAGATAACAGAACATTATACTATTCTGATAAAACTTAATCTCAGCAATTAAAGCTTGGGTCAGTATAAGAAAGAAAACAGAATATTATACTATTGAGATAAAACTTAATCTCAGCAATAAAAGATTGGGTCAGTATAAGAAAGATAACAGAACAATATAATATTCTGATAAAACTTAATCTTAGTAACAATAGCTTGGGTCATTATTAAAATAGAAAACAGAACATTATACTACTGAGATAAAACTTAATCTCAGCAATAAAAGCTTGGTTTAATATAAGAAAGAAAACAGAGCATTATACTATTGAAATAAAACCTAATGTCAACAATAAAGGCTTGGGTTAGTATAAGAAAAACAACGGAATATTATACTATTCTGATAAAACTTACTCTCAACAATAAAAGCTTGGTTTAATATAACAAAGAATACAGAACATTCTACTGTTAATTTAAAACTTAATCTCAACAATAAAAGCTTGGTTTAATAAGGGAAATATAACAGAACATTATAATATTGAGATAAAACTTAATCTCAGTATTAAAAGTTTGGGTCAGTATAAGAAAGACATCAGAACATTATACTATTGAGATAAAACTTAATCTCAACAAAAAAGTTTGGGCAGTATAAGAAAGAAAACAGAACATTATACTATTCTGATAAAACTTAATCTCAGCAATAAAAGCTTGGTTTAATATAAGAAAGATAACAGAACATAACACTATTCAGATAAAACTTAATCTCAGCAATAAAAGCTTGGGTCAGTATAAGAAAGATAACAGAACATTATCCTATTCTGATAAAACTTAATCTCAGCAATAAAAGCTTGGGTAAGTATAAGAAAGAAAACAGAACATTATACTATTCTGATAAATTTTAATCTCAGCAATAAAAGCTTGGTTTAATAAAAGAAAGATAACAGAACATTATACTATTCTGATAAAACTTAATTTCAACAATAAAAGCTTGGTTGAATATAAGAAGGAAAACAGAACGTCATACTATTCTGATAAAACTTAATCTCAGCTTTAAAAGCTTGGGTCAGTATAAGAAAGAAAACAGAACATTATGCTATGCTGATAAAACTTAATCTCAACAAAAAAAGCTTGGTTTAATAAAAGAAAGATAACAGAACATTATACTATTCTGATAAAACTTAATCTCAACAATAAAAGCTTGGGTCAGTATAAGAAAGAAAACAGAACATTATACTCTTCTTATAAAACTTAATCCCAGTAATAAAAGCTTGGTTTAATATAAGAAAGAAAACAGAACATTATACTATTCAGATAAAACTTAATCTCAACTATAAAAGCTTGGGTCAGTATAAGAAAGATAACAGGACATTCTACTATTCTGATAAAACTTAATCTCAACAATAAAAGCTTGGTTTAATATAAGAAAGAATACAGAACATTATACTATTGAGATAAAACTGAGTCTCAACAATAAAAGCTTGGTTTAATAAAAGAACGATAACAGAACATTATACTATTCTGATAAAACTTATTATCAAGAATAAAAGCTTGGTTTAATAAAAGAAAGATAACAGAACATTATACTAGTTTGATAAAACTTAATCTCAACAATAAAAGCTTGCTTTAATAAAAGAAAGATAACAGAGCATTATACTTTTCTGAGAAAGCTTAATCTCAACAATAAAAGCTTGGCTTAATGAAAGAAAGAAAACAGAACATTATACTATCCTGATAAAACTTAATCTCAGCAATAAAACCTTGGGTCAGTATAAGAATGAAAACAGAACATTATACTATTGAGATAAAACTTAATCTCAGCAATAAAAGCTTGGGTCAGTATAAGAAAGGTAACAGAATATTATACTATTGAGATAAAACTTAATCTCATCAATAAACGCTTGTGTCATTATAAGAAAGAAAACAGAACATTATACTATTCTGATAAAACTTAATCTCAGCAATAAAAGCTTGGTTTAATATAAGAAAGAAAACAGAACATTATACTATTCAGATAAAGCTTAATCTCAACTATAAAAGCTTGGGTCAGTATAAGAAAGATAACAGAACATTCTACTATTCTGATAAAACTTAATCTCAACAATAAAAGCTTGGTTTAATATAAGAAAGAATACAGAACATTATACTATTGAGATAAAACTTAATCTTAACAATAAAAGCTTGGGTAAGTATAAGAAACAAATCGGAACATTATACATTTGAGGTAAAACTTTTTCTAGCAACAAAAGCTTGGGTAAGTATAAGAAAGAAAACAGAACATTATACTATTGAGATAACACTTGATCTCAGTAATAAAAGCTTGGGTCAGTATAAGTAAAAAAACAGAACATTATACTATTGAGATAAAACTTATTCTAGCAACAAAAGCTTGGGTCAGTATAAGAAAGAAAACAGAACATTATACTATTGAGATAAAACTTGATCTCAGTAATAAACGCTTGTGTCAGTAGAAGATAGATCTCAGAACATTATACTATTCTGATAAAACTTAATCTCAGCAATAAAAGCTTGGTTTAATATAAGAAAGATAACAGAACATAATACTATTCTGATAAAACTTAACCTCAACAATAAAAGCTTGGGTCAGTATAAGAAAGATAACAGAACATTATCCTATTCTGATAAAATTTTAATCTCAAAAATAAAACCTTGGTTTAATATACGAAAGAAAATAGAACATTATACTATTTTGATGAAGCTTAATCTCAGCAATAAAAGCTTGGTTTAATATAAGAAAGAAAACAGAACATTATACTATTGTAATAAAACTTAATCTCAGCAGTAAAAGTTTGGGTCAGTATAAGAAAGAAAACAGAAAATTATACTATTCTGATAAAACTTAATCTCAGCAATAAAAGTTTGGGTCAGTATAAGAAAGAAAACAAAACATTATACTATTCTGATAAAACTTAATCTCAGCAATAAAAGTTTGGGTCAGTATAAGAAAGAAAACAAAACATTATACTATTCTGATAAAACTTAATCTCAGCAATAAAAGCTTGGTTTAATAAAAGAAAGATAACAGAACACTATACTATTCTGATAAAACTTAATCTCAGCAATAAAAGCTTGGGTCAGTATAAGAAAGAAAACAGAATATTATACTATTGAGATAAAACTTAAACTCAGCAATAAAAGCTTGGTTTAATAAAAGAAAGATAACAGAACATTATACTATTCTGATAAAACTTAATCTCAGCAATTAAAGCTTGGGTCAGTATAAGAAAGAAAACAGAATATTATACTATTGAGATAAAACTTAAACTCAGCAATAAAAGCTTGGTTTAATAAAAGAAAGATAACAGAACATTATACTATTCTGATAAAACTTAATCTCAGCAATTAAAGCTTGGGTCAGTATAAGAAAGAAAACAGAATATTATACTATTGAGATAAAACTTAATCTCAGCAATAAAAGCTTGGGTCGGTATAAGAAAGAAAACAGAACATTATAGTATTGAGATAAAACTTAATCTCAGCAATAAAAGCTTGGGTCAGTATAAGAAAGATAACAGAACAATATAATATTCTGATAAAACTTAATCTCAGCAATAAAAGCTTGGGTCAATATAAGAAAGAAAACATAAGATTATACTATTCTGATAAAACTTAATATCAGCAATAAAAGCTTGGATTAATAAAAGAAAGATAACAGTACATTATACTATTGAGATAAAACATAATCTCAGCAATAGAAGCTTGGGTTAGGATAAGATTGATAACAGAATATGATACTATTGAGAAAAAACTTAATCTTAACAATAAAAGCTTTGTTTAATATAAAAAGGAAAACAAAACATTATACCATTCTGATTAACCTTAATCTCAGCAGCAAAAGCTTGGGTCAGTATAAGAAAGAAAACAGAATATTATACTATTCTGATAAAAGTTAATCTCAGCAATAAAAGCTTGGTTTAATAAAAGAAAGATAACAGCACATTATACTATTCTGATAAAACTTAATCTCAGCAATAAAAGTTTGGGTCAGTATTAAGAAAGAAAACAGAACATTATACTATTCTGATAAAACTTAATCTCAGCAATAAAAGTTTGGGTCAGTATTAAGATAGAAAACAGAACATTATACTATTCTGATAAAAGTTAATCTCAGCAATAAAAGTTTGGGTCAGTATAAGATAGAAAACAGAACATTATACTATTCTGATAAAAGTTAATCTCAGCAATAAAAGTTTGGGTCAGTATAAGATAGAAAACAGAACATTATACTATTCTGATAAAACTTAATCTCAGCAATAAAAGTTTGGGTCAGTATTAAGATAGAAAACAGAACATTATACTATTCTGATAAAAGTTAATCTCAGCAATAAAAGTTTGGGTCAGTATAAGATAGAAAACAGAACATTATACTATTCTGATAAAAGTTAATCTCAGCAATAAAAGTTTGGGTCAGTATAAGATAGAAAACAGAACATTATACTATTCTGATAAAACTTAATCTCAGCAATAAAAGTTTGGGTCAGTATAAGATAGAAAACAGAACATTATACTATTCTGATAAAACTTAATCTCAACAATAAAAGCTTGGTACAGTATAAGAACGAAAGCAGAACATTATACTATTGAGATAAAACTTAATCCCAGCAATAAAAGCTTGGTTTTATAAAAGAAAGAAAACAAAATATTAACTATTCCAAAACAACTTAATCCTAGCAATAAAAACTTGGGTCAGTATAAGAAAGCTAACAGAACATTATACTATTCTGATAAAACTTAATCTCAACAATAAAAGCTTGGTTTAATATGAGAAAAAATACAGAACATTATACTATTCTGATAAAACTTAATCTCAACAATAAAAGCTTGGTTTAATATGAGAAAAAATACAGAACATTATACTATTCTGATAAAACTTAATCTCAGCAATAAAAGTTTGGGTCAGTATAAGATAGAAAACAGAACATTATACTATTCTGATAAAACTTAATCTCAACAATAAAAGCTTGGGTCAGTATAAGAACGAAAGCAGAACATTATACTATTGAGATAAAACTTAATCCCAGCAATAAAAGCTTGGTTTAATAAAAGAAAGAAAACAAAATATTAACTATTCCAAAACAACTTAATCCTAGCAATAAAAACTTGGGTCAGTATAAGAAAGCTAACAGAACATTATACTATTCTGATAAAACTTAATCTCAACAATAAAAGCTTGGTTTAATATGAGAAAAAATACAGAACATTATACTATTCTGATAAAACTTAATCTCAGCAATAAAAGTTTGGGTCAGTATAAGATAGAAAACAGAACATTATACTATTCTGATAAAACTTAATCTCAACAATAAAAGCTTGGGTCAGTATAAGAACGAAAGCAGAACATTATACTATTGAGATAAAACTTAATCCCAGCAATAAAAGCTTGGTTTAATAAAAGAAAGAAAACAAAATATTAACTATTCCAAAACAACTTAATCCTAGCAATAAAAACTTGGGTCAGTATAAGAAAGAAAACAGAACATTATACTATTCTGATAAAACTTAATCTCAGCAATAAAACCTTGGTTTAACATAAGAAAGAAAACAGAATATTATACTATTGTAATAAAACTTAATCTCAGCAGTAAAAGTTTGGGTCAGTATAAGAAAGAAAACAGAACATTATACTATTCTGATAAAACTTAATCTCAGCAATAAAAGCTTGGTTTAATAAAAGAAAGATAACAGAACATTATACTATTGTAATAAAACTTAATCTCAGCAGTAAAAGTTTGTGTCAGTATAAGAAAGAAAACAAAACATTATACTATTCTGATAAAACTTAATCTCAGCAATAAAAGTTTGGGTCAGTATAAGAAAGAAAACAAAACATTATACTATTCTGATAAAACTTAATCTCAGCAATAAAAGCTTGGTTTAATAAAAGAAAGATAACAGAAGACTATACTATTCTGATAAAACTTAATCTCAACAATGTAAGCTTGGGTCAGTATAAGAAAGAAAGCAGAACATTATACTATTGAGATAAAACTTAATCTCAGCAATAAAAGCTTGCTTTAATAAAAGAAAAATAACAGAACATTATACTATTCTAATAAAACTTAATCTCAGCAATAAAAGCCTGGGTCAGAATAAGAAAGAAAACAGAATATTATACTATTGAGATAAAACTTAATCTCAGCAATAAAAGCTTGGGTCAGTATAAGAAAGATAACAGAACATTATACTGTTGAGGTAAAACTTAATCTCAACAATAAAACCTTTGTTTAATATAAGAAGGAAAACAGAACATTATACCATTCTGATTAAACTTAATCTCAGCAGTAAAAGCTTGGGTCAGTATAAGAAAGAAAACAGAACATTATACTATTTAGATAAAACCTAATCCCAGCAATAAAAGCTTGGTTTAATATAAGAAAGTTAACAGAACCTTATACTATTGAGATAAAACTTAATCTCAGCAATAAAACTTGGGTAAGTATAAGAAAGATAACAGAACAATATAGTATTCTGATAAAACTTAATCTCAGCAATAAAAGCTTGGGTCAATATAAGAAAGAAAACAGAAGATTATACTATTCTGCTAAAACTTAATCTCAACAATGAAAGCTTGGTTTAATAAAAGAAAGATAACAGTGCATTATACTATTGAGATATAACATAATCTCAGTAATAAAAGCTAGGGTTAGGATAAGACTGATAAAAGAATATGATACTATTGAGATAAAACTTAATCTCAACAATAAAACCTTTGTTTAATATAAGAAGGAAAACAGAACATTATACCATTCTGATTAAACTTAATCTCAGCAGCAAAATCTTGGGTCAGTATAAGAAAGCTAACAGAACATTATACTATTCTGATAAAACTTAATCTCAACAATAAAGGTTGGTTTAATATAAGAAAGAATGCAGAACATTATAATATTCTGATAAAACTTAATCTCAGCAATAAAAGCTTGGTTTAATATAAGAAAGATAACACAACACTATACTATCCTGATAAAACTTAATCTCAAAAATAAAAGCTTGGGTCAGTATAAGAAACAAAGCAGAACATTACACTATTGAGATAAAACTGAATCACAACAATAAAAGCTTGGTTTAATAAAAGAAAGATAACAGAACATTATACTATTCTGATAAAACTTAATCTCAGCAATAAAAGCTTGGGTCAGTATAAGAGAGAAAACAGAATATTATACTATTGAGATAGAACTTAATCTCAGCAATAAAAGCTTGGGTCAGTATAAGAAAGAAAACATAACATTATAGTATTGAGATAAAACTTAATCTCAGCAATAAAAGCTTGGGTCAGTATAAGAAAGATAACAGAACAATATAATATTCTGATAAAACTTAATCTCAGCAATAAAAGCTTCGGTCAATATAAGAAAGGAAACAGAAGATTATACTATTCTGATAAAACTTAATCTCAGCAATAAAAGCTTGGTTTAATAAAAGAAACATAACAGTACATTATAGTATTGAGATAAATCATAATCTCAACAATAGAAGCTTGGTTTAATATAAGAAAAAAAGAACATTATACTATTGAGATAAAACTTAATGTCAACAGTAAAGGCTTTGTTCAGTATAAGAAAGATGACAGAATATTATACTATTCTGATAAAACTTAATCTCAGCTATAAAAGCTTGGTTTAATAAAAGAAAGATAAGAGAACATTATACTATTGAGATAAAACTTAATCTCAGCAATAAAAGCTTGGGTCAGTATAAGAAAGAAAACAGAACATTATACTATTCTGATAAAAAACTTAATCTCAACAATAAAAGCTTGGTTTAATAAAAGAAAGATAACAGAACATTATACTATTGAGATAAAACTTAATCTCAGCAATAAAAGCTTGGGTCAGTGTAAGAAAGATAACAGAACAATATAATATTCTGATAAAACCTAATCTCAGCAATAAGAGCTTGGGTCATTATTAGAATAGAAAACATAACATTATACTATTGAGATAAAACTTAATCTCAGCAATAAAACCTTGGTTTAATATAAGAAAAAAACCGAATATTACACTATTCCGATAAAACTTAATCTCAACAATAAAAGCTTGGTTTAATAAAAGAACGATAACAGAACATTATACTATTGAGATAAAACTTATTATCAAGAATAAAAGCTTGGTTTAATAAAAGAAAGATAACAGAACATTATACTAGTTTGATAAAACTTAATCTCAACAAAAAAGCTTGCTTTAATAAAAGAAAGATAACAGAGCATTATACTTTTCTGAGAAAGCTTAATCTCAACAATAAAAGCTTGGCTTAATGAAAGAAAGAAAACAGAACATTATACTATCCTGATAAAGCTTAATCTCATTAATAAAAGAAACAAAACAGAATATTACACTATTCGGATAAAACTTAATCTCAGCAATAAAACCTTGGGTCAGTATAAGAATGAAAACAGAACATTATACTATTGAGATAAAACTTAATCTCAGCAATAAAAGCTTGGGTCAGTATAAGAAAGGTAACAGAATATTATACTATTGAGATAAAACTTAATCTCATCAATAAACGCTTGTGTCATTATAAGAAAGAAAACAGAACATTATACTATTCTGATAAAACTTAATCTCAGCAATAAAAGCTTGGTTTAATATAAGAAAGAAAAGAGAACATTATACTATTCAGATAAAACTTAATCTCAACTATAAAAGCTTGGGTCAGTATAAGAAAGATAACAGAACATTCTACTATTCTGATAAAACTTAATCTCAACAATAAAAGCTTGGTTTAATATAAGAAAGAATACAGAACATTATACTATTGAGATAAAACTTAATCTTAACAATAAAAGCTTGGGTAAGTATAAGAAACAAATCGGAACATTATACATTTGAGGTAAATCTTTTTCTAGCAACAAAAGCTTGGGTAAGTATAAAGAAAGAAAACAGAACATTATACTATTGAGATAACACTTGATCTCAGTAATAAAAGCTTGGGTCAGTATAAGTAAAAAAACAGAACATTATACTATTGAGATAAAACTTATTCTAGCAACAAAAGCTTGGGTCAGTATAAGAAAGAAAACAGAACATTATACTATTGAGATAAAACTTGATCTCAGTAATAAAGGCTTGTGTCAGTAGAAGATAGATCTCAGAACATTATACTATTCTGATAAAACTTAATCTCAGCAATAAAAGCTTGGTTTAATATAAGAAAGATAACAGAACATAATACTATTCTGATAAAACTTAACCTCAACAATAAAAGCTTGGGTCAGTATAAGAAAGATAACAGAACATTATCCTATTCTGATAAAATTTTAATCTCAAAAATAAAACCTTGGTTTAATATACGAAAGAAAATAGAACATTATACTATTTTGATGAAGCTTAATCTCAGCAATAAAAGCTTGGTTTAATATAAGAAAGAAAACAGAACATTATACTATTGTAATAAAACTTAATCTCAGCAGTAAAAGTTTGGGTCAGTATAAGAAAGAAAACAGAAAATTATACTATTCTGATAAAACTTAATCTCAGCAATAAAAGTTTGGGTCAGTATAAGAAAGAAAACAAAACATTATACTATTCTGATAAAACTTAATCTCAGCAATAAAAGTTTGGGTCAGTATAAGAAAGAAAACAAAACATTATACTATTCTGATAAAACTTAATCTCAGCAATAAAAGCTTGGTTTAATAAAAGAAAGATAACAGTGCATTATACTATTGAGATATAACATAATCTCAGTAATAAAAGCTTGGGTTAGGATAAGATTGATAACAGAATATGATACTATTGAGCTAAAACTTAAACTCAGCAATAAAAGCTTGGTTTAATAAAAGAAAGATAACAGAACATTATACTATTCTGATAAAACTTAATCTCAGCAATTAAAGCTTGGGTCAGTATAAGAAAGAAAACAGAATATTATACTATTGAGATAAAACTTAATCTCAGCAATAACAGCTTGGGTCGGTATAAGAAAGAAAACAGAACATTAAAGTATTGAGATAAAACTTAATCTCAGCAATAAAAGCTTGGGTCAGTATAAGAAAGATAACAGAACAATATAATATTCTGATAAAACTTAATCTCAGCAATAAAAGCTTGGGTCAATATAAGAAAGAAAACAGAAGATTATACTATTCTGATAAAACTTAATATCAGCAATAAAAGCTTGGATTAATAAAAGAAAGATAACAGTACATTATACTATTGAGATAAAACATAATCTCAGCAATAGAAGCTTGGGTTAGGATAAGATTGATAACAGAATATGATACTATTGAGAAAAAACTTAATCTTAACAATAAAAGCTTTGTTTAATATAAAAAGGAAAACAAAACATTATACCATTCTGATTAACCTTAATCTCAGCAGCAAAAGCTTGGGTCAGTATAAGAAAGAAAACAGAACATTATACTATTCTGATAAAACTTAATCTCAGCAATAAAAGTTTGGGTCAGTATAAGATAGAAAACAGAACATTATACTATTCTGATAAAACTTAATCTCAGCAATAAAAGTTTGGGTCAGTATAAGAAAGAAAACAAAACATTATAATATTGTGACAAAACTTAATCTCAGCAATAAAAGCTTGGATTAATAAAAGAAAGATAACAGAACACTATACTATTCTGATAAAACTTAATCTCAACAATAAAAGCTTGGGTCAGTATAAGAAAGAAAGCAGAACAGTATACTATTGAGATAAAACTTAATCTCAGCAATAAAAGCTTGCTTTAATAAAAGAAAGATAACAGAACATTATACTATTCTGATAAAACTTAATCTCAGCAATAAAAGCTTGGGTCAGTATAAGAAAGGAAACAGAATATTATACTATTGAGATAAAACTTAATCTCAGCAATAAAAGCTTGGGTCAGTATAAGAAAGCTAACAGAACATTATACTATTGAGATAAAACTTAATCTCAGATATAGAAGCTTGGGTAAGTATAAGAAAGAAAACAGAACATTATACTATTGAGATAACAATTGATCTCAGTAATAAAAGCTTGGGTCAGTATAACTAAGAAAACAGAACATTATACTATTCTGATAAAACTTAATCTCAGCAATAAAAGTTTGGGTCAGTATAAGAAAGAAAGCAGAACATTATACTATTGAGATAAAACTTAATCTCAGCAATAAAAGCTTGCTTTAATAAAAGAAAAATAACAGAACATTATACTATTCTAATAAAACTTAATCTCAGCAATAAAAGCCTGGGTCAGAATAAGAAAGAAAACAGAATATTATACTATTGAGATAAAACTTAATCTCAGCAATAAAAGCTTGGGTCAGTATAAGAAAGATAACAGAACATTATACTATTGAGATAAAACTTAATCTCAGCAATAAAAGCCTGGGTCAGTATAAGAAAGAAAACAGAATATTATACTATTGAGATAAAACTTAATCTCAGCAATAAAAGCTTGGGTCAGTATAAGAAAGAAAACAGAATATTATACTATTGAGGTAAAAGTTAATCTCAACAATAAAACCTTTGTTTAATATAAGAAGGAAAACAGAACATTATACCATTCTGATTAAACCTAATCTCAGCAGTAAAAGCTTGGGTCAGTATAAGAAAGAAAACAGAACAGTATACTATTTAGATAAAACCTAATCCCAGCAATAAAAGCTTGGTTTAATATAAGAAAGTTAACAGAACCTTATACTATTGAGATAAAACTTAATCTCAGCAATAAAACTTGGGTAAGTATAAGAAAGATAACAGAACAATATAGTATTCTGATAAAACTTAATCTCAGCAATAAAAGCTTGGGTCAATATAAGAAAGAAAACAGAAGATTATACTATTCTGCTAAAACTTAATCTCAACAATAAAAGCTTGGTTTAATAAAAGAAAGATAACAGTGCATTATACTATTGAGATATAACATAATCTCAGTAATAAAAGCTTGGGTTAGGATAAGATTGATAACAGAATATGATACTATTGAGATAAAACTTAATCTCAACAATAAAACCTTTGTTTAATATAAGAAGGAAAACAGAACATTATACCATTCTGATTAAACTTAATCTCAGCAGCAAAATCTTGGGTCAGTATAAGAAAGCTAACAGAACATTATACTATTCTGATAAAACTTAATCTCAACAATAAAGGTTGGTTTAATATAAGAAAGAATACAGAACATTATAATATTCTGATAAAACTTAATCTCAGCAATAAAAGCTTGGTTTAATATAAGAAAGATAACACAACACTATACTATCCTGATAAAACTTAATCTCAAAAATAAAAGCTTGGGTCAGTATAAGAAACAAAGCAGAACATTACACTATTGAGATAAAACTGAATCACAACAATAAAAGCTAGGTTTAATAAAAGAAAGATAACAGAACATTATACTATTCTGATAAAACTTAATCTCAGCAATAAAAGCTTGGGTCAGTATAAGAGAGAAAACAGAATATTATACTATTGAGATAAAACTTAATCTCAGCAATAAAAGCTTGGGTCAGTATAAGAAAGAAAACATAACATTATAGTATTGAGATAAAACTTAATCTCAGCAATAAAAGCTTGGGTCAGTATAAGAAAGATAACAGAACAATATAATATTCTGATAAAACTTAATCTCAGCAATAAAAGCTTCGGTCAATATAAGAAAGAAAACAGAAGATTATACTATTCTGATAAAACTTAATCTCAGCAATAAAAGCTTGGTTTAATAAAAGAAACATAACAGTACATTATAGTATTGAGATAAATCATAATCTCAACAATAGAAGCTTGGTTTAATATAAGAAAAAAAAGAACATTATACTATTGAGATAAAACTTAATGTCAACAGTAAAGGCTTTGTTCAGTATAAGAAAGATGACAGAATATTATACTATTCTGATAAAACTTAATCTCAGCTATAAAAGCTTGGTTTAATAAAAGAAAGATAAGAGAACATTATACTATTGAGATAAAACTTAATCTCAGCAATAAAAGCTTGGGTCATTATAAGAAAGAAAACAGAACATTATACTATTCTGATAAAAAACTTAATCTCAACAATAAAAGCTTGGTTTAATAAAAGAAAGATAACAGAACATTATACTATTGAGATAAAACTTAATCTCAGCAATAAAAGCTTGGGTCAGTATAAGAAAGATAACAGAACAATATAATATTCTGATAAAACCTAATCTCAGCAATAAGAGCTTGGGTCATTATTAGAATAGAAAACATAACATTATACTATTGAGATAAAACTTAATCTCAGCAATAAAACCTTGGTTTAATATAAGAAAAAAAAAGAACATTATCCTATTGAGATAAAACTTAATGTCAGCAATCAAGGCTTGGGTCAGTATAAGAAAGATGACAGAATATTATACTATTCTGATAAAACTTAATCTCAGCTATAAAAGCTTGGTTTAATAAAAGAAAGATAACAGAACATTATACTATTGAGATAATACCTAATCTAAGCAATAAAAGCTTGGGTCAGTATAAGAAACAAAACAGAACATTATACTGTTCTGATAAAACTTAATCTCAGCAATAAAAGCTTGGTTTGATAAAACAAAGATAACAGAACATTATACTATTCTGATAAAACTTAGTTTCAACAACAAAAGCTTGGTTAAATAAAAGAAATATAACAGAACATTATACTATTCTGATAAAACTTAATTTCAACAATAAAAGCTTGGTTTAATAAAAGATAGATAACAGAACATTATACTATTCTAATAAAACTTAATCTCAACAATAAATGCTTGGGTCAGTATAAAAAAGAAAACAGAACATTATACTATTCTGATAAAACTTAATCTCAGCAATAAAAGCTTGGGTCAGAATAAGAAAGAAAACAGAATATTATACTATTGAGATAAAACTTAATCTCAGCAATAATAGCTTGGGTCAGTATAAGAAAGATAACAGAACATTATACTCTTCTTATAAAACTTAATCCCAGTAATAAAAGCTTGGTATAATAAAAGAAAAAAACAGAATATTACACTAATCCGATAAAACTTAATCTCAACAATAAAAGCTTGGTTTAATAAAAGAACGATAACAGAACATTATACTATTCTGATAAAAGTTAATATCAAGAATAAAAGCTTGGTTTAATAAAAGAAAGATAACAGAACATTATACTAGTTTGATAAAACTTAATCTCAACAATAAAAGCTTGCTTTAATAAAAGAAAGATAACAGAGCATTATACTTTTCTGAGAAAACTTAATCTCAACAATAAAAGCTTGGTTTAATAAAAGAAAGATAACAGAACATTATACTATTCTGATAAAACTTAATCTCAACAATAAAACCTTGCTTTAATAAAAGAAAGATAACAGAGCATTATACTTTTCTGAGAAAACTTAATCTCAACAATAAAAGCTTGGCTTAATGAAAGAAAGAAAACAGAACATTACACTATTCCGATAAAACTTAATCTCAGCAATAAAAGCTTGGGTCAGTATAAGAAAGGTAACAGAATATTATACTATTGAGATAAAACTTAATCTCATCAATAAACGCTTGTGTCATTATAAGAAAGAAAACAGAACATTCTACTATTCTGATAAAACTTAATCTCAACAATAAAAGCTTGGTTTAATATAAGAAAGAATACAGAACATTATACTATTGAGATAAAACTTAATCTTAACAATAAAAGCTTGGGTAAGTATAAGAAACAAATCGGAACATTATACATTTGAGGTAAAACTTTTTCTAGCAACAAAAGCTTGGGTAAGTATAAGAAAGAAAACAGAACATTATACTATTGAGATAACACTTGATCTCAGTAATAAAAGCTTGGGTCAGTATAAGTAAGAAAACAGAACATTATACTATTGAGATAAAACTTATTCTAGCAACAAAAGCTTGGGTCAGTATAAGAAAGAAAACAGAACATTATACTATTGAGATAAAACTTGATCTCAGTAATAAAGGCTTGTGTCAGTAAAAGATAGATCTCAGAACATTATACTATTCTGATAAAACTTAATCTCAGCAATAAAAGCTTGGTTTAATATAAGAAAGATAACAGAACATAATACTATTCTGATAAAACTTAACCTCAACAATAAAAGCTTGGGTCAGTATAAGAAAGATAACAGAACATTATCCTATTCTGATAAAATTTTAATCTCAAAAATAAAAGCTTGGTTTTATATACGAAAGAAAATAGAACATTATACTATTTTGATGAAGCTTAATCTCAGCAATAAAAGCTTGGTTTAATATAAGAAAGAAAACAGAACATTATACTATTGTAATAAAACTTAATCTCAGCAGTAAAAGTTTGGGTCAGTATAAGAAAGAAAACAGAAAATTATACTTTTCTGATAAAACTTAATCTCAGCAATAAAAGTTTGGGTCAGTATAAGAAAGAAAACAAAACATTATACTATTCTGATAAAACCTAATCTCAGCAATAAAAGCTTGGTTTAATAAAAGAAAGATAACAGAACATTATACTATTCTGATAAAACCTAATCTCAACAACAAAAGCTTGGGTCAGTATAAGAAAGAAAGCAGAACATTATTCTATTGAGATAAAACTTAATCTCAGCAATAAAAGCTTGGTTTAATAAAAGAAAGATAACAGAACATTATACTATTCTGATAAAACTTAATCTCAGCAATTAAAGCTTGGGTCAGTATAAGAAAGAAAACAGAATATTATACTATTGAGATAAAACTTAATCTCAGCAATAAAAGCTTGGGTCGGTATAAGAAAGAAAACAGAACATTATAGTATTGAGATAAAACTTAATCTCAGCAATAAAAGCTTGGGTCAGTATAAGAAAGATAACAGAACAATATAATATTCTGATAAAACTTAATCTCAGCAATAAAAGCTTGGGTCAATATAAGAAAGAAAACAGAAGATTATACTATTCTGATAAAACTTAATATCAGCAATAAGAGCTTGGATTAATAAAAGAAAGATAACAGTACATTATACTATTGAGATAAAACATAATCTCAGCAATAGAAGCTTGGGTTAGGATAAGATTGATAACAGAATATGATACTATTGAGAAAAAACTTAATCTTAACAATAAAAGCTTTGTTTAATATAAAAAGGAAAACAAAACATTATACCATTCTGATTAACCTTAATCTCAGCAGCAAAAGCTTGGGTCAGTATAAGAAAGAAAACAGAACATTATACTATTCTGATAAAACTTAATCTCAGCAATAAAAGTTTGGGTCAGTATAAGATAGAAAACAGAACATTATACTATTCTGATAAAAGTTAATCTCAGCAATAAAAGCTTGGTTTAATAAAAGAAAGATAACAGCACATTATACTATTCTGATAAAACTTAATCTCAACAATAAAAGCTTGGGTCAGTATAAGAACGAAAGCAGAACATTATACTATTGAGATAAAACTTAATCCCAGCAATAAAAGCTTGGTTTAATAAAAGAAAGAAAACAAAATATTAACTATTCCAAAACAACTTAATCCTAGCAATAGAAACTTGGGTCAGTATAAGAAAGCTAACAGAACATTATACTATTCTGATAAAACTTAATCTCAACAATAAAAGCTTGGTTTAATATGAGAAAGAATACAGAACATTATACTATTCTGATAAAACTTAATCTCAACAATAAAAGCTTGGTTTAATATAAGAAAGAAAACAGAATATTATACTATTGTAATAAAACTTAATCTCAGCAGTAAAAGTTTGGGTCAGTATAAGAAAGAAAACAGAACATTATACTATTCTGATAAAACTTAATCTCAGCAATAAAAGTTTGGGTCAGTATAAGAAAGAAAACAAAACATTATAATATTGTGACAAAACTTAATCTCAGCAATAAAAGCTTGGATTAATAAAAGAAAGATAACAGAACACTATACTATTCTGATAAAACTTAATCTCAACAATAAAAGCTTGGGTCAGTATAAAAAAGAAATCTGAACAGTATACTATTGAATAATACTTAATCTCAGCAATAAAAGCTTGCTTTAAAAAAAGAAAGATAACAGAACATTATACTATTCTGATAAAACTTAATCTCAGCAATAAAAGCTTGGGTCAGTATAAGAAAGCTAACAGAACATTATACTATTGAGATAAAACTTAATCTCAGATATAGAAGCTTGGGTAAGTATAAGAAAGAAAACAGAACATTATACTATTGAGATAACAATTGATCTCAGTAATAAAAGTTTGGGTCAGTATAAGAAAGAATACAGAACATTATACTATTCTGATAAAACTTAATCTCAGCAATAAAAGCTTGGTTTAATAAAAGAAAGATAACAGAAGACTATACTATTCTGATAAAACTTAATCTCAACAATGAAAGCTTGGGTCAGTATAAGAAAGAAAGCAGAACATTATACTATTGAGATAAAACTTAATCTCAGCAATAAAAGCTTGCTTTAATAAAAGAAAAATAACAGAACATTATACTATTCTAATAAAACTTAATCTCAGCAATAAAAGCCTGGGTCAGAATAAGAAAGAAAACAGAATATTATACTATTGAGATAAAACTTAATCTCAGCAATAAAAGCTTGGGTCAGTATAAGAAAGATAACAGAACATTATACTATTGAGATAAAACTTAATCTCAACAATAAAACCTTTGTTTAATATAAGAAGGAAAACAGATTATTATACCATTCTGATTAAACTTAATCTCAGCAGTAAAAGCTTGGGTCAGTATAAGAAAGAAAACAGAACATTATACTATTTAGATAAAACCTAATCCCAGCAATAAAAGCTTGGTTTAATATAAGAAAGTTAACAGAACCTTATACTATTGAGATAAAACTTAATCTCACAAATAAAACTTGGGTCAGTATAAGAAAGATAACAGAACAATATAGTATTCTGATAAAACTTAATCTCAGCAATAAAAGCTTGGGTCAATATAAGAAAGAAAACAGAAGATTATACTATTCTGCTAAAACTTAATCTCAACAATAAAAGCTTGGTTTAATAAAAGAAAGATAACAGTGCATTATACTATTGAGATATAACATAATCTCAGTAATAAAAGCTTGGGTTAGGATAAGATTGATAACAGAATATGATACTATTGAGCTAAAACTTAATCTCAACAATAAAACCTTTGTTTAATATAAGAAGGAAAACAGAACATTATACCATTCTGATTAAACTTAATCTCAGCAGCAAAAGCTTGGGTCAGTATAAGAAAGCTAACAGAACATTATACTATTCTGATAAAACTTAATCTCAACAATAAAAGCTTGGTTTAATATAAGAAAGAATACAGAACATTATAATATTCTGATAAAACTTAATCTCAGCAATAAAAGCTTGGTTTAATATAAGAAAGATAACAGAACACTATACTATCCTGATAAAACTTAATCTCAAAAATAAAAGCTTGGGTCAGTATAAAAAACAAAGCAGAACATTACACTATTGAGATAAAACTGAATCACAACAATAAAAGCTTGGTTTAATAAAAGAAAGATAACAGAACATTATACTATTCTGATAAAACTTAATCTCAGCAATAAAAGCTTGGGTCAGTATAAGAGAGAAAACAGAATATTATACTATTGAGATAAAACTTAATCTCAGCAATAAAAGCTTGGGTCAGTATAAGAAAGATAACAGAACAATATAATATTCTGATAAAACTTAATCTCAGCAATAAAAGCTTCGGTCAATATAAGAAAGAAAACTGAAGATTATACTATTCTGATAAAACTTAATCTCAGCAATAAAAGCTTGGTTTAATAAAAGAAACATAACAGTACATTATAGTATTGAGATAAATCATAATCTCAACAATAGAAGCTTGGTTTAATATAAGAAAAAAAAGAACATTATACTATTGAGATAAAACTTAATGTCAACAGTAAAGGCTTTGTTCAGTATAAGAAAGATGACAGAATATTATACTATTCTGATAAAACTTAATCTCAGCTATAAAAGCTTGGTTTAATAAAAGAAAGATAAGAGAACATTATACTATTGAAATAAAACTTAATCTCAGCAATAAAAGCTTGGGTCAGTATAAGAAAGAAAACAGAACATTATACTATTCTGATAAAAAACTTAATCTCAACAATAAAAGCTTGGTTTAATAAAAGAAAGATAACAGAACATTATACTATTGAGATAAAACTTAATCTCAGCAATAAAAGCTTGGGTCAGTATAAGAAAGATAACAGAACAATATAATATTCTGATAAAACCTAATCTCAGCAATAAGAGCTTGGGTCATTATTAGAATAGAAAACATAACATTATACTATTGAGATAAAACTTAATCTCAGCAATAAAACCTTGGTTTAATATAAGAAAAAAAAAGAACATTATCCTATTGAGATAAAACTTAATGTCAACAATAAAGGCTTGGGTCAGTATAAGAAAGATGACAGAGTATTATACCATTCTGATAAAACTTAATCTCAGCTATAAAAGCTTGGTTTAATAAAAGAAAGATAACAGAACATTATACTATTGAGATAATACCTAATCTAAGCAATAAAAGCTTGGGTCAGTATAAGAAACAAAATAGAACATTATACTATTCTGATAAAACTTAATCTCAGCAATATAAGCTTGGTTTGATAAAACAAAGATAACAGAACATTATACTATTCTGATAAAACTTAGTTTCAACAACAAAAGCTTGGTTAAATAAAAGAAATATAACAGAACATTATACTATTCTGATAAAACTTAATTTCAACAATAAAAGCTTGGTTTAATAAAAGATAGATAACAGAACATTATACTATTCTAATAAAACTTAATCTCAACAATAAACGCTTGGGTCAGTATAAAAAAGAAAACAGAACATTATACTATTCTGATAAAACTTAATCTCAGCAATAAAAGCTTGGGTCAGTATAAGAGAGATAACAGAATATTATACTATTGAGATAAAACTTAATCTCAAGAATAATAGCTTGGGTCAGTATAAGAGAGATAACAGAATATTATACTATTGAGATAAAACTTAATCTCAACAATAATAGCTTGGGTCAGTATAAGAGAGATAACAGAATATTATACTATTGAGATAAAACTTAATCTCAACAATAATAGCTTGGGTCAGTATAAGAGAGATAACAGAATATTATACTATTGAGATAAAACTTAATCTCAGCAATAATAGCTTGGGTCAGTATAAGAGAGATAACAGAACATTATACTATTGAGATAAAACTTAATCTCAACAATAAAACCTTTGTTTAATATAAGAAGGAAAACAGAACATTATACTGTTCAGATAAACCTTAATCTCAACAATAAAACCTTGGTTTAATGAAAGAAATATAACAGAACATTATAGTATTCTGATAAAACTTAATCTCAGCAATAAAAGCTTGGGTAAGTATAAGAAAGAAAACAGAACATTATACTATTGAAATAAAACTTAATCTCAGCAATAAAAGCTTGGGTCAGTATAAGAATGATAACTGAACATTATACTATTGAGATAAAATTTAATCTCAGCAATAAAAGCTTGGGTCAGTATAAGAAAGGTAACAGAACATTATAATATTCTGATAAAACATAATCTCAGCAATAAACGTTTGGTTTAGTAAAAGAAATATAAAAGAACATTATACTATTGAGAAAAAACATAATCTCAGCAATAAAAGCTTGGGTCAGTATAAAAAAAATACCACAACATTATACTATTGAGATAAAACTTAATTTCAAAAATAAAAGCTTTGTTTAATATAAGAAAGAAAACAGAACACTATACTATTCTGATAAAACTTAATCTCAGCAATAAAAGCTTGGTTTAATATAAGAAAGAAAACAGAACACTATACTATTCTGATAAAACTTAATCTCAGCAATAAAAACTTGGTTTAATATAAGAAAGAAAACAGAACATTATACTATTCTGATAAAACTTAATAACACCAATAAAAACTTGCTTTAATATAAGAAAGAAAACAGAACACTATACTATTGTGATAAAACTTAATCTCAGCAATAAAAACTTGGTTTAATATAAGAAAGAAAACAGAACATTATACTATTCTGATAAAACATAATCTCAACAATAAAAACTTGGTTTAATATAAGAAAGAAAACAGAACATTATACTATTCTGATAAAACTTAATCTCAGCAATAAAAACTTGGTTTAATATAAGAAAGAAAACAGAACATTATACTATTCTGATAAAACTTAATCTCAGCAATAAAAACTTGCTTTAATATAAGAAAGAAAACAGAACACTATACTATTCTGATAAAACTTAATCTCAGCAATAAAAACTTGGTTTAATATAAGAAAGATAACAGAACATTATACTATTCTAATAAAACTTAATAACAGCAATAAAAACTTGGTTTAATATAAGAAAGATAACAGAACATTATACTATTCTGATAAAACTTAATAACAGCAATAAAAACTTGGTTTAATATAAGAAAGATAACAGAACATTATACTATTCTGATAAAACTTAATAACAGCAATAAAAACTTGGTTTAATATAAGAAAGATAACAGAACATTATACTATTCTGATAAAACTTAATAACAGCAATAAAAACTTGGTTTAATATAAGAAAGATAACAGAACATTATACTATTCTGATAAAACTTAATAACAGCAATAAAAACTTGGTTTAATATAAGAAAGATAACAGAACATTATACTATTCTGATAAAACTTAATCTCAGCAATAAAAACTTGGTTTAATATAAGAAAGATAACAGAACATTATACTATTCTGATAAAACTTAATAACAGCAATAAAAACTTGGTTTAATATAAGAAAGATAACAGAACATTATACTATTCTAATAAAACTTAATCTCAACAATAAAAACTTGCTTTAATATAAGAAAGAAAACAGAACACTATACTATTCTGATAAAACTTAATCTCAGCAATAAAAACTTGGTTTAATATAAGAAAGAAAACAGAACATTATACTATTCTTATAAAACTTAATCTCAGCAATAAAAACTTGGTTTAATATAAGAAAGAAAACAGAACATTATACTATTCTTATAAAACTTAATCTCAGCAATAAAAACTTGGTTTAATATAAGAAAGAAAACAGAACATTATACTATTCTTATAAAACTTAATCTCAGCAATAAAAACTTGGTTTAATATAAGAAAGAAAACAGAACATTATACTATTCTTATAAAACTTAATCTCAGCAATAAAAACTTGGTTTAATATAAGAAAGAAAACAGAACATTATACTATTCTTATAAAACTTAATCTCAGCAATAAAAACTTGGTTTAATATAAGAAAGAAAACAGAACATTATACTATTCTGATAAAACTTAATCTCAGCAATAAAAACTTGCTTTAATATAAGAAAGAAAACAGAACACTATACTATTCTGATAAAACTCAATCTCAACAATAAAAACTTGCTTTAATATAAGAAAGAAAACAGAACATTATACTATTCTGATAAAACTTAATCTCAGCAATAAAAACTTGCTTTAATATAAGAAAGAAAACAGAACACTATACTATTCTGATAAAACTCAATCTCAACAATAGAAACTTGCTTTAATATAAGAAAGATAACAGAACACTATACTATTCTGATAAAACTCAATCTCAGCAATAAAAGTTTGGTTTAATAAAAGAAAGATAACAGAACATTATACTATTCTGATAAAACTTAATCTCAGCAATAAAAGTTTGGTTTAATAAAAGAAAGATAACAGAACATTATACTATTCTGATAAAACTCAATCTCAGCAATAAAAGTTTGGTTTAATATAAGAAAGATAACAGAACATTATACTATTCTGATAAAACTTAATCTCAGCAATAAAAGTTTGCTTTAATAAAAGAAAGATAACAGAACATTATACTATTCTGATAAAACTCAATCTCAGCAATAAAAGTTTGGTTTAATAAAAGAAAGATAACAGAACATTATACTATTCTGATAAAACTCAATCTCAGCAATAAAAGTTTGGTTTAATATAAGAAAGATAACAGAACATTATACTATTCTGATAAAACTTAATCTCAGCAATAAAAGTTTGGTTTAATAAAAGAAAGATAACAGAACATTATACTATTCTGATAAAACTTAATCTCAGCAATAAAAGTTTGGTTTAATATAAGAAAGATAACAGAACATTATACTATTCTGATAAAACTCAATCTCTGCAATAAAAGTTTGGTTTAATATAAGAAAGATAACAGAACATTATACTATTCTGATAAAACTTAATCTCAGCAATAAAAGTTTGGTTTAATATAAGAAAGATAACAGAACATTATACTATTCTGATAAAACTTAATCTCAGCAATAAAAGTTTGGTTTAATATAAGAAAGATAACAGAACATTATACTATTCTGATAAAACTCAATCTCAGCAATAAAAGTTTGGTTTAATAAAAGAAAGATAACAGAACATTATACTATTCTGATAAAACTTAATCTCAGCAATAAAAGTTTGGTTTAATATAAGAAAGATAACAGAACATTATACTATTCTGATAAAACTTAATCTCAGCAATAAAAGTTTGGTTTAATATAAGAAAGATAACAGAACACTATACTATTCTGATAAAACTTAATCTCAGCAATAAAAGTTTGGTTTAATAAAAGAAAGATAACAGAACATTATACTATTCTGATAAAACTTAATCTCAGCAATAAAAGTTTGGTTTAATAAAAGAAAGATAACACAACATTATACTATTCTGATAAAACTTAATCTCAGCAATAAAAGTTTGGTTTAATAAAAGAAAGATAACAGAACATTATACTATTCTGATAAAACTTAATCTCAGCAATAAAAGCTTGGTTTAATAAAAGAAAGATAACAGAACGTTATACTATTGAGATAAAACTTAATCTCAGCAATAAAAGCTTGGGTCAGTATAAGAAAGATAACAGAACATTATACTATTCTGATAAAACTTAATCTCAGCAATAAAAACTTGGTTTAATATAAGAAAGAAAACAGAACATTATACGATTCTGATAAAACTTAATCTCAGCAATAAAAGCTTGGGTCAATATAAGAAAGATAACAGAACATTATACTATTCTGATAAAACTTAATAACAGCAATAAAAACTTGGTTTAATATAAGAAAGAAAACAGAACATTATACTATTCTGATAAAACTTAATAACAGCAATAAAAACTTGGTTTAATATAAGAAAGAAAACAGAACATTATACTATTCTGATAAAACTTAATAACAGCAATAAAAGCTTGGTTTAATATAAGAAAGAAAACAGAACATTATACTATTCTGATAAAACTTAATAACAGCAATAAAAACTTGGTTTAATATAAGAAAGAAAACAGAACATTATACTATTCTGATAAAACTTAATAACAGCAATAAAAACTTGGTTTAATATAAGAAAGAAAACAGAACATTATACTATTCTGATAAAACTTAATAACAGCAATAAAAACTTGGTTTAATATAAGAAAGAAAACAGAACATTATACTATTCTGATAAAACTTAATAACAGCAATAAAAGCTTAGTTTAATATAAGAAAGAAAACAGAACATTATACTATTCTGATAAAACTTAATAACACCAATAAAAACTTGGTTTAATATAAGAAAGAAAACAGAACATTATACTATTCTGATAAAACTTAATCTCAGCAATAAAAGCTTGGTTTAATATAAGAAAGAAAACAGAACATTATACTATTCTGATAAAACTTAATAACACCAATAAAAACTTGGTTTAATATAAGAAAGAAAACAGAACATTATACTATTCTGATAAAACTTAATCTCAGCAATAAAAGCTTGGTTTAATATAAGAAAGAAAACAGAACATTATACTATTCTGATAAAACTTAATAACACCAATAAAAACTTGGTTTAATATAAGAAAGAAAACAGAACATTATACTATTCTGATAAAACTTAATAACAGCAATAAAAACTTGGTTTAATATAAGAAAGAAAACAGAACACTATACTATTCTGATAAAACTTAATCTCAACAATAAAAGTTTGGTTTAATATAAGAAAGAAAACAGAACACTATACTATTCTGATAAAACTTAATCTCAACAATAAAAACTTGGTTTAATATAAGAAAGAAAACAGAACATTATACTATTCTGATGAAACTTAATAACGGCAATAAAAGTTTGGTTTAATATAAGAAAGAAAACAGAACATTATACTATTCTGATAAAACTTAATCTCAGCAATAAAAGTTTGGTTTAATATAAGAAAGAAAACAGAACATTATACTATTCTGATAAAACTTAATCTCAGCAATAAAAGTTTGGTTTAATATAAGAAAGAAAACAGAACATTATACTATTCTGATAAAACTTAATCTCAACAATAAAAACTTGGTTTAATATAAGAAAGAAAACAGAACATTATACTATTCTGATAAAACTTAATAACACCAATAAAAACTTGGTTTAATATAAGAAAGAAAACAGAACATTATACTATTCTGATAAAACTTAATCTCAGCAATAAAAGCTTGGTTTAATATAAGAAAGAAAACAGAACATTATACTATTCTGATAAAACTTAATAACACCAATAAAAACTTGGTTTAATATAAGAAAGAAAACAGAACACTATACTATTCTGATAAAACTTAATGTCAACAATAAAAGTTTGGTTTAATATAAGAAAGAAAACAGAACACTATACTATTCTGATAAAACTTAATCTCAACAATAAAAACTTGGTTTAATATAAGAAAGAAAACAGAACATTATACTATTCTGATAAAACTTAATAACACCAATAAAAACTTGGTTTAATATAAGAAAGAAAACAGAACACTATACTATTCTGATAAAACTTAATCTCAACAATAAAAGTTTGGTTTAATATAAGAAAGAAAACAGAACACTATACTATTCTGATAAAACTTAATCTCAACAATAAAAACTTGGTTTAATATAAGAAAGAAAACAGAACATTATACTATTCTGATAAAACTTAATCTCAACAATAAAAACTTGGTTTAATATAAGAAAGAAAACAGAACATTATACTATTCTGATAAAACTTAATAACAGCAATAAAAACTTGGTTTAATATAAGAAAGAAAACAGAACATTATACTATTCTGATAAAACTTAATCTCAACAATAAAAACTTGGTTTAATATAAGAAAGAAAACAGAACACTATACTATTCTGATAAAACTTAATAACAGCAATAAAAACTTGGTTTAATATAAGAAAGAAAACAGAACACTATACTATTCTGATAAAACTTAATAACAGCAATAAAAACTTGGTTTAATATAAGAAAGAAAACAGAACACTATACTATTCTGATAAAACTTAATCTCAACAATAAAAACTTGGTTTAATATAAGAAAGAAAACAGAACACTATACTATTCTGATAAAACTTAATAACAGCAATAAAAACTTGGTTTAATATAAGAAAGAAAACAGAACACTATACTATTCTGATAAAACTTAATAACAGCAATAAAAACTTGGTTTAATATAAGAAAGAAAACAGAACATTATACTATTCTGATAAAACTTAATAACAGCAATAAAAACTTGGTTTAATATAAGAAAGAAAACAGAACACTATACTATTCTGATAAAACTTAATCTCAACAATAAAAACTTGGTTTAATATAAGAAAGAAAACAGAACACTATACTATTCTGATAAAACTTAATAACAGCAATAAAAACTTGGTTTAATATAAGAAAGAAAACAGAACACTATACTATTCTGATAAAACTTAATCTCAACAATAAAAGCTTGGGTCAGTATAAGAACGAAAGCAGAACATTATACTATTGAGATAAAACTTAATCCCAGCAATAAAAGCTTGGTTTAATAAAAGAAAGAAAACAAAATATTAACTATTCCAAAACAACTTAATCCTAGCAATAAAAACTTGGGTCAGTATAAGAAAGCTAACAGAACATTATACTATTCTGATAAAACTTAATCTCAACAATAAAAGCTTGGTTTAATATGAGAAAAAATACAGAACATTATACTATTCTGATAAAACTTAATCTCAGCAATAAAAGTTTGGGTCAGTATAAGATAGAAAACAGAACATTATACTATTCTGATAAAACTTAATCTCAACAATAAAAGCTTGGGTCAGTATAAGAACGAAAGCAGAACATTATACTATTGAGATAAAACTTAATCCCAGCAATAAAAGCTTGGTTTAATAAAAGAAAGAAAACAAAATATTAACTATTCCAAAACAACTTAATCCTAGCAATAAAAACTTGGGTCAGTATAAGAAAGAAAACAGAACATTATACTATTCTGATAAAACTTAATCTCAGCAATAAAACCTTGGTTTAACATAAGAAAGAAAACAGAATATTATACTATTGTAATAAAACTTAATCTCAGCAGTAAAAGTTTGGGTCAGTATAAGAAAGAAAACAGAACATTATACTATTCTGATAAAACTTAATCTCAGCAATAAAAGCTTGGTTTAATAAAAGAAAGATAACAGAACATTATACTATTGTAATAAAACTTAATCTCAGCAGTAAAAGTTTGTGTCAGTATAAGAAAGAAAACAAAACATTATACTATTCTGATAAAACTTAATCTCAGCAATAAAAGTTTGGGTCAGTATAAGAAAGAAAACAAAACATTATACTATTCTGATAAAACTTAATCTCAGCAATAAAAGCTTGGTTTAATAAAAGAAAGATAACAGAAGACTATACTATTCTGATAAAACTTAATCTCAACAATGTAAGCTTGGGTCAGTATAAGAAAGAAAGCAGAACATTATACTATTGAGATAAAACTTAATCTCAGCAATAAAAGCTTGCTTTAATAAAAGAAAAATAACAGAACATTATACTATTCTAATAAAACTTAATCTCAGCAATAAAAGCCTGGGTCAGAATAAGAAAGAAAACAGAATATTATACTATTGAGATAAAACTTAATCTCAGCAATAAAAGCTTGGGTCAGTATAAGAAAGATAACAGAACATTATACTGTTGAGGTAAAACTTAATCTCAACAATAAAACCTTTGTTTAATATAAGAAGGAAAACAGAACATTATACCATTCTGATTAAACTTAATCTCAGCAGTAAAAGCTTGGGTCAGTATAAGAAAGAAAACAGAACATTATACTATTTAGATAAAACCTAATCCCAGCAATAAAAGCTTGGTTTAATATAAGAAAGTTAACAGAACCTTATACTATTGAGATAAAACTTAATCTCAGCAATAAAACTTGGGTAAGTATAAGAAAGATAACAGAACAATATAGTATTCTGATAAAACTTAATCTCAGCAATAAAAGCTTGGGTCAATATAAGAAAGAAAACAGAAGATTATACTATTCTGCTAAAACTTAATCTCAACAATAAAAGCTTGGTTTAATAAAAGAAAGATAACAGTGCATTATACTATTGAGATATAACATAATCTCAGTAATAAAAGCTTGGGTTAGGATAAGACTGATAACAGAATATGATACTATTGAGATAAAACTTAATCTCAACAATAAAACCTTTGTTTAATATAAGAAGGAAAACAGAACATTATACCATTCTGATTAAACTTAATCTCAGCAGCAAAATCTTGGGTCAGTATAAGAAAGCTAACAGAACATTATACTATTCTGATAAAACTTAATCTCAACAATAAAAGCTTGGTTTAATATGAGAAAAAATACAGAACATTATACTATTCTGATAAAACTTAATCTCAGCAATAAAAGTTTGGGTCAGTATAAGATAGAAAACAGAACATTATACTATTCTGATAAAACTTAATCTCAACAATAAAAGCTTGGGTCAGTATAAGAACGAAAGCAGAACATTATACTATTGAGATAAAACTTAATCCCAGCAATAAAAGCTTGGTTTAATAAAAGAAAGAAAACAAAATATTAACTATTCCAAAACAACTTAATCCTAGCAATAAAAACTTGGGTCAGTATAAGAAAGAAAACAGAACATTATACTATTCTGATAAAACTTAATCTCAGCAATAAAACCTTGGTTTAACATAAGAAAGAAAACAGAATATTATACTATTGTAATAAAACTTAATCTCAGCAGTAAAAGTTTGGGTCAGTATAAGAAAGAAAACAGAACATTATACTATTCTGATAAAACTTAATCTCAGCAATAAAAGCTTGGTTTAATAAAAGAAAGATAACAGAACATTATACTATTGTAATAAAACTTAATCTCAGCAGTAAAAGTTTGTGTCAGTATAAGAAAGAAAACAAAACATTATACTATTCTGATAAAACTTAATCTCAGCAATAAAAGTTTGGGTCAGTATAAGAAAGAAAACAAAACATTATACTATTCTGATAAAACTTAATCTCAGCAATAAAAGCTTGGTTTAATAAAAGAAAGATAACAGAAGACTATACTATTCTGATAAAACTTAATCTCAACAATGTAAGCTTGGGTCAGTATAAGAAAGAAAGCAGAACATTATACTATTGAGATAAAACTTAATCTCAGCAATAAAAGCTTGCTTTAATAAAAGAAAAATAACAGAACATTATACTATTCTAATAAAACTTAATCTCAGCAATAAAAGCCTGGGTCAGAATAAGAAAGAAAACAGAATATTATACTATTGAGATAAAACTTAATCTCAGCAATAAAAGCTTGGGTCAGTATAAGAAAGATAACAGAACATTATACTGTTGAGGTAAAACTTAATCTCAACAATAAAACCTTTGTTTAATATAAGAAGGAAAACAGAACATTATACCATTCTGATTAAACTTAATCTCAGCAGTAAAAGCTTGGGTCAGTATAAGAAAGAAAACAGAACATTATACTATTTAGATAAAACCTAATCCCAGCAATAAAAGCTTGGTTTAATATAAGAAAGTTAACAGAACCTTATACTATTGAGATAAAACTTAATCTCAGCAATAAAACTTGGGTAAGTATAAGAAAGATAACAGAACAATATAGTATTCTGATAAAACTTAATCTCAGCAATAAAAGCTTGGGTCAATATAAGAAAGAAAACAGAAGATTATACTATTCTGCTAAAACTTAATCTCAACAATAAAAGCTTGGTTTAATAAAAGAAAGATAACAGTGCATTATACTATTGAGATATAACATAATCTCAGTAATAAAAGCTTGGGTTAGGATAAGACTGATAACAGAATATGATACTATTGAGATAAAACTTAATCTCAACAATAAAACCTTTGTTTAATATAAGAAGGAAAACAGAACATTATACCATTCTGATTAAACTTAATCTCAGCAGCAAAATCTTGGGTCAGTATAAGAAAGCTAACAGAACATTATACTATTCTGATAAAACTTAATCTCAACAATAAAGGTTGGTTTAATATAAGAAAGAATGCAGAACATTATAATATTCTGATAAAACTTAATCTCAGCAATAAAAGCTTGGTTTAATATAAGAAAGATAACACAACACTATACTATCCTGATAAAACTTAATCTCAAAAATAAAAGCTTGGGTCAGTATAAGAAACAAAGCAGAACATTACACTATTGAGATAAAACTGAATCACAACAATAAAAGCTTGGTTTAATAAAAGAAAGATAACAGAACATTATACTATTCTGATAAAACTTAATCTCAGCAATAAAAGCTTGGGTCAGTATAAGAGAGAAAACAGAATATTATACTATTGAGATAAAACTTAATCTCAGCAATAAAAGCTTGGGTCAGTATAAGAAAGAAAACATAACATTATAGTATTGAGATAAAACTTAATCTCAGCAATAAAAGCTTGGGTCAGTATAAGAAAGATAACAGAACAATATAATATTCTGATAAAACTTAATCTCAGCAATAAAAGCTTGGTTTAATAAAAGAAACATAACAGTACATTATAGTATTGAGATAAATCATAATCTCAACAATAGAAGCTTGGTTTAATATAAGAAAAAAAGAACATTATACTATTGAGATAAAACTTAATGTCAACAGTAAAGGCTTTGTTCAGTATAAGAAAGATGACAGAATATTATACTATTCTGATAAAACTTAATCTCAGCTATAAAAGCTTGGTTTAATAAAAGAAAGATAAGAGAACATTATACTATTGAGATAAAACTTAATCTCAGCAATAAAAGCTTGGGTCAGTATAAGAAAGAAAACAGAACATTATACTATTCTGATAAAAAACTTAATCTCAACAATAAAAGCTTGGTTTAATAAAAGAAAGATAACAGAACATTATACTATTGAGATAAAACTTAATCTCAGCAATAAAAGCTTGGGTCAGTGTAAGAAAGATAACAGAACAATATAATATTCTGATAAAACCTAATCTCAGCAATAAGAGCTTGGGTCATTATTAGAATAGAAAACATAACATTATACTATTGAGATAAAACTTAATCTCAGCAATAAAACCTTGGTTTAATATAAGAAAAAAACAGAATATTACACTATTCCGATAAAACTTAATCTCAACAATAAAAGCTTGGTTTAATAAAAGAACGATAACAGAACATTATACTATTGAGATAAAACTTATTATCAAGAATAAAAGCTTGGTTTAATAAAAGAAAGATAACAGAACATTATACTAGTTTGATAAAACTTAATCTCAACAAAAAAGCTTGCTTTAATAAAAGAAATATAACAGAGCATTATACTTTTCTGAGAAAGCTTAATCTCAACAATAAAAGCTTGGCTTAATGAAAGAAAGAAAACAGAACATTATACTATCCTGATAAAGCTTAATCTCATTAATAAAAGAAACAAAACAGAATAATACACTATTCGGATAAAACTTAATCTCAGCAATAAAACCTTGGGTCAGTATAAGAATGAAAACAGAACATTATACTATTCAGATAAAACTTAATCTCAGCAATAAAAGCTTGGGTCAGTATAAGAAAGGTAACAGAATATTATACTATTGAGATAAAACTTAATCTCATCAATAAACGCTTGTGTCATTATAAGAAAGAAAACAGAACATTATACTATTCTGATAAAACTTAATCTCAGCAATAAAAGCTTGGTTTAATATAAGAAAGAAAACAGAACATTATACTATTCAGATAAAACTTAATCTCAACTATAAAAGCTTGGGTCAGTATAAGAAAGATAACAGAACATTCTACTATTCTGATAAAACTTAATCTCAACAATAAAAGCTTGGTTTAATATAAGAAAGAATACAGAACATTATACTATTGAGATAAAACTTAATCTTAACAATAAAAGCTTGGGTAAGTATAAGAAACAAATCGGAACATTATACATTTGAGGTAAAACTTTTTCTAGCAACAAAAGCTTGGGTAAGTATAAGAAAGAAAACAGAACATTATACTATTGAGATAACACTTGATCTCAGTAATAAAAGCTTGGGTAGTATAAGTAAAAAAACAGAACATTATACTATTGAGATAAAACTTATTCTAGCAACAAAAGCTTGGGTCAGTATAAGAAAGAAAACAGAACATTATACTATTGAGATAAAACTTGATCTCAGTAATAAAGGCTTGTGTCAGTAGAAGATAGATCTCAGAACATTATACTATTCTGATAAAACTTAATCTCAGCAATAAAAGCTTGGTTTAATATAAGAAAGATAACAGAACATAATACTATTCTGATAAAACTTAACCTCAACAATAAAAGCTTGGGTCAGTATAAGAAAGATAACAGAACATTATCCTATTCTGATAAAATTTTAATCTCAAAAATAAAACCTTGGTTTAATATACGAAAGAAAATAGAACATTATACTATTTTGATGAAGCTTAATCTCAGCAATAAAAGCTTGGTTTAATATAAGAAAGAAAACAGAACATTATACTATTGTAATAAAACTTAATCTCAGCAGTAAAAGTTTGGGTCAGTATAAGAAAGAAAACAGAAAATTATACTATTCTGATAAAACTTAATCTCAGCAATAAAAGTTTGGGTCAGTATAAGAAAGAAAACAAAACATTATACTATTCTGATAAAACTTAATCTCAGCAATAAAAGTTTGGGTCAGTATAAGAAAGAAAACAAAACATTATACTATTCTGATAAAACTTAATCTCAGCAATAAAAGCTTGGTTTAATAAAAGAAAGATAACAGTGCATTATACTATTGAGATATAACATAATCTCAGTAATAAAAGCTTGGGTTAGGATAAGATTGATAACAGAATATGATACTATTGAGCTAAAACTTAAACTCAGCAATAAAAGCTTGGTTTAATAAAAGAAAGATAACAGAACATTATACTATTCTGATAAAACTTAATCTCAGCAATTAAAGCTTGGGTCAGTATAAGAAAGAAAACAGAATATTATACTATTGAGATAAAACTTAATCTCAGCAATAACAGCTTGGGTCGGTATAAGAAAGAAAACAGAACATTAAAGTATTGAGATAAAACTTAATCTCAGCAATAAAAGCTTGGGTCAGTATAAGAAAGATAACAGAACAATATAATATTCTGATAAAACTTAATCTCAGCAATAAAAGCTTGGGTCAATATAAGAAAGAAAACAGAAGATTATACTATTCTGATAAAACTTAATATCAGCAATAAAAGCTTGGATTAATAAAAGAAAGATAACAGTACATTATACTATTGAGATAAAACATAATCTCAGCAATAGAAGCTTGGGTTAGGATAAGATTGATAACAGAATATGATACTATTGAGAAAAAACTTAATCTTAACAATAAAAGCTTTGTTTAATATAAAAAGGAAAACAAAACATTATACCATTCTGATTAACCTTAATCTCAGCAGCAAAAGCTTGGGTCAGTATAAGAAAGAAAACAGAACATTATACTATTCTGATAAAACTTAATCTCAGCAATAAAAGTTTGGGTCAGTATAAGATAGAAAACAGAACATTATACTATTCTGATAAAACTTAATCTCAGCAATAAAAGTTTGGGTCAGTATAAGAAAGAAAACAAAACATTATAATATTGTGACAAAACTTAATCTCAGCAATAAAAGCTTGGATTAATAAAAGAAAGATAACAGAACACTATACTATTCTGATAAAACTTAAACTCAACAATAAAAGCTTGGGTCAGTATAAGAAAGAAAGCAGAACAGTATACTATTGAGATAAAACTTAATCTCAGCAATAAAAGCTTGCTTTAATAAAAGAAAGATAACAGAACATTATACTATTCTGATAAAACTTAATCTCAGCAATAAAAGCTTGGGTCAGTATAAGAAAGGAAACAGAATATTATACTATTGAGATAAAACTTAATCTCAGCAATAAAAGCTTGGGTCAGTATAAGAAAGCTAACAGAACATTATACTATTGAGATAAAACTTAATCTCAGATATAGAAGCTTGGGTAAGTATAAGAAAGAAAACAGAACATTATACTATTGAGATAAAAATTGATCTCAGTAATAAAAGCTTGGGTCAGTATAACTAAGAAAACAGAACATTATACTATTCTGATAAAACTTAATCTGAGCAATAAAAGTTTGGGTCAGTATAAGAAAGAATACAGAACATTATACTATTCTGATAAAACGTAATCTCAACAATAAAAACTTGCTTTAATATAAGAAAGAAAACAGAACATTATACTATTGTAATCAAACTTAATCTCAGCAGTAAAAGTTTGGGTCAGTATAAGAAAGAAAACAGAACACTATACTATTCTGATAAAACTTAATCTCAGCAATAAAAGTTTGGGTCAGTATAAGAAAGAAAGCAGAACATTATACTATTGAGATAAAACTTAATCTCAGCAATAAAAGCTTGCTTTAATAAAAGAAAAATAACAGAACATTATACTATTCTAATAAAACTTAATCTCAGCAATAAAAGCCTGGGTCAGAATAAGAAAGAAAACAGAATATTATACTATTTAGATAAAACTTAATCTCAGCAATAAAAGCTTGGGTCAGTATAAGAAAGATAACAGAACATTATACTATTGAGATAAAACTTAATCTCAGCAATAAAAGCCTGGGTCAGTATAAGAAAGAAAACAGAATATTATACTGTTGAGATAAAACTTAATCTCAGCAATAAAAGCTTGGGTCAGTATAAGAAAGAAAACAGAATATTATACTATTGAGGTAAAAGTTAATCTCAACAATAAAACCTTTGTTTAATATAAGAAGGAAAACAGAACATTATACCATTCTGATTAAACCTAATCTCAGCAGTAAAAGCTTGGGTCAGTATAAGAAAGAAAACAGAACATTATACTATTTAGATAAAACCTAATCCCAGCAATAAAAGCTTGGTTTAATATAAGAAAGTTAACAGAACCTTATACTATTGAGATAAAACTTAATCTCAGCAATAAAACTTGGGTAAGTATAAGAAAGATAACAGAACAATATAGTATTCTGATAAAACTTAATCTCAGCAATAAAAGCTTGGGTCAATATAAGAAAGAAAACAGAAGATTATACTATTCTGCTAAAACTTAATCTCAACAATAAAAGCTTGGTTTAATAAAAGAAAGATAACAGTGCATTATACTATTGAGATATAACATAATCTCAGTAATAAAAGCTTGGGTTAGGATAAGATTGATAACAGAATATGATACTATTGAGATAAAACTTAATCTCAACAATAAAACCTTTGTTTAATATAACAAGGAAAACAGAACATTATACCATTCTGATTAAACTTAATCTCAGCAGCAAAATCTTGGGTCAGTATAAGAAAGCTAACAGAACATTATACTATTCTGATAAAACTTAATCTCAACAATAAAGGTTGGTTTAATATAAGAAAGAATACAGAACATTATAATATTCTGATAAAACTTAATCTCAGCAATAAAAGCTTGGTTTAATATAAGAAAGATAACACAACACTATACTATCCTGATAAAACTTAATCTCAAAAATAAAAGCTTGGGTCAGTATAAGAAACAAAGCAGAACATTACACTATTGAGATAAAACTGAATCACAACAATAAAAGCTAGGTTTAATAAAAGAAAGATAACAGAACTTTATACTATTCTGATAAAACTTAATCTCAGCAATAAAAGCTTGGGTCAGTATAAGAGAGAAAACAGAATATTATACTATTGAGATAAAACTTAATCTCAGCAATAAAAGCTTGGGTCAGTATAAGAAAGAAAACATAACATTATAGTATTGAGATAAAACTTAATCTCAGCAATAAAAGCTTGGGTCAGTATAAGAAAGATAACAGAACAATATAATATTCTGATAAAACTTAATCTCAGCAATAAAAGCTTCGGTCAATATAAGAAAGAAAACAGAAGATTATACTATTCTGATAAAACTTAATCTCAGCAATAAAAGCTTGGTTTAATAAAAGAAACATAACAGTACATTATAGTATTGAGATAAATCATAATCTCAACAATAGAAGCTTGGTTTAATATAAGAAAAAAAAGAACATTATACTATTGAGATAAAACTTAATGTCAACAGTAAAGGCTTTGTTCAGTATAAGAAAGATGACAGAATATTATACTATTCTGATAAAACTTAATCTCAGCTATAAAAGCTTGGTTTAATAAAAGAAAGATAAGAGAACATTATACTATTGAGATAAAACTTAATCTCAGCAATAAAAGCTTGGGTCATTATAAGAAAGAAAACAGAACATTATACTATTCTGATAAAAAACTTAATCTCAACAATAAAAGCTTGGTTTAATAAAAGAAAGATAACAGAACATTATACTATTGAGATAAAACTTAATCTCAGCAATAAAAGCTTGGGTCAGTATAAGAAAGATAACAGAACAATATAATATTCTGATAAAACCTAATCTCAGCAATAAGAGCTTGGGTCATTATTAGAATAGAAAACATAACATTATACTATTGAGATAAAACTTAATCTCAGCAATAAAACCTTGGTTTAATATAAGAAAAAAAAAGAACATTATCCTATTGAGATAAAACTTAATGTCAACAATCAAGGCTTGGGTCAGTATAAGAAAGATGACAGAATATTATACTATTCTGATAAAACTTAATCTCAGCTATAAAAGCTTGGTTTAATAAAAGAAAGATAACAGAACATTATACTATTGAGATAATACCTAATCTAAGCAATAAAAGCTTGGGTCAGTATAAGAAACAAAACAGAACATTATACTATTCTGATAAAACTTAATCTCAGCAATAAAAGCTTGGTTTGATAAAACAAAGATAACAGAACATTATACTATTCTGATAAAACTTAGTTTCAACAACAAAAGCTTGGTTAAATAAAAGAAATATAACAGAACATTATACTATTCTAATAAAACTTAATTTCAACAATAAAAGCTTGGTTTAATAAAAGATAGATAACAGAACATTATACTATTCTAATAAAACTTAATCTCAACAATAAACGCTTGGGTCAGTATAAAAAAGAAAACAGAACATTATACTATTCTGATAAAACTTAATCTCAGCAATAAAAGCTTGGGTCAGAATAAGAAAGAAAACAGAATATTATACTATTGAGATAAAACTTAATCTCAGCAATAATAGCTTGGGTCAGTATAAGAAAGATAACAGAACATTATACTCTTCTTATAAAACTTAATCCCAGTAATAAAAGCTTGGTATAATAAAAGAAAAAAACAGAATATTACACTAATCCGATAAAACTTAATCTCAACAATAAAAGCTTGGTTTAATAAAAGAACGATAACAGAACATTATACTATTCTGATAAAAGTTAATATCAAGAATAAAAGCTTGGTTTAATAAAAGAAAGATAACAGAACATTATACTAGTTTGATAAAACTTAATCTCAACAATAAAAGCTTGCTTTAATAAAAGAAAGATAACAGAGCATTATACTTTTCTGAGAAAACTTAATCTCAACAATAAAAGCTTGGTTTAATAAAAGAAAGATAACAGAACATTATACTATTCTGATAAAACTTAATCTCAACAATAAAACCTTGCTTTAATAAAAGAAAGATAACAGAGCATTATACTTTTCTGAGAAAACTTAATCTCAACAATAAAAGCTTGGCTTAATGAAAGAAAGAAAACAGAACATTACACTATTCCGATAAAACTTAATCTCAGCAATAAAAGCTTGGGTCAGTATAAGAAAGGTAACAGAATATTATACTATTGAGATAAAACTTAATCTCATCAATAAACGCTTGTGTCATTATAAGAAAGAAAACAGAACATTCTACTATTCTGATAAAACTTAATCTCAACAATAAAAGCTTGGTTTAATATAAGAAAGAATACAGAACACTATACTATTGAGATAAAACTTAATCTTAACAATAAAAGCTTGGGTAAGTATAAGAAACAAATCGGAACATTATACATTTGAGGTAAAACTTTTTCTAGCAACAAAAGCTTGGGTAAGTATAAGAAAGAAAACAGAACATTATACTATTGAGATAACACTTGATCTCAGTAATAAAAGCTTGGGTCAGTATAAGTAAGAAAACAGAACATTATACTATTGAGATAAAACTTATTCTAGCAACAAAAGCTTGGGTCAGTATAAGAAAGAAAACAGAACATTATACTATTGAGATAAAACTTGATCTCAGTAATAAAGGCTTGTGTCAGTAAAAGATAGATCTCAGAACATTATACTATTCTGATAAAACTTAATCTCAGCAATAAAAGCTTGGTTTAATATAAGAAAGATAACAGAACATAATACTATTCTGATAAAACTTAACCTCAACAATAAAAGCTTGGGTCAGTATAAGAAAGATAACAGAACATTATCCTATTCTGATAAAATTTTAATCTCAAAAATAAAAGCTTGGTTTTATATACGAAAGAAAATAGAACATTATACTATTTTGATGAAGCTTAATATCAGCAATAAAAGCTTGGTTTAATATAAGAAAGAAAACAGAACATTATACTATTGTAATAAAACTTAATCTCAGCAGTAAAAGTTTGGGTCAGTATAAGAAAGAAAACAGAAAATTATACTTTTCTGATAAAACTTAATCTCAGCAATAAAAGTTTGGGTCAGTATAAGAAAGAAAACAAAACATTATACTATTCTGATAAAACCTAATCTCAGCAATAAAAGCTTGGTTTAATAAAAGAAAGATAACAGAACATTATACTATTCTGATAAAACCTAATCTCAACAACAAAAGCTTGGGTCAGTATAAGAAAGAAAGCAGAACATTATTCTATTGAGATAAAACTTAATCTCAGCAATAAAAGCTTGGTTTAATAAAAGAAAGATAACAGAACATTATACTATTCTGATAAAACTTAATCTCAGCAATTAAAGCTTGGGTCAGTATAAGAAAGAAAACAGAATATTATACTATTGAGATAAAACTTAATCTCAGCAATAAAAGCTTGGGTCGGTATAAGAAAGAAAACAGAACATTATAGTATTGAGATAAAACTTAATCTCAGCAATAAAAGCTTGGGTCAGTATAAGAAAGATAACAGAACAATATAATATTCTGATAAAACTTAATCTCAGCAATAAAAGCTTGGGTCAATATAAGAAAGAAAACAGAAGATTATACTATTCTGATAAAACTTAATATCAGCAATAAGAGCTTGGATTAATAAAAGAAAGATAACAGTACATTATACTATTGAGATAAAACATAATCTCAGCAATAGAAGCTTGGGTTAGGATAAGATTGATAACAGAATATGATACTATTGAGAAAAAACTTAATCTTAACAATAAAAGCTTTGTTTAATATAAAAAGGAAAACAAAACATTATACCATTCTGATTAACCTTAATCTCAGCAGCAAAAGCTTGGGTCAGTATAAGAAAGAAAACAGAACATTATACTATTCTGATAAAACTTAATCTCAGCAATAAAAGTTTGGGTCAGTATAAGATAGAAAACAGAACATTATACTATTCTGATAAAAGTTAATCTCAGCAATAAAAGCTTGGTTTAATAAAAGAAAGATAACAGCACATTATGCTATTCTGATAAAACTTAATCTCAACAATAAAAGCTTGGGTCAGTATAAGAACGAAAGCAGAACATTATACTATTGAGATAAAACTTAATCCCAGCAATAAAAGCTTGGTTTAATAAAAGAAAGAAAACAAAATATTAACTATTCCAAAACAACTTAATCCTAGCAATAGAAACTTGGGTCAGTATAAGAAAGCTAACAGAACATTATACTATTCTGATAAAACTTAATCTCAACAATAAAAGCTTGTTTAATATAAGAAAGAAAACAGAATATTATACTATTGTAATAAAACTTAATCTCAGCAGTAAAAGTTTGGGTCAGTATAAGAAAGAAAACAGAACATTATACTATTCTGATAAAACTTAATCTCAGCAATAAAAGTTTGGGTCAGTATAAGAAAGAAAACAAAACATTATAATATTGTGACAAAACTTAATCTCAGCAATAAAAGCTTGGATTAATAAAAGAAAGATAACAGAACACTATACTATTCTGATAAAACTTAATCTCAACAATAAAAGCTTGGGTCAGTATAAAAAAGAAATCTGAACAGTATACTATTGAATAAAACTTAATCTCAGCAATAAAAGCTTGCTTTAATAAAAGAAAGATAACAGAACATTATACTATTCTGATAAAACTTAATCTCAGCAATAAAAGCTTGGGTCAGTATAAGAAAGCTAACATAACATTATACTATTGAGATAAAACTTAATCTCAGATATAGAAGCTTGGGTAAGTATAAGAAAGAAAACAGAACATTATACTATTGAGATAACAATTGATCTCAGTAATAAAAGTTTGGGTCAGTATAAGAAAGAATACAGAACATTATACTATTCTGATAAAACTTAATCTCAGCAATAAAAGCTTGGTTTAATAAAAGAAAGATAACAGAAGACTATACTATTCTGATAAAACTTAATCTCAACAATGAAAGCTTGGGTCAGTATAAGAAAGAAAGCAGAACATTATACTATTGAGATAAAACTTAATCTCAGCAATAAAAGCTTGCTTTAATAAAAGAAAAATAACAGAACATTATACTATTCTAATAAAACTTAATCTCAGCAATAAAAGCCTGGGTCAGAATAAGAAAGAAAACAGAATATTATACTATTGAGATAAAACTTAATCTCAGCAATAAAAGCTTGGGTCAGTATAAGAAAGATAACAGAACATTATACTATTGAGATAAAACTTAATCTCAACAATAAAACCTTTGTTTAATATAAGAAGGAAAACAGATTATTATACCATTCTGATTAAACTTAATCTCAGCAGTAAAAGCTTGGGTCAGTATAAGAAAGAAAACAGAACATTATACTATTTAGATAAAACCTAATCCCAGCAATAAAAGCTTGGTTTAATATAAGAAAGTTAACAGAACCTTATACTATTGAGATAAAACTTAATCTCACAAATAAAACTTGGGTCAGTATAAGAAAGATAACAGAACAATATAGTATTCTGATAAAACTTAATCTCAGCAATAAAAGCTTGGGTCAATATAAGAAAGAAAACAGAAGATTATACTATTCTGCTAAAACTTAATCTCAACAATAAAAGCTTGGTTTAATAAAAGAAAGATAACAGTGCATTATACTATTGAGATATAACATAATCTCAGTAATAAAAGCTTGGGTTAGGATAAGATTGATAACAGAATATGATACTATTGAGCTAAAACTTAATCTCAACAATAAAACCTTTGTTTAATATAAGAAGGAAAACAGAACATTATACCATTCTGATTAAACTTAATCTCAGCAGCAAAAGCTTGGGTCAGTATAAGAAAGCTAACAGAACATTATACTATTCTGATAAAACTTAATCTCAACAATAAAAGCTTGGTTTAATATAAGAAAGAATACAGAACATTATAATATTCTGATAAAACTTAATCTCAGCAATAAAAGCTTGGTTTAATATAAGAAAGATAACAGAACACTATACTATCCTGATAAAACTTAATCTCAAAAATAAAAGCTTGGGTCAGTATAAAAAACAAAGCAGAACATTACACTATTGAGATAAAACTGAATCACAACAATAAAAGCTTGGTTTAATAAAAGAAAGATAACAGAACATTATACTATTCTGATAAAACTTAATCTCAGCAATAAAAGCTTGGGTCAGTATAAGAGAGAAAACAGAATATTATACTATTGAGATAAAACTTAATCTCAGCAATAAAAGCTTGGGTCAGTATAAGAAAGATAACAGAACAATATAATATTCTGATAAAACTTAATCTCAGCAATAAAAGCTTCGGTCAATATAAGAAAGAAAACTGAAGATTATACTATTCTGATAAAACTTAATCTCAGCAATAAAAGCTTGGTTTAATAAAAGAAACATAACAGTACATTATAGTATTGAGATAAATCATAATCTCAACAATAGAAGCTTGGTTTAATATAAGAAAAAAAAGAACATTATACTATTGAGATAAAACTTAATGTCAACAGTAAAGGCTTTGTTCAGTATAAGAAAGATGACAGAATATTATACTATTCTGATAAAACTTAATCTCAGCTATAAAAGCTTGGTTTAATAAAAGAAAGATAAGAGAACATTATACTATTGAAATAAAACTTAATCTCAGCAATAAAAGCTTGGGTCAGTATAAGAAAGAAAACAGAACATTATACTATTCTGATAAAAAACTTAATCTCAACAATAAAAGCTTGGTTTAATAAAAGAAAGATAACAGAACATTATACTATTGAGATAAAACTTAATCTCAGCAATAAAAGCTTGGGTCAGTATAAGAAAGATAACAGAACAATATAATATTCTGATAAAACCTAATCTCAGCAATAAGAGCTTGGGTCATTATTAGAATAGAAAACATAACATTATACTATTGAGATAAAACTTAATCTCAGCAATAAAACCTTGGTTTAATATAAGAAAAAAAAAGAACATTATCCTATTGAGATAAAACTTAATGTCAACAATAAAGGCTTGGGTCAGTATAAGAAAGATGACAGAGTATTATACCATTCTGATAAAACTTAATCTCAGCTATAAAAGCTTGGTTTAATAAAAGAAAGATAACAGAACATTATACTATTGAGATAATACCTAATCTAAGCAATAAAAGCTTGGGTCAGTATAAGAAACAAAATAGAACATTATACTATTCTGATAAAACTTAATCTCAGCAATATAAGCTTGGTTTGATAAAACAAAGATAACAGAACATTATACTATTCTGATAAAACTTAGTTTCAACAACAAAAGCTTGGTTAAATAAAAGAAATATAACAGAACATTATACTATTCTGATAAAACTTAATTTCAACAATAAAAGCTTGGTTTAATAAAAGATAGATAACAGAACATTATACTATTCTAATAAAACTTAATCTCAACAATAAACGCTTGGGTCAGTATAAAAAAGAAAACAGAACATTATACTATTCTGATAAAACTTAATCTCAGCAATAAAAGCTTGGGTCAGTATAAGAGAGATAACAGAATATTATACTATTGAGATAAAACTTAATCTCAAGAATAATAGCTTGGGTCAGTATAAGAGAGATAACAGAATATTATACTATTGAGATAAAACTTAATCTCAACAATAATAGCTTGGGTCAGTATAAGAGAGATAACAGAATATTATACTATTGAGATAAAACTTAATCTCAACAATAATAGCTTGGGTCAGTATAAGAGAGATAACAGAATATTATACTATTGAGATAAAACTTAATCTCAGCAATAATAGCTTGGGTCAGTATAAGAGAGATAACAGAACATTATACTATTGAGATAAAACTTAATCTGAACAATAAAACCTTTGTTTAATATAAGAAGGAAAACAGAACATTATACTGTTCAGATAAACCTTAATCTCAACAATAAAACCTTGGTTTAATGAAAGAAATATAACAGAACATTATAGTATTCTGATAAAACTTAATCTCAGCAATAAAAGCTTGGGTAAGTATAAGAAAGAAAACAGAACATTATACTATTGAAATAAAACTTAATCTCAGCAATAAAAGCTTGGGTCAGTATAAGAATGATAACTGAACATTATACTATTGAGATAAAATTTAATCTCAGCAATAAAAGCTTGGGTCAGTATAAGAAAGGTAACAGAACATTATAATATTCTGATAAAACATAATCTCAGCAATAAACGTTTGGTTTAGTAAAAGAAATATAAAAGAACATTATACTATTGAGAAAAAACATAATCTCAGCAATAAAAGCTTGGGTCAGTATAAAAAAAATACCACAACATTATACTATTGAGATAAAACTTAATTTCAAAAATAAAAGCTTTGTTTAATATAAGAAAGAAAACAGAACACTATACTATTCTGATAAAACTTAATCTCAGCAATAAAAGCTTGGTTTAATATAAGAAAGAAAACAGAACACTATACTATTCTGATAAAACTTAATCTCAACAATAAAAGCTTGGTTTAATATAAGAAAGAAAACAGAACATTATACTATTCTGATAAAACTTAATAACAGCAATAAAAACTTGCTTTAATATAAGAAAGAAAACAGAACACTATACTATTCTGATAAAACTTAATCTCAGCAATAAAAACTTGGTTTAATATAAGAAAGAAAACAGAACATTATACTATTCTGATAAAACTTAATAACACCAATAAAAACTTGCTTTAATATAAGAAAGAAAACAGAACACTATACTATTCTGATAAAACTTAATCTCAGCAATAAAAACTTGGTTTAATATAAGAAAGAAAACAGAACATTATACTATTCTGATAAAACATAATCTCAACAATAAAAACTTGGTTTAATATAAGAAAGAAAACAGAACATTATACTATTCTGATAAAACTTAATCTCAGCAATAAAAACTTGGTTTAATATAAGAAAGAAAACAGAACATTATACTATTCTGATAAAACTTAATCTCAGCAATAAAAACTTGCTTTAATATAAGAAAGAAAACAGAACACTATACTATTCTGATAAAACTTAATCTCAGCAATAAAAACTTGGTTTAATATAAGAAAGATAACAGAACATTATACTATTCTAATAAAACTTAATAACAGCAATAAAAACTTGGTTTAATATAAGAAAGATAACAGAACATTATACTATTCTGATAAAACTTAATAACAGCAATAAAAACTTGGTTTAATATAAGAAAGATAACAGAACATTATACTATTCTGATAAAACTTAATAACAGCAATAAAAACTTGGTTTAATATAAGAAAGATAACAGAACATTATACTATTCTGATAAAACTTAATAACAGCAATAAAAACTTGGTTTAATATAAGAAAGATAACAGAACATTATACTATTCTGATAAAACTTAATAACAGCAATAAAAACTTGGTTTAATATAAGAAAGATAACAGAACATTATACTATTCTGATAAAACTTAATCTCAGCAATAAAAAGTTGGTTTAATATAAGAAAGATAACAGAACATTATACTATTCTGATAAAACTTAATAACAGCAATAAAAACTTGGTTTAATATAAGAAAGATAACAGAACATTATACTATTCTAATAAAACTTAATCTCAACAATAAAAACTTGCTTTAATATAAGAAAGAAAACAGAACACTATACTATTCTGATAAAACTTAATCTCAGCAATAAAAACTTGGTTTAATATAAGAAAGAAAACAGAACATTATACTATTCTTATAAAACTTAATCTCAGCAATAAAAACTTGGTATAATATAAGAAAGAAAACAGAACATTATACTATTCTTATAAAACATAATCTCAGCAATAAAAACTTGGTTTAATATAAGAAAGAAAACAGAACATTATACTATTCTGATAAAACTTAATCTCAGCAATAAAAACTTGCTTTAATATAAGAAAGAAAACAGAACACTATACTATTCTGATAAAACTCAATCTCAACAATAAAAACTTGCTTTAATATAAGAAAGAAAACAGAACATTATACTATTCTGATAAAACTTAAACTCAGCAATAAAAACTTGCTTTAATATAAGAAAGAAAACAGAACACTATACTATTCTGATAAAACTCAATCTCAACAATAGAAACTTGCTTTAATATAAGAAAGATAACAGAACACTATACTATTCTGATAAAACTCAATCTCAGCAATAAAAGTTTGGTTTAATAAAAGAAAGATAACAGAACATTATACTATTCTGATAAAACTTAATCTCAGCAATAAAAGTTTGGTTTAATAAAAGAAAGATAACAGAACATTATACTATTCTGATAAAACTCAATCTCAGCAATAAAAGTTTGGTTTAATATAAGAAAGATAACAGAACATTATACTATTCTGATAAAACTTAATCTCAGCAATAAAAGTTTGGTTTAATAAAAGAAAGATAACAGAACATTATACTATTCTGATAAAACTCAATCTCAGCAATAAAAGTTTGGTTTAATAAAAGAAAGATAACAGAACATTATACTATTCTGATAAAACTCAATCTCAGCAATAAAAGTTTGGTTTAATATAAGAAAGATAACAGAACATTATACTATTCTGATAAAACTTAATCTCAGCAATAAAAGTTTGGTTTAATAAAAGAAAGATAACAGAACATTATACTATTCTGATAAAACTTAATCTCAGCAATAAAAGTTTGGTTTAATATAAGAAAGATAACAGAACATTATACTATTCTGATAAAACTCAATCTCAGCAATAAAAGTTTGGTTTAATATAAGAAAGATAACAGAACATTATACTATTCTGATAAAACTTAATCTCAGCAATAAAAGTTTGGTTTAATATAAGAAAGATAACAGAACATTATACTATTCTGATAAAACTTAATCTCAGCAATAAAAGTTTGGTTTAATATAAGAAAGATAACAGAACATTATACTATTCTGATAAAACTCAATCTCAGCAATAAAAGTTTGGTTTAATAAAAGAAAGATAACAGAACATTATACTATTCTGATAAAACTCAATCTCAGCAATAAAAGTTTGGTTTAATATAAGAAAGATAACAGAACATTATACTATTCTGATAAAACTTAATCTCAGCAATAAAAGTTTGGTTTAATATAAGAAAGATAACAGAACACTATACTATTCTGATAAAACTTAATCTCAGCAATAAAAGTTTGGTTTAATAAAAGAAAGATAACAGAACATTATACTATTCTGATAAAACTTAATCTCAGCAATAAAAGTTTGGTTTAATAAAAGAAAGATAACACAACATTATACTATTCTGATAAAACTTAATCTCAGCAATAAAAGTTTGGTTTAATATAAGAAAGATAACAGAACATTATACTATTCTGATAAAACTCAATCTCAGCAATAAAAGTTTGGTTTAATAAAAGAAAGATAACAGAACATTATACTATTGAGATAAAACTTAATGTCAACAGTAAAGGCTTTGTTCAGTATAAGAAAGATGACAGAATATTATACTATTCTGATAAAACTTAATCTCAGCTATAAAAGCTTGGTTTAATAAAAGAAAGATAAGAGAACATTATACTATTGAAATAAAACTTAATCTCAGCAATAAAAGCTTGGGTCAGTATAAGAAAGAAAACAGAACATTATACTATTCTGATAAAAAACTTAATCTCAACAATAAAAGCTTGGTTTAATAAAAGAAAGATAACAGAACATTATACTATTGAGATAAAACTTAATCTCAGCAATAAAAGCTTGGGTCAGTATAAGAAAGATAACAGAACAATATAATATTCTGATAAAACCTAATCTCAGCAATAAGAGCTTGGGTCATTATTAGAATAGAAAACATAACATTATACTATTGAGATAAAACTTAATCTCAGCAATAAAACCTTGGTTTAATATAAGAAAAAAAAAGAACATTATCCTATTGAGATAAAACTTAATGTCAACAATAAAGGCTTGGGTCAGTATAAGAAAGATGACAGAGTATTATACCATTCTGATAAAACTTAATCTCAGCTATAAAAGCTTGGTTTAATAAAAGAAAGATAACATAACATTATACTATTGAGATAATACCTAATCTAAGCAATAAAAGCTTGGGTCAGTATAAGAAACAAAATAGAACATTATACTATTCTGATAAAACTTAATCTCAGCAATATAAGCTTGGTTTGATAAAACAAAGATAACAGAACATTATACTATTCTGATAAAACTTAGTTTCAACAACAAAAGCTTGGTTAAATAAAAGAAATATAACAGAACATTATACTATTCTGATAAAACTTAATTTCAACAATAAAAGCTTGGTTTAATAAAAGATAGATAACAGAACATTATACTATTCTAATAAAACTTAATCTCAACAATAAACGCTTGGGTCAGTATAAAAAAGAAAACAGAACATTATACTATTCTGATAAAACTTAATCTCAGCAATAAAAGCTTGGGTCAGTATAAGAGAGATAACAGAATATTATACTATTGAGATAAAACTTAATCTCAAGAATAATAGCTTGGGTCAGTATAAGAGAGATAACAGAATATTATACTATTGAGATAAAACTTAATCTCAACAATAATAGCTTGGGTCAGTATAAGAGAGATAACAGAATATTATACTATTGAGATAAAACTTAATCTCAACAATAATAGCTTGGGTCAGTATAAGAGAGATAACAGAATATTATACTATTGAGATAAAACTTAATCTCAGCAATAATAGCTTGGGTCAGTATAAGAGAGATAACAGAACATTATACTATTGAGATAAAACTTAATCTCAGCAATAAAAACTTGGTTTAATATAAGAAAGAAAACAGAACATTATACTATTCTGATAAAACTTAATAACACCAATAAAAACTTGCTTTAATATAAGAAAGAAAACAGAACACTATACTATTCTGATAAAACTTAATCTCAGCAATAAAAACTTGGTTTAATATAAGAAAGAAAACAGAACATTATACTATTCTGATAAAACATAATCTCAACAATAAAAACTTGGTTTAATATAAGAAAGAAAACAGAACATTATACTATTCTGATAAAACTTAATCTCAGCAATAAAAACTTGGTTTAATATAAGAAAGAAAACAGAACATTATACTATTCTGATAAAACTTAATCTCAGCAATAAAAACTTGCTTTAATATAAGAAAGAAAACAGAACACTATACTATTCTGATAAAACTTAATCTCAGCAATAAAAACTTGGTTTAATATAAGAAAGATAACAGAACATTATACTATTCTAATAAAACTTAATAACAGCAATAAAAACTTGGTTTATTATAAGAAAGATAACAGAACATTATACTATTCTGATAAAACTTAATAACAGCAATAAAAACTTGGTTTAATATAAGAAAGATAACAGAACATTATACTATTCTGATAAAACTTAATAACAGCAATAAAAACTTGGTTTAATATAAGAAAGATAACAGAACATTATACTATTCTGATAAAACTTAATAACAGCAATAAAAACTTGGTTTAATATAAGAAAGATAACAGAACATTATACTATTCTGATAAAACTTAATAACAGCAATAAAAACTTGGTTTAATATAAGAAAGATAACAGAACATTATACTATTCTGATAAAACTTAATCTCAGCAATAAAAAGTTGGTTTAATATAAGAAAGATAACAGAACATTATACTATTCTGATAAAACTTAATAACAGCAATAAAAACTTGGTTTAATATAAGAAAGATAACAGAACATTATACTATTCTAATAAAACTTAATCTCAACAATAAAAACTTGCTTTAATATAAGAAAGAAAACAGAACACTATACTATTCTGATAAAACTTAATCTCAGCAATAAAAACTTGGTTTAATATAAGAAAGAAAACAGAACATTATACTATTCTTATAAAACTTAATCTCAGCAATAAAAACTTGGTTTAATATAAGAAAGAAAACAGAACATTATACTATTCTTATAAAACTTAATCTCAGCAATAAAAACTTGGTTTAATATAAGAAAGAAAACAGAACATTATACTATTCTTATAAAACTTAATCTCAGCAATAAAAACTTGGTTTAATATAAGAAAGAAAACAGAACATTATACTATTCTTATAAAACTTAATCTCAGCAATAAAAACTTGGTTTAATATAAGAAAGAAAACAGAACATTATACTATTCTTATAAAACTTAATCTCAGCAATAAAAACTTGGTTTAATATAAGAAAGAAAACAGAACATTATACTATTCTGATAAAACTTAATCTCAGCAATAAAAACTTGCTTTAATATAAGAAAGAAAACAGAACACTATACTATTCTGATAAAACTCAATCTCAACAATAAAAACTTGCTTTAATATAAGAAAGAAAACAGAACATTATACTATTCTGATAAAACTTAATCTCAGCAATAAAAACTTGCTTTAATATAAGAAAGAAAACAGAACACTATACTATTCTGATAAAACTCAATCTCAACAATAGAAACTTGCTTTAATATAAGAAAGATAACAGAACACTATACTATTCTGATAAAACTCAATCTCAGCAATAAAAGTTTGGTTTAATAAAAGAAAGATAACAGAACATTATACTATTCTGATAAAACTTAATCTCAGCAATAAAAGTTTGGTTTAATAAAAGAAAGATAACAGAACATTATACTATTCTGATAAAACTCAATCTCAGCAATAAAAGTTTGGTTTAATATAAGAAAGATAACAGAACATTATACTATTCTGATAAAACTTAATCTCAGCAATAAAAGTTTGGTTTAATAAAAGAAAGATAACAGAACATTATACTATTCTGATAAAACTCAATCTCACCAATAAAAGTTTGGTTTAATAAAAGAAAGATAACAGAACATTATACTATTCTGATAAAACTCAATCTCAGCAATAAAAGTTTGGTTTAATATAAGAAAGATAACAGAACATTATACTATTCTGATAAAACTTAATCTCAGCAATAAAAGTTTGGTTTAATAAAAGAAAGATAACAGAACATTATACTATTCTGATAAAACTTAATCTCAGCAATAAAAGCTTGGTTTAATAAAAGAAAGATAACAGAACATTATACTATTCTGATAAAACTCAATCTCAGCAATAAAAGTTTGGTTTAATATAAGAAAGATAACAGAACATTATACTATTCTGATAAAACTCAATCTCAGCAATAAAAGTTTGGTTTAATATAAGAAAGATAACAGAACATTATACTATTCTGATAAAACTTAATCTCAGCAATAAAAGTTTGGTTTAATATAAGAAAGATAACAGAACATTATACTATTCTGATAAAACTTAATCTCAGCAATAAAAGTTTGGTTTAATATAAGAAAGATAACAGAACATTATACTATTCTGATAAAACTCAATCTCAGCAATAAAAGTTTGGTTTAATAAAAGAAAGATAACAGAACATTATACTATTCTGATAAAACTCAATCTCAGCAATAAAAGTTTGGTTTAATAAAAGAAAGATAACAGAACATTATACTATTGAGATAAAACTTAATGTCAACAGTAAAGGCTTTGTTCAGTATAAGAAAGATGACAGAATATTATACTATTCTGATAAAACTTAATCTCAGCTATAAAAGCTTGGTTTAATAAAAGAAAGATAAGAGAACATTATACTATTGAAATAAAACTTAATCTCAGCAATAAAAGCTTGGGTCAGTATAAGAAAGAAAACAGAACATTATACTATTCTGATAAAAAACTTAATCTCAACAATAAAAGCTTGGTTTAATAAAAGAAAGATAACAGAACATTATACTATTGAGATAAAACTTAATCTCAGCAATAAAAGCTTGGGTCAGTATAAGAAAGATAACAGAACAATATAATATTCTGATAAAACCTAATCTCAGCAATAAGAGCTTGGGTCATTATTAGAATAGAAAACATAACATTATACTATTGAGATAAAACTTAATCTCAGCAATAAAACCTTGGTTTAATATAAGAAAAAAAAAGAACATTATCCTATTGAGATAAAACTTAATGTCAACAATAAAGGCTTGGGTCAGTATAAGAAAGATGACAGAGTATTATACCATTCTGATAAAACTTAATCTCAGCTATAAAAGCTTGGTTTAATAAAAGAAAGATAACAGAACATTATACTACTGAGATAATACCTAATCTAAGCAATAAAAGCTTGGGTCAGTATAAGAAACAAAATAGAACATTATACTATTCTGATAAAACTTAATCTCAGCAATATAAGCTTGGTTTGATAAAACAAAGATAACAGAACATTATACTATTCTGATAAAACTTAGTTTCAACAACAAAAGCTTGGTTAAATAAAAGAAATATAACAGAACATTATACTATTCTGATAAAACTTAATTTCAACAATAAAAGCTTGGTTTAATAAAAGATAGATAACAGAACATTATACTATTCTAATAAAACTTAATCTCAACAATAAACGCTTGGGTCAGTATAAAAAAGAAAACAGAACATTATACTATTCTGATAAAACTTAATCTCAGCAATAAAAGCTTGGGTCAGTATAAGAGAGATAACAGAATATTATACTATTGAGATAAAACTTAATCTCAAGAATAATAGCTTGGGTCAGTATAAGAGAGATAACAGAATATTATACTATTGAGATAAAACTTAATCTCAACAATAATAGCTTGGGTCAGTATAAGAGAGATAACAGAATATTATACTATTGAGATAAAACTTAATCTCAACAATAATAGCTTGGGTCAGTATAAGAGAGATAACAGAATATTATACTATTGAGATAAAACTTAATCTCAGCAATAATAGCTTGGGTCAGTATAAGAGAGATAACAGAACATTATACTATTGAGATAAAACTTAATCTGAACAATAAAACCTTTGTTTAATATAAGAAGGAAAACAGAACATTATACTGTTCAGATAAACCTTAATCTCAACAATAAAACCTTGGTTTAATGAAAGAAATATAACAGAACATTATAGTATTCTGATAAAACTTAATCTCAGCAATAAAAGCTTGGGTAAGTATAAGAAAGAAAACAGAACATTATACTATTGAAATAAAACTTAATCTCAGCAATAAAAGCTTGGGTCAGTATAAGAATGATAACTGAACATTATACTATTGAGATAAAATTTAATCTCAGCAATAAAAGCTTCGGTCAGTATAAGAAAGGTAACAGAACATTATAATATTCTGATAAAACATAATCTCAGCAATAAACGTTTGGTTTAGTAAAAGAAATATAAAAGAACATTATACTATTGAGAAAAAACATAATCTCAGCAATAAAAGCTTGGGTCAGTATAAAAAAAATACCACAACATTATACTATTGAGATAAAACTTAATTTCAAAAATAAAAGCTTTGTTTAATATAAGAAAGAAAACAGAACACTATACTATTCTGATAAAACTTAATCTCAGCAATAAAAGCTTGGTTTAATATAAGAAAGAAAACAGAACACTATACTATTCTGATAAAACTTAATCTCAACAATAAAAGCTTGGTTTAATATAAGAAAGAAAACAGAACATTATACTATTCTGATAAAACTTAATAACAGCAATAAAAACTTGCTTTAATATAAGAAAGAAAACAGAACACTATACTATTCTGATAAAACTTAATCTCAGCAATAAAAACTTGGTTTAATATAAGAAAGAAAACAGAACATTATACTATTCTGATAAAACTTAATAACACCAATAAAAACTTGCTTTAATATAAGAAAGAAAACAGAACACTATACTATTCTGATAAAACTTAATCTCAGCAATAAAAACTTGGTTTAATATAAGAAAGAAAACAGAACATTATACTATTCTGATAAAACATAATCTCAACAATAAAAACTTGGTTTAATATAAGAAAGAAAACAGAACATTATACTATTCTGATAAAACTTAATCTCAGCAATAAAAACTTGGTTTAATATAAGAAAGAAAACAGAACATTATACTATTCTGATAAAACTTAATCTCAGCAATAAAAACTTGCTTTAATATAAGAAAGAAAACAGAACACTATACTATTCTGATAAAACTTAATCTCAGCAATAAAAACTTGGTTTAATATAAGAAAGATAACAGAACATTATACTATTCTAATAAAACTTAATAACAGCAATAAAAACTTGGTTTAATATAAGAAAGATAACAGAACATTATACTATTCTGATAAAACTTAATAACAGCAATAAAAACTTGGTTTAATATAAGAAAGATAACAGAACATTATACTATTCTGATAAAACTTAATAACAGCAATAAAAACTTGGTTTAATATAAGAAAGATAACAGAACATTATACTATTCTGATAAAACTTAATAACAGCAATAAAAACTTGGTTTAATATAAGAAAGATAACAGAACATTATACTATTCTGATAAAACTTAATAACAGCAATAAAAACTTGGTTTAATATAAGAAAGATAACAGAACATTATACTATTCTGATAAAACTTAATCTCAGCAATAAAAAGTTGGTTTAATATAAGAAAGATAACAGAACATTATACTATTCTGATAAAACTTAATAAAAGCAATAAAAACTTGGTTTAATATAAGAAAGATAACAGAACATTATACTATTCTAATAAAACTTAATCTCAACAATAAAAACTTGCTTTAATATAAGAAAGAAAACAGAACACTATACTATTCTGATAAAACTTAATCTCAGCAATAAAAACTTGGTTTAATATAAGAAAGAAAACAGAACATTATACTATTCTTATAAAACTTAATCTCAGCAATAAAAACTTGGTTTAATATAAGAAAGAAAACAGAACATTATACTATTCTTATAAAACTTAATCTCAGCAATAAAAACTTGGTTTAATATAAGAAAGAAAACAGAACATTATACTATTCTTATAAAACTTAATCTCAGCAATAAAAACTTGGTTTAATATAAGAAAGAAAACAGAACATTATACTATTCTTATAAAACTTAATCTCAGCAATAAAAACTTGGTTTAATATAAGAAAGAAAACAGAACATTATACTATTCTTATAAAACTTAATCTCAGCAATAAAAACTTGGTTTAATATAAGAAAGAAAACAGAACATTATACTATTCTGATAAAACTTAATCTCAGCAATAAAAACTTGCTTTAATATAAGAAAGAAAACAGAACACTATACTATTCTGATAAAACTCAATCTCAACAATAAAAACTTGCTTTAATATAAGAAAGAAAACAGAACATTATACTATTCTGATAAAACTTAATCTCAGCAATAAAAACTTGCTTTAATATAAGAAAGAAAACAGAACACTATACTATTCTGATAAAACTCAATCTCAACAATAGAAACTTGCTTTAATATAAGAAAGATAACAGAACACTATACTATTCTGATAAAACTCAATCTCAGCAATAAAAGTTTGGTTTAATAAAAGAAAGATAACAGAACATTATACTATTCTGATAAAACTTAATCTCAGCAATAAAAGTTTGGTTTAATAAAAGAAAGATAACAGAACATTATACTATTCTGATAAAACTCAATCTCAGCAATAAAAGTTTGGTTTAATATAAGAAAGATAACAGAACATTATACTATTCTGATAAAACTTAATCTCAGCAATAAAAGTTTGGTTTAATAAAAGAAAGATAACAGAACATTATACTATTCTGATAAAACTCAATCTCAGCAATAAAAGTTTGGTTTAATAAAAGAAAGATAACAGAACATTATACTATTCTGATAAAACTCAATCTCAGCAATAAAAGTTTGGTTTAATATAAGAAAGATAACAGAACATTATACTATTCTGATAAAACTTAATCTCAGCAATAAAAGTTTGGTTTAATAAAAGAAAGATAACAGAACATTATACTATTCTGATAAAACTTAATCTCAGCAATAAAAGTTTGGTTTAATATAAGAAAGATAACAGAACATTATACTATTCTGATAAAACTCAATCTCAGCAATAAAAGTTTGGTTTAATATAAGAAAGAAAACAGAACATTATACTATTCTGATAAAACATAATCTCAACAATAAAAACTTGGTTTAATATAAGAAAGAAAACAGAACATTATACTATTCTGATAAAACTTAATCTCAGCAATAAAAACTTGGTTTAATATAAGAAAGAAAACAGAACATTATACTATTCTGATAAAACTTAATCTCAGCAATAAAAACTTGCTTTAATATAAGAAAGAAAACAGAACACTATACTATTCTGATAAAACTTAATCTCAGCAATAAAAACTTGGTTTAATATAAGAAAGATAACAGAACATTATACTATTCTAATAAAACTTAATAACAGCAATAAAAACTTGGTTTAATATAAGAAAGATAACAGAACATTATACTATTCTGATAAAACTTAATAACAGCAATAAAAACTTGGTTTAATATAAGAAAGATAACAGAACATTATACTATTCTGATAAAACTTAATAACAGCAATAAAAACTTGGTTTAATATAAGAAAGATAACAGAACATTATACTATTCTGATAAAACTTAATAACAGCAATAAAAACTTGGTTTAATATAAGAAAGATAACAGAACATTATACTATTCTGATAAAACTTAATAACAGCAATAAAAACTTGGTTTAATATAAGAAAGATAACAGAACATTATACTATTCTGATAAAACTTAATCTCAGCAATAAAAAGTTGGTTTAATATAAGAAAGATAACAGAACATTATACTATTCTGATAAAACTTAATAACAGCAATAAAAACTTGGTTTAATATAAGAAAGATAACAGAACATTATACTATTCTAATAAAACTTAATCTCAACAATAAAAACTTGCTTTAATATAAGAAAGAAAACAGAACACTATACTATTCTGATAAAACTTAATCTCAGCAATAAAAACTTGGTTTAATATAAGAAAGAAAACAGAACATTATACTATTCTTATAAAACTTAATCTCAGCAATAAAAACTTGGTTTAATATAAGAAAGAAAACAAAACATTATACTATTCTTATAAAACTTAATCTCAGCAATAAAAACTTGGTTTAATATAAGAAAGAAAACAGAACATTATACTATTCTTATAAAACTTAATCTCAGCAATAAAAACTTGGTTTAATATAAGAAAGAAAACAGAACATTATACTATTCTTATAAAACTTAATCTCAGCAATAAAAACTTGGTTTAATATAAGAAAGAAAACAGAACATTATACTATTCTTATAAAACTTAATCTCAGCAATAAAAACTTGGTTTAATATAAGAAAGAAAACAGAACATTATACTATTCTGATAAAACTTAATCTCAGCAATAAAAACTTGCTTTAATATAAGAAAGAAAACAGAACACTATACTATTCTGATAAAACTCAATCTCAACAATAAAAACTTGCTTTAATATAAGAAAGAAAACAGAACATTATACTATTCTGATAAAACTTAATCTCAGCAATAAAAACTTGCTTTAATATAAGAAAGAAAACAGAACACTATACTATTCTGATAAAACTCAATCTCAACAATAGAAACTTGCTTTAATATAAGAAAGATAACAGAACACTATACTATTCTGATAAAACTCAATCTCAGCAATAAAAGTTTGGTTTAATAAAAGAAAGATAACAGAACATTATACTATTCTGATAAAACTTAATCTCAGCAATAAAAGTTTGGTTTAATAAAAGAAAGATAACAGAACATTATACTATTCTGATAAAACTCAATCTCAGCAATAAAAGTTTGGTTTAATATAAGAAAGATAACAGAACATTATACTATTCTGATAAAACTTAATCTCAGCAATAAAAGTTTGGTTTAATAAAAGAAAGATAACAGAACATTATACTATTCTGATAAAACTCAATCTCAGCAATAAAAGTTTGGTTTAATAAAAGAAAGATAACAGAACATTATACTATTCTGATAAAACTCAATCTCAGCAATAAAAGTTTGGTTTAATATAAGAAAGATAACAGAACATTATACTATTCTGATAAAACTTAATCTCAGCAATAAAAGTTTGGTTTAATAAAAGAAAGATAACAGAACATTATACTATTCTGATAAAACTTAATCTCAGCAATAAAAGTTTGGTTTAATATAAGAAAGATAACAGAACATTATACTATTCTGATAAAACTCAATCTCAGCAATAAAAGTTTGGTTTAATATAAGAAAGATAACAGAACATTATACTATTCTGATAAAACTTAATCTCAGCAATAAAAGTTTGGTTTAATATAAGAAAGATAACAGAACATTATACTATTCTGATAAAACTTAATCTCAGCAATAAAAGTTTGGTTTAATATAAGAAAGATAACAGAACATTATACTATTCTGATAAAACTCAATCTCAGCAATAAAAGTTTGGTTTAATAAAAGAAAGATAACAGAACATTATACTATTCTGATAAAACTTAATCTCAGCAATAAAAGTTTGGTTTAATATAAGAAAGATAACAGAACATTATACTATTCTGATAAAACTTAATCTCAGCAATAAAAGTTTGGTTTAATATAAGAAAGATAACAGAACACTATACTATTCTGATAAAACTTAATCTCAGCAATAAAAGTTTGGTTTAATAAAAGAAAGATAACAGAACATTATACTATTCTGATAAAACTTAATCTCAGCAATAAAAACTTGGTTTAATATAAGAAAGATAACACAACATTATACTATTCTGATAAAACTTAATCTCAGCAATAAAAGTTTGGTTTAATAAAAGAAAGATAACAGAACATTATACTATTCTGATAAAACTTAATCTCAGCAATAAAAGCTTGGTTTAATAAAAGAAAGATAACAGAACATTATACTATTGAGATAAAACTTAATCTCAGCAATAAAAGCTTGGGTCAGTATAAGAAAGATAACAGAACATTATACTATTCTGATAAAACTTAATCTCAGCAATAAAAACTTGGTTTAATATAAGAAAGAAAACAGAACATTATACGATTCTGATAAAACTTAATCTCAGCAATAAAAGCTTGGGTCAATATAAGAAAGATAACAGAACATTATACTATTCTGATAAAACTTAATAACAGCAATAAAAACTTGGTTTAATATAAGAAAGAAAACAGAACATTATACTATTCTGATAAAACTTAATAACAGCAATAAAAACTTGGTTTAATATAAGAAAGAAAACAGAACATTATACTATTCTGATAAAACTTAATAACAGCAATAAAAGCTTGGTTTAATATAAGAAAGAAAACAGAACATTATACTATTCTGATAAAACTTAATAACAGCAATAAAAACTTGGTTTAATATAAGAAAGAAAACAGAACATTATACTATTCTGATAAAACTTAATAACAGCAATAAAAACTTGGTTTAATATAAGAAAGAAAACAGAACATTATACTATTCTGATAAAACTTAATAACAGCAATAAAAACTTGGTTTAATATAAGAAAGAAAACAGAACATTATACTATTCTGATAAAACTTAATAACAGCAATAAAAGCTTAGTTTAATATAAGAAAGAAAACAGAACATTATACTATTCTGATAAAACTTAATAACACCAATAAAAACTTGGTTTAATATAAGAAAGAAAACAGAACATTATACTATTCTGATAAAACTTAATCTCAGCAATAAAAGCTTGGTTTAATATAAGAAAGAAAACAGAACATTATACTATTCTGATAAAACTTAATAACACCAATAAAAACTTGGTTTAATATAAGAAAGAAAACAGAACATTATACTATTCTGATAAAACTTAATCTCAGCAATAAAAGCTTGGTTTAATATAAGAAAGAAAACAGAACATTATACTATTCTGATAAAACTTAATAACACCAATAAAAACTTGGTTTAATATAAGAAAGAAAACAGAACATTATACTATTCTGATAAAACTTAATAACAGCAATAAAAACTTGGTTTAATATAAGAAAGAAAACAGAACACTATACTATTCTGATAAAACTTAATCTCAACAATAAAAGTTTGGTTTAATATAAGAAAGAAAACAGAACACTATACTATTCTGATAAAACTTAATCTCAACAATAAAAACTTGGTTTAATATAAGAAAGAAAACAGAACATTATACTATTCTGATAAAACTTAATAACAGCAATAAAAGTTTGGTTTAATATAAGAAAGAAAACAGAACATTATACTATTCTGATAAAACTTAATCTCAGCAATAAAAGTTTGGTTTAATATAAGAAAGAAAACAGAACATTATACTATTCTGATAAAACTTAATCTCAGCAATAAAAGTTTGGTTTAATATAAGAAAGAAAACAGAACATTATACTATTCTGATAAAACTTAATCTCAACAATAAAAACTTGGTTTAATATAAGAAAGAAAACAGAACATTATACTATTCTGATAAAACTTAATAACACCAATAAAAACTTGGTTTAATATAAGAAAGAAAACAGAACATTATACTATTCTGATAAAACTTAATCTCAGCAATAAAAGCTTGGTTTAATATAAGAAAGAAAACAGAACATTATACTATTCTGATAAAACTTAATAACACCAATAAAAACTTGGTTTAATATAAGAAAGAAAACAGAACACTATACTATTCTGATAAAACTTAATCTCAACAATAAAAGTTTGGTTTAATATAAGAAAGAAAACAGAACACTATACTATTCTGATAAAACTTAATCTCAACAATAAAAACTTGGTTTAATATAAGAAAGAAAACAGAACATTATACTATTCTGATAAAACTTAATAACACCAATAAAAACTTGGTTTAATATAAGAAAGAAAACAGAACACTATACTATTCTGATAAAACTTAATCTCAACAATAAAAGTTTGGTTTAATATAAGAAAGAAAACAGAACACTATACTATTCTGATAAAACTTAATCTCAACAATAAAAACTTGGTTTAATATAAGAAAGAAAACAGAACATTATACTATTCTGATAAAACTTAATCTCAACAATAAAAACTTGGTTTAATATAAGAAAGAAAACAGAACATTATACTATTCTGATAAAACTTAATAACAGCAATAAAAACTTGGTTTAATATAAGAAAGAAAACAGAACACTATACTATTCTGATAAAACTTAATCTCAACAATAAAAACTTGGTTTAATATAAGAAAGAAAACAGAACACTATACTATTCTGATAAAACTTAATAACAGCAATAAAAACTTGGTTTAATATAAGAAAGAAAACAGAACACTATACTATTCTGATAAAACTTAATAACAGCAATAAAAACTTGGTTTAATATAAGAAAGAAAACAGAACACTATACTATTCTGATAAAACTTAATCTCAACAATAAAAACTTGGTTTAATATAAGAAAGAAAACAGAACACTATACTATTCTGATAAAACTTAATAACAGCAATAAAAACTTGGTTTAATATAAGAAAGAAAACAGAACACTATACTATTCTGATAAAACTTAATAACAGCAATAAAAACTTGGTTTAATATAAGAAAGAAAACAGAACATTATACTATTCTGATAAAACTTAATAACAGCAATAAAAACTTGGTTTAATATAAGAAAGAAAACAGAACACTATACTATTCTGATAAAACTTATTCTCAACAATAAAAACTTGGTTTAATATAAGAAAGAAAACAGAACACTATACTATTCTGATAAAACTTAATAACAGCAATAAAAACTTGGTTTAATATAAGAAAGAAAACAGAACACTATACTATTCTGATAAAACTTAATCTCAACAATAAAAACTTGGTTTAATATAAGAAAGAAAACAGAACACTATACTATTCTGATAAAACTTAATAACAGCAATAAAAGTTTGGTTTAATATAAGAAAGAAAACAGAACATTATACTATTCTGATAAAACTTAATCTCAGCAATAAAAACTTGGTTTAATATAAGAAAGAAAACAGAACACTATACTATTCTGATAAAACTTAATAACAGCAATAAAAGTTTGGTTTAATATAAGAAAGAAAACAGAACATTATACTATTCTGATAAAACTTAATCTCAGCAATAAAAACTTGGTTTAATAAAAGAAAGAAAACAGAACATTATACTATTCTGATAAAACTTAATAACAGCAATAAAAACTTGGTTTAATATAAGAAAGAAAACAGAACACTATACTATTCTGATAAAACTTAATCTCAACAATAAAAACTTGGTTTAATATAAGAAAGAAAACAGAACACTATACTATTCTGATAAAACTTAATCTCAGCAATAAAAACTTGGTTTAATATAAGAAAGAAAACAGAACATTATACTATTCTTATAAAACTTAATCTCAACAATAAAAACTTGGTTTAATATAAGAAAGATAACAGAACATTATACTATTCTGATAAAACTTAATAACAGCAATAAAAGTTTGGTTTAATATAAGAAAGAAAACAGAACATTATACTATTCTGATAAAACTTAATCTCAGCAATAAAAACTTGGTTTAATATAAGAAAGAAAACAGAACACTATACTATTCTGATAAAACTTAATAACAGCAATAAAAGTTTGGTTTAATATAAGAAAGAAAACAGAACATTATACTATTCTGATAAAACTTAATCTCAGCAATAAAAACTTGGTTTAATATAAGAAAGAAAACAGAACACTATACTATTCTGATAAAACTTAATAACAGCAATAAAAGTTTGGTTTAATATAAGAAAGAAAACAGAACATTATACTATTCTGATAAAACTTAATCTCAACAATAAAAACTTGGTTTAATATAAGAAAGAAAACAGAACACTATACTATTCTGATAAAACTTAATAACAGCAATAAAAACTTGGTTTAATATAAGAAAGAAAACAGAACACTATACTATTCTGATAAAACTTAATAACAGCAATAAAAACTTGGTTTAATATAAGAAAGAAAACAGAACACTATACTATTCTGATAAAACTTAATCTCAACAATAAAAACTTGGTTTAATATAAGAAAGAAAACAGAACACTATACTATTCTGATAAAACTTAATCTCAACAATAAAAACTTGGTTTAATATAAGAAAGAAAACAGAACACTATACTATTCTGATAAAACTTAATCTCAACAATAAAAGTTTGGTTTAATAAAAGAAAGATAACAGAAGACTATACTATTCTGATAAAACTTAATCTCAACAATAAAAGTTTGGTTTAATAAAAGAAAGATAACAGAAGACTATACTATTCTGATAAAACTTAATCTCAACAATAAAAGTTTGGTTTAATAAAAGAAAGATAACAGAAGACTATACTATTCTGATAAAACTTAATCTCAACAATGAAAGCTTGGGTCAGTATAAGAAAGAAAGCAGAACATTATACTATTGAGATAAAACTTAATCTCAGCAATAAAAGCTTGCTTTAATAAAAGAAAAATAACAGAACATTATACTATTCTAATAAAACTTAATCTCAGCAATAAAAGCCTGGGTCAGAATAAGAAAGAAAACAGAATATTATACTATTGAGATAAAACTTAATCTCAACAATAAAACCTTTGTTTAATATAAGAAGGAAAACAGATTATTATACCATTCTGATTAAACTTAATCTCAGCAGTAAAAGCTTGGGTCAGTATAAGAAAGAAAACAGAACATTATACTATTTAGATAAAACCTAATCCCAGCAATAAAAGCTTGGTTTAATATATGAAAGTTAACAGAACCTTATACTATTGAGATAAAACTTAATCTCAGCAATAAAACTTGGGTCAGTATAAGAAAGGTAACAGAACAATATAGTATTCTGATAAAACTTAATCTCAGCAATAAAAGCTTGGGTCAATATAAGAAAGAAAACAGAAGATTATACTATTCTGCTAAAACTTAATCTCAACAATAAAAGCTTGGTTTAATAAAAGAAAGATAACAGTGCATTATACTATTGAGATATAACATAATCTCAGTAATAAAAGCTTGGGTTAGGATAAGATTGATAACAGAACATGATACTATTGAGCTAAAACTTAATCTCAACAATAAAACCTTTGTTTAATATAAGAAGGAAAACAGAACATTATACCATTCTGATTAAACTTAATCTCAGCAGCAAAAGCTTGGGTCAGTATAAGAAAGCTAACAGAACATTATACTATTCTGATAAAACTTAATCTCAACAATAAAAGCTTGGTTTAATATAAGAAAGAATACAGAACATTATAATATTCTGATAAAACTTAATCTCAGCAATAAAAGCTTGGTTTAATATAAGAAAGATAACAGAACACTATACTATCCTTATAAAACTTAATCTCAAAAATAAAAGCTTGGGTCAGTATAAGAAACAAAGCAGAACATTACACTATTGAGATAAAACTGAATCACAAAAATAAAAGCTTGGTTTAATAAAAGAAAGATAACAAAACATTATACTATTCTGATAAAACTTAATCTCAGCAATAAAAGCTTGGGTCAGTATAAGAGAGAAAACAGAATATTATACTATTGAGATAAAACTTAATCTCAGCAATAAAAGCTTGGGTCAGTATAAGAAAGAAAACATAACATTATAGTATTGAGATAAAACTTAATCTCAGCAATAAAAGCTTGGGTCAGTATAAGAAAGATAACAGAACAATATAATATTCTGATAAAACTTAATCTCAGCAATAAAAGCTTCGGTCAATATAAGAAAGAAAACAGAAGATTATACTATTCTGATAAAACTTAATCTCAGCAATAAACGCTTGGTTTAATAAAAGAAACATAACAGTACATTATAGTATTGAGATAAATCATAATCTCAACAATAGAAGCTTGGTTTAATATAAGAAAAAAAAGAACATTATACTATTGAGATAAAACTTAATGTCAACAGTAAAGGCTTTGTTCAGTATAAGAAAGATGACAAAATATTATACTATTCTGATAAAACCTAATCTCAGCTATAAAAGCTTGGTTTAATAAAAGAAAGATAAGAGAACATTATACTATTGAGATAAAACTTAATCTCAGCAATAAAAGCTTGGGTCAGTATAAGAAAGAAAACAGAACATTATACTATTCTGATAATAAACTTAATCTCAACAATAAAAGCTTGGTTTAATAAAAGAAAGATAACAGAACATTATACTATTGAGATAAAACTTAATCTCAGCAATAAAAGCTCGGGTCAGTATAAGAAAGATAACAGAACAATATAATATTCTGATAAAACCTAATCTCAGCAATAAGAGCTTGGGTCATTATTAGAATAGAAAACATAACATTAACTATTGAGATAAAACTTAATCTCAGCAATAAAACCTTGGTTTAATATAAGAAAAAAAAAGAACATTATCCTATTGAGTTAAAACCTAATGTCAACAATAAAGGCTTGGGTCAGTATAAGAAAGATGACAGAATATTATACTATTCTGATAAAACTTAATCTCAGCTATAAAAGCTTGGTTTAATAAAAGAAAGATAACAGAACATTATACTATTGAGATAATACCTAATCTAAGCAATAAAAGCTTGGGTCAGTATAAGAAACAAAACAGAACATTATACTATTCTGATAAAACTTAATCTCAGCAATAAAAGCTTGGTTTGATAAAACAAAGATAACAGAACATTATACTATTCTGATACAACTTAGTTTCAACAACAAAAGCTTGGTTAAATAAAAGAAATATAACAGAACATTATACTATTCTGATAAAACTTAATTTCAACAATAAAAGCTTGGTTTAATAAAAGATAGATAACAGAACATTATACTATTCTAATAAAACTTAATCTCAACAATAAACGCTTGGGTCAGTATAAAAAAGAAAACAGAACATTATACTATTCTGATAAAACTTAATCTCAGCAATAAAAGCTTGGGTCAGAATAAGAAAGAAAACAGAATATTATACTATTGAGATAAAACTTAATCTGAACAATAAAACCTTTGTTTAATATAAGAAGGAAAACAGAACATTATACCATTCTGATTAAACTTAATCTCAGCAATAAAAGCTTGGTTTAATATAAGAAAGAAAACAGAACATTATACTGTTCAGATAAACCTTAATCTCAACAATAAAACCTTGGTTTAATGAAAGAAATATAACAGAACATTATACCATTCTGATAAAACTTAATCTCATTAATAAAAGTTTGGTTTAATAAAAAAAAAGAAAACAGAATATTACACTATTCCGATAAAACTTAATCTCAGCAATAAAAGCTTGGGTCAGTATAAGAAAGAAAACAGAACATTATACTATTGAGATAAAATTTAATCTCAGCAATAAAAGCTTGGGTCAGTATAAGAAAGGTAACAGAACATTATAATATTGAAATAAAACTTAATCTCAGCAATAAAAGCTTGGGTCAGTATAAGAAAGATAACAGAACATTATACTATTGAAATAAAACTTAATCTCAGCAATAAAAGCTTGGGTCAGTATAAGAATGATAACTGAACATTATACTATTGAGATAAAATTTAATCTCAGCAATAAAAGCTTGGGTCAGTATAAGAAAGGTAACAGAACATTATAATATTGAGATAAAACTTAATCTCCTCAATAAACGCTTGTGTCATTATAAGAAAGAAAACAGAAGATTATAATATTCTGATAAAACATAATCTCATTAATAAAAGTTTGGTTTAGTAAAAGAAATATAAAAGAACATTATACTATTGAGAAAAAACATAATCTCAGCAATAAAAGCTTGGGTCAGTATAAAAAAAATACCACAACATTATACTATTGAGATAAAACTTAATTTCAAAAATAAAAGCTTTGTTTAATATAAGAAAGAAAACAGAACATTATACTATTCTGATAAAACTTAGTCTCAGCAATAAAAGCTTGGTTTAATATAGGAAAGAAAACAGAACATTATACTATTCAGATAAAACTTAATCTCAACTATAAAAGCTTGGGTCAGTATAAGAAAGATGACAGAACATTATACTATTCTGATAAAACTTAATCTCAACAATAAAAGCTTGATTTAATATAAGAAAAAATACAGAAGATTATACTATTGAGATAAAACTTAATCTTAGCAATAAAAGCTTGGGTCAGTATAAGAAACAAATAAGAACATTATACTATTGAGATAAAACATTTTAGGCAACAAAAGCTTGGGTAAGTATAAGAAAGAAAACAGAACATTATACTATTGAGATAAAAATTAATCTGAGCAATAAAAGTTTGGGTCAGTATAAGAAAGAATACAGAACATTATACTATTCTGATAAAACGTAATCTCAACAATAAAAACTTGCTTTAATATAAGAAAGAAAACAGAACATTATACTATTGTAATCAAACTTAATCTCAGCAGTAAAAGTTTGGGTCAGTATAAGAAAGAAAACAGAACACTATACTATTCTGATAAAACTTAATCTCAACAATAAAAGCTTGGTTTATTAAAAGAAAGATAACAGAAGACTATACTATTCTGATAAAACTTAATCTCAGCAATAAAAGCTTGGTTTATTAAAAGAAAGATAACAGAAGACTATACTATTCTGATAAAACTTAATCTCAACAATAAAAGCTTGGTTTAATATAAGAAAGATAACAGAAGACTATAGTATTCTGATAAAACTTAATCTCAGCAATAAAAGCTTGGTTTATTAAAAGAAAGATAACAGAAGACTATACTATTCTGATAAAACTTAATCTCAACAATAAAAGCTTGGTTTAATATAAGAAAGAATACAGAACATTATACTATTCTGATGAAACGTAATCTCAACAATAAAAGCTTTGTTTAATATAAGAAAGAAAACAAAACATTATACTATTCTGATAAAACTTAATCTCAGCAATAAAAGCTTGGTTTAATATAAGAAAGATACAGAAGACTATACTATTCTGATAAAACTTAATCTCAGCAATAAAAGCTTGGTTTAATAAAAGAAAGATACAGAAGACTATACTATTCTGATAAAACTTAATCTCAACAATGAAAGCTTGGTTTAATAAAAGAAAGATACAGAAGACTATACTATTCTGATAAAACTTAATCTCAACAATGAAAGCTTGGTTTAATAAAAGAAAGATACAGAAGACTATACTATTCTGATAAAACTTAATCTCAGCAATAAAAGCTTGGTGTAATAAAAGAAAGATACAGAAGACTATACTATTCTGATAAAACTTAATCTCAACAATGAAAGCTTGGGTCAGTATAAGAAAGAAAGCAGAACATTATACTATTGAGATAAAACTTAATCTCAGCAATAAAAGCTTGGTTTAATAAAAGAAAGATACAGAAGACTATACTATTCTGATAAAACTTAATCTCAACAATGAAAGCTTGGGTCAGTATAAGAAAGAAAGCAGAACATTATACTATTGAGATAAAACTTAATCTCAGCAATAAAAGCTTGCTTTAATAAAAGAAAAATAACAGAACATTATACTATTCAAATAAAACTTAATCTCAGCAATAAAAGCCTGGGTCAGAATAAGAGAGAAAACAGAATATTATACTATTGAGATAAAACTTAATCTCAGCAATAAAAGCTTGGGTCAGTATAAGAAAGATAACAGAACATTATACTATTGAGATAAAACTTAATCTCAACAATAAAACCTTTGTTTAATATAAGAAGGAAAACAGAACATTATACCATTCTGATTAAACTTAATCTCAGCAGTAAAAGCTTGGGTCAGTATAAGAAAGAAAACAGAACATTATACTATTTAGATAAAACCTAATCCCAGCAATAAACGCTTGGTTTAATATAAGAAAGTTAACAGAACCTTATACTATTGAGATAAAACTTAATCTCAGCAATAAAACTTGGGTCAGTATAAGAAAGATAACAGAACAATATAGTATTCCGATAAAACTTAATCTCAGCAATAAAAGCTTGGGTCAATATAAGAAAGAAAACAGAAGATTATACTGTTCTGCTAAAACTTAATCTCAACAATAAAAGCTTGGTTTAATAAAAGAAAGATAACAGTACATTATACTATTGAGATATAACATAATCTCAGTAATAAAAGCTTGGGTTAGGATAAGATTGATAACAGAATATGATACTATTGAGATAAAACTTAATCTCAACAATAAAACCTTTGTTTAATATAAGAAGGAAAACAGAACATTATACCATTCTGATTAAACTTAATCTCAGCAGCAAAAGCTTGGGTCAGTATAAGAAAGCTAACAGAACATTATACTATTCTGATAAAACTTAATCTCAACAATAAAAGCTTGGTTTAATATAATAAAGAATACAGAACATTATAATATTCTGATAAAACTTAATCTCAGCAATAAAAGCTTGGTTTAATATAAGAAAGATAACAGAACACTATACTATACTGATAAAACTTAATCTCAACAATAAAAGCTTGGGTCAGTATAAGAAACAAAGCAGAACATTACACTATTGAGATAAAACTGAATCACAACAATAAAAGCTTGGTTTAATAAAAGAAAGATAACAGAACATTGAACTATTCTGATAAAACTTAATCTCAGCAATAAAAGCTTGGGTCAGTATAAGAGAGAAAACAGAATATTATACTAATGAGATAAAACTTAATCTCAGCAATAAAAGCTTGGGTCAGTATAAGAAAGAAAACATAACATTATTGTATTGAGATAAAACTTAATCTCAGCAATAAAAGCTTGGGTCAGTATAAGAAAGATAACAGAACAATATAATATTCTGATAAAACTTAATCTCAGCAATAAAAGCTTCGGTCAATATAAGAAAGAAAACAGAAGATTATACTATTCTGATAAAACTTAATCTCAGCAATAAAAGCTTGGTTTAATAAAAGAAACATAACAGTACATTATAGTATTGAGATAAATCATAATCTCAACAATAAAAGCTTGGTTTAATATAAGAAAAAAAAGAACATTATACTATTGAGATAAAACTTAATGTCAACAGTAAAGGCTTTGTTCAGTATAAGAAAGATGACAGAATATTATACTATTCTGATAAAACTTAATCTCAGCAATAAAAGCTTGGGTCAGTATAAGAAAGAAAACAGAACATTATACTATTCTGATAAAAAACTTAATCTCAACAATAAAAGCTTGGTTTAATAAAAGAAAGATAACAGAACATTATACTATTGAGATAAAACTTAATCTCAGCAATAAAAGCTTGGGTCAGTATAAGAAATATAACAGAACAATATAATATTCTGATAAAACCTAATCTCAGCAATAAGAGCTTGGGTCATTATTAGAATAGAAAACATAACATTATACTATTGAGATAAAACTTAATCTCAGCAATAAAACCTTGGTTTAATATAAGAAAAAAAAGAACATTATCCTATTGAGATAAAACTTAATGTCAACAATAAAGGCTTGGGTCAGTATAAGAAAGATGACAGAATATTATACTATTCTGATAAAACTTAATCTCAGCTATAAAAGCTTGGTTTAATAAAAGAAAGATGACAGAACATTATACTATTGAGATAATACCTAATCTAAGCAATAAAAGCTTGGGTCAGTATAAGAAACAAAACAGAACATTATACTATTCTGATAAAACTTAATCTCAGCAATAAAAGCTTGGTTTGATAAAACAAAGATAACAGAACATTATACTATTCTGATAGAACTTAGTTTCAACAACAAAAGCTTGGTTAAATAAAAGAAATATAACAGAACATTATACTATTCTGATAAAACTTAATTTCAACAATAAAAGCTTGGTTTAATAAAAGATAGATAACTGAACATTATACTATTCTAATAAAACTTAATCTCAACAATAAACGCTTGGGTCAGTATAAAAAAGAAAACAGAACATTATACTATTCTGATAAAACTTAATCTCAACAATAAAAGCTTGGGTCAGAATAAGAAAGAAAACAGAATATTATACTATTGAGATAAAACTTAATCTCAGCAATAATAGCTTGGGTCAGTATAAGAAAGATAACAGAACATTATACTATTGAGATAAAACTTAATCTCAACAATAAAACCTTTGTTTAATATAAGAAGGAAAACAGAACATTATACCATTCTGATTAAACTTAATCTCAGCAGTAAAACTTGGGTCAGTATAAGAAGGAAAACAGAACATTATACTATTCTGATAAAACTTAATCACAACAATAAAAGCTTGGGTGAGTATAAGAACGAAAGCAGAACATTATACTATTGAGATAAAACCTAATCCCAGCAATAAAAGCTTGGTTTAATATAAGAATGATAACAGAACATTATACTATTGAGATAAAACTTAATCTCAGCAATAAAACTTGGGTCAGTATAAGAAAGATAACAGAACAATATAATATTCTGATAAAACTTAATCTCAGCAATAAAAGCTTGGGTCAATATAAGAAATAAAACAGAAGATTATACTATTCTGATAAAACTTAATCTCAGCAATAAAAGTTTGGGTCAGTATAAGATAGAAAACAGAACATTATACTATTCTGATAAAAGTTAATCTCAGCAATAAAAGCTTGGTTTAATAAAAGAAAGATAACAGAACATTATACTATTCTGATAAAAGTTAATCTCAGCAATAAAAGCTTGGTTTAATAAAAGAAAGATAACAGAACATTATACTATTCTGATAAAACTTAATCTCAACAATAAAAGCTTGGGTCAGTATAAGAACGAAAGCAGAACATTATACTATTGAGATAAAACTTAATCGCAGCAATAAAAGCTTGGTTTAATAAAAGAAAGAAAACAGAACATTAACTATTCCAAAACAACTTAATCCTAGCAATAAAAACTTGGGTCAGTATAAGAAAGCTAACAGAACATTATACTATTGAGATAAAACTTATTCTAGCAACAAAAGCTTGGATCAGTATAAGAAAGAAAACAGAACATTTTACTATTGAGATAAAACTTGATCTCAGTAATAAAGGCTTGTGTCAGTATAAGTAAGAAAACAGAACATTATACTATTGAGATAAAACTTATTCTAGCAACAAAAGCTTGGATCAGTATAAGAAAGAAAACAGAACATTATACTATTGAGATAAAACTTGATCTCAGTAATAAAGGCTTGTGTCAGTAAAAGATAGATCTCAAGAACATTATACCATTCTGATAAAACTTAATCTCAACAATAAACGCTTGGGTCAGTATAAAAAAGAAAACAGAACATTATACTATTCTGATAAAACTTAGTTTCAGCAATAAAATCTTGGTTTAATAAAAGAAAGATAACAGAACATTATACTATTCTGATAAAACTTAATCTCATCAATAAAAGCTTGGGTCTGTTTAAGAAAGAAAACCGAACATTATACTATACTTATAAAACTTAATCTCAGCAACAAAAACTAGGTTTAATAAAATAAAGATAACAGAACATTATACTATTCTGACAAAATTTAATCTCAAAATTAAGGCTTGGTTTAATATAAGAAAGAAAACAGAACATTATACTATTCTGATAAAACTTAATTTCAACAATAAAAGCTTGGTTTAATAAAACAAAGATAACAGAACATTATACTATTCTGATAAAACTTAATCTCAACAATAAAAGCTTCGTTTAATATAAGAAAGAATACAGAACATTATACTATTCTGATAAAACTTAATCTCAACATCAAAAGCTTGGTTTAATATAAGAAAAAAAACAGAACATTATACTATTGTAATAAAACTTAATCTCAGCAGTAAAAGTTTGGGTCAGTATAAGAAAGAAAACAGAACATTATACTATTCTGATAAAACTTAATCTCAGCAATAAATGTTTGGGTCAGTATAAGAAAGAAAACAAAACATTGTACTATTCTGATAAAACTTAATCTCAGCAATAAATGCTTGGTTTAATAAAAGAAGGATAACAGAACACTATACTATTCTGATAAAACCTAATCTCAACAATAAAAGCTTGGGTCAGTATAAGAAAGAAAGCAGAACATTATACTATTGAGATAAAACTTCATCTCAGCAATAAAAGCTTGCTTTAATAAAAGAAAAATAACAGAACATTATACTATTCTGATAAAACTTAATCTCAGCAAAAAAAAGCTTGGTTTAATAAAAGAAGGATAACAGAACACTATACTATTCTGATAAAACTTAATCTCAACAATAAAAGCTTGGGTCAGTATAAGAAAGAAAGCAGAACATTATACTATTGAGATAAAACTTAATCTCAGCAATAAAAGCTTGCTTTAATAAAAGAAAGATAACAGAACATTATACTATTCTGATAAAACTTAATCTCAGCAATAAAAGCTTGGGTCAGTATAAGAAACAAAACAGAATATTATACTATACTTATAAAACTTAATCTCAGCAATAAAAACTTGGTTTACTAAAATAAAGATAACAGAACATTATACTATTCTGATAAAACTTAATCTCAACAATTAAAGCTTGGTTTAATATAAGAAAGAAAACAGAACACTTTACTATACTGATAAAACTTAATCTCAACAATAAAAGCTTGGGTCGGTATAAGAAAGAAAGCAGAACATTATACTATTGAGATAAAACTTAATCCCAGCAATAAAAGCTTGGTTTAATATAAGAAAGAAAACAGAACATTATACTATTGTAATAAAACTTAATCTCAACAGTAAAAGTTTGGGTCAGTATAAGAAAGAAAACAGAACATTATACTATTCTAATAAAACTTAATCTCAACAATAAAAGCTTGGTTTAATAAAAGAAGGATAAGAGAACACTATACTATTCTGATAAAACTTAATCTCAGCAATAAAAGCTTGGTTTAATAAAAGAAGGATAACAGAACACTATACTATTCTGATAAAACTTAATCTCAACAGTAAAAGTTTGGATCAGTATAAGAAAGAAAACAAAACATTATACTATTGAGATAAAACTTAATCTCAGCAATAAAAGCATGGTTTAATAAAAGAAGGATAAGAGAACACTATACTATTCTGATAAAACTTAATCTCAACAATAAAAGCTTGGTTTAATAAAAGAAGGATAACAGAACACTATACTATTCTGATAAAACTTAATCTCAACAATAAAAGCTTGGTTTAATAAAAGAAGGATAACAAAACATTATACTATTCTGATAAAACTTAATCTCAGCAATAAAAGCTTGGTTTAATAAAAGAAGGATAACAGAACACTATACTATTCTGATAAAACTTAATCTCAACAATAAAAGCTTGGGTCAGTATAAGAAAGAAAGCAGAATATCATACTATTGAGATAAAACTTAATCTCAGCAATAAAAGATTGCTTTAATAAAAGAAAGATAACAGAACATTATACTATTCTGATAAAACTTAATCTCTGCAATAAAAGCTTGGGTCAGTATAAGAAAGAAAACAGAATATTATACTATTGAGATAAAACCTAATCCCAGCAATAAAAGCTTGGTTTAATATAAGAAAGATATCAGAACATTATACTATTGAGATAAAACTTAATCTCAGCAATAAAACTTGGGTCAGTATAAGAAAGAAAACAGAACATTATACTATTCTGATAAAACTTAATCTCAGCAATAAAAGCTTGGTTTAATAAAAGAAAGATAACAGAACATTATACTATTGAGATAAAACTTAATCTCAGCAATAAAAGCTTGGGTCAGTATAAGAAAGATAACAGAACAATATAATATTCTGATAATACCTAATCTCAGCAATAAGAGCTTGGGTCATTATTAGAATAGAAAACATAACATTATACTATTGAGATAAAACTTAATCTCAGCAATAAAGCTTGGTTTAATATAAGAAAAAAAAATAACATTAACCTATTGAGAACAAACTTAATGTCAACAATGAAGGCTTGGGTCAGTATAAGAAAGATGACAGAATATTATAATATTCTGATAAAACTTAATCTCAGCTATAAAAGCCTGGTTTAATAAAAGAAAGACAACAGAACATTATACTATTGAGATAATACCTAATCTAAGCAATAAAAGCTTGGGTCAGTATAAGAAAGAAAACAGAACATTATACTATTCTGATAAAACTTAATCTCAGCAATAAAAGCTTGGTTTAATAAAAGAAAGATAACAGAACATTATACTATTCTGATAAAACTTAATTTCAACAACAAAAGCTTGGTTAAATAAAAGAAATATAACAGAACATTATACTATTCTGATAAAACTTAATTTCAACAATAAAAGCTTGGTTTAATAAAACAAAGATAACAGAACATTATACTATTCTGATAAACCTTAATCTCAACAATAAAAGCTTGGTTTAATGAAAGAAATATAACAGAACATTACAGTATTCTGATAAAACTTCATCTCAGCAATAAAAGCTTGGGTAAGTATAAGATAGAAAGCAGAACATTATACTATTCTGATAAAACTTAATCTAATTAATAAAAGCTTGGTTTAATAAAAGAAAGAAAACAGAATATTACACTATTCCGATAAAACTTAATCTCAGCAATAAAAGCTTGGGTCAGTATAAGAAAGAAATCAGAACATTATACTATAGAGATAAAACTTAATCTCAGCAATAAAAGCTTGGGTCAGTATAAGAATGATAACTGAACATTATACTATTGAGATAAAACTTAATCTCAGCAATAAAAGCTTGGGTCAGTATAGGAAAGGTAACAGAACATTATACTATTGAGATAAAACTTAATCTCATCAATAAAAGCTTGGTTTATTATAAGAAAGAAAACAGAACATTATACCATTCTGATAGAACATAATCTCAACAAGAAATGCTTCGTTTAATAAAAGAAAGATAACAGAACATTATACTATTCTGATAAAACTTAATCTCAACAATAAAAGCTTGGTTTAATAAAACAAAGATAACAGAACATTATACTATTCTGATAAAACTTAATTTCAACAATAAAACCTTGGGTCAGTTTAAGAAAGAAAAACAGAACATTATACTATACTTATAAAACTTAATCTCAGCAATAAAAACTAGGTTTAATAAAATAAAGATAACAGAATATTATACTATTCTGATAAAATTCAATCTCAACAATTAAGGCTTGGTTTAATATAAGAAAGAAAACAGAACATTATACTATTCTGATAAAACTTAATTTCAACAATAAAAGCTTGGTTTAATAAAACAAAGATAACAGAACATTATACTATTCTGATAAAACTTAATTTCAACAATAAAAGCTTGGTTTAATATAAGAAAGAAAACAGAACATTATACTATTCTGATAAAACTTAATTTCAACAATAAAAGCTTGGTTTAATAAAACAAAGATAACAGAACATTATACTATTCTGATAAAACTTAATTTCAACAATAAAAGCTTGGTTTAATATAAGAAAGAAAACAGAACATTATACTATTCTGATAAAACTTAATTTCAACAATAAAAGCTTGGTTTAATAAAACAAAGATAACAGAACATTATACTATTCTGATAAAACTTAATTTCAACAATAAAAGCTTGGTTTAATAAAAGAAATATAACAGAACATTATACTATACTGATAAAACTTAATCTCAGCAATAAAAGCTTGGTTTAATATAAGAACGAAAACAGAATATTATACTATTCTGATAAACCTTAATCTCAAGAATAAAAGCTTGATTTAATGAAAGAAACATAACAGGACATTATAGTATTCTGATAAAACTTAATCTCAGCAATAAAAGTTTCGGTAAGTATAAAAAGAAAGCAGAACATTATACTATTCTGATAAAACTTAATCTCAACAATAAAAGCTTGGGTGAGTATAAGAACGAAAGCAGAACATTATACAATTGAGATAAAACCTAATCCCAGCAATAAAAGCTTGGTTTAATAAAAGAAAGAAAACAGAATATTAACTATTCCAAAACAACTTAATCCTAGCAATAAAAACTTGGGTCAGTATAAGAAAGCTAACAGAACATTATACTATTCTGATAAAACTTAATCTCAACAATAAAAGCTTGGGTCAGTATAAGAACGAAAGCAGAACATTATACTATTGAGATAAAACTTAATCCCAGCAATAAAAGCTTGGTTTAATAAAAGAAAGAAAACAAAATATTAACTATTCCAAAGCAACTTAATCCTAGCAATAAAAACTTGGGTCAGTATAAGAAAGCTAGCTGAACATTATACTATTCCGATAAAACTTAATCTCAACAATAAAAGCTTGGTTTAATATGAGAAAGAATACAGAACATTATACTATTCTGATAAAACTTAATCTCAACAATAAAAGCTTGGTTTAATAAAAGAAAGATAACAGAACATTATACTATTCTGATAAAACTTAATCTCAGCAATAAAAGCTTGGTTTAATAAAAGAAAGATAACACAACATTATACTATTCTGATAAAACTTAATCTCAGCAATAAAAGCTTGGGTCAGTATAAGAAAGAAAGCAGAACATTATACTAGTGAGATAAAACTTAATCTCAGCAATAAAAGCTTGGTTTAATAAAAGAAAGATAACAGAACACTATACTATTCTGATAAAACTTAATCTCAACAACAAAAGCTTGGGTCAGTATAAGAAAGAAAGCAGAACATTATACTAGTGAGATAAAACTTAATCTCAGCAATAAAAGCTTGGTTTAATAAAAGAAAGATAACAGAACATTATACTATTCTGATAAAACTTAATCTCAGCAATTAAAGCTTGGGTCAGTATAAGAAAGAAAACAGAATATTATACTATTGAGATAAAACTTAATCTCAGCAATAAAAGCTTGGGTCAGTATAAGACGAAAACAGAACATTATAGTATTGAGATAAAACTTAATCTCAGCAATAAAAGCTTGGGTCAGTATAAGAAAGATAACAGAACAATATAATATTCTGATAAAACTTAATCTCAGCAATAAAAGCTTGGGTCAATATAAGAAAGAAAACAGAAGATTATACTATTCTGATAAAACTTAATATCAGCAATAAAAGCTTGGATTAATAAAAGAAAGATAACAGTACATTATACTATTGAGATAAAACATAATCTCAGCAATAGAAGCTTGGGTTAGGATAAGATTGATAACCGAATATGATACTATTGAGAAAAAACTTAATCTTAACAGTAAAAGCTTTGTTTAATATAAAAAGGAAAACAAAACATAATACCATTCTGATTAACCTTAATCTCAGCAGCAAAAGCTTGGGTCAGTATAAGAAAGAAAACAGAACATTATACTATTCTGCTAAAACTTAATCTCAGCAATAAAAGTTTGGGTCAGTATAAGATAGAAAACAGAACATTATACTATTCTGATAAAAGTTAATCTCAGCAATAAAAGTTTGGGTCAGTATAAGATAGAAAACAGAACATTATACTATTCTGATAAAAGTTAATCTCAGCAATAAAAGCTTGGTTTAATAAAAGAAAGATAACCGCACATTATACTATTCTGATAAAACTTAATCTCAACAATAAAAGCTTGGGTCAGTATAAGAACGAAAGCAGAACATTATACTATTGAGATAAAACTTAATCCCAGCAATAAAAGCTTGGTTTAATAAAAGAAAGAAAACAAAATATTAACTATTCCAAAACAACTTAATCCTAGCAATAAAAACTTGGGTCAGTATAAGAAAGCTAACAGAACATTATACTATTCTGATAAAACTTAATCTCAACAATAAAAGCTTGGTTTAATATGAGAAAGAATACAGAACATTATACTATTCTGATAAAACTTAATCTCAACAATAAAAGCTTGGTTTAATATAAGAAAGAAAACAGAATATTATACTATTGTAATAAAACTTAAATCTCAGCAGTAATATTTGGGTCAGTATAAGAAAGAAAACAGAACATTATACTATTCTGATAAAACTTAATCTCAGCAATAAAAGTTTGGGTCAGTAAAAGAAAGAAAACAAAACATTATAATATTCTGACAAAACTTAATCTCAGCAATAAAAGCTTGGTTTAATAAAAGAAAGATAACAGAACACTATACTATTCTGATAAAACTTAATCTCAACAATAAAAGCTTGGGTCAGTATAAGAAAGAAAGCAGAACATTATACTATTGAGATAAAACTTAATCTCAGCAATAAAAGCTTGCTTTAATAAAAGAAAGATAACAGAACAATATACTATTCTGATAAAACTTAATCTCAGCAATAAAAGCTTAGGTCAGTATAAGAAAGGAAACAGAATATTATACTATTGAGATAAAACTTAATCTCAGCAATAAAAGCTTGGGTCAGTACAAGAAAGCTAACAGAACATTATACTATTGAGATAAAACTTAATCTCAGATATAGAAGCTTGGGTCAGTATAAGAAAGAAAACAGAACATTATACTATTCTGATAAAACTTAATCTCAGCAATAAAAGCTTGCTTTAATAAAAGAAAGATAACAGAACATTATACTATTGAGATAAAACTTAATCTGAGCAATAAAAGCTTGGGTCAGTATAAGAAAGATAACAGAAGAATATAATATTCTGATAAAACTTAATCTCAGCAATAATAGCTTGGGTCATTATTAGAATAGAAAACAGAACATTATACTATTGAGATAAAACTTAATCTCAGCAATAAAAGCTTGGTTTAATATAAGAAAAAAAGAACATTGTACTATTGAGATAAAACTTAATGTCAACAATAAAAATTGGGTCAGTATAAGAAAGATGACAGAATATTATACTATTCTGATAAAACTTAATCTCAGCTATAAAAGCTTGGTTTAATGAAAGAAAGATAACAGAACATTATACTATTGAGATAATACTTAATCTCAGCAATAAAAGCTTGGGTCAGTATAAGAAAGAAAACAGAACATTATACTATTCTGATAAAACTTAATCTCAGCAATAAAAGCTTGGTTTATAAAAGAAAGATAACAGAACCTTATACTATTCTGATAAAACTTAATCTCAACAATAAACGCTTGGGTAAGTATAAAAAAGAAAACAGAACATTATACTATTGTGATAAAACTTAATCTCAGAAACTAAAGTATATTTAATAAAAGAAAGATAACAGAATATTATACTATTCTGATAAAACTTAATTTCAACAATAAAATCTTGGTCTAATAAAAGAAATATAACAGAACATTATACTATTCTGATAAAACTTAATCTCAACAATAAAAGCTTGGTTTATTATAAGAAAGAAAACAGAACATTATACTATTCTGATAAAACATAATCTCAACAAGAAATGCTTGGTTTAATAAAAGAAAGATAACAGAACATTATACTATTCTGATAAAACTTAATCTCAACAATAAAACCTTGGGTCAGTTTAAGAAAGAAAACAGAACATTATACTATACTTATAAAACTTAATCTCAGCAATAAAAACTAGGTTTAATAAAATAAAGATAACAGAACATTATACTATTCTGATAAAACTTAATCTCAACAATTAAGGCTTGGTTTAATATAAGAAAGAAAACAGAACATTATACTATTCTGATAAAACTTAATTTAAAAAATAAAAGCTTGGTTTAATAAAAGAAAGGTAACAGAACATTATACTATTCTGATAAAACTTAAATTCAGCAATAAAAGCTTGGTTTAATAAAAGAAATATAACAGAACATTATACTATTCTGATAAAACTTAATCTCAGCAATAAAAGCTTGGTTTAATATAAGAAAGAAAACAGAACATTATACTGTTCTGATAAACCTTAATCTCAACAATAAAACCTTGGTTTAATGAAAGAAATATAACAGAACATTATAGTATTCTGATAAAACTTAATCTCAGCAATAAAAGCTTGGGTAAGTATAAGAAAGATAACAGAAGACTATACTATTCTGATAAAACTTAATCTCAACAATAAAAGCTTGGTTTAATATTAGAAAGAATACAGAACATTATACTATTCTGATAAAACGTAATCTCAACAATAAAAACTTGGTTTAATATAAGAAAGAAAACAGAACATTATACTATTGTAATCAAACTTAATCTCAGCAGTAAAAGTTTGGGTCAGTATAAGAAAGAAAACAAAATATTATACTATTCTGATAAAACTTAATCTCAGCAATAAAAGCTTGGTTTAATAAAAGAAAGATAACAGAAGACTATACTATTCTGATAAAACTTAATCTCAACAATGAAAGCTTGGGTCAGTATAAGAAAGAAAGCAGAACATTATACTATTGAGATAAAACTTAATCTCAGCAATAAAAGCTTGCTTTAATAAAAGAAAAATAACAGAACATTATACTATTCTAATAAAATTTAATCTCAGCAATAAAAGCCTGGGTCAGAATAAGAAAGAAAACAGAATATTATACTATTGAGATAAAACTTAATCTCAGCAATAAAAGCTTGGGTCAGTATAAGAAAGATAACAGAACATTATACTATTGAGATAAAACTTAATCTCAACAATAAAACCTTTGTTTAATATAAGAAGGAAAACAGAACATTATACCATTCTGATTAAACTTAATCTCAGCAGTAAAAGCTTGGGTCAGTATAAGAAAGAAAACAGAACATTATACTATTTAGATAAAACCTAATCCCAGCAATAAAAGCTTGGTTTAATATAAGAAAGTTAACAGAACCTTATACTATTGAGATAAAACTTAATCTCAGCAATAAAAGCTTGGGTCAGTATAAGAAAGATAACAGAACAATATAATATTCTGATAAAACTTAATCTCAGCAATAAAAGCTTGGGTCAATATAAGAAAGAAAACAGAAGATTATACTATTCTGCTAAAACTTAATCTCAACAATAAAAGCTTGGTTTAATAAAAGAAAGATAACAGTGCATTATACTATTGAGATATAACATAATCTCAGTAATAAAAGCTTGGGTTAGGATAAGATTGATAACAGAATATGATACTATTGAGAAAAAACGTAATCTCAACAATAAAAGCCTTGTTTAATATAAAAAGGAAAACAAAACATTATACCATTCTGATTAACCTTAATCTCAGTAGCAAAAGCTTGGGTCAGTATAAGAAAGAAAACAGAACATTATACTATTCTGATAAAAGTTAATCTCAGCAATAAAAGCTTGGTTTAATAAAGAAAAAGATAACAGAACATTATACTATTCTGATAAAACTTAATCTCAAAAATAAAAGCTTGGTTTAATATAACAAAGAATACAGAACATTATAGTATTCTGATAAAACTTAATCTCTGCAATAAAAGTTTGGGTCAGTATAAGATGGAAAACAGAACATTATACTATTCTGATAAAAGTTAATCTCAGCAATAAAAGCTTGGTTTAATAAAGAAAAAGATAACAGAACATTATACTATTCTGATAAAACTTAATCTCAAAAATAAAAGCTTGGTTTAATATAACAAAGAATACAGAACATTATACTATTCTGATAAAACTTAATCTCTGCAATAAAAGTTTGGGTCAGTATAAGATGGAAAACAGAACATTATACTATTCTGATAAAACTTAATCTCAACAATAAAAGCTTGGTTTAATATAAGAAAGACAACAGAATATTATACTATTGTAATAAAACTTAACCTCAGCAGTAAAAGTTTTGGTCAGTATAAGAAAGAAAACAGAACATTATACTATTCTGATAAAACTTAATCTCAGCAATAAAATTTTGGGTCAGTATAAGAAAGAAAACAAAACATTATACTATTCTGATAAAACTTAATCTCAGCAATAAAACCTTGCTTTAATAAAAGAAAGATAACAGAACATTATACTATTCTGATAAAGCTGAATCTCAGCAATAAAAGCTTGGGTCAGTATAAGAAAGAAAACAGAACATTATACTATTCTGATAAAACTTAATCTCAGCAATAAAAGCTTGGTTTAATAAAAGAAAGATAACAGAACATTATACTAATCTGATAAAACTTAATTTCAAGAACAAAAGCTTGGTTTAATAAAAGAAATATAACAGAACATTATACTATTCTGATAAAACTAAATTTCAACAATAAAAGCTTGGTTTAAAAAAAGAAAGATAACAGAACATTATACTATTCTGATAAAACTTAATCTCAACAATAAACGCTTGGGTCAGTATAAAAAAGAAAACAGAACATTATACTATTCTGATAAAACTTAATCTCAGAAATAAAAGTTTGGTTTAATAAAAGAAAGATAACAGAATATTATACTATTCTGATAAAACTTAATTTCAACAATAAAATCTTGGTTTAATAAAAGAAATATAACAGAATATTATACTATTCTGATGAAACTTAATCTCAAAAATAAAAGCTTGGTTTATTATAAGAAAGAAAACAGAACATTATACCATTCTGATAAAACATAATCTCAACAAGAAATGCTTCGTTTAATAAAAGAAAGATAACAGAACGTTATACTATTCTGATAAAACTTAATCTCAACAATAAAAGCTTGGGTCAGTTTAAGAAAGAAAAACAGAACATTATACTATACTTATAAAACTTAATCTCAGCAATAAAAACTAGGTTTAATAAAATAAAGATAACAGAACATTATACTATTCTGATAAAATTCAATCTCAACAATTAAGGCTTGGTTTAATATAAGAAAGAAAACAGAACATTATACTATTCTGATAAAACTTAATTTCAACAATAAAAGCTTGGTTTAATAAAACAAAGATAACAGAACATTATACTATTCTGATAAAACTTAATTTCAACAATAAAAGCTTGGTTTAATAAAAGAAATATAACAGAACATTATACTATTCTGATAAAACTTAATCTCAGCAATAAAAGCTTGGTTTAATAAAAGAAATATAACAGAACATTATACTATTCTGATAAAACTTAATCTCAGCAATAAAAGCTTGGTTTAATATAAGAAAGAAAACAGAATATTATACTATTCTGATAAACCTTAATCTCAAGAATAAAAGCTATATTTAATGAAAGAAATATAACAGGACATTATTGTATTCTGATAAAACTTAATCTCAGCAATAAAAGTTTGGGTAAGTATAAAAAGAAAGCAGAACATTATACTATTCTGATAAAACTTAATCTCAACAATAAAAGCTTGGGTGTGTATAAGAACGAAAGCAGAACATTATACTATTGAGATAAAACCTAATCCCAGCAATAAAAGCTTTGTTTAATATAAAAAGGAAAACAAAACATTATATCATTCTGATTAACCTTAATCTCAGCAGCAAAAGCTTGGTTTAATATAAGAAAGAATACAGAACATTATACTATTCTGATAAAACTTAATCTCAGCAATAAAAGCTTGGTTTAATATAAGAAAGAAAACAGAACATTATACTATTGTAATAAAACTTAATCTCAGCAGTAAAAGTTTGGGTCAGTATAAGAAAGAAAACAGAACATTAATCTATTCTGATAAAGCATAATCTCAGCAATAAAACTTTGGGTCAGTATAAGAAAGAAAACAAAACATTATACTATTCTGATAAAACTTAATCTCAGCAATAAAAGCTTGGTTTAATAAAAGAAAGATAACAGAACACTATACTATTCTGATAAAACTTAATCTCAACAATAAAAGCTTGGGTCAGTATAAGAAACAAAGCAGAACATTATACTATTGAGATAAAACTTAATCTCAACAATGAAAGCTTGGTTTAATAAAAGAAAGATAATAGAACATTATACTATTCTGATAAAACTTAATCTCAGCAATAAAAGCTTGGGTCAGTATAAGAAAGAAAACAGAACTGTATAGTATTGAGATAAAACTTAATCTCATCAATAAAAGCTTGGGTCAGTATAAGAAGGATAACGGAACAATATAATATTCTGATAAAACTTAATCTCAGCAATAAAAGCTTGGGTCAATATAAGAAAGAAAACAGAAGATTATACTATTCTGATAAAACTTAATCTCAGCAATAAAAGCTTGGTTTAATAAAAGAAACATAACAGTACATTATAGTATTGAGATAAAACATAATCTCAACAATAAAAGCTTGGTTTAATATAAGAAAAAAAAGAACATTATACTATTGAGATAACACTTAATGTCAAGAATAAAGGCTTTGTTCAGTATAAAAAAGATGACAGAATATTATACTATTCTGATAAAACTTAATCTCAGCTATAAAAGCTTGGTTTAATAAAAGAAAGATAAGAGAACATTATACTATTTAGATAAAACTTAATCTCAGCACTAAAAGCTTGGGTGAGTATAAGAAAGAAAACAGAAAATTATACTATTCTGATAAAAAGCTTAATCTCAACAATAAAAGCTTGGTTTAATAAAAGAAAGATAACAGAACATTATACTATTCTGATAAAACTTAATTTCAACAATAAAAGCTTGGTTTAATAAAAGAAAGATAACAGAACATTATACTATTCTGATAAAACTTAATTTCAACAATAAAAGCTTGGTTTAATAAAAGAACGATAACAGAACATTATACTATTCTGATAAAACTTAATTTCAACAATAAAAGCTTGGTTTATTAAAAGAAAGATAACAGAACATTATACTATTCTGATAAAACTTAATCTCAACAATAAAAGCTTGGTTTAATAAAAGAAACATAACAGAACATTATACTATTCTGATGAAACTTAATTTCAACAATAAAAGCTTGGTTTAATAAAAGAAAGATAACAGAACATTATACTATTCTGATAAAACTTAATTTCAACAATAAAAGCTTGGTTTAATAAAAGAAAGATAACAGAACATTATACTATTCTGATAAAACTTAATTTCAACAATAAAAGCTTGGTTTAATAAAAGAAAGATAACAGAACATTATACTATTCTGATAAAACTTAATCTCAACAATAAATGCTTGTGTCAGTATAAGAAAGAAAACAGAACTTTATACTATTCTGATAAAACTTAATCTCAGAAATAAAAGCTTGGTTTAATAAAAGAAAGATAACAGAACATTATACTATTCTGATAAAACTTAATTTCAACAATAAAATCTTGGTTTAATAAAAGAAATATAACAGAACATTATACTATTCTGATAAAACTTAATCTCAACAATAATAGCTTGGTTTAATAAAAGAAATATAACAGAACTTTATACTATTCTGATAAAACTTAATCTCAGAAATAAAAGCTTGGTTTAATAAAAGAAAGATAACAGAACATTATACTATTCTGATAAAACTTAATTTCAACAATAAAATCTTGGTTTAATAAAAGAAATATAACAGAACTTTATACTATTCTGATAAAACTTAATCTCAGAAATAAAAGCTTGGTTTAATAAAAGAAAGATAACAGAACATTATACTATTCTGATAAAACTTAATCTCAACAATAATAGCTTGGTTTATTATAAGAAAGAAAACGGAACATTATACTATTCTGATAAAACATAATCTCAACAAGAAATGCTTGGTTTACTAAAATAAAGATAACAGAACATTATACTATTCTGATAAAACTTAATCTCAACAATTAAAGCTTGGTTTAATATAAGAAAGAAAACCGAACATTATACTATTCTGATAAAACTTAATCTCAGCAATAAAAGCTTGGGTCAGTATAAGAAAGATAACACAACAATATAATATTCTGATAAAACTTAATCTTAGCAATAATAGCTTGCGTCATTATTAAAATAGAAAACAGAACATTATACTATTGAGATAAAACTTAATCTCAGATATAAAATCTTGGTTTAATATAAGAAAGAAAACAGAACGTTATACTATTGAAATAAAACCTAATGTCAACAATAAACGCTTGGGTTAGTACAAGAAAGATAACGGAATACTATATTATTCTGATAAAACTTAATCTTAACAATAAAAGCTTGGTTTAATATAACAAAGAATACAGAATATTCTGCTACTAATTTAAACCTTAATCTCAACAATAAAAGCTTCGTTTAATAAAGGAAATATAACAGAACATCATACTATTGAGATAAAACTTAATCTCAGTATTAAAAGTTTGGGTCAGTATAAGAAAGAAATCAGAACATTATACTATTGAGATAAAAGTTAATCTCAGCAAAAAAAAGTTTGGGCAGTATAAGAAAGAAAACAGAACATTATACTATTCTGATAAAACTTAATCTCAGCAATAAAAGCTTGGTTTAATATAAGAAAGATAACAGAACATAATACTATTCAGATAAAACCTAATCTCAGCAATAAAAGCTTGGGTCAGTACAAGAAAGATAACAGAACATTATCCTATTCTGATAAAACTTAATCTCAGCAATAAAAGCTTGGGTAAGTATAAGAAAGAAAACAGAACATTATACTATTCTGATAAAACTTAATCTCAGCAATAAAAGCTTGGGTAAGTATAAGAAAGAAAACAGAACATTATACTATTCTGATAAAACTTAATCTCAGCAATAAAAGCTTGGTTTAATATAAGAAAGATAACAGAACATAATACTATTCAGATAAAACTTAATCTCAGCAATAAAAGCTTGGGTCAGTATAAGAAAGATAACAGAACATTATACTATTCTGACAAAACTTAATCTCAGCAATAAAAGCTTGGGTCAGTACAAGAAAGATAACAGAACATTATACTATTCTGACAAAACTTAATCTCAGCAATAAAAGCTTGGGTCAGTACAAGAAAGATAACAGAACATTATACTATTCTGACAAAACTTAATCTCAGCAATAAAAGCTTGGGTAAGTATAAGAAAGATAACAGAACATTATACTATTCTGACAAAACTTAATCTCAGCAATAAAAGCTTGGGTCAGTACAAGAAAGATAACAGAACATTATACTATTCTGACAAAACTTAATCTCAGCAATAAAAGCTTGGGTCAGTACAAGAAAGATAACAGAACATTATACTATTCTGACAAAACTTAATCTCAGCAATAAAAGCTTGGGTAAGTATAAGAAAGAAAACAGAACATTATACTATTCTGACAAAACTTAATCTCAGCAATAAAAGCTTGGGTCAGTACAAGAAAGATAACAGAACATTATCCTATTCTGATAAAACTTAATCTCAGCAATAAAAGCTTGGGTAAGTATAAGAAAGAAAACAGAACATTATACTATTCTGACAAAACTTAATCTCAGCAATAAAAGCTTGGTTTAATATAAGAAAGAAAACAGAACATTATACTATTCTGATAAAACTTAATTTCAACAATAAAAGCTTGGTTTAATATAAGAAAGAAAACAGAACATTATACTATTATGATAAAACTTAATCTCAACAATAAAAGCTTGGGTAAGTATAAGAAAGATAACAGAACATTATACTATTCTGACAAAACTTAATCTCAGCAATAAAAGCTTGTGTCAGTATAAGAAAGATAACAGAACATTATACTATTCTGATAAAACATAATCTCAACAATAAAAGCTTGGTTTAATATAAGAAAGAAAACAGAACATTATACTATTCTGATAAAACATAATCTCAACAATAAAAGCTTGGTTTAATATAAGAAAGAAAACAGAACATTATACTATTCTGATAAAACATAATCTCAACAATAAAAGCTTGGTTTAATATAAGAAAGAAAACAGAACATTATACTATTCTGATAAAACTTAATCTCAACAATAAAAGCTTGGTTTAATATAAGAAAGAAAACAGAACATTATACTATTCTGATAAAACATAATCTCAACAATAAAAGCTTGGTTTAATATAAGAAAGAAAACAGAACATTATACTATTCTGATAAACCTTAATCTCAACAATAAAAGCTTGGTTTAATATAAGAAAGAAAACAGAACATTATACTATTCTGATAAAACTTAATCTCAGCAATAAAAGCTTGGTTTAATATAAGAAAGAAAACAGAACATTATACTATTCTGATAAAACTTAATCTCAACAATAAAAGCTTGGTTTAATATAAGAAAGAAAACAGAACATTATACTATTCTGATAAAACTTAATCTCAGCAATAAAAGCTTGGTTTAATATAAGAAAGAAAACAGAACATTATACTATTCTGATAAAACTTAATCTCAGCAATAAAAGCTTGGTTTAATATAAGAAAGAAAACAGAACATTATACTATTCTGATAAAACTTAATCTCAACAATAAAAGCTTGGTTTAATATAAGAAAGAAAACAGAACATTATACTATTCTGATAAAACTTAATCTCAACAATAAAAGCTTGGTTTAATATAAGAAAGAAAACAGAATATTATACTATTGTAATAAAACTTAAATCTCAGCAGTAATATTTGGGTCAGTATAAGAAAGAAAACAGAACATTATACTATTCTAATAAAACATAATCTCAACAATAAAAGCTTGGTTTAATATAAGAAAGAAAACGGAACAGTATACTATTCTGATAAAACATAATCTCAACAATAAAAGCTTGGTTTAATATAAGAAAGAAAACAGAACATTATACTATTCTGATAAAACTTAATCTCAGCAATAAAAGCTTGGTTTAATATAAGAAAGAAAACGGAACATTATACTATTCTGATAAAACTTAATCTCAGCAATAAAAGTTTGGGTCAGTATAAGAAAGAAAACAGAACATTATACTATTCTGATAAAACTTAATCTCAACAATAAAAGTTTGGGTCAGTATAAGAAAGAAAACAGAACATTATACTATTATGATAAAACTTAATCTCAACAATAAAAGTTTGGGTCAGTATAAGAAAGAAAACAGAACATTATACTATTATGATAAAACTTAATCTCAACAATAAAAGTTTGGGTCAGTATAAGAAAGAAAACAGAACATTATACTATTATGATAAAACTTAATCTCAACAATAAAAGTTTGGGTCAGTATAAGAAAGAAAACAGAACATTATACTATTATGATAAAACTTAATCTCAACAATAAAAGTTTGGGTCAGTATAAGAAAGAAAGCAGAACATTATACTATTCTGATAAAACTTAATCTCAGCAATAAAAGCTTGGGTCAATATAAGAAAGAAAACAGAACATTATACTATTCTGATAAAACTTAATCTCAGCAATAAAAGCTTGGGTCAGTATAAGAAAGAAAACAGAACATTATACTATTCTGATAGAACTTAATCTCAGCAATGAAAGCTTGGGTCAGTATAAGATAGAAAACAGAACATTATACTACTGTAATAAAACTTAATCTCAGCAATAAAAGCTTGGGTCAGTATAAGAAAGAAAACAGAACATTATACTATTCTGATAAAACTTAATCTCAGCAATAAAAGCTTGGTTTAATAAAAGAAAGATAACAGAATATTATACTATTCTGATAAAACTTAATCTCAACAATAAAAGCTTGGTTTAATAAAAGAAAGAAAACAGAACATTATACTATTCTGATAAAACTTAATCTCAGCAATAAAAGCTTGGTTTAATAAAAGAAAGATAACAGAACATTATACTATTCTGATAAAACTTAATCTCAACAATAAAAGCTTGGTTTAATAAAAGAAAGAAAACAGAACATTATACTATTCTGATAAAACTTAATCTCAACAATAAAAGCTTGGTTTAATAAAAGAAAGAAAACAGAACATTATACTATTCTGATAAAACTTAATCTCAGCAATAAAAGCTTGGTTTAATAAAAGAAAGATAACAGAACATTATACTATTCTGATAAAACTTAATCTCAACAATAAAAGCTTGGTTTAATAAAAGAAAGAAAACAGAACATTATACTATTCTGATAAAACTTAATCTAAACAATAAAAGCTTGGTTTAATAAAAGAAAGAAAACAGAACATTATACTATTCTGATAAAACTTAATCTCAACAATAAAGCTTGGTTTAATATAAGAAAGAAAACAGAACAATATACTATTCTGATAAAACTTAATCTAAACAATAAAAGCTTGGTTTAATATAAGAAAGAAAACAGAACATTATACTATTCTGATAAAACATAATCTCAACAATAAAAGCTTGGTTTAATATAAGAAAGAAAACAGAACATTATACTATTCTGATAAAACTTAATCTCAACAATAAAAGCTTGGTTTAATATAAGAAAGAAAACAGAACATTATACTATTCTGATAAAAGTTAATCTCAACAATAAAAGCTTGGTTTAATAAAAGAAAGATAACAGAACATTATACTATTCTGATAAAAGTTAATCTCAACAATAAAAACTTGGTTTAATATAAGAAAGAATACAGAACATTATACTATTCTGATAAAACTTAATCTAAACAATAAAAGCTTGGTTTAATATAAGAAAGAAAACAGAACATTATACTATTCTGATAAAACTTAATCTCAACAATAAAAGCTTGGTTTAATATAAGAAAGAATACAGAACATTATACGATTCTGATAAAACTTAATCTCAACAATAAAAACTTGGTTTAATATAAGAAAGAAAACAGAACATTATACTATTCTGATAAAACTTAATCTCAACAATAAAAACTTGGTTTAATATAAGAAAGCTAACAGAACATTATACTATTCTGATAAAACTTAATCTCAACAATAAAAACTTGGTTTAATAAAAGAAATATAACAGAATATTATACTATTCTGATAAAACTTAATCTCAACAATAAAAACTTGGGTCAGTATAAGAAAGAAAACAGAACATTATACTATTCTGATAAAACTTAATCTCAACAATAAAAACTTGGTTTAATATAAGAAAGCTAACAGAACATTATACTATTCTGATAAAACTTAATCTCAACAATAAAAACTTGGTTTAATAAAAGAAATATAACAGAATATTATACTATTCTGATAAAACTTAATCTCAACAATAAAAACTTGGGTCAGTATAAGAAAGAAAACAGAACATTATACTATTCTGATAAAACTTAATCTCAACAATAAAAACTTGGTTTAATATAAGAAAGAAAACAGAACAATATACTATTCTGATAAAACTTAATCTCAACAATAAAAACTTGGTTTAATATAAGAAAGAAAACAGAACAATATACTATTCTGATAAAACTTAATCTCAACAATAAAAACTTGGTTTAATATAAGAAAGAAAACAGAACAATATACTATTCTGATAAAACTTAATCTCAACAATAAAAACTTGGTTTAATATAAGACAGAAAACAGAACATTATACTATTCTGATAAAACTTAATCTCAACAATAAAAACTTGGTTTAATATAAGAAAGAAAACAGAACATTATACTATTCTGATAAAACTTAATCTCAACAATAAAAGCTTGGTTTAATAAAAGAAAGAAAACAGAACAATATACTATTCTGATAAAACTTAATCTCAACAATAAAAACTTGGTTTAATATAAGAAAGAAAACAGAACAATATACTATTCTGATAAAACTTAATCTCAACAATAAAAACTTGGTTTAATATAAGAAAGAAAACAGAACAATATACTATTCTGATAAAACTTAATCTCAACAATAAAAACTTGGTTTAATATAAGAAAGAAAACAGAACATTATACTATTCTGATAAAACTTAATCTCAACAATAAAAACTTGGTTTAATATAAGAAAGAAAACAGAACATTATACTATTCTGATAAAACTTAATCTCAACAATAAAAACTTGGTTTAATATAAGAAAGAATACAGAACATTATACTATTCTAATAAAACTTAATCTCAACAATAAAAGCTTGGTTTAATATAAGAAAGAAAACAGAACATTATACTATTCTGATAAACCTTAATCTCAACAATAAAAGCTTGGATTAATATAGGAAAGAAAACAGAACATTATACTATTCTGATAAACCTTAATCTCAACAATAAAAGCTTGGTTTAATGAAAGAAATATAACAGAACATTACAGTATTCTGATAAAACTTCATCTCAGCAATAAAAGCTTGGGTAAGTGTAAGAAAGAAAGCAGAACATTATACTATTCTGATAAAACTTAATCTCATTAATAAAAGCTTGGTTTAATAAAAGAAAGAAAGCAGAATATTACACTATTCCGATAAAACTTAATCTCAGCAATAAAAGCTTGGGTCAGTATAAGAAGGAAAACAGAACATTATACTATAGAGATAAAACTTAATCTCAGCAATAAAAGCTTGGGTCAGTATAAGAATGATAACTGAACATTATACTATTGAGATAAAACTTAATCTCAGCAATAAAAGCTTGGGTCAGTATAAGTAAGGTAACAGAACATTATACTATTGAGATAAAACTTAATCTCATCAATAAACGCTTGTGTCATTATAAGAAAGAAAACAGAAGATTATACTATTCTGATAAAACATAATCTCAGCAATAAAAGTTTGGTTTAGTAAAAGAAATATAATAGAACATTATACTATTGAGATAAAACATTATCTCAGCAATAAAAGCTTGGGTCAGTATAAGAAAGGTAACAGAACATTATACTATTGAGATAAAACTTAATCTCATCAATAAACGCTTGTGTCATTATAAGAAAGAAAACAGAAGATTATACTATTCTGATAAAACATAATCTCAGCAATAAACGTTTGGTTTAGTAAAAGAAATATAAAAGAACATTATACTATTGAGATAACACATAATCTCAGCAATAAAAGCTTGTGTCAGTATAAGAAAACTAACACAACATTATACTATTGAGATAAAACTTAATTTCAAAAATAAAAGCTTAGTTTAATATAAGAAAGAAAACAGAACATTATACTATTCTGATAAAACTTAATCTCAGCAATAAAAGCTTGGTTTAATATAAGAAAGAAAACAGAACATTATACTATTCAGATAAAACCTAATCTCAACTATTAAAGCTTGGGTAGTATAAGAAAGATAACAGAACATTATACTATTCTGATAAAACTTAATCTTAACAATAAAAGCTTGGTTTAATATAAGAAAGAATACACAACATTATGCTATTGAGATAAAACTTAGTCTTAGCAATAAAAGCTTGGGTGAGTATAAGAAACAAATCAGAACATTATACTTTTGAGATAAAACTTTTTCTAGCAACAAAAGCTTGGGTAAGTATAAGAAAGAAAGCAGAAATTTATACTATTGAGATAACACTTGATCTCAGTAATAAAAGCTTGGGTCAGTATAAGTAAGAAAACAGAACATTATACGATTCTGATAAACCTTAATCTCAACAATAAAAGTTTGGATCAGTATAAGAAAGAAAACAAAACATTATACTATTGAGATAAAACTTAATCTCAGCAATAAGAGCATGGTTTAATAAAAGAAGGATAAGAGAACATTATACTATTCTGAATAAACTTAATCTCAACAATAAAAGCTTGGTTTAATATAAGAAAGAAAACAAAACATTATACTATTCTGATAAAACTTAATCTCAGCAATAAGAGCATGGTTTAATAAAAGAAGGATAAGAGAACACTGTACTATTCTGATAAAACTTAATCTCAACAATAAAAGCTTGGTTTAATATAAGAAAGAAAACAAAACATTATACTATTCTGATAAAACTTAATCTCAGCAATAAGAGCATGGTTTAATAAAAGAAGGATAAGAGAACACTATACTATTCTGATAAAACTTAATCTCAACAATAAAAGCTTGGGTCAGTATAAGAAAGAAAGCAAAATATTATACTATTGAGATAAAACTTAATCTCAGCAATAAAAGATTGCTTTAATAAAAGAGAGATAACAGAACATTATACTATTCTGATAAAACTTAATCTCTGCAATAAAAGCTTGGGTCAGTATAAGAAAGAAAACAGAATATTATGCTATTGAGATAAAACCTAATCCCAGCAATAAAAGCTTGGTTTAATATAAGAAAGATATCAGAACATTATACTATTGAGATAAAACTTAATCTCAGCAATAAAACTTGGGTCAGTATAAGAAAGATAACAGAACAATATAATATTCTGATAAAACCTAATCTCAGCAATAAGAGCTTGGGTCATTATTAGAATAGAAAACATAACATTATACTATTGAGATAAAACTTAATCTCAGCAATAAAAGCTTGGGTCAGTATAAGAAAGATAACAGAACAATATAATATTCTGATAAAACCTAATCTCAGCAATAAAAGCTTGGTTTAATATAAGAAAAAAAAAGAACATTATCCTATTGAGATAAAACTTAATGTCAACAATAAAGGCTTGGGTCAGTATAAGAAAGATGACAGAATATTATACTATTCTGATAAAACTTAATCTCAGCTATAAAAGCTTGGTTTAATAAAAGAAAGAAAACAGAACATTATACTATTCTGATAAAACTTAATCTCAGCAATAAAAGCTTGGTTAAATAAAAGAAATATAACAGAACATTATACTATTCTGATAAAACTTAATTTCAACAATAAAAGCTTGGTTTAATAAAACAAAGATAACAGAACATTATACTATTCTGATAAAACTTAATTTCAACAATAAAAGCTTGGTTTAATAAAAGAAATATAACACAACATTATACTATTCTGATATAACTTAATCTCAGCAATAAAAGCTTGGTTTAATATAGGAAAGAAAACAGAACATTATACTATTCTGATAAACCTTAATCTCAGCAATAAAAGCTTGGTTTAATGAAAGAAATATAACAGAACATTACAGTATTCTGATAAAACTTCATCTCAGCAATAAAAGCTTGGGTAAGTATAAGAAATCAAGCAGAACATTATACTATTCTGATAAAACTTAATCTCATTAATAAAAGCTTGGTTTAATAAAAGAAAGAAAACAGAATATTACACTATTCCGATAAAACTTAATCTCAGCAATAAAAGCTTGGGTCAGTATAAGAAAGAAATCAGAACATTATACTATAGAGATAAAACTTAATCTCAGCAATAAAAGCTTGGGTCAGTATAAGAAAGGTAACAGAACATTATACTATTGAGATAAAACTTAATCTCATCAATAAAAGCTTGGTTTATTATAAAAAAGAAAACAGAACATTATACCATTCTGATAAAACATAATCTCAACAAGAAATGCTTCGTTTAATAAAAGAAAGATAACAGAACATTATACTATTCTGATAAAACTTAATCTCAACAATAAAAGCTTGGGTCAGTTTAAGAAAGAAAAACAGAACCTTATACTATACTTATAAAACTTAATCTCAGCAATAAAAACTAGGTTTAATAAAATAAAGATAACAGAATATTATACTATTCTGATAAAATTCAATCTCATCAATTAAGGCTTGGTTTAATATAAGAAAGAAAACAGAACATTATACTATTCTGATAAAACTTAATTTCAACAATAAAAGCTTGGTTTAATAAAACAAAGATAACAGAACATTATACTATTCTGATAAAACTTAATTTCAACAATAAAAGCTTGGTTTAATAAAAGAAATATAACAGAACATTATACTATTCTGATAAAACTTAATCTCAGCAATAAAAGCTTGGTTTAATATAAGAAAGAAAACAGAATATTATACTATTCTGATAAACCTTAATCTCAAGAATAAAAGCTTGATTTAATGAAAGAAATATAACAGGACATTATAGTATTCTGATAAAACTTAATCTCAGCAATAAACGTTTCGGTAAGTATAAAAAGAAAGCAGAATATTATACTATTCTGATAAAACTTAATCTCAACAATAAAAGCTTGGGTGAGTATAAGAACGAAAGCAGAACATTATACAATTGAGATAAAACCTAATCCCAGCAATAAAAGCTTTGTTTAATATAAAAAGGAAAACAAAACATTATATCATTCTGATTAACCTTAATCTCAGCAGCAAAAGCTTGGGTCAGTATAAGATACTAACAGAACATTATACTATTCTGATAAAACTTAATCTCAGCAATAAAAGCTTGGTTTAATATAAGAAAGAATACAGAACATTATACTATTGTAATAAAACTTAATCTCAGCAGTAAAAGTTTGGGTCAGTATAAGAAAGAAAACAAAACATTATACTATTCTGATAAAACTTAATGTCAGCAATAAAAGCTTGGTTTAATAAAAGAAAGATAACAGAACACTATACTATTCTGATAAAACTTAATCTCAACAATAAAAGCTTGGGTCAGTATAAGAAACAAAGCAGAACATTATACTATTGAGATAAAACTTAATCTCAACAATGAAAGCTTGGTTTAATAAAAGAAAGATAATAGAACATTATACTATTCTGATAAAACTTAATCTCAGCAATAAAAGCTTGGGTCAGTATAAGAGAGAAAGCAGAATATTATACTATTGAGATAAAACTTAATCTCAGCAATAAAAGCTTGGGTCAGTATAAGAAAGAAAACAGAACATTATAGTATTGAGATAAAACTTAATCTCAGCAATAAAAGCTTGGGTCAGTATAAGAAGGATAACAGAACAATATAATATTCTGATAAAACTTAATCTCAGCAATAAAAGCTTGGGTCAATATAAGAAAGAAAACAGAAGATTATACTATTCTGATAAAACTTAATCTCAGCAATAAAAGCTTGGTTTAATAAAAGAAACATAACAGTACATTATAGTATTGAGATAAAACATAATCTCAACAATAACAGCTTGGTTTAATATAAGAAAAAAAAGAACATTATACTATTGAGATATAACTTAATGTCAACAATAAAGACTTTGTTCAGTATAAAAAAGATGACAGAATATTATACTATTCTGATAAAACTTAATCTCAGCTATAAAAGCTTGGTTTAATAAAAGAAAGATAAGAGAACATTATACTATTTAGATAAAAATTAATCTCAGCACTAAAAGCTTGGGTCAGTATAAGAAAGAAAACAGAACATTATACTATTCTGATAAAAAACTTAATCTCAACAATAAAAGCTTGGTTTAATAAAAGAAACATAACAGAACATTATACTATTCCGATGAAACTTAAATTCAACAATAAAAGCTTGGTTTAATAAAAGAAAGATAACAGAACATTATACTATTCTGATAAAACTTAATCTCAACAAATAAATGCTAGTGTCAGTATAAGAAAGAAAACAGAACTTTATACCATTCTGATAAAACTTAATCTCAACAATAAAAGCTTGGGTCAGTATAAGAAAGAAAGCAGAGCATTATACTATTGAGATAAAACTTAATCTCAGCAATAAAAGCTTGCTTTAATAAAAGAAAGATAACAGAACATAATACTATTCTGATAAAACTTAATCTCAGCAATAAAAGCTTGGGTCAGTATAAGAAACAAAACAGAATATTATACTATTGAGATAAAACCTAATCCCAGCAATAAAAGCTTGGTTTAATATAAGAAAGATAACAGAACATTATACTATTGAGATAAAACTTAATTTCAGCAATAAAACTTGAGTCAGTATAAGAAAGAAAACAGAACATAATACTATTCTGATAAAACTTAATCTCAGCAATAAAAGCTTGGGTCAGTATAAGAAACAAAACAGAATATTATACTATTGAGATAAAACCTAATCCCAGCAATAAAAGCTTGGTTTAATATAAGAAAGATAACAGAACATTATACTATTGAGATAAAACTTAATTTCAGCAATAAAACTTGAGTCAGTATAAGAAAGATAACAGAACATTATACTATTGAGATAAAACTTAATCTCAGCAATAAAAGCTTGGGTCAGTATAAGAAAGATAACAGAACAATATAATATTCTGATAAAACCTAATCTCAGCAATAAGAGCTTGGGTCATTATTAGAATAGAAAACATAACATTATACTATTGAGATAAAACTTAATCTCAGCAATAAAAGCTTGGTTTAATATAAGAAAAAAAAAGAACATTATCCTATTGAGATAAAACTTAATGTCAACAATGAAGGCTTGGGTCAGTATAAGAAAGATGACAGAATATTATACTATTCTGATAAAACTTAATCTCAACAATAAAAATTGGGTCAGTATAAGAAAGATGACAGAATATTATACTATTCTGATAAAACTTAATCTCAGCTATAAAAGCTTCGTTTAATAAAAGAAAGACAACAGAACATTATACTATTCTGATAAAACTTAATCTCAGCAATAAAAGCTTGGGTCAGTATAAGAAAGATAACAGAACATTATACTATTCTGATAAAACTTAATCTCAGCAATAAAAGCTTGGTTTAATAAAAGAAAGATAACAGAACATTATACTATTCTGATAAAACTTAATTTCAACAACAAAAGCTTGGTTAAATAAAAGAAATATAACAGAACATTATACTATTCTGATAAAACTTAATTTCAACAATAAAAGCTTGGTTTAATAAAACAAAGATAACAGAACATTATACTATTCTGATAAAACTTAATTTCAACAATAAAAGCTTGGTTTAATAAAAGAAATACAACACAACATTATACTAATCTGATATAACTTAATCTCAGAAATAAAAGCTTGGTTTAATATAGGAAAGAAAACAGAACATTATACTATTCTGATAAACCTTAATCTCAGCAATAAAAGCTTGGTTTAATAAAAGAAAGAAAACAGAATATTACACTATTCCGATAAAACTTAATCTCCGCAATAAAAGCTTGGGTCAGTATAAGAAAGAAAACAGAACATTATACTATAGAGATAAAACTTAATCTCAGCAATAAAAGCTTGGGTCAGTATAAGAAAAATAACTGAACATTATACTATTGAGATTAAACTTAATCTCAGCAATAAAAGCTTGGGTCAGTATAAGAATGATAACTGAACATTATACTATTGAGATTAAACTTAATCTCAGCAATAAAAGCTTGGGTCAGTATAAGAAAGGTAACAGAACATTATACTATTGAGATAAAACTTAATCTCATCAATAAACGCTTGTGTCATTATTAGAAAGAAAACAGAAGATTATACTATTCTGATAAAACATAATCTCAGCAATAAACGTTGGTTTAGTAAAAGAAATATAAAAGAACATTATACTATTGAGATAACACATAATCTCAGCAATAAAAGCTTGGGTCAGTATAAGAAAAATAACACAACATTATACTATTGAGATAAAACTTAATTTCAAAAATAAAAGCTTTGTTTAATATAAGAAAGAAAACAGAACATTATACTATTCTGATAAAACTTAATCTCAGCAATAAAAGCTTGGTTTAATATAAGAAAGAAAACAGAACATTATACTATTCAGATAAAACCTAATCTTAACAATAAAAGCTTGGTTTAATATAAGAAAGAATACACAACATTATGCTATTGAGATAAAACTTAGTCTTAGCAATAAAAGCTTGGGTGAGTATAAGAAACAAATCAGAACATTATACTATTGAGATAACACTTGATCTCAGTAATAAAAGCTTGGGTCAGTATAAGTAAGAAAACAGAACATTATACTATTGAGATAAAACTTATTCTAGCAACAAAAGCTTGGATCATTATAAGAAAGAAAACAGAACATTATACTATTGAGATAAAACTTGATCTCAGTAATAAAGGCTTGTGTCAGTAAAAGATAGATCTCAAGAACATTATACTATTCTGATAAAACTTAATCTCAGCAATAAAAGCTTGGTTTAATAAAAGAAAGATAACAGAAGACTATACTATTCTGATAAAACTTAATCTCAACAATAAAAGCTCGGGTCAGAATAAGAAAGAAAGATGAACATTATACTATTAAGATAAAACTTAATCCCAGCAATAAAAGCTTGGTTTAATATAAGAATGATAACAGAACATTATACTATTGAGATAAAACTTAATCTCAGCAATAAAACTTGGGTCAGTATAAGAAAGATAACAGAACAATATAATATTCTGATAACACTTAATCTCAGCAATAAAAGCTTGGGTCAATATAAGAAAGAAAACAGAAGATTATACTATTCTGATAAAACATAATCTCAGCAATAAACGTTGGTTTAGTAAAAGAAATATAAAAGAACATTATACTATTGAGATAACACATAATCTCAGCAATAAAAGCTTGGGTCAGTATAAGAAAAATAACACAACATTATACTATTGAGATAAAACTTAATTTCAAAAATAAAAGCTTGGTTTAATATAAGAATGATAACAGTACATTATACTATTGAGATAAAACATAATCTCAGCAATAAAAGCTTGCGTAGTGATAAGATACATGATACTATTGAGAAAAAACTTAATCTCAACAATAAAAGCTTTGTTGAATATAAAAAGGAAAACAAAACATTATACCATTCTGATTAACCTTAATCTCAGCAGCAAAAGCTTGGGTCAGTATAAGAAAGAAAACAGAACATTATACTATTCTGATAAAACTTAATCTCTGCAATAAAAGTTTGGGTCAGTATATGAAAGAAAACAGAACATTATACTATTCTGATAAAACTTAATCTCTGCAATAAAAGCTTGGGTCAGTATAAGATAGAAAACAGAACATTATACTATTCTGATAAAAGTTAATCTCAGCAATAAAAGCTTGGTTTAATAAAAGAAAGATAACAGAACATTATACTATTCTGATAAAACTTAATCTCAACAATAAAAGCTTGGGTCAGTATAAGAACGAAAGCAGAACATTATACTATTGAGATAAAACTTAATCCCAGCAATAAAAGCTTGGTTTAATAAAAGAAAGAAAACAGAATATTAACTATTCCAAAACAACTTAATCCTAGCAATAAAAACTTGGGTCAGTATAAGAAAGCTAACAGAACATTATACTATTCTGATAAAACTTAATCTCAACAATAAAAGCTTGGTTTAATATAAGAAAGAAAACAGAACATTGTACTATTGTAATAAAACTTAATCTCAACAGTAAAAGTTTGGGTCAGTAAAAGAAAGAAAACAGAACATTATACTATTCTGATAAAACTTAATCTCAGCAATAAAAGTTTGGGTCAGTATAAGAAAGAAAACAAAACATTATGCTATTCTGATAAAACTTAATCTCAGCAATAAATGCTTGGTTTAATAAAAGAAGGATAACAGAACACTATACTATTCTGATAAAACTTAATCTCAACAATAGAAGCTTGGGTCAGTATAAGAAAGAAAGCAGAACATTATACTATTGAGATAAAACTTAATCTCAGCAATAAAAGCTTGCTTTAATAAAAGAAAGATAACAGAACATTATACTATTCTGATAAAACATAATCTCAGCAATAAAAGCTTGGTTTAATAAAAGAAGGATAACAGAACACTATACTATTCTCATAAAACTTAATCTCAACAATAAAAGCTTGGGTCAGTATAAGAAAGAAAGCAGAACATTATACTATTGAGATAAAACTTAATCTCAGCAATAAAAGCTTGCTTTAATAAAAGAAAGATAACAGAACATTATACTATTCTGATAAAACTTAATCTCAGCAATAAAAGCTTGGGTCAGTATAAGAAACAAAACAGAATATTATACTATTGAGATAAAACCTAATCCCAGCAATAAAAGCTTGGTTTAATATAAGAAAGATAACAGAACATTATACTATTGAGATAAAACTTAATCTCAGCAATAAAAGCTTGGGTCAGTATAAGAAAGATAACAGAACAATATAATATTCTGATAAAACCTAATCTCAGCAATAAGAGCTTGGGTCATTATTAGAATAGAAAACATAACATTATACTATTGAGATAAAACTTAATCTCAGCAATAAAAGCTTGGTTTAATATAAGAAAAAAAAAGAACATTATCCTATTGAGATAAAACTTAATGTCAACAATGAAGGCTTGGGTCAGTATAAGAAAGATGACAGAATATTATACTATTCTGATAAAACTTAATCTCAGCTATAAAAGCTTCGTTTAATAAAAGAAAGACAACAGAACATTATACTATTGAGATAATACCTAATCTAAGCAATAAAAGCTTGTGTCAGTATAAGAAAGAAAACAGAACATTATACTATTCTGATAAAACTTAATCTCAGCAATAAAAGCTTGGTTTAATAAAAGAAAGATAACAGAACATTATACTATTCTGATAAAACTTAATTTCAACAACAAAAGCTTGGTTAAATAAAAGAAATATAACAGAACATTATACTATTCTGATAAAACTTAATTTCAACAATAAAAGCTTGGTTTAATAAAACAAAGATAACAGAACATTATACTATTCTGATAAAACTTAATTTCAACAATAAAAGCTTGGTTTAATAAAAGAAATACAACACAACATTATACTATTCTGATATAACTTAATCTCAGCAATAAAATCTTGGTTTAATATAGGAAAGAAAACAGAACATTATACAATTCTGATAAACCTTAATCTCAACAATAAAAGCTTGGTTTAATGAAAGAAATATAACAGAACATTACAGTATTCTGATAAAACTTCATCTCTGCAATAAAAGCTTGGGTAAGTATAAGAAAGAAAGCAGAACATTATACTATTCTGATAAAACTTAATCTCAGCAATAAAAGCTTGGTTTAATATAAGAAAGAATACACAACATTATGCTATTGAGATAAAACTTAGTCTTAGCAATAAAAGCTTGGGTGAGTATAAGAAACAAATCAGAACATTATACTTTTGAGATAAAACTTTTTCTAGCAACAAAAGCTTGGGTAAGTATAAGAAAGAAAGCAGAACATTATACTATTGAGATAACACTTGATCTCAGTAATAAAAGCTTGGGTCAGTATAAGTAAGAAAACAGAACATTATACTATTGAGATAAAACTTATTCTAGCAACAAAAGCTTGGATCAGTATAAGAAAGAAAACAGAACATTATACTATTGAGATAAAACTTGATCTCAGTAATAAAGGCTTGTGTCAGTAAAAGATAGATCTCAAGAACATTATACTATTCTGATAAAACTTAATCTCAGCAATAAAAGCTTGGTTTAATAAAAGAAAGATAACAGAAGACTATACTATTCTGATAAAACTTAATCTCAACAATAAAAGCTTGGGTCAGAATAAGAAAGAAAGATGAACATTATACTATTAAGATAAAACTTAATCCCAGAAATAAAAGCTTGGTTTAATATAAGAATGATAACAGAACATTATACTATTGAGATAAAACTTAATCTCAGCAATAAAACTTGGGTCAGTATAAGAAAGATAACAGAACAATATAATATTCTGATAACACTTAATCTCAGCAATAAAAGCTTGGGTCAATATAAGAAAGAAAACAGAAGATTATACTATTCTGATAAAACATAATCTCAGCAATAAACGTTGGTTTAGTAAAAGAAATATAAAAGAACATTATACTATTGAGATAACACATAATCTCAGCAATAAAAGCTTGGGTCAGTATAAGAAAAATAACACAACATTATACTATTGAGATAAAACTTAATTTCAAAAATAAAAGCTTGGTTTAATATAAGAATGATAACAGTACATTATACTATTGAGATAAAACATAATCTCAGCAATAAAAGCTTGCGTAGTGATAAGATACATGATACTATTGAGAAAAAACTTAATCTCAACAATAAAAGCTTTGTTGAATATAAAAAGGAAAACAAAACATTATACCATTCTGATTAACCTTAATCTCAGCAATAAAAGCTTGGTTTAATAAAAGAAAGATAACAGAACATTATACTATTTTGATAAAACTTAATCTTAACAATAAAAGCTTGGTTTAATATAAGAAAGAATACACATGCTATTGAGATAAAACTTAGTCTTAGCAATAAAAGCTTGGGTGAGTATAAGAAACAAATCAGAACATTATACTTTTGAGATAAAACATTTTCTAGCAACAAAAGCTTGGGTAAGTATAAGAAAGAAAGCAGAACATTATACTATTGAGATAACACTTGATCTCAGTAATAAAAGCTTGGGTCAGTATAAGTAAGAAAACATAACATTATACTATTGAGATAAAACTTATTCTAGCAACAAAAGCTTGGATCAGTATAAGAAAGAAAACAGAACATTATACTATTGAGATAAAACTTGATCTCAGTAATAAAGGCTTGTGTCAGTAAAAGATAGATCTCAAGAACATTATACTATTCTGATAAAACTTAATCTCAGCAATAAAAACTTGGTTTAATATAAGAAAGAAAACACAACATTATACTATTCTGCTAAACCTTAATCTCAACAATAAAGCCTTGGTTTAATGAAAGAAATATAACAGAACATTATAGTATTCTGATAGAACTTAATCTCAGCAATAAAAGCTTGGGTAAGTATAAGAAAGAAAACAGAACATTATACTATTCTGATAAAACTTAATCTCATTAATAAAAGCTTGGTTTAATAAAAGAAAGATAACAGAATATTACACTATTCCGATAAAACTTCATCTCAGCAATAAAAGCTTGGGTCAGTATAAGAAAGAAAACAGAACATTATACTATTCTGATAAAACTTAACCTCAACAATAAAAGCTTGGTTTAATATAAGAAAGAAAACAGAACATTATACTATTCTGATAAAACTTAATCTCAACAATAAAAGCTTGGTTTAATATAAGAAAGAAAACAGAACATTATACTATTGAGATAAAACTTAATCTCAGCAATAAAAGCTTGGGTCAGCATAGAATGTTAACTGAAGTTATACTATTGAGATAAAACTTAATCTCAGCAATAAAAGCTTGGGTCAGTATAAGAAAGGTAATAGAACATTATACCATTGAGATAAAACTTAATCTCATCAATAAACGCTTGTGCCATTATAAGAAAGAAAACAGAAGATTATACTATTCTGATAAAACATAATCTCAGCAATAAAAGCTTGGGTCAGTATAAGAAAAATAACACAACATTATAGTATTGAGATAAAACTTAATTTCAAAAAAAAAGCTTTGTTTAATATAAGAAAGAAAACAGAACATTATACTATTGTAATAAAACTCAATCTCAGCAGTAAAAGTTTGGGTCAGTATAAGAAAGAAAACAAAACATTATACTATTCTGATAAAACTTAATCTCAGCAATAAAAGCTTGGTTTAATAAAAGAAAGATAACAGAAGACTATACTATTCTGATAAAACTTAATCTCAACAATAAAAGCTCGGGTCAGAATAAGAAAGAAAGATGAACATTATACTATTAAGATAAAACTTAATCTCAGCAATAAAAGCTTGCTTTAATAAAAGAAAAATAACAGAACATTATACTATTCTGATAAAACTTAATCTCAGCAATAAAAGCTTGGGTCAGAATAAGAAAGAAAACAGAATATTATACTATTGAGATAAAACTTAATCTCAGCAATAATAGCTTGGGTCAGTATAAGAAAGATAACAGAACATTATACTATTGAGATAAAACTTAATCTCAACAATAAAACCTTTGTTTAATATAAGAAGGAAAACAGAACATTATACCATTCTGATTAAACTTAATCTCAGCAATAAAAGTTTGGGTCAGTATAAGAAAGAAAAAAAACATTATACTATTCTGATAAAACTTAATCTCAGCAATAAAAGCTTGGTTTAATAAAAGAAAGATAACAGAAGACTATACTATTCTGATAAAACTTAATCTCAACAATAAAAGCTCGGGTCAGAATAAGAAAGAAAGATGAACATTATACTATTAAGATAAAACTTAATCCCAGCAATAAAAGCTTGGTTTAATATAAGAATGATAACAGAACATTATACTATTGAGATAAAACTTAATCTCAGCAATAAACCTTGGGTCAGTATAAGAAAGATAACAGAACAATATAATATTCTGATAACACTTAATCTCAGCAATAAAAGCTTGGGTCAATATAAGAAAGAAAACAGAAGATTATACTATTCTGATAAAACTTAATCTCAGCAATGAACGCTTGGTTTAATAAAATAAAGATAACAGTACATTATACTATTGAGATAAAACATAATCTCAGCAATAAAAGCTTGCGTAGTGATAAGATACATGATACTATTGAGAAAAAACTTAATCTCAACAATAAAAGCTTTGTTGAATATAAAAAGGAAAACAAAACATTATACTATTCTGATTAACCTTAATCTCAGCAGCAAAAGCTTGGGTCAGTATAAGAAAGAAAACAGAACATTATACTATTCTGATAAAAGTTAATCTCAGCAATAAAAGCTTGGTTTAATAAAAGAAAGACAACAGAACATTATACTATTCTGATAAAACTTAATCTCTGCAAAAAAAGTTTGGGTCAGTATAAGATAGAAAACAGAACATTATACTATTCTGATAAAAGTTAATCTCAGCAATAAAAGCTTCGTTTAATAAAAGAAAGACAACAGAACATTATACTATTCTGATAAAACTTAATCTCAACAATAAAAGCTTGGGTCAGTATAAGAACGAAAGCAGAACATTATACTATTGAGATAAAACTTAATCCCAGCAATAAAAGCTTGGTTTAATAAAAGAAAGAAAACAGAATATTAACTATTCCAAAACAACTTAATCCTAGCAATAAAAACTTGGGTCAGTATAAGAAAGCTAACAGAACATTATACTATTCTGATAAAACTTAATCTCAACAATAAAAGCTTGGTTTAATATAAGAAAGAAAACAGAACATTATACTATTGAGATAAAACTTAATCTCAGCAATAAAAGTTTGGGTCAGTATAAGAAAAGTAACAGAACATTATACTATTGAGATAAAACTTAATCTCATCAATAAACACTTGTGTCATTATAAGAAAGAAAACAGAAGATTATACTATTCTGATAAAACATAATCACAGCAATAAAAGTTTGGTTTAGTAAAAGAAATATAAAAGAACATTATACTATTGAGATAAAACTTAATCTCAGCAATAAAAGCTTGGTTTAATATAAGAAAAAAAAAGAACATTATCCTATTGAGATAAAACTTAATGTCAACAATAAAGGCTTGGGTCAGTATAAGAAAGATGACAGAATATTATACTATTCTGATAAAACTTAATCTCAGCTATAAAAGCTTGGTTGGAAATAAGAAAGAAAACAGAACATTATACTATTCAGATAAAACTTAATCTCAACTATAAAAGCTTGGGTCAGTATAAGAAAGATAACAGAACATTATACTATTCTGATAAAACTTAATCTCAACAATAAAAGCTTGGTTTAATATAAGAAAGAATACACAACATTATACTATTGAGATAAAACTTAGTCTTAGCAATAAAAGCTTGGGTGAGTATAAGAAACAAATCAGAACATTATACTTTTGAGATAAAACTTTTTCTAGCAACAAAAGCTTGGGTAAGTATAAGAAAGAAAGCAGAACATTATACTATTGAGATAACACTTGATCTCAGTAATAAAAGCTTGGGTCAGTATAAGTAAGAAAACAGAACATTATACTATTGAGATAAAACTTATTCTAGCAACAAAAGCTTGGATCAGTATAAGAAAGAAAACAGAACATTATACTATTGAGATAAAACTTGATCTCAGTAATAAAGGCTTGTGTCAGTAAAAGATAGATCTCAAAAACATTATACCATTCTGATAAAACGTAATCTCAGCAATAAAAACTTGGTTTAATATAAGAAAGAAAACAGAACATAATACTATTCTGATAAACCTTAATCTCAACAATAAAACCTTGGTTTAATGAAAGAAATATAACAGAACATTATAGTATTCTGATAAAACTTAATCTCAGCAATAAAAGCTTGGGTCAGTATAAGAAAGAAAACAGAACATTATACTATTGAGATAAAACTTAATCTCTGCAATAAAAGCTTGGGTCAGCATATAATGATAACTGAACATTATACTATTGAGATAAAACTTAATCTCAGCAATAAAAGCTTGGGTCAGTATAAGAAAGGTAACAGAACATAATACCATTGAGATAAAACTTAATCTCATCAATAAACGCTTGTGTCATTAAAAGAAAGAAAACAGAAGATTATACTATTCTGATAAAAGATAATCTCAGCAATAAAAGTTTGGTTTAGTAAAAGAAATATAAAAGAACATTATACTATTGAGATAAAACATAATCTCAGCAATAAAAGCTTGGGTAGCAGTATAAGAAAAATAACACAACATTATACTATTGAGATAAATCTTAATTTAAAAAAAAAAGCTTTGTTTAATATAAGAAAGAAAACAGAACATTATACTATTGTAATAAAACTCAATCTCAGCAGTAAAAGTTTGGGTCAGTATAAGAAAGAAAACAGAACATTATACTATTCTGATAAAACTTAATCTCAGCAATAAAAGCTTGGTTTAATATAAGAAAGAAAACAGAATATTATACTATTCTGATAAAACTTAATCTCAACAACAAATGCTTGGGTCAGTATAAAAAAGAAAACACAACATAATACTATTCTGATAAAACTTAATCTCAGAAATAAAAGTTTGGTTTAATAAAAGAAAGATAACAGAATATTATACTATTGTGATAAAACTTAGTTTCAACAATAAAATCTTGGTTTAATAAAAGAAATATAACAGAATATTATACTATTCTGATGAAACTTAATCTCAACAATAAAAGCTTGGTTTATTATAAGAAAGAAAACAGAACATTATACCATTCTGATAAAACATAATCTCAACAAGAAATGCTTGGTTTAATAAAAGAAAGATAACAGAACATTATACTATACATATAAAACTTAATCTCAGCAATAAAAACTAGGTTTAATAAAATAAAGATAACAGAACATTATACTATTCTGATAAAATTTAATCTCAACAATTAAGGCTTGGTTTAATATAAGAAAGAAAACAGAACATTATACTATTCTGATAAAACTTAATTTCAACAATAAAAGCTTGGTTTAATAAAACAGAGTTAACAGAACATTATACTATTCTGATAAAACTTAATCTCAGCAATAAAAGCTTGGTTTAATATAAGAAAGAAAACAGAACATTATACTATTCTGCTAAAGCTTAATCTAACAATAAAAGCTTGGTTTAATGAAAGAAATATAACAGAACATTACAGTATTCTGTTAAAACTTAATCTCAGCAATAAAAGCTTGGGTAAGTATAAGAAAGAAAGCAGAGCATTATACTATTCTGATAAAACTTAATCTCATTAATAAAAGCTTGGTTTAATAAAAGAAAGAAAACAGAATATTATACTATTGTGATAAAACTTAATCTCAGCAATAAAAGCTTGGGTCAGTATAAGAAAGAAAACAGAACATTATACTATAGAGATAAAACTTAATCTCAGGAATAAAAGCTTGGGTCAGTATAAGAATGATAACTGAACATAATACTATTGAGATAAAGCTTAATCTCAGCAATAAAAGTTTGGTTTAGTAAAAGAAATATAAAAGAACATTATACTATTGAGATAAAAAATAATCTCAGCAATAAAAGCTTGGGTGAGTATAAGAGAAATAACACAACATTATACTATTGAGATAAAAGCTTTGTTTAATATAAGAAAGAAAACAGAACATTATACTATTCTGATAAAACTTAATCTCAGCAATAAAAGCTTGGTTTAATATAAGAAAGAAAACAGAACATTATACTATTCAGATAAAACTTAATCTCAACTATTAAAGCTTGGGTCAGTATAAGAAAGATAACAGAACATTATACTATTCTGATAAAACTTAATCTCAACAATAAAAGCTTGGTTTAATATAAGAAAGAATACACAACATTATACTATTAAGATAAAACTTAGTCTTAGCAATGAAAGCCTGGGTGAGTATAAGAAACAAATCAGAACATTATACTTTTGAGATAAAACTTTTTCTAGCAACAAAAGCTTGGGTAAGTATAAGGAAGAAAGCAGAACATTATACTATTGAGATAACACTTGATCTCAGTAATAAAGGCTTGTGTCAGTAAAAGATAGATCTCAAGAACATTATACTATTCTGATAAAACTTAATCTCAGCAATAAAAACTTGGTTTAATATAAGAAAGAAAACAGAACATTATACTATTCTGATAAACCTTAATCTCAACAATAAAACCTTGGTTTAATGAAAGAAATATAACAGAACATTATAGTATTCTGATAAAACTTAATCTCAGCAATAAAAGCTTGGGTAAGTATAAGAAAGAAAACAGAACATTATACTATTCTGATAAAACTTAATCTCATTAATAAAAGCTTGGTTTAATAAAAGAAAGATAACAGAATATTACACTATTCCGATAAAACTTCATCTCAGCCATAAAAGCTTGGGTCAGTATAAGAAAGAAAACAGAACATTATACTATTGAGATAAAACTTAATCTCAGCAATAAAAGCTTGGGTCAGCATAGAATGATAACTGAACATTATACTGTTGAGATAAAACTTAATCTCAGCAATAAAAGCTTGGGTCAGTATAAGAAAGATAACAGAACATTATACTATTGAGATAAAACTTAATCTCAACAATAAAACCTTTGTTTAATATAAGAAGGAAAACACAACATTGTACCATTCTGATTAAACTTAATCTCAGCAGTAAAAGCTTGGTTCAGTATAAGAAAGAAAACAAAACATTATACTATTCTGATAAAACTTAATCTCAGCAATAAAAGCTTGCTTTAATAAAAGAAAAATAACAGAACATTATACTATTCTGATAAAACTTAATCTCAGCAATAAAAGCTTGGGTCAGAATAAGAAAGAAAACAGAATATTATACTATTGAGATAAAACTTAATCTCAGCAATAAAAGCTTGGGTCAGTATAAGAAAGATAACAGAACATTATACTATTGAGATAAAACTTAATCTCAACAATAAAACCTTTGTTTAATATAAGAAGGAAAACACAACATTGTACCATTCTGATTAAACTTAATCTCAGCAGTAAAAGCTTGGTTCAGTATAAGAAAGAAAACAAAACATTATACTATTCTGATAAAACTTAATCTCAGCAATAAAAGCTTGCTTTAATAAAAGAAAAATAACAGAACATTATACTATTCTGATAAAACTTAATCTCAGCAATAAAAGCTTGGGTCAGAATAAGAAAGAAAACAGAATATTATACTATTGAGATAAAACTTAATCTCAGCAATAAAAGCTTGGGTCAGTATAAGAAAGATAACAGAACATTATACTATTGAGATAAAACTTAATCTCAACAATAAAACCTTTGTTTAATATAAGAAGGAAAACACAACATTGTACCATTCTGATTAAACTTAATCTCAGCAGTAAAAGCTTGGTTTAGTATAAGAAAGATAACAGAACATTATACTATTCTGATAAAACTTAATCTCAGCAATAAAAGCTTGGGTCAGCATAAGAAAAGTAACAGAACATTATACTATTGAGATAAAACTTAATCTCATCAATAAACACTTGTGTCATTATAAGAAAGAAAACAGAAGATTATACTATTCTGATAAAACATAATCTCAGCAATAAAAGCTAGGGTCAGTATAAGAAGAATAACACAACATTATACTATTGAGATAAAACTTAATTTCAAAAATAAAAGCTTTGTTTAATAAAAGAAAGGAAACAGAACATTATACTATTCAGATAAAACTTAATCTCAGCAATAAAAGCTTGGTTTAATATAAGAAAGAAAACAGAACATTATACTATTCAGATAAAACTTAATCTCAACAATAAAAGCTTGGTTTAATATAAGAAAGAAAACAGAACATTATACTATTCAGATAAAACTTAATCTCAACTATAAAAGCTTGGGTCAGTATAAGAAAGATAACAGAACATTATACTATTCTGATAAAACTTATTCTCAACAATAAAAGCTTGGTTTAATATAAGAAAGAATACACAACATTATACTATTGAGATAAAACTTAGTCTTAGAAATAAAAGCTTGGGTGAGTATAAGAAACAAATCAGAACATTATACTTTTGAGATAAAACTTTTTCTAGCAACAAAAGCTTGGGTAAGTATAAGAAAGAAAGCAGAACATTATACTATTGAGATAACACTTGATCTCAGTAATAAAAGCTTGGGTCAGTATAAGTAAGAAAACAGAACATTATACTATTGAGATAAAACTTATTCTAGCAAAAAAAGCTTGGATCAGTATAAGAAAGAAAACAGAACATTATACTATTGAGATAAAACTTGATCTCAGTAATAAAGGCTTGTGTCAGTAAAAGATAGATCTCAAGAACATTATACCATTCTGATAAAACATAATCTCAGCAATAAAAGCTTGGGTCAGTATAAGAAAAATAACACAACATTATACTATTGAGATAAATCTTAATTTCAAAAAAAAAGCTTTGTTTAATATAAGAAAGAAAACAGAACATTATACTATTGTAATAAAACTCAATCTCAGCAGTAAAAGTTTGGGTCAGTATAACAAAGAAAACGAAACATTATACTATTCTGATAAAACTTAATCTCAGCAATAAAAGCTTGGTTTAATAAAAGAAAGATAACACAAGACTATACTATTCTGATAAAACTTAATCTCAACAATAAAAGCTCGGGTCAGAATAAGAAAGAAAGCAGAACATTATACTATTGAGATAAAACTTAATCTCAGCAATAAAAGCTTGCTTTAATAAAAGAAAGATAACAGAACATTATACTATTCTGATAAAACTTAATCTCAGCAATAAAAGCTTGGTTTAATAAAAAAGGATAACAGAACACTATACTATTCTGATAAAACTTAATCTCGACAATAAAAGCTTGGGTCAGTATAAGAAAGAAAGCAGAACATTATACTATTGAAATAAAACTTAATCTCAGCAATAAAAGCTTGCTTTAATAAAAGAAAGATAACAGAACATTATACTATTCTGATAAAACTTAATCTCAGCAATAAAAGTTTGGGTCAGTATAAGAAACAAAACAGAATATTATACTATTGAGATAAAACCTAATCCCAGCAATAAAAGCTTGGTTTAATATAAGAAAGATAACAGAACATTATACTATTGAGATAAAACTTAATCTCAGCAATAAAACTTGAGTCAGTATAAGAAAGAAAACAGAACATTATACTATTCTGATAAAACTTAATCTCAGCAATAAAAGCTTGGTTTAATAAAAGAAAGTTAGCAGAATATTATACTATTGAGATAAAACTTTATCTCAGCAATAAAAGCTTGGGTCAGTATAAGAAAGATAACAGAACAATATAATATTCTGATAAAACCTAATCTCAGCAATAAGAGCTTTGGTCATTATTAGAATAGAAAACAGAACATTATACTATTGAGATAAAACTTAATCTCAGCAATAAAAGCTTGGTTTAATAAAAGAAAAAAAAGAACATTATACTATTGAGATAAAACTTAATGTCAACAATAAAGGCTTGGGTCAGTATAAGAAAGATGACAGAATATTATACTATTCTGATAAAACTTAATCTCAGCTATAAAAGCTTGGTTTAATAAAAGAAAGATAACAGAACATTATACTATTGAGATAATACTTAATCTAAGCAATCAAAGCTTGGGTCAGTATAAGAAAGAAAACAGAACATTATACTATTCTGATAAAACTTAATCTCAGCAACAAAAGCTTGGTTTAATAAAAGAAAGATAACAGAACATTATACTATTCTGATAAAACTTAATTTTAACAACTAAAGCTTGGTTAAATAAAAGAAATATAACAGAACATTATCCTATTCTGATAAACTTAATTTCAACAATAAAAGCTTGGTTTAATAAAAGAAAGATAACAGAACATTATACTATTCTGATAAAACTTAATCTCAACAATAAACGCTTGGGTCAGTATAAAAAAGAAAACAGAACTTTATACTATTCTGATAAAACTTAATCTCAGAAATAAAAGTTTGGTTTAATAAAAGAAAGATAACAGAATATTATACTATTCTGATAAAACTTAGTTTCAACAATAAAATCTTGGTTTAATAAAGGAAATATAACAGAATATTATACTATTCTGATGAAACCTAATCTCAACAATAAGAGCTTGGTTTATTATAAGAAAGAAAACAGAACATTATACCATTCTGATAAAACATAATCTCAACAAGAAATGCTTGGTTTAATAAAAGAAAGATAACAGAACATTATACTATTCTGATAAAACTTAATCTCAACAATAAAAGCTTGGGTCAGTTTAAGAAAGAAAACAGAACATTATACTATACTTATAAAACTTAATCTCAGCAATAAAAACTAGGATTAATAAAATAAAGATAACAGAATATTATACCATTCTGATAAAATTTAATCTAAACAATTAAGGCTTGGTTTAATATAAGAAAGAAAACAGAACATTATACTATTCTGATAAAACTTAATTTCAACAATAAAAGCTTGGTTTAATAAAACAAAGATAACAGAACATTATACTATTCTGATAAAACTTAATTTCAACTATAAAAGCTTGGTTTAATAAAAGAAATATAACACAACATTATACTATTCTGATAAAACTTAATCTCAGCAATAAAAGCTTGGTTTAATATAAGAAAGAAAACAGAACATTATACCATTCTGATAAACCTTAATCTCAACAATAAAAGCTTGGTTTAATGCAAGAAATATAACAGAACATTACAGTATTCTGTTAAAACTTAATCTCAGCAATAGAAGCTTCGGTAAGTATACGAAAGAAAGCAGAGCATTATACTATTCTGATAAAACTTAATCCCATTAAAAAAAGCTTGGTTTAATAAAAGAAAGAAAACAGAATATTACACTATTCCGATAAAACTTAATCTCAGCAATAAAAGCTTGTGTCAGCATAAGAAAAGTAACAGAACATTATACTATTGAGATAAAACTTAATCTCAGCAATAAAAGCTTGGGTCAGCATAAGAAAAGTAACAGAACATTATACTATTGAGATAAAACTTAATCTCATCAATAAACACTTGTGTCATTATAAGAAAGAAAACAGAAGATTATACTATTCTGATAAAACATAATCTCAGCAATAAAAGCTAGGGTCAGTATAAGAAGAATAACACAACATTATACTATTGAGATAAAACTTAATTTCAAAAATAAAAGCTTTGTTTAATATAAGAAAGGAAACAGAACATTATACTATTCAGATAAAATTTAATCTCAGCAATAAAAGCTTGGTTTAATATAAGAAAGAAAACAGAACATTATACTATTCAGATAAAACTTAATCTCAGCAATAAAAGCTTGGTTTAATATAAGAAAGAAAACAGAACATTATACTATTCTGATAAAACTTATTCTCAACAATAAAAGCTAGGTTTAATATAAGAAAGAATACACAACATTATACTATTGAGATAAAACTTAGTCTTAGCAATAAAAGCTTGGGTGAGTATAAGAAACAAATCAGAACATTATACTTTTGAGATAAAACTTTTTCTAGCAACAAAAGCTTGGGTAAGTATAAGAAAGAAAGCAGAACATTATACTATTGAGATAACCCTTGATCTCAGTAATAAAAGCTTGGGTCAGTATAAGTAAGAAAACAGAACATTATACTATTGAGATAAAACTTATTCTAGCAAAAAAAGCTTGGATCAGTATAAGAAAGAAAACAGAACATTATACTATTGAGATAAAACTTGATCTCAGTAATAAAGGCTTGTGTCAGTAAAAGATAGATCTCAAGAACATTATACCATTCTGATAAAGCATAATCTCAGCAATAAAAGCTTGGGTCAGTATAAGAAAAATAACACAACATTATACTATTGAGATAAATCTTAATTTCAAAAAAAAGCTTTGTTTAATATAAGAAAGAAAACAGAACATTATACTATTGTAATAAAACTCAATCTCAGCAGTAAAAGTTTGGGTCAGTATAAGAAAGAAAACAGAACATTATACTATTCTGATAAAACTTAATCTCAGCAATAAAAGTTTGGGTCAGTATAAGAAAGAAAACAAAACATTATACTATTCTGATAAAACTTAATCTCAGCAATAAAAGCTTGGTTTAATAAAAGAAAGATAACAGAAGACTATACTATTCTGATAAAACTTAATCTCAACAATAAAAGCTCGGGTCAGAATAAGAAAGAAAGCAGAACATTATACTATTGAGATAAAACTTAATCTCAGCAATAAAAGCTTGCTTTAATAAAAGAAAGATAACAGAACATTATACTATTCTGATAAAACTTAATCTCAGCAATAAAAGCTTGGTTTAATAAAAGAAGGATAACAGAACACTATACTATTCTGATAAAACTTAATCTCAACAATAAAAGCTTGGGTCAGTATAAGAAAGAAAGCAGAACATTATACTATTGAGATAAAACTTAATCTCAGCAATAAAAGCTTGCTTTAATAAAAGAAAGATAACAGAACATTATACTATTCTGATAAAACTTAATCTCAGCAATAAAAGCTTGGGTCAGTATAAGAAACAAAACAGAATATTATACTATTGAGATAAAACCTAATCCCAGCAATAAAAGCTTGGTTTAATATAAGAAAGATAACAGAACATTAAACTATTGAGATAAAACTTAATCTCAGCAATAAAACTTGAGTCAGTATAAGAAAGAAAACAGAACATTATACTATTCTGATAAAACTTAATCTCAGCAATAAAAGCTTGGTTTAATAAAAGAAAGATAACAGAATATTATACTATTGAGATAAAACTTAATCTCAGCAATAAAAGCTTGGGTCAGTATAAGAAAGATAACAGAACAATATAATATTCTGATAAAACCTAATCTCAGCAATAAGAGCTTGGTTTAATAAAAGAAAAAAAAGAACATTATACTATTGAGATAAAACTTAATGTCAACAATAAAGGCTTGGGTCAGTATAAGAAAGATGACAGAATATTATACTAATCTGATAAAACTTAATCTCAGCTATAAAAGCTTCGTTTAATAAAAGAAAGATAACAGAACATTATACTATTGAGATAATACTTAATCTAAGCAATCAAAGCTTGGGTCAGTATAAGAAAGAAAACAGAACATTATACCATTCTGATAAAACTTAATCTGAGCAATAAAAGCTTGGTTTAATAAAAGAAAGATAACAGAACATTATACTATTCTGATAAAACTTAATTTCAACAACTAAAGCTTGGTTAAATAAAAGAAATATAACAGAACATTATCCTATTCTGATAAACTTAATTTCAACAATAAAAGCTTGGTTTAATAAAAGAAAGATAACAGAACATTATACTATTCTGATAAAACTTAATCTCAACAATAAACGCTTGGGTCAGTATAAAAAAGAAAACAGAACTTTATACTATTCAGATAAAACTTAATCTCAGAAATAAAAGTTTGGTTTAATAAAAGAAAGATAACAGAATATTATACTATTCTGATAAAACTTAGTTTCAGCAATAAAATCTTGGTTTAATAAAGGAAATATAACAGAACATTACAGTATTCTGTTAAAACTTAATCTCAGCAATAAAAGCTTCGGTAAGTATACGAAAGAAAGCAGAACATTATACTATTCTGATAAAACTTAATCTCAACAATAAACGCTTGGGTCAGTATAAAAAAGAAAACAGAACTTTATACTATTCAGATAAAACTTAATCTCAGAAATAAAAGTTTGGTTTAATAAAAGAAAGATAACAGAATATTATACTATTCTGATAAAACTTAGTTTCAGCAATAAAATCTTGGTTTAATAAAGGAAATATAACAGAACATTACAGTATTCTGTTAAAACTTAATCTCAGCAATAAAAGCTTCGGTAAGTATACGAAAGAAAGCAGAACATTATACTATTCTGATAAAACTTAATCTCATTAATAAAAGCTTGGTTTAATAAAAGAAAGAAAACAGAATATTACACTATTCCGATAAAACTTAATCTCAGCAATAAAAGCTTGGGTCAGTATAAGAAAGAAATCAGAACATCATACTATAGAGATAAAACTTAATCTCAGGAATCTTAGCTTGGGTCAGTATAAGAATGATACCTGAACATTATACTATTGAGATAAAACTTAATCTCAGGAATCTTAGCTTGGGTCAGTATAAGAAAAGTAACAGAACATTATACTATTGAGATAAAACTTAATCTCATCAATAAACACTTGTGTCATTATAAGAAAGAAAACAGAAGATTATACTATTCTGATAAAACATAATCTCAGCAATAAAAGTTTGGTTTAGTAAAAGAAATATAAAAGAACATTATACTATTGAGATAAAACATAATTTCAAAAATAAAAGCTTTGTTTAATATAAGAAAGAAAACAGAACATTATACTATTCTGAAAAAACGTAATCTCAGAAATAAAAGCTTGGGTCAGTATAAGAAGAATAACACAACATTATACTATTGAGATAAAACTTAATTTCAAAAATAAAAGCTTTGTTTAATATAAGAAAGAAAACAGAACATTATACTATTGAGATAAAACGTAATCTCAGCAATAAAAGCTTGGGTCAGTATAAGAAGAATAACACAACATTATACTATTGAGATAAAACTTAATTTCAAAAATAAAAGCTTTGTTTAATATAAGAAAGAAAACAGAACATTATACTAGTCTGATAAAACTTAATCTCAGAAATAAAAGTTTTGTTTAATAAAAGAAAGACAACAGAACATTATACTATTCTGATAAAACTTAATCTCAGCAATAAAAGCTTGGTTTAATATAAGAAAGAAAACAGAACATTATACTCTTCAGATAAAACTTAATCTCAGCAATAAAAGCTTGGTTTAATATAAGAAAGAAAAAAGAACATTATACTATTCTGATAAAACTTAATCTCAGCAATAAAAGCTTGGTTTAATATAAGAAAGAAAACAGAACATTATACTATTCAGATAAAACTTAATCTCAACTATAAAAGCTTGGGTCAGTATAAGAAAGATAACAGAACATTATACTATTCTGATAAAACTTAATCTCCACAATAAAAGCTTGGTTTAATATAAGAAAGAATACACAACATTATACTATTGAGATAAAACTTAGTCTTAGCAATAAAACTTGGGTGAGTATAAGAAACAAATCAGAACATTATACTTTTGAGATAAACCTTTTTCTAGCAACAAAAGCTTGGGTAAGTATAAGAAAGAAAGCAGAACATTATACTATTGAGATAACACTTGATCTCAGTAATAAAAGCTTGGGTCAGTATAAGTAAGAAAACAGAACATTATACTATTGAGATAAAACTTATTCTAGCAACAAAAGCTTGGATCAGTATAAGAAAGAAAACAGAACATTATACTACTGAGATAAAACTTGATCTCAGTAATAAAGGCTTGTGTCAGTAAAAGATAGATCTCAAGAACATTATACCATTCTGATAAAACTTAATCTCAGCAATAAAAACTTGGTTTAATACAAGAAAGAATACAGAAAATTATACTATTCTGATAAACCTTAATCTCAACAATAAAAGCTTGGGTAAGTATAAGAAAGAAAACAGAATATTACACTATTCCGATAAAACTTCATCTCAGCAATAAAAGCTTGGGTCAGTATAAGAAAGACAACAGAACATTATACTATTGAGATAAAACTTAATCTATGCAATAAAAGCTTGGGTCAGCATAGAATGATAACTGAACATTATACTATTGAGATAAAACTTAATCTCAGCAATAAAAGCTTGGGTCAGTATAAGAAAGGTAACAGAACATTATACTATTGAGATAAAACTTAATCTCATCAATAAACGCTTGTGTCATTATAAGAAAGAAAACAGAACATTATACTATTCTGATAAAGCTTAATCTCAGAAATAAAAGTTTGGTTTAATAAAAGAAAGATAACAGAACATTATACTATTCTGATGAAACTTAATCTCAACAATAAACGCTTGGGTCAGTATAAAAAAGAAAACAGAACATTATACTATTCTGATAAAGCTTAATCTCAGAAATAAAAGTTTGGTTTAATAAAAGAAAGATAACAGAACATTATACTATTCTGATGAAACTTAATCTCAACAATAAAAGCTTGGTTTATTATAAGAAAGAAAACAGAACATTATACCATTCTGATAAAACATAATCTCAACAAGAAATGCTTGGTTTAATAAAAGAAAGATAACAGAACATTATACTATTCTGATAAAATTTATTCTCAACAATTAAGGCTTGGTTTAATATAAGAAAGAAAACAGAACATTATACTATTCTGATAAAACTTAATCTCAGCAATAAAAGCTTGGTTTAATATAAGAAAGAAAACAGAACATTATACTATTCTGATAAAACTTAATCTCAGAAATAAAAGCTTGGTTTAATATAAGAAAGAAAACAGAACATTATACTATTCTGATAAAGCTTAATCTCAGAAATAAAAGTTTGGTTTAATAAAAGAAAGATAACAGAACATTATACTATTCTGATGAAACTTAATCTCAACAATAAACGCTTGGGTCAGTATAAAAAAGAAAACAGAACATTATACTATTCTGATAAAGCTTAATCTCAGAAATAAAAGTTTGGTTTAATAAAAGAAAGATAACAGAACATTATACTATTCTGATGAAACTTAATCTCAACAATAAAAGCTTGGTTTATTATAAGAAAGAAAACAGAACATTATACCATTCTGATAAAACATAATCTCAACAAGAAATGCTTGGTTTAATAAAAGAAAGATAACAGAACATTATACTATTCTGATAAAATTTATTCTCAACAATTAAGGCTTGGTTTAATATAAGAAAGAAAACAGAACATTATACTATTCTGATAAAACTTAATCTCAGCAATAAAAGCTTCGTTTAATATAAGAAGAATAACAGAACACTATACTATTCTGATAAAACTTAATTTCAACAATAAAAGCTTGGTTTAATAAAACAGAGATAACACAACATTATACTATTCTGATAAAACTTAATCTCAGCAATAAAAGCTTCGTTTAATATAAGAAAGAAAACAGAACATTATACTATTCTGATAAAACTTAATCTCAACAATAAAAGCTTGGTTTAATGAAAGAAATATAACAGAACATTACAGTATTCTGTTAAAACTTAATCTCAGCAATAAAAGCTTGGGTCAGTATAAGAAAGAAAACAGAACATTATACTATAGAGATAAAACTTAATCTCAGGAAAAAAAGCTTGGGTCAGTATAAGAATGATAACTGAACATTATACTATTGAGATATAGCTTAATCTCAGCAATAAAAGTTTGGTTTAGTAAAAGAAATATAAAAGAACATTATACTATTGAGATAAAACATAATCTCAGCAATAAAAGCTAGGGTCAGTATAAGAAAAATAACACAACATTATACTATTGAGATAAAACTTAATTTCAAAAATAAAAGCTTTGTTTAATATAAGAAAGAAAACAGAACATTATACTATTCTGATAAAACTTAATCTCAGCAATAAAAGCTTGGTTTAATATAAGAAAGAAAACAGAACATTATACTATTCAGATACAACTTAATCTCAACTATAAAAGCTTGGGTCAGTATAACAAAGATAACAGAACATTATACTATTCTGATAAAACTTAATCTCAACAATAAAAGCTTGGTTTAATATAAGAAAGAATACACAACATTATACTATGGAGATAAAACTTAGTCTTAGCAATAAAAGCTTGGGTGAGTATAAGAAACAAATCAGAACATTATACTTTTGAGATAAAACTTTCTCTAGCAACAAAAGCTTGGGTAAGTATAAGAAAGAAAGCAGAACATTATACTATTGAGATAACACTTGATCTCAGTAATAAAGGCTTGTGTCAGTAAAAGATAGATCTCAAGAACATTATACTATTCTGATAAAACTTAATCTCAGCAATAAAAACTTGGTTTAATATAAGAAAGAAAACAGAACATTATACTATTCTGATAAACCTTAATCTCAACAATAAAACCTTGGTTTAATGAAAGAAATATAACAGAACATTATACTATTCTGATAAAACTTAATCTCAGCAATAAAAGCTTGGGTAAGTATAAGAAAGAAAACAGAACATTATACTATTCTGATAAAACTTAATCTCATTAATAAAAGCTTGGTTTAATAAAAGAAAGATAACAGAATATTACACTATTCTGATAAAACTTAATCTCAGCAATAAAAGTTTTGGTCAGTATAAGAAAGAAAACAAAACATTATACTATTCTGATAAAACTTAATCTCAGCAATAAAAGCTTGGTTTAATAAAAGAAAGATAACAGAAGACTATACTATTCTGATAAAACTTAATCTCAACAATAAAAGCTCGGGTCAGAATAAGAAAGAAAGCAGAACATTATACTATTAAGATAAAACTTAATCTCAGCAATAAAAGCTTGCTTTAATAAAAGAAAAATAACAGAACATTATACTATTCTGATAAAACTTAATCTCAGCAATAAAAGCTTGGGTCAGAATAAGAAAGAAAACAGAATATTATACTATTGAGATAAAACTTAATCTGAGCAATAGAAGCTTGGGTCAGTATAAGAAAGATAACAGAACATTATACTATTGAGATAAAACTTAATCTCAACAATAAAAGCTTTGTTTAATATAAGAAGGAAAACAGAACATTATACCATTCTGATTAAACTTAATCTCAGCAGTAAAAGCTTGGTTCAGTATAAGAAAAAAAACAGAACATTATACTATTCTGATAAAACTTAATCTCAACAATAAAAGCTTGGGTGAGTATAAGAACGAAAGCAGAACATTATACTATTGAGATAAAAGCTAATCCCAGCAATAAAAGCTTGGTTTAATATAAGAATGATAACAGAACATTATACTATTGAGATAAAACTTAATCTCAGCAATATAACTTGGGTCAGTATAAGAAAGATAACAGAACAATATAATATTCTGATAAAACTTAATCCCAGCAATAAAAGCTTGGGTCAATATAAGAAAGAAAACAGAAGATTATACTATTCTGATAAAACTTAATCTCAGCAATAAAAGCTTGGTTTAATATAAGAAAGATAACAGTACATTATACTATTGAGATAAAACATAATCTCAGCAATAAAAGCTTGGGTTAGGATAAGATTGATAACAGAATATGATACTATTGAGAAAAAACTTAATCTCAACAATAAAAGCTTTGTTTAATATAAAAAGGAAAACAATACATTATACCATTCTGATTAACCTTAATCTCAGCAGCAAAAGCATGGGTCAGTATAAGAAAGAAAACAGAACATTATACTATTCTGATAAAACTTAATCTCAGCAATAAAAGTTTGGGTCAGTATAAGATAGAAAACAGAACATTATACTATTCCGATAAAACTTAATCTCAGCAATAAAAGCTTGGTTTAATAAAAGAAAGATAACAGAACATTATACTATTGAGATAACACTTAATCTAAGCAATAAAAGCTTGGGTCCGTATAAGAAAGAAAACAGAACATTATACTATTCTGATAAAACTTAATCTCAGCAATAAAAGCTAGGTTTAATAAAAGAAAGATAACAGAACATTATACTATTCTGATAAAACTTAATCTCAGCAATAAAAGCTTGGTTTAATAAAAGAAGAATAACAGAACACTATACTATTCTGATAAAACTTAATCTCAACAATAAAAGCTTGGGTCAGTATAAGAAAGAACGCAGAACATTATACTATTGAGATAAAACTTAATCTCAGCAATAAAAGCTTGCTTTAATAAAAGAAAGATAACAGAACATTATACTATTCTGATAAAACTTAATCTCAGCAATAAAAGCTTGGGTCAGTATAAGAAACAAAACAGAATATTATACTATTGAGATAAAACCTAATCCCAGCAATAAAAGCTTGGTTTAATATAAGAAAGATAACAGAACATTACACTATTGAGATAAAACTTAATCTCAGCAATAAAACTTGGGTCAGTATAAGAAAGAAAACAGAACATTTTACTATTCTGATAAAACTTAATCTCAGCAATAAAAGCTTGGTTTAATAAAAGAAAGATAACAGAACATTATACTATTGAGATAAAACTTAATCTCAGCAATAAAAGCTTGGGTCAGTATAAGAAAGATAACAGAACAATATAATATTCTGATAAAACCTAATCTCAGCAATAAGAGCTTTGGTCATTATTAGAATAGAAAACAGAACATTATACTATTGAGATAAAACTTAATCTCAGCAATAAAAGCTTGGTTTAATATAAGAAAAAAAAAGAACATTATACTATTGAGATAAAACTTAATGTCAACAATAAAGGCTTGGGTCAGTATAAGAAAGATGACAGATTATTATACTATTCTGATAAAACTTAATCTCAGCAATAAAAGCTTGGTTTAATAAAAGAAAGATAACAGAACATTATACTATTCTGATAAAACTTAATTTCAACAACAAAAGCTTGGTTAAATAAAAGAAATATAACAGAACATTATACTATTCTGATAAAACTTAATTTCAACAATAAAAGCTTGGATTAATAAAAGAAAGATAACACAACATTATACTATTCTGATAAAACTTAATCTCAACAATAAAAGCTTGGTTTAATATAAGAAAGCATACACAACATTATACTATTGAGATAAAACTTAGTCTTAGCAATAAAAGCTTGGGTGAGTATAAGAAACAAATCGGAACATTATACATTTGAGATAAAACTTTTTCTAGCAACAAAAGCTTGGGTAAGTATAAGAAAGAAAGCAGAACATTATACTATTGAGATAGCACTTGATCTCAGTAATAAAGGCTTGTGTCAGTAAAAGATAGATCTCAAGAACATTATACTATTCTGATAAAACTTAATCTCAGCAATAAAAACTTGGTTTAATATAAGAAAGAAAACAGAACATTATACTATTCTGATAAACCTTAATCTCAACAATAAAACCTTGGTTTAATGAAAGAAATATAACAGAACATTATAGTATTCTGATAAAACTTAATCTCAGCAATAAAAGCTTGGGTAAGTATAAGAAAGAAAACAGAACATTATACTATTCTGATAAAACTTAATCTCATTAATAAAATCTTGGTTTAATAAAAGAAAGATAACAGAATATTACACTATTCCGATAAAACTTCATCTCAGCAATAAAAGCTTGGGTCAGTATAAGAAAGAAAATAGAACATTATACTATTGAGATAAAACTTAATCTCAGCAATAAAAGCTTGGGTCAGCATAGAATGATAACTGAACATTATACTATTGAGATAAAACTTAATCTCAGCAATAAAAGCTTGGGTCAGTATAAGAGAGGTAACAGAACATTATACCATTGAGGTAAAACTTAATCTCATCAATAAACGCTTGTGTCATTATAAGAAAGAAAACAGAAGATTATATTATTCTGATAAAACATAATCTCAGCAATAAAAGTTTGGTTTAGTAAAAGAAATATAAAAGAACATTATACTATTGAGATAAAACATAATCTCAGCAATAAAAGCTTGAGTCAGTATAAAAAAAATAACACAACATTATACTATTGAGATAAAACTTAATTTCAAAAAAAAAAGCTTTGTTTAATATAAGAAAGAAAACAGAACATTATACTATTGTAATAAAACTCAATCTCAGCAGTAAAAGTTTGGGTCAGTATAAAAAAGAAAACAGAACATTATACTATTCTGATAAAACTTAATCTCAGCAATAAAAGTTTTGGTCAGTATAAGAAAGAAAACAAAACATTATACTATTCTGATAAAACTTAATCTCAGCAATAAAAGCTCGGGTCAGAATAAGAAAGAAAGCAGAACATTATACTATTAAGATAAAACTTAATCTCAGCAATAAAAGCTTGCTTTAATAAAAGAAAAATAACAGAACATTATACTATTCTGATAAAACTTAATCTCAGCAATAAACGCTTGGGTCAGAATAAGAAAGAAAACAGAATATTATACTATTGAGATAAAACTTAATCTGAGCAATAAAAGCTTGGGTCAGTATAAGAAAGATAACAGAACATTATACTATTGAGATAAAACTTAATCTCAACAATAAAAGCTTTGTTTAATATAAGAAGGAAAACAGAACATTATACCATTCTGATTAAACTTAATCTCAGCAGTAAAAGCTTGGTTCAGTATAAGAAAAAAAACAGAACATTATACTATTCTGATAAAACTTAATCTCAACAATAAAAGCTTGGGTGAGTATAAGAACGAAAGCAGAACATTATACTATTGAGATAAAACCTAATCCCAGCAATAAAAGCTTGGTTTAATATAAGAATGATAACAGAACATTATACTATTGAGATAAAACTTAATCTCAGCAATAAAACTTGGGTCAGTATAAGAAAGGTAACAGAACAATAGAATATTCTGATAAAACTTAATCTCAGCAATAAAAGCTTGGGTCAATATAAGAAAGAAAACAGAAGATTATACTATTCTGATAAAACTTAATCTCAGCAATAAAAGCTTGGTTTAATAAAAGAAAGATAACAGTACATTATACTATTGAGATAAAACATAATCTCAGCAATAAAAGCTTGGGTTAGGATAAGATTGATAACAGAATATGATACTATTGAGAAAAAACTTAATCTCAACAATAAAAGCTTTGTTTAATATAAAAAGGAAAACAATACATTATACCATTCTGATTAACCTTAATCTCAGCAGCAAAAGCTTGGGTCAGTATAAGAAAGAAAACAGAACATTATACTATTCTGATAAAACTTAATCTCAGCAATAAAAGTTTGGGTCAGTATAAGATAGAAAACAGAACATTATACTATTCTGATAAAATCTAATCTCAGCAATAAAAGCTTGGTTTAATAAAAGAAAGATAACAGAACATTATACTATTCTGATAAAACTTAATCTCAGCAATAAAAGCTTGGTTTAATAAAAGAAGGATAACAGAACACAATACTATTCTGATAAAACTTAATCTCAGCAATAAAAGCTTGGGTCAGTATAAGAAACAAAACAGAATATTATACTATTGATATAAAACCTAATCCCAGCAATAAAAGCTTGGTTTAATATAAGAAAGATAACAGAACATTATACTATTGAGATAAAACTTAATCTCAGCAATAAAACTTGGGTCAGTATAAGAAAGAAAACAGAACATTATACTATTCTGATAAAACTTAATCTCAGCAATAAAAGCTTGGTTTAATAAAAGAAAGATAACAGAACATTATACTATTCTGATAAAACTTAATCTCAGCAATAAAAGCTTGGTTTAATAAAAGAAGGATAACAGAACACTATACTATTCTGATAAAACTTAATCTCAACAATAAAAGCTTTGTTTAATATAAAAAGGAAAACAATACATTATACCATTCTGATTAACCTTAATCTCAGCAGCAAAAGCTTGGGTCAGTATAAGAAAGATAACAGAACAATATAATATTCTGATAAAACCTAATCTCAGCAATAAGAGCTTTGGTCATTATTAGAATAGAAAACTGAACATTATACTATTGAGATAAAACTTAATCTCAGCAATAAAAGCTTGGTTTAATATAAGAAAAAAAAAGAACATTATACTATTGAGATAAAACTTAATGTCAACAATAAAGGCTTGGGTCAGTATAAGAAAGATGACAGAATATTATACTATTCTGATAAAACTTAATCTCAGCTATAAAAGCTTGGTTTAATAAAAGAAAGATAACAGAACATTATACTATTGAGATAATACTTAATCTAAGCAATAAAAGCTTGGGTCCGTATAAGAAAGAAAACAGAACATTATACTATTCTGATAAAACTTAATCTCAGCAATAAAAGCTAGGTTTAATAAAAGAAAGATAACAGAACATTATACTATTCTGATAAAACTTAATCTCAGCAATAAAAGCTTGGTTTAATAAAAGAAGGATAACAGAACACTATACTATTCTGATAAAACTTAATCTCAACAATAAAAGCTTGGGTCAGTATAAGAAAGAACGCAGAACATTATACTATTGAGATAAAACTTAATCTCAGCAATAAAAGCTTGCTTTAATAAAAGAAAGATAACAGAACATTATACTATTCTGATAAAACTTAATCTGAGCAATAAAAGCTTGGGTCAGTATAAGAAGCAAAACAGAATATTATACTATTGAGATAAAACCTAATCCCAGCAATAAAAGCTTGGTTTAATATAGGAAAGATAACAGAACATTCCACTTTTGAGATAAAACTTAATCTCAGCAATAAAACTTGGGTCAGTATAAGAATGATAACTGAACATTATACTATTGAGATTAAACTTAATCTCAGCAATAAAAGCTTGGGTCAGTATAAGAAAGGTAACAGAACATTATACTATTGAGATAAAACTTAATCTCATCAATAAACGCTTGTGTCATTATAAGAAAGAAAACAGAAGATTATACTATTCTGATAAAACATAATCTCAGCAATAAACGTTTGGTTTAGTAAAAGAAATATAAAAGAACATTATACTATTGAGATAACACATAATCTCAGCAATAAAAGCTTGGGTCAGTATAAGAAAAATAACACAACATTATACTATTGAGATAAAACTTAATTTCAAAAATAAAAGCTTTGTTTAATATAAGAAAGAAAACAGAACATTATACTATTCTGATAAAACTTAATCTCAGCAATAAAAGCTTGGTTTAATAAAAGAAGGATAACAGAACACTATACTATTCTGATAAAACTTAATCTCAACAATAAAAGCTTGGGTCAGTATAAGAAAGAAAGCATAACATTATACTATTGAGATAAAACTTAATATCAGCAATAAAAGCTTGCTTTAATAAAAGAAAGATAACAGAACATTATACTATTCTGATAAAATTTATTCTCAACAATTAAGGCTTGGTTTAATATAAGAAAGAAAACAGAACATTATACTATTCTGATAAAACTTAATCTCAGCAATAAAAGCTTGGTTTAATATAAGAAAGAAAACAGAACATTATACTATTCTGATAAAACTTAATCTCAGAAATAAAAGCTTGGTTTAATATAAGAAAGAAAACAGAACATTATACTATTCTGATAAAGCTTAATCTCAGAAATAAAAGTTTGGTTTAATAAAAGAAAGATAACAGAACATTATACTATTCTGATGAAACTTAATCTCAACAATAAACACTTGGGTCAGTATAAAAAAGAAAACAGAACATTATACTATTCTGATAAAGCTTAATCTCAGAAATAAAAGTTTGGTTTAATAAAAGAAAGATAACAGAACATTATACTATTCTGATGAAACTTAATCTCAACAATAAAAGCTTGGTTTATTATAAGAAAGAAAACAGAACATTATACCATTCTGATAAAACATAATCTCAACAAGAAATTCTTGGTTTAATAAAAGAAAGATAACAGAACATTATACTATTCTGATAAAATTTATTCTCAACAATTAAGGCTTGGTTTAATATAAGAAAGAAAACAGAACATTATACTATTCTGATAAAACTTAATCTCAGCAATAAAAGCTTCGTTTAATATAAGAAGAATAACAGAACACTATACTATTCTGATAAAACTTAATTTCAACAATAAAAGCTTGGTTTAATAAAACAGAGATAACAGAACATTATACTATTCTGATAAAACTTAATCTCAGCAATAAAAGCTTCGTTTAATATAAGAAAGAAAACAGAACATTATACTATTCTGATAAAACTTAATCTCAACAATAAAAGCTTGGTTTAATGAAAGAAATATAACAGAACATTACAGTATTCTGTTAAAACTTAATCTCAGCAATAAAAGCTTGGGTCAGTATAAGAAAGAAAACAGAACATTATACTATAGAGATAAAACTTAATCTCAGGAAAAAAAGCTTGGGTCAGTATAAGAATGATAACTGAACATTATACTAATGAGATAAAGCTTAATCTCAGCAATAAAAGTTTGGTTTAGTAAAAGAAATATAAAAGAACATTATACTATTGAGATAAAACATAATCTCAGCAATAAAAGCTAGGGTCAGTATAAGAAAAATAACACAACATTATACTATTGAGATAAAACTTAATTTCAAAAATAAAAGCTTTGTTTAATATAAGAAAGAAAACAGAACATTATACTATTCTGATAAAACTTAATCTCAGCAATAAAAGCTTGGTTTAATATAAGAAAGAAAACAGAACATTATACTATTCAGATACAACTTAATCTCAACTATAAAAGCTTGGGTCAGTATAACAAAGATAACAGAACATTATACTATTCTGATAAAACTTAATCTCAACAATAAAAGCTTGGTTTAATATAAGAAAGAATACACAACATTATACTATGGAGATAAAACTTAGTCTTAACAATAAAAGCTTGGGTGAGTATAAGAAACAAATCAGAACATTATACTTTTGAGATAAAACTTTCTCTAGCAACAAAAGCTTGGGTAAGTATAAGAAAGAAAGCAGAACATTATACTATTGAGATAACACTTGATCTCAGTAATAAAGGCTTGTGTCAGTAAAAGATAGATCTCAAGAACATTATACTATTCTGATAAAACTTAATCTCAGCAATAAAAACTTGGTTTAATATAAGAAAGAAAACAGAACATTATACTATTCTGATAAACCTTAATCTCAACAATAAAACCTTGGTTTAATGAAAGAAATATAACAGAACATTATACTATTCTGATAAAACTTAATCTCAGCAATAAAAGCTTGGGTAAGTATAAGAAAGAAAACAGAACATTATACTATTCTGATAAAACTTAATCTCATTAATAAAAGCTTGGTTTAATAAAAGAAAGATAACAGAATATTACACTATTCTGATAAAACTTAATCTCAGCAATAAAAGTTTTGGTCAGTATAAGAAAGAAAACAAAACATTATACTATTCTGATAAAACTTAATCTCAGCAATAAAAGCTTGGTTTAATAAAAGAAAGATAACAGAAGACTATACTATTCTGATAAAACTTAATCTCAACAATAAAAGCTCGGGTCAGAATAGAAAGAAAGCAGAACATTATACTATTAAGATAAAACTTAATCTCAGCAATAAAAGCTTGCTTTAATAAAAGAAAAATAACAGAACATTATACTATTCTGATAAAACTTAATCTCAGCAATAAAAGCTTGGGTCAGAATAAGAAAGAAAACAGAATATTATACTATTGAGATAAAACTTAATCTGAGCAATAGAAGCTTGGGTCAGTATAAGAAAGATAACAGAACATTATACTATTGAGATAAAACTTAATCTCAACAATAAAAGCTTTGTTTAATATAAGAAGGAAAACAGAACATTATACCATTCTGATTAAACTTAATCTCAGCAGTAAAAGCTTGGTTCAGTATAAGAAAAAAAACAGAACATTATACTATTCTGATAAAACTTAATCTCAACAATAAAAGCTTGGGTGAGTATAAGAACGAAAGCAGAACATTATACTATTGAGATAAAAGCTAATCCCAGCAATAAAACCTTGGTTTAATATAAGAATGATAACAGAACATTATACTATTGAGATAAAACTTAATCTCAGCAATAAAACTTGGGTCAGTATAAGAAAGATAACAGAACAATATAATATTCTGATAAAACTTAATCCCAGCAATAAAAGCTTGGGTCAATATAAGAAAGAAAACAGAAGATTATACTATTCTGATAAAACTTAATCTCAGCAATAAAAGCTTGGTTTAATATAAGAAAGATAACAGTACATTATACTATTGAGATAAAACATAATCTCAGCAATAAAAGCTTGGGTTAGGATAAGATTGATAACAGAATATGATACTATTGAGAAAAAACTTAATCTCAACAATAAAAGCTTTGTTTAATATAAAAAGGAAAACAATACATTATACCATTCTGATTAACCTTAATCTCAGCAGCAAAAGCATGGGTCAGTATAAGAAAGAAAACAGAACATTATACTATTCTGATAAAACTTAATCTCAGCAATAAAAGTTTGGGTCAGTATAAGATAGAAAACAGAACATTATACTATTCCGATAAAACTTAATCTCAGCAATAAAAGCTTGGTTTAATAAAAGAAAGATAACAGAACATTATACTATTGAGATAACACTTAATCTAAGCAATAAAAGCTTGGGTCCGTATAAGAAAGAAAACAGAACATTATACTATTCTGATAAAACTTAATCTCAGCAATAAAAGCTAGGTTTAATAAAAGAAAGATAACAGAACATTATACTATTCTGATAAAACTTAATCTCAGCAATAAAAGCTTGGTTTAATAAAAGAAGAATAACAGAACACTATACTATTCTGATAAAACTTAATCTCAACAATAAAAGCTTGGGTCAGTATAAGAAAGAACGCAGAACATTATACTATTGAGATAAAACTTAATCTCAGCAATAAAAGCTTGCTTTAATAAAAGAAAGATAACAGAACATTATACTATTCTGATAAAACTTAATCTCAGCAATAAAAGCTTGGGTCAGTATAAGAAACAAAACAGAATATTATACTATTGAGATAAAACCTAATCCCAGCAATAAAAGCTTGGTTTAATATAAGAAAGATAACAGAACATTACACTATTGAGATAAAACTTAATCTCAGCAATAAAACTTGGGTCAGTATAAGAAAGAAAACAGAACATTTTACTATTCTGATAAAACTTAATCTCAGCAATAAAAGCTTGGTTTAATAAAAGAAAGATAACAGAACATTATACTATTGAGATAAAACATAATCTCAGCAATAAAAGCTTGGGTCAGTATAAGAAAGATAACAGAACAATATAATATTCTGATAAAACCTAATCTCAGCAATAAGAGCTTTGGTCATTATTAGAATAGAAAACAGAACATTATACTATTGAGATAAAACTTAATCTCAGCAATAAAAGCTTGGTTTAATATAAGAAAAAAAAAGAACATTATACTATTGAGATAAAACTTAATGTCAACAATAAAGGCTTGGGTCAGTATAAGAAAGATGACAGATTATTATACTATTCTGATAAAACTTAATCTCAGCAATAAAAGCTTGGTTTAATAAAAGAAAGATAACAGAACATTATACTATTCTGATAAAACTTAATTTCAACAACAAAAGCTTGGTTAAATAAAAGAAATATAACAGAACATTATACTATTCTGATAAAACTTAATTTCAACAATAAAAGCTTGGATTAATAAAAGAAAGATAACACAACATTATACTATTCTGATAAAACTTAATCTCCACAATAAAAGCTTGGTTTAATATAAGAAAGCATACACAACATTATACTATTGAGATAAAACTTAGTCTTAGCAATAAAAGCTTGGGTGAGTATAAGAAACAAATCGGAACATTATACATTTGAGATAAAACTTTTTCTAGCAACAAAAGCTTGGGTAAGTATAAGAAAGAAAGCAGAACATTATACTATTGAGATAGCACTTGATCTCAGTAATAAAGGCTTGTGTCAGTAAAAGATAGATCTCAAGAACATTATACTATTCTGATAAAACTTAATCTCAGCAATAAAAACTTGGTTTAATATAAGAAAGAAAACAGAACATTATACTATTCTGATAAACCTTAATCTCAACAATAAAACCTTGGTTTAATGAAAGAAATATAACAGAACATTATAGTATTCTGATAAAACTTAATCTCAGCAATAAAAGCTTGGGTAAGTATAAGAAAGAAAACAGAACATTATACTATTCTGATAAAACTTAATCTCATTAATAAAATCTTGGTTTAATAAAAGAAAGATAACAGAATATTACACTATTCCGATAAAACTTCATCTCAGCAATAAAAGCTTGGGTCAGTATAAGAAAGAAAATAGAACATTATACTATTGAGATAAAACTTAATCTCAGCAATAAAAGCTTGGGTCAGCATAGAATGATAACTGAACATTATACTATTGAGATAAAACTTAATCTCAGCAATAAAAGCTTGGGTCAGTATAAGAGAGGTAACAGAACATTATACCATTGAGGTAAAACTTAATCTCATCAATAAACGCTTGTGTCATTATAAGAAAGAAAACAGAAGATTATATTATTCTGATAAAACATAATCTCAGCAATAAAAGTTTGGTTTAGTAAAAGAAATATAAAAGAACATTATACTATTGAGATAAAACATAATCTCAGCAATAAAAGCTTGAGTCAGTATAAAAAAAATAACACAACATTATACTATTGAGATAAAACTTAATTTCAAAAAAAAAAGCTTTGTTTAATATAAGAAAGAAAACAGAACATTATACTATTGTAATAAAACTCAATCTCAGCAGTAAAAGTTTGGGTCAGTATAAAAAAGAAAACAGAACATTATACTATTCTGATAAAACTTAATCTCAGCAATAAAAGTTTTGGTCAGTATAAGAAAGAAAACAAAACATTATACTATTCTGATAAAACTTAATCTCAGCAATAAAAGCTCGGGTCAGAATAAGAAAGAAAGCAGAACATTATACTATTAAGATAAAACTTAATCTCAGCAATAAAAGCTTGCTTTAATAAAAGAAAAATAACAGAACATTATACTATTCTGATAAAACTTAATCTCAGCAATAAACGCTTGGGTCAGAATAAGAAAGAAAACAGAATATTATACTATTGAGATAAAACTTAATCTGAGCAATAAAAGCTTGGGTCAGTATAAGAAAGATAACAGAACATTATACTATTGAGATAAAACTTAATCTCAACAATAAAAGCTTTGTTTAATATAAGAAGGAAAACAGAACATTATACCATTCTGATTAAACTTAATCTCAGCAGTAAAAGCTTGGTTCAGTATAAGAAAAAAAACAGAACATTATACTATTCTGATAAAACTTAATCTCAACAATAAAAGCTTGGGTGAGTATAAGAACGAAAGCAGAACATTATACTATTGAGATAAAACCTAATCCCAGCAATAAAAGCTTGGTTTAATATAAGAATGATAACAGAACATTATACTATTGAGATAAAACTTAATCTCAGCAATAAAACTTGGGTCAGTATAAGAAAGGTAACAGAACAATAGAATATTCTGATAAAACTTAATCTCAGCAATAAAAGCTTGGGTCAATATAAGAAAGAAAACAGAAGATTATACTATTCTGATAAAACTTAATCTCAGCAATAAAAGCTTGGTTTAATAAAAGAAAGATAACAGTACATTATACTATTGAGATAAAACATAATCTCAGCAATAAAAGCTTGGGTTAGGATAAGATTGATAACAGAATATGATAGTATTGAGAAAAAACTTAATCTCAACAATAAAAGCTTTGTTTAATATAAAAAGGAAAACAATACATTATACCATTCTGATTAACCTTAATCTCAGCAGCAAAAGCTTGGGTCAGTATAAGAAAGAAAACAGAACATTATACTATTCTGATAAAACTTAATCTCAGCAATAAAAGTTTGGGTCAGTATAAGATAGAAAACAGAACATTATACTATTCTGATAAAATCTAATCTCAGCAATAAAAGCTTGGTTTAATAAAAGAAAGATAACAGAACATTATACTATTCTGATAAAACTTAATCTCAGCAATAAAAGCTTGGTTTAATAAAAGAAGGATAACAGAACACAATACTATTCTGATAAAACTTAATCTCAGCAATAAAAGCTTGGGTCAGTATAAGAAAGGTAACAGAACATTATACTATTGAGATAAAACTTAATCTCATCAATAAACGCTTGTGTCATTATAAGAAAGAAAACAGAAGATTATACTATTCTGATAAAACATAATCTCAGCAATAAACGTTTGGTTTAGTAAAAGAAATATAAAAGAACATTATACTATTGAGATAACACATAATCTCAGCAATAAAAGCTTGGGTCAGTATAAGAAAAATAACACAACATTATACTATTGAGATAAAACTTAATTTCAAAAATAAAAGCTTTGTTTAATATAAGAAAGAAAACAGAACATTATACTATTCTGATAAAACTTAATCTCAGCAATAAAAGCTTGGTTTAATAAAAGAAGGATAACAGAACACTATACTATTCTGATAAAACTTAATCTCAACAATAAAAGCTTGGGTCAGTATAAGAAAGAAAGCATAACATTATACTATTGAGATAAAACTTAATCTCAGCAATAAAAGCTTGCTTTAATAAAAGAAAGATAACAGAACATTATACTATTCTGATAAAACTTAATCTCAGCAATAAAAGCTTGGGTCAGTATAAGAAACAAAACAGAATATTATACTATTGAGATAAAACCTAATCCCAGCAATAAAAGCTTGGTTTATTATAAGAAAGATAACAGAACATTATACTATTGAGATAAAACTTAATCTCAGCAATAAAACTTGGTTCAGTATAAGAAAGAAAACAGAACATTATACTATTCTGATAAAACTTAATCTCAGCAATAAAAGCTTGGTTTAATAAAAGAAAGATAACAGAACATTATACAATTGAGATAAAACTTAATCTCAGCAATACAAGCTTGGGTCAGTATAAGAAAGATAACAGAACAATATAATATTCTGATAAAACCTAATCTCAGCATTAAGAGCTTTGGTCATTATTAGAATAGAAAACTGAACATTATACTATTGAGATAAAACTTAATCTCAGCAATAAAAGCTTGGTTTAATATAAGAAAAAAAAAGAACATTATACTATTGAGATAAAACTTAATGTCAACAATAAAGGCTTGGGTCAGTATAAGAAAGATGTCAGAATATTATACTATTCTGATAAAACTTAATCTCAGCTAAAAAAGCTTGGTTTAATAAAAGAAAGATAACAGAACATTATACTATTGAGATAACACTTAATCTAAGCAATAAAAGCTTGGGTCCGTATAAGAAAGAAAACAGAACATTATACTATTCTGATAAAACTTAATCTCAGCAATAAAAGCTAGGTTTAATAAAAGAAAGATAACAGAACATTATACTATTCTGATAAAACTTAATCTCAGCAATAAAAGCTTGGTTTAATAAAAGAAGAATAACAGAACACTATACTATTCTGATAAAACTTAATCTCAACAATAAAAGCTTGGGTCAGTATAAGAAAGAACGCAGAACATTATACTATTGAGATAAAACTTAATCTCAGCAATAAAAGCTTGCTTTAATAAAAGAAAGATAACAGAACATTATACTATTCTGATAAAACTTAATCTCAGCAATAAAAGCTTGGGTCAGTATAAGAAACAAAACAGAATATTATACTATTGAGATAAAACCTAATCCCAGCAATAAAAGCTTGGTTTAATATAAGAAAGATAACAGAACATTACACTATTGATATAAAACTTAATCTCAGCAATAAAACTTGGGTCAGTATAAGAAAGAAAACAGAACATTATACTATTCTGATAAAACTTAATCTCAGCAATAAAAGCTTGGTTTAATAAAAGAAAGATAACAGAACATTATACTATTGAGATAAAACTTAATCTCAGCAATAAAACCTTGGGTCAGTATAAGAAAGATAACAGAACAATATAATATTCTGATAAAACCTAATCTCAGCAATAAGAGCTTTGGTCATTATTAGAATAGAAAACAGAACATTATACTATTGAGATAAAACTTAATCTCAGCAATAAAAGCTTGGTTTAATATAAGAAAAAAAAAGAACATTATACTATTGAGATAAAACTTAATGTCAACAATAAAGGCTTGGGTCAGTATAAGAAAGATGACAGAATATTATACTATTCTGATAAAACTTAATCTCAGCAATAAAAGCTTGGTTTAATAAAAGAAAGATAACAGAACATTATACTATTCTGATAAAACTTAATTTCAACAACAAAAGCTTGGTTAAATAAAAGAAATATAACAGAACACTATACTATTCTGATAAAACTTAATTTCAACAATAAAAGCTTGGATTAATAAAAGAAAGATAACAGAACATTATACTATTCTGATAAAACTTAATCTCAACAATAAAAGCTTGGTTTAATATAAGAAAGAATACACAACATTATACTATTGAGATAAAACTTAGTCTTAGCAATAAAAGCTTGGGTGAGTATAAGAAACAAATCGGAACATTATACTTTTGAGATAAAACTTTTTCTAGCAACAAAAGCTTGGGTAAGTATAAGAAAGAAAGCAGAACATTATACTATTGAGATAACACTTGATCTCAGTAATAAAGGCTTGTGTCAGTAAAAGATAGATCTCAAGAACATTATACTATTCTGATAAAACTTAATCTCAGCAATAAAAACTTGGTTTAATATAAGAAAGAAAACAGAACATTATACTATTCTGATAAACCTTAACCTCAACAATAAAACCTTGGTTTAATGAAAGAAATATAACAGAACATTATAGTATTCTGATAAAACTTAATCTCAGCAATAAAAGCTTGGGTAAGTATAAGAAAGAAAACCGAACATTATACTATTCTGATAAACCTTAACCTTAAAAATAAAACGTTGGTTTAATGAAAGAAATATAACAGAACATTATAGTATTCTGATAAAACTTAATCTCAGCAATAAAAGCTTGGGTCAGTGTAAGAATGATAACTGAACATTATACTATTGAGATAAAACTTAATCTCAGCAATAAAAGCTTGGGTCAGTATAAGAAAGGTAACAGAACATTACACCATTGAGATAAAACTTAATCTCATCAATAAACGCTTGTGTCATTATAAGAAAGAAAACAGAAGTTATACTATTCTGTAAAACATAATCTCAGCAATAAAAGTTTGGTTTAGTAAAAGAAATATAAAAGACCATTATACTATTGAGATAAAACATAATCTCAGCAATAAAAGCTTGGGTCAGTATAAGAAAAATAACACAACATTATACTATTCTGATAAAACTTAATCTCAGCAATAAAAGTTTGGGTCAGTATAAGAAAGAAAACAAAATATTATACTATTCTGATAAAACTTAATCTCAGCAATAAAAGCTTGATTTAATAAAAGAAAGATAACAGAAGACTATACTATTCTGAGAAAACTTAATCTCAACAATAAAAGCTCGGGTCAGAATAAGAAAGAAAGCAGAACAGTATACTATTGAGATAAAACTTAATCTCAGCAATAAAAGCTTGCTTTAATAAAAGAAAAATAACAGAACATTATACTATTCTGATAAAACTTAATCTCAGCAATAAAAGCTTGATTTAATAAAAGAAAGATAACAGAAGACTATAATATTCTGATAAAACTTAATCTCAACAATAAAAGCTTGGGTCAGAATAAGAAAGAAAACAGAATATTATACTATTGAGATAAAACTTAATCTCAACAATAAAAGCTTGGGTCAGTATAAGAAAGATAACAGAACATTATACTATTGAGATAAAACTTAATCTCAACAATAAAACCTTTGTTTAATATAAGAAGGAAAACAGAACATTATACCATTCTGATTAAACTTAATCTCAGCAGTAAAAGCTTGGGTCAGTATAAGAAAGAAAACAGAACATTATACTATTCTGATAAAACTTAATCTCAACAATAAAATCTTGGGTGAGTATAAGAACGAAAGCAGAACATTATACTATTGAGATAATTTCTAATCCCAGCAATAAAAGCTTGGTTTAAAATAAGAATGATAACAGAACATTATACTATTGAGATAAAACTTAATCTCAGCAATAAAACTTGGGTCAGTATAAGAAAGATAATAGAACAATATAATATTCTGATGAAACCTAATCTCAGCAATAAAAGCTTGGGTCAATATAAGAAAGAAAACAGAACATTATACTATTGTAATAAAACTCAATCTCAGCAGTAAATGTTTGGTTCACTATAAGAAAGAAAACAGAACATTATACTATTGTAATAAAACTCAATCTCAGCAGTAAATGTTTGGTTCACTATAAGAAAGAAAACAGAACATTATACTATTATTCTGATAAAACTTAATCTCAGCAATAAAAGATTGGGTCAGTATAAGAAAGAAAACAAAACATTATACTATTATTCTGATAAAACTTAATCTCAGCAATAAAAGCTTGGTTTAATAAAAGAAAGATAACAGTACATTATACTATCGAGATAAAACATAATCTCAGCAATAAAAGCTTGGTTTAGGATAAGATTGATAACAGAATATGATACTATTGAGAAAAAACTTAATCTCAACAATAAAAGCTTTGTTTAATATAAAAAGGAAAACAGAACATTATACCATTCTGATTAACCTTAATCTCAGCAGCAAAAGCTTGGGTCAGTATAAGAAAGAAAACAGAACATTATACTATTCTGATAAAACTTAATCTCAGCAATAGAAGTTTGGGTCAGTATAAGATAGAAAACAGAACATTATACTATTCTGATAAAAGTTAATCTCAGCAATAAAAGCTTGGGTCAGTATAAGAACGAAAGCAGAACATTATACTATTGAGATAAAACTTAATCCCAGCAATAAAAGCTTGGTTTAATAAAAGAAAGAAAACAGAATATTAACTATTCCAAAACAACTTAATCCTAGCAATAAACACTTGGGTCAGTATAAGAAAGCTAACAGAACATTATACTATTCTGATAAAACTTAATCTCAACAAAAAAAGCTTGGTTTAATATAAGAAAGAATACAGAACATTATACTATTCTGATAAAACTTAATCTCAACAATAAAAGCTTGGTTTAATATAAGAAAGAAAACAGAACATTATACTATTGTAATAAAACTTAATCTCAGCAATGAGCTTGGGTCATTATTAGAATAGAAAACAGCACATTATACTATTGAGATAAAACTTAATCTCAGCAATAAAAGCTTGGTTTAATATAAGAAAAAAAAAGAACATTATACTATTGAGATAAAACTTAATGTCAACAATAAAGGCTTGGGTCAGTATAAGAAAGATGACAGAATATTATACTATTCTGATAAAACTTAATCTCAGCTATAAAAGCTTGGTTTAATAAAAGAAATATAACAGAACATTATAATATTCTGATAAAACTTAATTTCAACAATAAACGCTTGGGTCAGTATAAAAAAGAAAACAGAACATTATACTATTCTGATAAAACTTAATTTCAACAACAAAAGCTTGGTTTAATAAAAGAAATATAACAGAACATTATAATATTCTGATAAAACTTAATTTCAACAATAAACGCTTGGGTCAGTATAAAAAAGAAAACAGAACATTATACTATTCTGATAAAACTTAATTTCAACAACAAAAGCTTGGTTTAATAAAAGAAATATAACAGAACATTATACCATTCTGATAAAACATAATCTCAACAAGAAATGCTTGGTTTAATAAAAGAAAGATAACAGAACATTATACCATTCTGATAAAACATAATCTCAACAAGAAATGCTTGGTTTAATAAAAGAAAGATAACAGAACATTATACTATTCTGATAAAACATAATCTCAACAAAAAAAGCTTGGGTCAGTTTAAGAAAGAAAACAGAACATTATACTATTCTGATAAAACTTAATCTCAGAAATAAAAGTTTGGTTTAATAAAAGAAAGATAACAGAACATTATACCATTCTGATAAAACATAATCTCAACAAGAAATGCTTGGTTTAATAAAAGAAAGATAACAGAACATTATACTATTCTGATAAAACATAATCTCAACAATAAAAGCTTGGGTCAGTTTAAGAAAGAAAACAGAACATTATACTATTCTGATAAAACTTAATCTCAACAATAAAAGCTTGGTTTAATATAAGAAAGAAAACAGAACATTATACTATTCTGATAAAACTTAATCTCAGCAATAAAAGCTTGGTTTAATATAAGAAAGAAAACAGAACATTATACTATTCTGATAAAACTTAATCTCAACAATAAAAGCTTGGTTTAATATAAGAAAGAAAACAGAACATTATACTATTCTGATAAAACTTAATCTCAACAATAAAAGCTTGGTTTAATATAAGAAAGAAAACAGAACATTATACTATTCTGATAAAACTTAATCTCAACAATAAAAGCTTGGTTTAATATAAGAAAGAAAACAGAACATTATACTATTCTGATAAAACTTAATCTCAACAATAAAAGCTTGGTTTAATATAAGAAAGAAAACAGAACATTATACTATTCTGATAAAACTTAATCTCAACAATAAAAGCTTGGTTTAATATAAGAAAGAAAACAGAACATTATACTATTCTGATAAAACTTAATCTCAACAATAAAAGCTTGGTTTAATATAAGAAAGAAAACAGAACATTATACTATTCTGATAAAACTTAATCTCAGCAATAAAAGCTTGGTTTAATATAAGAAAGAAAACAGAACATTATACTATTCTGATAAAACTTAATCTCAACAATAAAAGCTTGGTTTAATGAAAGAAATATAACAGAACATTATAGTATTCTGATAAAACTTAATCTCAGCAATAAAAGCTTGGGTAAGTATAAGAAAGAAAACAGAACATTATACTATTCTGATAAAACTTAATCTCAACAATAAAAGCTTGGGTAAGTATAAGAAAGAAAACAGAACATTATACTATTCTGATAAAACTTAATCTCAGCAATAAAAGCTTGGGTCAGTACAAGAAAGATAACAGCACATTATACTATTCTGATAAAACTTAATCTCAACAATAAAAGCTTGGGTCAGTTTAAGAAAGAAAACAGAACATTATACTATTCTGATAAAACTTAATCTCAACAATAAAAGCTTGGGTCAGTTTAAGAAAGAAAACAGAACATTATACTATTCTGATAAAACTTAATCTCAACAATAAAAGCTTGGGTCAGTTTAAGAAAGAAAACAGAACATTATACTATTCTGATAAAACTTAATCTCAACAATAAACGCTTGGGTCAGTTTAAGAAAGAAAACAGAACATTATACTATTCTGATAAAACTTAATCTCAACAATAAACGCTTGGGTCAGTTTAAGAAAGAAAACAGAACATTATACTATTCTGATAAACCTTAATCTCAACAATAAAAGCTTGGGTCAGTATAAGAAAGAAAGCAGAACATTATACTATTCTGATAAATCTTAATCTCATTAATAAAAGCTTGGTTTAATAAAAGAAAGAAAACAGAACATTATACTATTTAATCTCAGCAATAAGAGCTTGGGTCAGTATAAGAATGATAACTGAACATTATGCTATTGAGATAAAACTTAATCTCAGCAATAAAAGCTTGGGTCAGTATAAGAAAGGTAACAGAACATTATACTATTGAGATAAAACTTAATCTCATCAATAAACGCTTGTGTCATTTTAAGAAAGAAAACAGAAGATTATACTATTCTGATAAAACATAATTTCAAAAATTAAAGCTTTGTTTAATATAAGAAAGAAAACAGAACATTATACTATTCTGATAAAACTTAATCTCAGCAATAAAAGCTTGGTTTAATATAAGAAAGAAAACAGAACATTATACTATTCTTATAAAACTTAATCCCAGCAATAAAAGCTTGGTTTAATATAAGAAAGAAAACAGAACATTATACTATTCAGATAAAACTTATTCTCAACTATAAAAGCTTGGGTCAGTATGAGAAAGATAACAGAACATTATACTATTCTGATAAAACTTAATCTCAACAATAAAAGCTTGGTTTAATATAAGAAAGAATACAGAACATTATACTATTGAGATAAAACTTAGTCTTAGCAATAAAAGGTTGGGTCAGTATAAGAAACAAATCAGAACATTATAATATTGAGATAAAACTTTTTCTAGCAACAAAAGCTTGGGTAAGTATAAGAAAGAAAGCAGAACATTATACTATTGAGATAACACTTGTTCTAGCAACAAAAGCTTGGGTCATTATAAGAAAGAAAACAAACGTTATACTATTGAGATAAAACTTTTTCTAGCAACAAAGGCCTGGGGCAGTATAAGAAAGAAAACAGAACATTATGCTATTGAGATAAAACTTAATCTCAGCAATAAAAGCTTGCTGTAATAAAAGAAAGATAACAGAACATTATACTATTCTGATAAAACTTAATCTCAGCAATAAAAGTTTGGTTTAATATAAGAAAGATAACAGAACATTATACTATTCTGATAAAACTTAATCTCAGCAATAAAAGCTTGGTTTAATAAAAGAAAGATAACAGAACATTATACTATTGAGATAAAACTTAATCTCAGCAATAAAAGCTTGGGTCAGTATAAGAAAGATAACAGAACAATATAATATTCTGATAAAACTTAATCTCAGCATTAAGAGCTTGGGTCATTATTAGAATAGAAAACAGAACATTATACTATTGAGATAAAACTTAATCTCAGCAATAAAAGCTTGGTTTAATATAAGAAAAAAAAGAACATTATACTATTGAGATAAAACTTAATGTCAACAATAAAGGCTTGGGTCAGTATAAGAAAGATGACAGAATATTATACTATTCTGATAAAACTTAATCTCAGCTATAAAAGCTTGGTTTAATAAAAGAAAGATAACAGAACATTATACTATTGAGATAATACTTAATCTAAGCAATAAAAGCTTGGGTCAGTATAAGAAAGAAAACAGAACATTATACTATTCTGATAAAACTTAATCTCTGCAATAAAAGCTTGGTTTAAAAAAAGAAAGATAACAGAACATTATACTATTCTGATAAAACTTAATTTCAACAACAAAAGCTTGGTTTAATAAAAGAAATATAACAGAACATTATACTATTCTGATAAAACTTAATTTCAACATTAAACGCTTGGTTCAATAAAAGAAAGATAACAGAACATTATACTATTCTGATAAAACTTAATCTCAACAATAAACGCTTGGGTCAGTATAAAAAAGATAACAGAACATTATACTATTCTGATAAAACCTAATCTCAGAAATAAAAGTTTGGTTTAATAAAAGAAAGATAACAGAATATTATACCATTCTGATAAAACATAATCACAACAAGAAATGCTTGGTTTAATAAAAGAAAGATAACAGAACATTATACTATTCTGATAAAACATAATCTCAACAAGAAATGCTTGGTTTAATAAAAGAAAGATAACAGAACATTATACTATTCTGATAAAACTTAATCTCAACAAGAAATGCTTGGTTTAATAAAAGAAAGATAACAGAACATTATAGTATTCTGATAAAACTTAATCTCAGCAATAAAAGCTTGGGTAAGTATAAGAAAGAAAGCAGAACATTATACTATTCTGATAAATCTTAATCTCATTAATAAAAGCTTGGTTTAATAAAAGAAAGAAAACAGAATATTATAGTATTCCGATAAATCTTAATCTCATTAATAAAAGCTTGGTTTAATAAAAGAAAGAAAGCAGAACATTATACTATTCTGATAAATCTTAATCTCATTAATAAATGCTTGGTTTAATAAAAGAAAGATAACAGAACATTATAGTATTCCGATAAAACTTAATCTCAGCAATAAAAGCTTGGGTCAGTATAAGAAAGAAAACTGAACATTATACTATTTAATCTCAGCAATAAAAGCTTGGGTCAGTATAAGAATGATAACTGAACATTATGCTATTGAGATAAAACTTAATCTCAGCAATAAAAGCTTGGGTCAGTATAAGAAAGGTAACAGAACATTATACTATTGAGATAAAACTTAATCTCATCAATAAACGCTTGTGTCATTTTAAGAAAGAAAACAGAAGATTATACTATTCTGATAAAAAATAATCTCAGCAATAAAAGTTTGGTTTAGTAAAAGAAAAATAAAAGAACATTATACTATTGAGATAAAACATAATCTCAGCAATAAAAGATTGGGTCAGTATAAGAAAAATAACACAACATTATACTATTGAGAGAAAACTTATTTTCAAAAATAAAAGCGTTGTTTAATATAAGAAAGAAAACAGAACCTTATACTATTCTGATAAAACTTAATCTCAGCAATAAAAGCTTGGTTTAATATAAGAAAGAAAACAGAACATTATACTATTCAGATAAAACTTAATCTCAACTATAAAAGCTTGGGTCAGTATGAGAAAGATAACAGAACATTATACTATTCTGATAAAACTTAATCTCAACAATAAAAGCTTGGTTTTATATAAGAAAGAATACAGAACATTATACTATTGAGATAAAACTTAGTCTTAGCAATAAAAGCTTGGGTCAGTATAAGAAACAAATCAGAACATTATACTATTGAGATAAAACTTTTTCTAGCAACAAAAGCTTGGGTAAGTATAAGAAAGAAAGCAGAACATTATACTATTGAGATAACACTTGTTCTAGCAACAAAAGCTTGGGTCATTATAAGAAAGGAAACAAACGTTATACTATTGAGATAAAACTTTTTCTAGCAACAAAGGCCTGGGGCAGTATAAGAAAGAAAACAGAACATTATACTATTGAGATAAAACTTGATCTTAGTAATAAAGGCTTGTGCCAGTAAAAGATAGATCTCAAGAACATTATACTATTCTGATAAAACTTAATCTCAGCAATAAAAGCTTGGTTTAATATAAGAAAGATAACAGAACATAATACTATTCTGATAAAACTTAATCTCAGCAATAAAAGCTTGGTTTAATAAAAGAAAGAAAACAGAACATTAACTATTCCAAAACAACTTAATCCTAGCAATAAAAACTTGGGTCAGTATAAGAAAGCTAACAGAACATTATACTATTGAGATAAAACTTATTCTAGCAACAAAAGCTTGGATCAGTATAAGAAAGAAAACAGAACATTATACTATTGAGATAAAACTTGATCTTAGTAATAAAGGCTTGTGTCAGTAAAAGATAGATCTCAAGAACATTATACTATTCTGATAAAACTTAATCTCAGCAATAAAAGCTTGGTTTAATATTAGAAAGATAACAGAACATAATACTATTCTGATAAAACTTAATCTCAGCAATAAAAGCTTGGGTCAGTATAAGAAAGATAACAGAACATTATACTATTCTGATAAAAGTTAATTTCAAAAATAAAAGCTTGGTTTAATATACGAAAGAAAACAGAACATTATACTATTTTGATGAAGCTTAATCTCAGCAATAAAAGCTTCGTTTAATATAAGAAAGAAAACAGAACATTATAATATTCTTATAAAACTTAATCGCAGCAATAAAGGCTTGGTTTAATAAAAGAAAGAGAACAGAACATTATACTATTGAGAAAAAACTTAATCTCCGCAATAAAATCTTGGGTCAGTATAAGAAAGATAACAGAACATTATATTATTGAGATAAAACTTAATCTCAGCAATAAAAGCTTGGGTCAGTATAAGAAAGAAAACAGAACATTATACTATTCTGATAAAACTTAATCTCAGCAATAAAAGCTTGGTTTAATAAAAGAAAGAGAACAGAACATTATACTATTGAGAAAAAACTTAATCTCAATAAAATCTTGGGTCAGTATAAGAAAGATAACAGAACATTATATTATTGAGATAAAACTTAATCTCAGCAATAAAAGCTTGGGTCAGTATAAGAAAGAAAACAGAACATTATACTATTCTGATAAAACTTAATCTCAGCAATAAAAGCTTGGTTTAATAAAAGAAAGAGAACAGAACATTATACTATTGAGAAAAAACTTAATCTCAATAAAATCTTGGGTCAGTATAAGAAAGATAACAGAACATTATATTATTGAGATAAAACTTAATCTCAGCAATAAAAGCTTGGGTCAGTATAAGAAAGAAAACAGAACATTATACTATTCTGATAAAACTTAATCTCAGCAATAAAAGCTTGGTTTAATAAAAGAAAGATAACAGAACATTATACTATTCTGATAAAACTTAATTTCAACAACAAAAGCTTGGTTTAATAAAAGAAATATAACAGAACATTATACTATTCTGATAAAACTTAATTTCAACAATAAAAGCTTGGTTCAATAAAAGAAAGATAACAGAACATTATACTATTCTGATAAAACTTAATCTCAACAATAAACGCTTGGGTCAGTATAAAAAAGAAAACAGAACTTTATACTATTCTGATAAAACTTAATCTCAGAAATAAAAGTTTGGTTTAATAAAAGAAAGATAACAGAATATTATACCATTCTGATAAAACATAATCTCAACAAGAAATGCTTGGTTTAATAAAAGAAAGATAACAGAACATTATACTATTCTGATAAAACTTAATCTCAGCAATAAAAGCTTGGTTTAATAAAAGAAAGAAAACAGAACATTATACTATTCTGATAAAACTTAATCTCAGCAATAAAACTTGGGTCAGTATAAGAAAGAAAACAGAACATTATACTATTCTGATAAAACTTAATCTCAGCAATAAAAGCTTGGTTTAATAAAAGAAAGAAAACAGAATATTACACTATTCCGATAAAACTTAATCTCAGCAATAAAAGCTTGGGTCAGTATAGGAAAGAAAACAGAACATTATACTATTTAATCTCAGCAATAAAAGCTTGGGTCAGTATAAGAATGATAACTGAACATTATGCTATTGAGATAAAACTTAATCTCAGCAATAAAAGCTTGGGTCAGTATAAGAAAGGTAACAGAACATTATACTATTGAGAAAAAACTTAATCTCAATAAAATCTTGGGTCAGTATAAGAAAGATAACAGAACATTATATTATTGAGATAAAACTTAATCTCAGCAATAAAAGCTTGGGTCAGTATAAGAAAGAAAACAGAACATTATAATATTCTTATAAAACTTAATCGCAGCAATAAAAGCTTGGTTTAATAAAAGAAAGAGAACAGAACATTATACTATTGAGAAAAAACTTAATCTCAACAATAAAATCTTGGGTCAGTATAAGAAAGAGAACAGAACATTATATTATTGAGATAAAAGTTAATCTCAACAATAAAAGTTTGGGTCAGTATAAGAATGATAACAGAACATTATACTATTGAGAAAAAACTCAATCTCAACAATAAAATCTTGGGTCAGTAAAAGAAAGATAACAGAACAGCGTCGCTTCACATGGTCATGGAGACCCTGTACAAAGACATTAAGGACTACAAGGAAATTATTGACAAACTTCGCCAGGAGAACAAACTTTTGAAGCTACATGATGCCAGCATGAAGGACACGAAAAAAAGTAACATCACAACCACTGCACGAGGCGCAATTGGCAAAGATCAAGCGAAAAAATGCGAAGAATGGACGACCGCAAACAAGAAGCTAACGGCACCAAGAATTCAAAAGATCAGTGAAAACAATATTCCGCTGCGAAATCGTTTTGAAGTACTGCAAGACTTGGATGACAGCGGAATGAAGAATATGTACAATGAAGATGAGAAGGAACAACTAACTCAAAGCGACGACACGGTAAACGAATTCAAATATGAAAGGACCAAAGCCATTATAATAGGTGATTCGATGGTACGCCATACTAGCAATTACGTCGATGAAAACATTAAAGTTTATTGTTATCCCGGAGCTCAGCTTGAACACATAAGAAACCAGCTAGTAATGAACACAGATGATCCAGATATTGTGGTGATACACGCGGGGACTAACAACATCAACACGGCGGGCACACCTGAGGACATCATGCGGGAACTGACCGAAGTTGTGACGGTCGGAAAGAAGCTGTTTCCACGGGCGAAATTCTGCGTCAGCGGTATTATACGTCGTCGGGATGAGGATCTCCGTTACATCGACGGGATCAATTCTACTTTCGACTGGGTATGTAAAGAATACGATTGTTCCTTTGTAGATAGCAATGCATGGTTAGGGGACATTGATCTAGGCAGGGATGGCCTGCATTTGAACAGGAAAGGTGTAGCAAAGTTTGCAAATCTCTTGAACAGAGTAATAACCCACCTGGATTCAAAAAACTAGACAAATGTGATAGCGATGGGTCTGTTAGAACAAACTTAGTATCTAAGATTACTTTATCTAAATATGCTAGTCAAAATCACATAAAATCAGAACACCCTAATGAAATAGAAATACATAAAATGGATAAAAGTGAAAACTGCAAGCGAATAGAAAACATTTCTTTAAGTACTTACTCCTTCGATCACAACTTGGGGAAGGAAAACGAAAACAACAAAAAAATTCAAAACTTGCCTACTTTGCGCGTTCTTCACCAAAACATTCAATGTATCCGAAATAAGTCTCTTGAACTCGAATTACTAATAGAGGGGGAGTTAAAACACGTAGACATAATGTGCATTACTGAGCACTGGCTAACCCAATGTGAATTAACTGAATTGAGAATAACAGGCTTTAAATTAATACAGGGTTACAGTAGGTCAATTAAAAGAAATGGCGGGTCATTAATCTTAATAAAAAAGCATATAAAGGCTAAACCTATAAAAACATTTCAAGCACTGAATGTAGAAGAACATTTTGAAGCCAGCACTATAGAAGTTGCAAAGAAGCTGATAATAATATGCATCTATAGGAATCCTACGAGTAACATAAACCTTCTAATTGAAAGTTTGGATATTATTCTTAATCACTTCCTTAAGCTAAAGAAAAGCGTAATTCTGCTGGGGGACTTTAACATCAATTTTTTAGAACACGGCAGTGAAAGATCAAAATTCCTTACTTTGCTAAACCTTTATGGCCTTCAAACCACAATAAATGTGCCAACAAGGGTCACGAATACTTCTAAAACATCAATTGATCAGATAGCTATAAGTAGTGATTTAAACAATTGTGTTAGAAACATTGAGGTTTTTGATACCTGTCTATCAGATCATTTTGCCCAATCTATAGTTATAAACTGGCCAAACAGGAAGAAACTAAGGGAGCCAAGCACTATGTTTAAAAAGGTCAGACTACAGAAGGCTGAAAATATAGATTACTTTAATTATTTACTAGAAAACGAAACTTGGGAAGATGTTTACGAGGAAAATTCAGTTGATATCACTTACTCTAAATTCCTAAACACTTTCAAACACTACTATGAGACAGCCTTTCCCCTGATTAATCTAAAAATCAAAGAACAACATTCAACATGGGTAACTAAAGGTATAAGAACTTCTGGCAAGAAATTAAAACTTCTCAGTAATGCAATTAAAAATGGAAGCAGCTCTGAGGAGTTCAAAAATTACTACAAGAAATATAAATCAATCTACAAAATGGTAATTCAAGCAGCTAAAATATTAGAGAATTCTAGAAAAATAAATAAATCAGGAAACAGTCAAAAAACTATATGGGACATTATAAAAAAAGAAACTAACTCAAATTCCCCATTGAAAGAAAACATCAAATTGAAATATAAAGACAATATTATAACAAACCCTAAGGAAATTGCTAGTATATTTAACAAATACTTTGTTGAAATTGCAATAAACCTGCAAAGTAAAAGCTGTCCAAAAAATATCGATAACTCAGCCCCAAGCTTTATCAATGACAAGTCGTTATTCCTAACTCCTGTATGTGAAACTGAACTGCTTCACATAATATGTAAACTAAAAAATAAAAAATCTGAAGCTATGGATGGAATTTCGAGCTATTTAGTTAAAAAATGCAGCAAGCATATTTTAAAACCATTATGCCACATCGTTAATAAATCACTTCAAAGTGGCACTTTTCCACTTGAGCTAAAAACTGCTAAAATTAAACCAATATTCAAAAAAGGAGAACCTCAAGACCCCAACAACTATAGGCCGATAGCGTTACTTTCAGTCTTCTCAAAAATATTAGAAAAAATTATGTACAAGAGATTAATGGGATTCCTTACCAAAAATAATATAATTAATAACTACCAATATGGATTCCAAAGCAATAAATCAACTAGCTTGGCTGTAATAAACTTTGTTGATAATATTTATGACATAATGGACAGAACCGAATTAGGGGTTGGATTATTCTTGGATTTATCAAAAGCCTTCGACATGGTGGATCACAAAATTCTGCTAAATAAGTTGTATAAATATGGTGTAAGGGGAGTGGCCTTCAAATGGTTTAAATCATACTTAGAAATGAGAGATCAAATAGTTGAAATTGATTTTATAGAAACAGGATACAATGAAATTAGAAAGAACCTATCTGAAAAAAGAACTGTAACATCGGGGGTTCCACAGGGTTCTATTCTGGGTCCTTTGCTGTTCTTGTTGTACATAAATGACTTACCGTTATGTCTTGAAAACACAACACAAGCCAAAATAACTCTATTTGCAGACGATACAAGCATTTTCATTACAGGGAAGGATAATAGTAGCCTACAGCAAATGCAAACAGTGGTCGTGAAAAAAATAATTGATTGGTTTAAAGTCAATAAACTGCTTGTAAATGAAGAGAAAACTGTAGCTCTAAATTTTCAACATAAAGCTTGTAGAAAATCAGGGAATCCCAGCATCAAAATTGGTTCTAAATTGGTCAGCTTTGCAAGTGAAACGAAATTTCTAGGGCTGTGGCTGGATAATAACTTAAGTTGGGACTTTCACATTGAAAAACTATTAGGCAAGCTTAGCAGCACCTGTTTTATTCTTCGTCAACTAAAGCCTCGTGTATCAGCTAAAGTTCTCAAAATTTGTTACTTTGCCTACTTTCACTCGCGACTGCTCTATGGTCTACTCTTATGGGGAAATACTACAAATAGTATCAAAATATTTAAACTTCAAAAAAGAGCACTAAGAATACTAGCGGGGATCCCAAAAACGGAAAGCTGCAGAGAATATTTCCACAGCTTGAACATTTTGACCTTACCCAGTTTGTATATGAAAGAATTGCTAATATACACCAAGAAGAATATTTCAAATTATGTCACAAATGGTGAAATTCACTCACACGATACAAGAAATAAGGACAAATTACACTCGATCACTCACAAAACCAAATTGTTTGAAACATCCTTTAAGTATAACGGCTTAAAATTATATAACTATTTACCCAGGTACTTTAAAAATATAACCTCGTCAAATAAATATAAGGTAGAATTACATAAGTTCTTTGGAAAAAATCAGTTTTACTCTTTAGACGAATATGTGGAATACTGTACGAGCAAAACTTAAATATTTACATATGTTGTGAACTCATTTGTTTCATGGGTCCTTTTTCATCTGAGGGAGCCACTTCAGCCAAGAGGATGTCTGCCTTCGAAACCATTGTAAATTGCTGTTCTCTTCAAGATTACCTTAAATGATGACATACATGGATTGACAAGAGCTTATCTACCTGCATATTGTTTTTCTTAATACAACTTGTAGATATGTTTTATTGTATATACTTGTGGACGAAACCAATAACTCTGTATGATTTCTTATGGTGAATAAATATGTATGTATGTATGTATACTGTTAAGATAAAACTTAATCCCAGTAATAAAAGCTTGAGTCAGTATAAGAAAGATAACAGAACATTATACTATAGAGAAAAAACTTAATCTCAACAATAAAAGCTTGGGTCAGTATAATAAAGAGAACAGAACGTTATACTATTGAGATAAAAGTTAATCTCAACAATATAGCTTGGGTCAGTATAAGAAAGAGAACAGAAGATTATACTATTGAGGTAAAAGCTAATCTCAACAATAAAAGCTTGGGTGAGTATAAGAAAGAGAACAGAACATTATACTATTGAGATAAAAAATAATCTCAACAATAAAAGCTTGGTTTAATATAAGAAAGAAAACAGAAAATTATACTATTGAGATAAAACTTAATCTCAGCAATAAAAGCTTGGATCAGTATAAGAAAGATAACAGAACAATATAATATTCTGATAAAACTTAATCTCAGCAATAAAAGCTTGGGTCAGTATAAGAAAGAAAACAGAAGAATATACTATTCTGATAAAACTTAATCTCAGCAATAAAAGCTTGGGTCAGTATAAGAAAGAAAACAGAACATTATACTATTGAGATAAAACTTAATCTCAGCAATAAAAGCTTGGGTCAGTATAAGAAAGATAACAGAACAATATAATATTCTGATAAAACTTAATCTCAGCAATAAAAGCTTGGGTCAGTATAAGAAAGAAAACAGAAGAATATACTATTCTGATAAAACTTAATCTCAGCAATAAAAGCTTGGGTCAGTATAAGAAAGAAAACAGAAGAATATACTATTGAGATAAAACTTAATCTCAGCAATAAAAGCTTGGTTTAATATAAGAAAGAAAACAGAACATTATACTATTGAGATAAAACTTAATCTCAGCAATAAAAGCTTGGGTCAGTATAAGAAAGATAACAGAACAATATAATATTCTGATAAAACTTAATCTCAGCAATAAAAGCTTGGGTCAGTATAAGAAAGAAAACAGAAGAATATACTATTCTGATAAAACTTAATCTCAGCAATAAAAGCTTGGTTTAATAAAAGAAAGATAACAGTACATTATACTATTGAGATAAAACATAATCTCAGCAATTAAAGCTTGGGTTAGGATATGATTGATAACAGAATATGATACTATTGAGAAAAAGCTTAATCTCAACAATAAAAGCTTTGTTTAATATAAAAAGGAAAACAAAACATTATATCATTCTGATTAACCTAAATCTCAGCAGCAAAAGCTTGGGTCAGTATAAGAAAGCTAACAGAACATTATCCTATTCTGATAAAATTTGATCTCAAAAATAAATGCTTGGTTTAATATACGCAAGAAAACAGAACATTATACTATTTTGATGAAGCTTAATCTCTGCAATAAAAGCTTCATTTAATATAAGAAAGAAAACAGAACATTATAATATTCTGATAATTGCAGCAATAAAAGCTTGGTTTAATAAAAGAAATAGAACAGAACATTATACTATTGAGAAAAAACTTAATCTCAACAATAAAATCTTGGGTCAGTATAAGAAAGAGAACAGAACATTATAGTATTGAGATAAAAGTTAATCTCAACAATAAAAGTTTGGGTCAGTATAAGAATGATAACAGAACATTATACTATTGAGATAAAAGTTAATCTCAACAATAAAAGCTTGGGTGAGTATAAGAAAGAGAACAGATCATTATACTATTGAGATAAAAGTTAATCTCAACAATAAAAGCTTGGGTCAGTATAAGAAAGAAAACAGAAGAATATACTATTCTGATAAAACTTAATCTCAGCAATAAAAGCTTCGTTTAATAAAAGAAAGATAACAGTACATTATACTATTGAGATAAAACTTAATCTTAGCAATAAAAGCTTGGGTCAGTATAAGAATTAAATCACAATATTATACTACTGAGATAAAACTTTTTCTAGCAACAAAAGCTTGGGTAAGTATAAGAAAGAAAACAGAAAATTATACTATTGACATAAAACTTGATCTCAGTAATAAAAGCTTGGGTAAGTATAAGAAAGAAAACAGAACATTATACTATTGAGATAACACTTGATTTCAGTAATAAAAGCTTGGGTCAGTATAAGTAAGAAAACAGAACATTATACTATTGAGATAAAACTTGTTCTAGCAACAAAAGCTTGGGGCAGTATAAGAAAGAAAACAGAACATTATACTATTGAGATAAAACTTGATCTCAGTAATAAAAGCTTGTTTTATATAAGAAAGATAACAGAACATAATACTATTCTGATAAAACTTAATCTCAGCAATAAAAGCTTGAGTCAGTATAAGAAAGATAACAGAACATTATCCTATTCCGATAAAACTTAATCTCAAAAATAAAAGCTTGGTTTAATATACGAAAGAAAACAGAACATTATACTATTTTGATGAAGATTAATCTCAGCAATAAAAGCTTCGTTTAATATAAGAAAGAAAACAGAACATTATACTATTCTGATAAAACTTAATCGCAGCAATAAAAGCTTGGTTTAATAAAAGAAAGAGAACAGAACATTATACTATTGAGAAAAAACTTAATCTCAACAATAAAATCTTGGGTCAGTATAAGAAAGAGAACATAACATTATATTATTGAGATAAAAGTTAATCTCAACAATAAAAGTTTGGGTCAGTATAAGAATGATAACAGAATATTATACTATTGAGAAAAAACTCAATCTCAACAATAAAAGCTTGGGTCAGTATAAGAAAGATAACAGAACATTATACTGTTAAGATAAAACTTAATCCCAGTAATAAAATCTTGAGTCAGTATAAGAAAGAAAACCGAACATTATACTATTGACATAAAACTTGATCTCAGTAATAAAGGCTTGTGTCAGTAAAACATAGATATCAGAACATTATACTATTGAGATCAAACGTAATCTCAACAATAAAAGCTTGGGTCAGTATAGTATAATGTAGTATAGTATAGTATAGTATAGTATAGTATAGTATAGTATAGTTTCTATTGTGCTAAGTGTTTTACAAATTTGATTGTCTACTGCATTTTTACCCTGGTCACTTATTCAGTAGACAATCACTACCGTTTATTTACATTTTACTATCTCTTGTCACTAAATTATCTTGCTCTGTATTTTTCAGTTTTTTTTTTTTTTTTGGTTTTTTTTTTCCATGTCCCATTTCCAGTTCTTTTAGTTTCTTTCACTTTCCATTTATTGATTACTTAACCATCACACATTCACTATAGTATTCCATTCAAAGTAACATGCACTACATCTTACGTTTCTCTTTCCACTGTCCAAAGCCATTTATTTTTACTTTACACAAAAACTGTCAAATGCTTCTAGTGTCCTTGCATATCATTTCAATTATAAGTGTATTTCTATCCCCCTTCAACCACTTCTTATTAAAAAATTATTTTCTCCAATTTTCTGTTCCTTGGCACTTAAATACTATGTGTTCAATGTCTTCATTACCACCAATATCGGACATTGGTTGTGAGGAATACCCTGTCTTATCCCTTTTAGCCTCCATGCTCCGGTTCTTTTACCATGCAACAGAATGTCTCTCTTCTTTATTTACTATGTCTATATATTTTTCATTACCCCTTGTATTTTTCATTGGCCTATAATAAACTAATGAGCTCTTTTCGGCAACCTCACTGAACATGATTTGTATTTCTGTCTTCCAGTCTTTCCCTTGCCTTTTTCCAAAAATTTATTACGTTATTTTCTCTCCTCAATATATCTCCTAACCCATTTTTCTCCAAAATATTCCATAATTTCCTTACCCCTCCATCATTCATTAAGCTCTTCTCTTGGTATTCAATACAATGTCTTAACACATTACTCTTTCCTAGATTTAAACTTCTGAACTAAAATTTCAAAGCTCTTTCCATTATCTTCCCCTTAGTTGGCACCCTGCCCATCTATAATTGTGCTACGTGTCTTACAATTGACTTCGGTAGCCCTAGTATAGAAAGATATTAAACATTATACTATCCTGATAAAACTTAATCTCAGCAATAAAAGCTTGGTTTAATAAAAGAAAGATAACGAAAAATTATACTATTCTGATAAAACTTAATCTCAACAATAAAAGCTTGGTTTAATATAAGAAAGAAGACAGAACATTATACTATTCTGATAAAACTTAATCTCAGCAATAAAAGCTTGGGTCAGTATAAGAAAGAAAACACAATATTATACTATTTTGATAAAACTTAATCTCAACAATAAAAGCTTGGTTTAATATAAGAAAGAAAACAGAACATTATACTATTCTGATAAAACTTAATCTCAGGAATAAAAGTTTGGGTCAGTATTAAGAAAGAAAAATAAACATTATACTATTCTAATAAAACTTAATCTAAGCAATAAAAGCTTGGTTTAATAAACGAAAGATAACAGAACATTATACTATTCTGATAAAACTTAATCTCAACAATAAAAGCTTGGTTTAATATAAGAAAGAAAACAGAACATTATACTATTCTGATAAAACTTAATCTCAACAATAAAAGCTTGGGTCAATATAAGCAAGAAAACAGAACATTATACTATTCTTATAAAACTTAATCCCAGCAATAAAAGCTTGGTTTAATAAAAGAAAGAAAACAGAATATTATACTATTCTGATAAAACTTAATCTCAGCAATAAAAGCTTGGGTCAGTATAGGAAAGAAAACAGAACATTATACTATTGAGATAAAACTTAATCTCAGCAATAAATGCTATGGTCAGAATAACAAAGATAAGAGAACATAATACTATTGAGATAAAACTTAATCTCAGGAATAGAAGCTTGGGTCAGTATAAGAAAAATAACACAACATTATACTATTGAGATAAAACTTAATCTTAAAAATTAAAGCTTGGGTCACTATAAGAAAGAAACAGAAGATTATACTATTCTGATAAAACTTAATCTCAGCAATAAAGGCTTGGTTTATTAAAACAAAGATAACAGAACATTATACTATTGAGAAAAAACATAATCTCAGCAATAAAAGCTTGAGTCAGTATAAGAAAGATAACAGAACATTACACTATTGAGATAAAACATAATCTCAGCAATAAAAGCTTGGGTCAGTATAAGAAAGATAACAGAACATTATACTATTGAGATAAAACTTAATCTCAAAAATAAAAGTTTTGTTTAATATAAGAAAGAAAACAGTACATTATACTATTCTGATAAAACTTAATCTCAGCAATAAAAGCTTGGTTTAATATAAGAAAGAAAACAGAACATTATACTATTCAGATAAAACTTAATCTCAACAATAAAAGCTTTGGTCAGTATAAGAAAGATAACAGAACATTATATTATTCTGATAAAACTTAATCTCAACAATAAAAGCTTGGTTTAATATAAGAAAGAAAACAGAACATTATACTATTGAGATAATACTTAATCTCATCAATAAAAGCTTGGGTCAGTATAAGAAAGAAATCAGAAAATTATACTATTGAAATAAAACTTAGTGTCAGTAATAAAAGCTTGGGTCAGTAAAAGAAAGATAACAGAACATTATACTATTGAGATAAAACTTAATGTCAACAATAAAAGCTTGGTTTAATAAGAGAAAGATAATAGAACATTATACTATTGAGATAAAACTTATGCTAGCAACAAAAGCTTGGGGCAGTATAAGAAAGAAAACAGAACATTATACTATTGACATAAAACTTGATCTCAGTAATAAAGGCGTGTGTCAGTAACAGATAGATATCAGAACATTATACTATTGAGATAAAACTTAATCTCAACAACAAAATCTTGGGTCAGTATAGTATAGTGTAGTATAGTATAGTATAGTATAGTATAGTATAGTTTTTATTGTACTAAGAGTTTTAAAATTTGATTGTCTACTGCATTTTTACCCTGGTCACTTATTCAGTAGACAATCACTACCGTTTGTTTACATTTTACAATCTCTTGTCACTAAATTATCTTGCTCTGTATTTTTCAGTTTTTTTTTTTTTTTTTTTTTTTTTCCATGTCCCATTTCCACTTCTTTTATTTTTCTTTCACTTTCCATTTATTGATTACTTAACAATCACACATTTACTACAGTATTCCATTCAAAGTAAGATGCACTACATCTTACTTTTCTCTTTCCACTGTCCAAAGCCATTTATTTTTTACTTTACAAAAAAACTGTCCAATGCTTCTAGTGTCCTTGCATATCATTTCAATTATAAGTGTATTTCTATCCCCCTTCAACCACTTCTTATTAATAAATTCTTTTCTCCAATATTGTGTTCCTTGGCACTTAAATACTATGTGTTCAATGTCTTCATTACCACCAATATCGGACATTGGTTGTGAGGAATACCCTGTCTTATCCCTTTTAGCCTCCATGCTCCGATTCTTTAACCATGCAACAGAATGTCTCTCTTCTTTATTTACTATGTCTATATATTTTTCATTACCCCTTGTATTTTTCATTGGCCTATAATAAACTAATGAGCTCTTTTCGGCAATCTCACTGAACATGATTTGTATTTCTATGTCTTCCAGTCTTTTCCTTGCCTTTTTCCAAAAATGTATTATCTTATTCTCTCTCCTTCTCCATATATCTCCTAACCCATTTTTCTCCAAAATATTCCATAATTTCCTTACCCCTCCATCATTCATTAAGCTCTTCTCTTGGTATTCAATACAATGTCTTAACACATTACTCTTTCCTAGATTTAAAATTCTGAACTAAAATTTCAAAGCTCTTTCCATTATCTTCCCCTTAGTTGGCATCCTGCCCATCTATAATTGTGCTACGTGTCTTACAATTGACTTCGGTAGACCTAGTATAGAAAGATAACAGAACATTATACTATTCTGATAAAACTTAATCTCAACAATAAAAGCTTGGTTTAATAAAAGAAAGATAACGAAAAATAATACTATTCTGATAAAACTTAATCTCAACAAAAAAAGCTTGGGTCAGTATAAGAAAGAAGACAGAACATTATACTACGCTGATAAAACTTAATCTCAACAATAAAAGCTTGGTTTAATATAAGAAAGAAAACAGAACATTATACTATTCTGATAAAACATAATCTCAGCAATAAAAGCTTGGTTTAATATAAGAAAGAAAACAGAACATTATACTATTCTGATAAAACATAATCTCAGCAATAAAAGCTTGGTTTAATATAAGAAAGAAAACAGAACATTATACTATTCTGATAAAACATAATCTCAGCAATAAAAGCTTGGTTTAATATAAGAAAGAAGACAGAACATTATACTATTCTGATAAAACTTAATCTCAGCAATAAAAGCTTTGGTCAGTATAAGAAAGAAGACAGAACATTATACTACGCTGATAAAACTTAATCTCAACAATAAAAGCTTGGTTTAATAAAAGAAAGAAAACAGAACATTATACTATTCTGATAAAACTTAATCTCAACAATAAAAGCTTGGTTTAATATAAGAAAGAAAACACAATATTATACTATTCTAATAAAACTTAATCTCAACAATAAAAGCTTGGTTTAAAATAAGAAAGAAAACAGAACATTATACTATTCTGATAAAACTTAATCTCAGCAATAAAAGCTTTGGTCAGTATAAGAAAGAAGACAGAACATTATACTACGCTGATAAAACTTAATCTCAACAATAAAAGCTTGGTTTAATAAAAGAAAGAAAACAGAACATTATACTATTCTGATAAAACTTAATCTCAACAATAAAAGCTTGGTTTAATAAAAGAAAGAAAACAGAACATTATACTATTCTGATAAAACATAATCTCAGCAATAAAAGGTTGGTTTAATATAAGAAAGAAAACAGAACATTATACTATTCTGATAAAACTTAATCTCAGCAATAAAAGGTTGGTTTAATATAAGAAAGAAAACAGAACATTATACTATTCTGATAATACTTAGTCTCAGCAATAAAAGCTTGGGTCAGTATAAGAAAGAAAACAGAACATTATACTATTCTGATAAAACTTAATCTCAGCAATAAAAGCTTGGTTTAATATAAGAAAGAAAACAGAACATTATACTATTCTGATAAAACTTAATCTCAGCAATAAAAGCTTGGTTTAATATAAGAAAGAAAACAGAACATTATACTATTGAGATAAAACTTAATCTCAACAATAAAAGCTTGGTTTAATATAAGAAAGATAACAGAACATTATACTATTCTGATAAAACTTAATCTCAGCAATAAAAGCTTGGTTTAATATAAGAAAGAAAACAGAACATTATACTATTCTGATAAAACTTAGTCTCAGCAATAAAAGCTTGGGTCAGTATAAGAAAGAAAACAGAACATTATACTATTCTGATAAAACTTAATCTCAGCAATAAAAGCTTGGGTCAGTATAAGAAAGAAAACAGAACATTATACTATTCTGATAAAACTTAATCTCAACAATAAAAGCTTGGGTCAGTATAAGAAAGATAACAGAACATTATACTATTCTGATAAAACTTAATCTCAACAATAAAAGCTTGGTTTAATATAAGAAAGAAAACAGAACATTATACTATTCTGATAAAACTTAATCTCAACAATAAAAGCTTGGTTTAATATAAGAAAGAAAACAGAACATTATACTATTCTGATAAAACTTAATCTCAACAATAAAAGCTTGGTTTAATATAAGAAAGAAAACAGAACATTATACTATTCTGATAAAACTTAATCTCAACAATAAAAGCTTGGGTCAGTATAAGAAAGAAAACAGAACATTATACTATTGAGATAAAACTTAATCTCAACAATAAAAGCTTGGTTTAATATAAGAAAGATAACAGAACATTATACTATTCTGATAAAACTTAATCTCAGCAATAAAAGCTTGGTTTAATATAAGAAAGAAAACAGAACATTATACTATTCTGATAAAACTTAGTCTCAGCAATAAAAGCTTGGGTCAGTATAAGAAAGAAAACAGAACATTATACTATTCTGATAAAACATAATCTCAGCAATAAAAGCTTGGGTCAGTATAAGAAAGAAAACAGAACATTATACTATTCTGATAAAACTTAATCTCAGCAATAAAAGCTTGGGTCAGTATAAGAAAGAAAACAGAACATTATACTATTCTGATAAAACTTAATCTCAGCAATAAAAGCTTGGGTCAGTATAAGAAAGAAAACAGAACATTATACTATTCTGATAAAACTTAATCTCAGCAATAAAAGCTTGGTTTAATATAAGAAAGAAAACAGAACATTACACTATTCTGATAAAACTTAATCTCAACAATAAAAGCTTGGGTCAGTATAAGAAAGATAACAGAACATTATACTATTCTGATAAAACTTAATCTCAACAATAAAAGCTTGGTTTAATATAAAAAAGAAAACAGAACATTATACTATTCTGATAAAACTTAATCTCAACAATAAAAGCTTGGTTTAATATAAGAAAGAAAACAGAACATTATACTATTCTGATAAAACTTAATCTCAACAATAAAAGCTTGGTTTAATATAAGAAAGAAAACAGAACATTATACTATTCTGATAAAACTTAATCTCAACAATAAAAGCTTGGTTTAATATAAGAAAGAAAACAGAACATTATACTATTCTGATAAAACTTAATCTCAACAATAAAAGCTTGGTTTAATATAAGAAAGAAAACAGAACATTATACTATTCTGATAAAACTTAATCTCAACAATAAAAGCTTGGTTTAATATAAGAAAGAAAACAGAACATTATACTATTCTGATAAAACTTAATCTCAACAATAAAAGCTTGGTTTAATATAAGAAAGAAAACAGAACATTATACTATTCTGATAAAACTTAATCTCAACAATAAAAGCTTGGGTCAGTATAAGATAGAAGACAGAACATTATACTATTCTGATAATACTTAATCTCAACAATAAAAGCTTGGGTCAGTATAAGAAAGATAACAGAACATTATACTATTCTGATAATACTTAATCTCAACAATAAAAGCTTGTGTCAGTATAAGAAAGAAAACAGAACATTATACTATTCTTATAAAACTTAATCCCAGCAATAAAAGCTTGGTTTAATATAAGAAAGAAAACAGAACATTATACTATTCTGATAAAACTTAATCTCAACAATAAAAGCTTGGGTCAGTATAAGAAAGAGAACAGAACATTATACTATTCTGATAAAACTTAATCTCAACAATAAAAGCTTGGTTTAATATAAGAAAGAAAACAGAACATTATACTATTCTGATAAAACTTAATCTCAACAAAAAAAGCTTGGGTCAGTATAAGAAAGAAAACAGAACATTATACTATTCTGATAAAACTTAATCTCAACAATAAAAGCTTGGTTTAATATAAGAAAGAAAACAGAACATTATACTATTCTGATAAAACTTAATCTCAACAATAAAAGCTTGGTTTAATATAAGAAAGAAAACAGAACATTATACTATTCTGATAAAACTTAATCTCAACAATAAAAGCTTGGTTTAATATAAGAAAGAAAACAGAACATTATACTATTCTGATAAAACTTAATCTCAACAATAAAAGCTTGGTTTAATATAAGAAAGAAAACAGAACATTATACTATTCTGATAAAACTTAATCTCAACAATAAAAGCTTGGTTTAATATAAGAAAGAAAACAGAACATTATACTATTCAGATAAAACTTAATCTCAGCAATAAAAGCTTGGGTCAGTATAAGAAAGAGAACAGAACATTATACTATTCTGATAAAACTTAATCTCAACAATAAAAGCTTGGGTCAGTATAAGAAAGAAAACAGAACATTATACTATTCTGATAAAACTTAATCTCAACAATAAAAGCTTGGTTTAATATAAGAAAGAAAACAGAACATTATACTACGCTGATAAAACTTAATCTCAACAATAAAAGCTTGGTTTAATATAAGAAAGAAAACAGAACATTATACTATTCTGATAAACCTTAATCTCAACAATAAAAGCTTGGTTTAATATAAGAAAGAAAACAACATTATACTATTCTGATAAAACTTAATCTCAACAATAAAAGCTTGGGTCAGTATAAGAAAGAGAACAGAACATTATACTATTCTGATAAAACTTAATCTCAACAATAAAAGCTTGGGTCAGTATAAGAAAGAAAACAGAACATTATACTATTCTGATAAAACTTAATCTCAGCATTAAAAGCTTGGTTTAATATAAGAAAGATAACAGAACATTATACTATTCTGATAAAGCTTAATCTCAACAATAAAAGCTTGGTTTAATATAAGAAAGATAACAGAACATTATACTATTCTGATAAAACTTAATCTCAACAATAAAAGCTTGGTTTAATATAAGAAAGATAACAGAACATTATACTATTCTGATAAAACTTAATCTCAACAATAAAAGCTTGGTTTAATATAAGAAAGATAACAGAACATTATACTATTCTGAAAAAACTTAATCTCAACAATAAAAGCTTGGTTTAATATAAGAAAGATAACAGAACATTATACTATTCTGATAAAACTTAATCTCAACAATAAAAGCTTGGTTTAATATAAGAAAGATAACAGAACATTATACTATTCTGATAAAACTTAATCTCAACAATAAAAGCTTGGTTTAATATATGAAAGATAACAGAACATTATACTATTCTGATAAAACTTAATCTCAACAATAAAAGCTTGGTTTAATATAAGAAAGATAACAGAACATTATACTATTCTGATAAAACTTAATCTCAACAATAAAAGCTTGGGTCAGTATAAGAAAGAAAACAGAACATTATACTATTCTGATAAAACTTAATCTCAACAATAAAAGCTTGGTTTAATATAAGAAAGAAAACAGAATATTACACTATTCTGATAAAACTTAATCTCAGCAATAAAAGCTTGGGTCAGTATAAGAAAGATAACAGAACATTATACTATTCTGATAAAATTTAATCTCAACAATAAAAGCTTGGTTTAATATAAGAAAAAATACAGAACATTATATTATTGAGATAAAACTTAATCTCAGCAATAAAAGCTTGGGTCAGTATAAGAATGAAATCAGAACATTATACTATTGAGATAAAACTTTTTCTAGCAACAAAAGCTTGGGTAAGTATAAGAAAGAAAACAGAAAATTATACTATTGACATAAAACTTGATCTCAGTAATAAAAGCTTGGGTAAGTATAAGAAAGAAAACAGAACATTATACTATTGAGATAACACTTGATCTCAGTAATAAAAGCTTGGGTCAGTATAAAAAAGAAAACAGAACAGTATACTATTGAGATAAAACTTAATCTCAACTATAAAAGCTTGGGTCAGTATAAGAAAGATAACAGAACATTATACTATTCTGATAAAATTTAATCTCAACAATAAAAGCTTGGTTTAATATAAGAAAAAATACAGAACATTATATTATTGAGATAAAACTTAATCTCAGCAATAAAAGCTTGGGTCAGTATAAGAATGAAATCAGAACATTATACTATTGAGATAAAACTTTTTCTAGCAACAAAAGCTTGGGTAAGTATAAGAAAGAAAACAGAAAATTATACTATTGACATAAAACTTGATCTCTGTAATAAAAGCTTGGGTAAGTATAAGAAAGAAAACAGAACATTATACTATTGAGATAACACTTGATCTCAGTAATAAAAGCTTGGGTCAGTATAAAAAAGAAAACAGAACATTATACTATTGAGATAAAACTTATTCTAGCAAGAAAGGCTTGGGTCAGTATAAGAAAGAAAACAGAACATTATACTATTGAGATGAAACTTATTATAGGAACAAAAGCCTGGGGCAGTATAAGAAAGAAAACAGAACATTATACTATTCAGATAAAACTTAATCTCAACAATAAAAGCTTTGGCCAGTATTAGAAAAATAACAGAAGATATGTTATTCTGATAAAATTTAATCTCAACAATAAAAGCTTGGTTTAATATAAGAAAGAATACAGAACATTATACTATTGAAATAAAACTTAGTGTCAGTAATAAAAGCTTGGGTCAGTATAAGAAAGATAACAGAACATTATACTATTGAGATAAAACTTAATGTCAACAATAAAAGCTTGGTTTAATAAGGGAAAGATAACAGAACATTATACTATTGAGATAAAACTTATTCTAGCAACAAAAGCTTGGGTCATTATAAGAAAGAAAACAGAACATTATACTATTGAGATAAACCTTATTCTAGCAACCAAAGCTTGGGTCATTATAATAAAGAAAACAAACATTATACTATAGAGATAAAACTTTTTCTAGCAACAAAAGCCTGGGGCAGTATAAGAAAGAAAACCGAACATTATACTTTTGACATAAAACTTGATCTCAGTAATAAAGGCTTGTGTCAGTAAAAGATAGATATCAGAACATTATACCATTGAGATAAAACTTAATCTCAACAACAAAAGCTTGGGTCAGTATAGTATAGTATAGTTTTTATTGTGCTAAGGGTTTTACAAATTTGATTGTCTACCGCATTTTTACCCTGATCACTTATTCAGTAGACAATCACTACCGTTTATTTACATTTTACAATCTTTTGTCACTAAATTATCTTGCTCTGTATTTTTCAGCATTTTTTTGTTTTTTTTCCATGTCCCATTTCCATTTCCTTTAGTTTTCTTTCACTTTCCATTTATTGATTACTTAACCATCACACATTCACTATAGTATTCCATTCAAAGTAAGATGCACTACATCTTACTTTTCTCTTTCCACTGTCCAAAGCCATTTATTTTTTACTTTACAAAAAAACTGTCCAATGCTTCGAGTGTCCTTGCATATCATTTCCCCCTTCAATCACTTCTTATTAAAAAATTCTTTTCTCCAATTTTCTGTTCCTTGGCACTTAAATACTATGTGTTCAATGTCTTCATTACCACCAATATCGGACATTGGTAGTGAGGAATACCCTGTCCTATCCCTTTTAGCCTCCATGCAACGGTTCTTTAACCATGCAACAGAATGTCTCTCTTCTTTATTTACTATGTCTATATATTTTTCATTACCCCTTGTATTTTTCATTGGCCTATAATAAACTAATGAGCTCTTTTCGGCAATCTCACTGAACATGATTTGTATTTCTATGTCTTCCAGTCTTTTCCTTGCCTTTTCCCAAAAATATATTACATTATTTTCTCTCCTTCATATATTTCCTAAACCATTTTTCACAAAAATATTCCATAATTTCCTTACCCCTCCATCATTCATTAAGCTCTTCTCTTGGTATTCAGTACAATGTCTTAACACATTATTCTTTCCTAGATTTAAACTTCTGAACTAAAATTTCAAAGCTCTTTCCATTAACTTCCCCTTAGTTGGCACCCTGCCCATCTATAATTGTGCTACGTGTCTTACAATTGACTTCGGTAGCCCTAGTATAGAAAGATAACAGAACGTTATACTACTCTGATAAAACTTAATCTCAACAATAAAAGCATGGTTTAATATAAGAAAGAAAACAGAACATTATACTATTCTAATAAAACTTAATCTCAGCAATAAAAGCTTGGTATAATAAAAGAAAGATAACAGAACATTATACTATTCTGATAAAACTTAATCTCAACAAAAAAAGCTTGGGTCAATATAAGAAAGAAAACAGAACATTATACTATTCTTATAAAACTTGATCCCAGCAATAAAAGCTTGGTTTAATAAAAGAAAGAAAACAGAATATTATACTATTCTGATAAAACTTAATCTCAGAAATAAAAGCTTGGTTTAATATAAGAAAGCAAACAAAACATTATACTATTCAGATAAAACTTAATCTCAACAATAAAAGCTTTGGTCAGTATAAGAAATAACAGAACATTATTTATTCTGATAAAACTTAATCTCAGCAATAGAAGCTCGGGTCAGTATAAGAAATATAACAGAACATTATACTATTGAGATAAAACTTAATCTAAGCAATAAAAGCTTGGTTTATTAAAACAAAGATAACAGAACATTATACTATTGAGAAAAAACATAATCTCAGCAATAAAAGCTTGAGTCAGTATAAGAAAGATAACAGAACATTATACTATTGAGATAAAACATAATCTCAGCAATAAAAGCTTGGGTCAGTATAAGAAAGATAACAGACCATTATACTATTCAGATAAAACTTAATCTCAAAAAAAAAAGCTTTGTTTAATATAAGAAAGAAAACAGAACATTATACTATTCTGAATAAACTTAATCTCAGCAATAAAAGCTTGGTTTAATATAAGAAAGAAAACAGAACATTATACTATTCAGATAAAACTTAATCTCAACAATAAAACCTTTGGTCAGTATAAGAAATATAACAGACCATTATATTATTCTTATAAAACTTAATCTCAACAATAAAAGCTTGGTTTAATATAAGAAAGAATACAGAACATTATACTATTGAGATAATACTTAATCTCAGCAATACAAGCTTGGGTCATTATAAGAAAGAAATCAGAACATTGTTCTATTGAGATAAAACTTTGTGTCAGTAATAAAAGATTGGGTCAGCATAAGAAAGATAACAGAACATTATACTATTGAGATAAAGCTTAATCTCAACAATAAGAGCTTGGTTTAATAAGAGAAAGATAACAGAACATTATACTATTGAGATAAAACTTATTTTAGCAACAAAAGCTTGGGTGATTATAAGAAAGAAAACAGAACATTATACTATTGAGATAAAACTTAATCTCAGCAATAAATGCTAGGGTCAGTATAAGAAAGATATCAGAACATAATACTATTGAGATAAAACTTAATTTCAGCAATAGAAGCTTGGGTCAGTATAATGAAAGATAACAGAACATTATACTATTGAGATAAAACTTAATCTTAAAAATAAAAGCTTGGGTCAGTATAAGAAAGATAACACAACATTATACTATTGAGATAAAACTTAATCTCAGCAATAAAATCTTGGTTGAATATAAGAAAGAAAACAGAACATTATACTATTCAGATAAAACTTAATCTCAACAATAAAAGCTTTGGTCAGTATAACAAAGATAACAGAACATTATACTATTCTGATAAAACTTAATCTCAACAATAAAAGCTTGGTTTAATATAAGAGAGAATACAGAACATTATACTATTCAGATAATACTTAATCTCAGCAATAAAAGCTTAGGTCAGTATAAGAAAGATACCAGAACATTATACTATTGAGATAAAACTTTGTGTCAGTAATAAAAGCTTGGGTCAGTATAAGAAAGATAACAGAACATTATACTATTGAGATAAAACTTAATCTCAAGAATAAAAGCTTGGTTTAAAGGAGAAAGATAACAGAACATTATACTATTGAGATAAAACCTATTCTAGCAAAAAAAGCTTGGGTGATTATAAGAAAGAAAACAGAACATTATACTATTGAGATAAAACTTATTCTAGGAACAATCGCTTGGGTTATTATAATAAAGAATACAGAACATTATACTATGGAGATAAATCTTATTTTAGCAAACAAAGCTTGGGTCATTATAAGAAAGAAAACAGAACATTATACTATTGAGATAAAACTTATTCTGGCAACAGAACCTTGGGTCATTATAAGAAAGAAAACAGAACATTATACTATTGAGATAAAACTTATTCTAGCAACCAAAGCTTGGGTCATTATAAGAAACAAAACAAACGTTATACTATTGAGATACAACTTTCTCTAGCAACAAAAGCCTGGGGCAGTATAAGAAAGAAAACACAACATTATACTATTGTTATAAAACTTGATCTCAGTAATAAAGGCTTGTGTCAGTAAAACGTAAATATCAGAACATTATACTATTGAGATAAAACTTAATCTCAACAATAAAAGCTTGGGTCAGTATAGTATAGTGTAGTATAGTATAGTATAGTATAGTATAGTATAGTATAGTATAGTATAGTTTTTATTGTGCTAAGAGTTTTACAAATTTGATTGTCTACTGCATTTTTACCCTGGTCACTTATTCAGTAGACAATCACTACCGTTTATTTACATTTTACAATCTCTTGTCACTAAATTATCTTACTCTGTATTTTTGAGTTTTTTTTTTGTTTTTTTTCCATGTCCCATTTCCACTTCTTTTATTTTTCTTTCACTTTCCATTTATTGATTACTTAACTATCACTCATTCACTATAGTATTCCATTCAAAGTAAGATGCACTACATCTTACTTTTCTCTTTCCACTGTCCAAAGCCATTTATTTTTTACTTTACAAAAAACTGTCCAATGCTTCTAGTGTCCTTGCATATAATTTCAATTATAAGTGTATTTCTATCCCCCTTCAACCACTTCTTATTAAAAAATTCTTTTCTCCAATTTTCTGTTCCTTGGCACTTAAATACTATGTGTTCAATGTCTTCATTATCACCAATATCGGACATTGGTTGTGAGGAATAAAACTTAATCTCAGCAATAAAAGTTTGGGTCAGTATTAAGAAAGAAAAATAAACATTATACTATTCTAATAAAACTCTATCACAGCAATAAAAGCTTGGTTTAATAAACGAAAGATAACAGAACATTATACTATTCTGATAAAACTTAATCTCAACAATAAAAGCTTGGGTCAATATAAGCAAGAAAACAGAACATTATACTATTCTTATAAAACTTAATCCCAGCAATAAAAGCTTGGTTTAATAAAAGAAAGAAAACAGAATATTATACTATTCTGATAAAACTTAATCTCAGCAATAAAAGCTTGGGTCAGTATAGGAAAGAAAACAGAACATTATACTATTGAGATAAAACTTAATCTCAGCAATAAATGCTATGGTCAGAATAACAAAGATAAGAGAACATAATACTATTGAGATAAAACTTAATCTCAGGAATAGAAGCTTGGGTCAGTATAAGAAAGATAACAGAACATTATACTATTGAGATAAAACTTAATCTCAACAATAAAAGCTTGGTTTATTAAAACAAAGATAACAGAACATTATACTATTGAGAAAAAACATAATCTCAGCAATAAAAGCTTGGGTCAGTATAAGAAAGATAACAGAACATTATACTATTGAGATAAAACATAATCTCAACAATAAAAGCTTGGTTTGATATAAGAAAGATAACAGAACATTATACTATTCTAATAAAACTTAATCTCAACAATAAAACCTTAGTTTAATATAAGAAAGATAACAGAACATTATACTATTCTAATAAAACTTAATCTCAACAATAAAACCTTAGTTTAATATAAGAAAGATAACAGAACATTATACTATTCTAATAAAACTTAATCTCAACAATAAAACCTTAGTTTAATATAAGAAAGATAACAGAACATTATACTACTCTGATAAAACTTAATCTCAACAATAAAACCTTAGTTTAATATAAGAAAGATAACAGAACATTATACTATTCTAATAAAACTTAATCTCAGCAATAAAAGCTTGGTTTAATAAAAGAAAGATAACAGAACATTATACTATTCTGATAAAACTTAATCTCAATAACAAAAGCTTGGTTTAATGAAAGAAAGAAAACAGAACATTATACTATTCTAATAAAACTTAATCTCAGCAATAAAAGCTTGGTTTAATATAAGAAAGAAAACAGAACATTATACTATTCTGATAAAACTTAATCTCAACAAAAAAAGCTTGGGTCAATATAAGAAAGAAAACAAAACATTATAATATTCTTATAAAACTTGATCCCAGCAATAAAAGCTTGGTTTAATAAAAGAAAGAAAACAGAATATTATACTATTCTGATAAAACTTAATCTCAGCAATAAAAGCTTGGTTTAATATAAGAAAGCAAACAGAACATTATACTATTCAGATAAAACTTAATCTCAACAATAAAAGCTTTGGTCAGTATAAGAAATAACAGAACATTATTTATTCTGATAAAACTTAATCTCAGCAATAGAAGCTTGGGTCAGTATAAGAAATATAACAGAACATTATACTATTGAGATAAAACATAATCTCAGCAATAAAAGCTTGGTTTATTAAAACAAAGATAACAGAACATTATTCTATTGAGAAAAAACATAATCTCAGCAATAAAAGCTTGAGTCAGTATAAGAAAGATAACAGAACATTATACTATTGAGATAAAACATAATCTCAGCAATAAAAGCTTGGGTCAGTATAAGAAAGATAACAGAACATTATACTATTGAGATAAAACTTAATCTCAAAAATAAAAGCTTTGTTTAATATAAGAAAGAAAACAGAACATTATGTTATTCTAATAAAACTTAATCTCAGCAATAAAAGCTTGGTTTATTAAAACAAAGATAACAGAACATTATTCTATTGAGAAAAAACATAATCTCAGCAATAAAAGCTTGAGTAAGTATAAGAAAGATAACAGAACATTATACTATTGAGATAAAACATAATCTCAGCAATAAAAGCGTGGGTCACTATAAGAAAGATAACAGAACATTATACTATTGAGATAAAACTTAATCTCAAAAATAAAAGCTTTGTTTAATATAAGAAAGAAAACAGAACATTATGCTATTCTAATAAAACTTAATCTCAGCAATAAAAGCTTGGTTTCATAAAAGAAATATAACAGAACATTATACTATTCTGATAAAACTTAATCGCAGCAATATAAGCTTGGGTCAGTATAAGAAAGAAAACAGAACATTATACTATTGAGATAAAACTTAAACTCAGCAATAAATGCTTGGGTCAGTATAAGAAAGATAACAGAACATAATACTATTGAGATAAAACTTAATCTCAGCAATAGAAGCTTGGGTCATTATAAGAAAGAAAACAAACGCTATACTATTGAGATAAAACTTTCTCTAGCACAAAGGCCTGGGGCAGTATAAGAAAGAAAACAGAACATTATACTATTGACATAAAACTTGATCTCAGTAATAAAGGCTTGTGTCAGTAAAAGATAGATATCAGAATATTATACTAGTGAGATAAAACATAATCTCAACAATAAATGTTTGGGTCAGTATAGTATAGTGTAGTATAGTATAGTATAGTTTTTACTGTCCTAAGTGTTTTACAAATTTGATTGTCTACTGCATTTTTACCCTGGACACTTATTCAGCACACAATCACTACCGTTAATTTATATTTTACAATCTCTTGTCACTAAATTATCTTGCTCTGTATTTTTCAGTTTTTTTTTTGTTTTTTTTCCATGTCCCATTTCCACTTCTTTTATTTTTCTTTCACTTTCCATTTATTGATTACTTAACCATCACCCATTCACTATAGTATTCCATTCAAAGTAAGATGCACTACATCTTACTTTTCTGTTTCCACTGTCCAAAGCCATTTATTTTTTACTTTACACAAAAACTGTCCAATGCTTCTAGTGCATATCATTTCAAGGATAAAAGTATTTCTATCCCCCTTCAACCACTTCTTATTAAAAAATTCTTTTCTCCAATTTTCTGTTCCTTCCTGTGTTCAATGTCTTCATTACCACCAATATCGACATTGGTTGTGAGGAATACCCTGTCTTATCCCTTTTAGACTCCATGCTCCGGTTCTTTAACCATGCAACAGAATGTGTCTCTTCTTTATTTACTATGTCTATATATTTTTCCCTACCCCTTGAATTTTTCATTGGCCTATAATAAACTTATGAGCTCTTCTCGGCAATCTCACTGAACATGATTTGTATTTCTATGTCTTCCAGTCTTTTCCTTGCCTTTTTCCAAAAATGTATTACGTTATTTTCTCTCCTTCTCCATATATCTCCTAACCCATTTTTCTCCAAAATATTCCATAATTTCCTTACCCCTCCATCATTCATAAAGCTCCTCTCTTGGTATTCAATACAATGTCTTAACACATTACTCTTTCCTAGATTTAAACTTCTGAACTAAAGTTTCAAAGCTCTTTCCATTATCTTCCCCTTAGTTGGCACCCTGCCCATCTATAATTTTCTACGTGTTTTACAATTGTCTTCGGTAGCCCTAGTATAGAAAATAACAGAACATTTTACTATCCTGATAAAACTTAATCTCAGCAATAAAAGCTTGGTTTAATAAAAGAAAGATAACGAAAAATTATACTATTCTGATAAAACTTAATCTCAACAATAAAAGCTTGGTTTAATATAAGAAAGAAGACAGAACATTATACTATTATGATAAAACTTAATCTCAGCAATAAAAGTTTGGGTCAGTATTAGAAAGAAAACAGAACATTATACTATTGAGATAAAACTTAATCTCAGGAATAAGTGCTTGGGTCAGTATAAGACAGATAACAGAACATAATACTATTGAGATAAAACTTAATCTCACCAATAGAAGCTTGGGTTAGTATAAGAAAGATAACAGAATATTATACTATTGAGATAAAACTTAATCTTAAAAATAAAGCTTGGGTCAGTATAAGAAAGAAAACAGAACATAATACTATTGAGATAAAACTTAATCTCAGCAATAGAAGCTTGGGTTAGTATAAGAAAGATAACAGAATATTATACTATTGAGATAAAACTTAATCTTAAAAATAAAGCTTGGGTCAGTATAAGAAAGAAAACAGAAGTTTATACTATTCTGATAAAACTTAATCTCAGCAATAAAAGCTTGGTTTAGTAAAAAAAAGATAACAGAACATTATACTATTGAGAAAAAACATAATCTCAGCAATACAAGCTTGAGTCAGTATAAGAAAGATAACAGAACATTATTCTATTGAGATAAAACATAATCTCAGCAATAAAAGCTTGGGTCAGTATAAGAAAGATAACAGAACATTATACTATTGAGAAAAAACTTAATCTCAAAAATAAAAGCTTTGTTTAATATAAGAAAGAAAACAGAACATTATACTATTCAGATAAAACTTAATCTCAACAATAAAAGCTTTGGTCAGTATAAGAAAGATAACAGAACATTATACTATTCTGATAAATTTAATCTCAGCAATAAAAGCTTAGTTTAATATAAGAAAGAAAACAGAACATTATACTATTCAGATAAAACTTAATCTCAACAATAAAAGCTTTGGTCAGTATAAGAAAGATAACAGAACATTATATTATTCTGATAAAACTTAATCTCAACAATAAAAGCTTGGTTTAATATAAGAAAGAATACAGAACATTATACTATTGAGATAATACTTAATCTCAGCAATAAAAGCTAGGGTCAGAATAAGAAAGAAATCAGAACATTATACTATTGTGATAAAACTTAGTGTCAGTAATAAAAGCTTGGGTCAGTATAAGAAAGATAACAGAACATTATACTATTGAGATAAAACTTAATCTCAACAATAAAAGCTTGGTTTAATAAGAGAAAGATAACAGAACATTATACTATTGAGATAAAACTTATTCTAGCAACAAAAGCTTAGGTCATTATAAGAAATAAAACAGAACATTATACTATTGAGATTAAACTTTTTCTAGTAACAAAAGTCTGGGGCAGTATAAGAAAGAAAACAGAACATTATACTATTGACATAAAACTTGATCTCAGTAATAAAGGTTTGAGTCAGTAAAAGATAGATATCAAAACATTATACTATTGAGATAAAACTTAATCTCAACAATAAAAGCTTAGGTCAGTATAGTATAGTGTAGTATAGTATAGTATAGTATAGTTTTTATTGTGCTAAGAGTTTTACAAATTTGATTGTCTACTGCATTTTTACCCTGGACACTTATTCAGTAGACAATCACTACCGGTTATTTACATTTTACAATCTCTTGTTACTAAATTATCTTGCTCTGTATTTTTCAGTTTTATTCTGTTTTTTTTCCATGCCCCATTTCCACTTCTTTTATTATTCTTTCACTTGCCATTTATTGATTACTTAACCATCACATATTCACTATAGTAATAAATTCAAAGTAAGATGCACTACATCTTACTTTTCTCTTTCCACTGTCCAAAGCCATTTATTCTTTACTTTACACAGAAACTGTCCAATGCTTCTAGTGTCCTTGCATATCATTTCAATTATAAAGTGTATTTCTATCCCCCTTACACCACTTCTTATTAAAAAATTCTTTTCCCCAATTTTCTATTCCTTGGCACTTAAATACTATGTGTTAAATGTCTTCATTACCACCCATATCGGACATTGGTTGTGAGGAATACCCTGTCTTATCCCTTTTAGCTTCCATGCTCTGGTTCTTTAACCATGCAACAGAATGGCTCTCTTCTTTATTTACTATGTCTATATATTTTTCCCTACCCCTTGTATTTTTCATTGGCCTATAATAAACTAATGAGCTCTTTTCGCCAATCGCACTGAACATGATTTGTATTTCTATGTCTTCCAGTTTTTTCCTTGCCTTTTTCCAAAAATGTATTACGTTGTTTTCTCTCCTATCCCATATATCTCCTAACCTATTTTTCTCCAAAATATTCCATAATTTCCTTACCCCTCCATCATTCATTAAGCTCTTCTCTTGGTATTCAATACAATGTCTTAACACATTACTCTTTCCTAGATTTAAACTTCTGAACTAAAATTTCAAAGCTCTTTCCGTTATCTTCCCCTCAGTTGGCACCCTGCCCATCTATAATTGTGCTACGTGTCTTACAATTGACATCGGTAGCCCTAGTATAGAAAGATAACAGAACATTATACTATCCTGATAAAACTTAATCTCAGCAATAAAAGCTTGGTTTAATAAAAGAAAGATAATGAAAAATTATACTATTCTGATAAAACTTAATCTCAACAATAAAAGCTTGGTTTAATATAAGAAAGAAAACAGAACATTATACTATTCTGATAAAACTTAATCTCAACAATAAAAGCTTGGTTTAATAAAAGAAAGAAAACAGAACATTATACTATTCTGATAAAACTTAATCTCAGCAATAAAAGCTTGGGTAAGTATAAGAAAGAAAACAGAACATTATACTATTCTAATAAAACTTAATCTCAGCAATAAAAGCTTGGTTTAATAAAAGAAAGATAACAGAACATTATACTATTCTAATAAAACTTAATCTCAACAATAAAAGCTTGGTTTCATAAAAGAAAGAAAACAGAATATTATACTATTCTAATAAAACTTAATCTCAACAATAAAAGCTTGGTTTCATAAAAGAAAGAAAACAGAATATTATACTATTCTAATAAAACTTAATCTCAACAATAAAAGCTTGGTTTCATAAAAGAAAGAAAACAGAATATTACACTATTCTAATAAAACTTAATCTCAACAATAAAAGCTTGGTTTCATAAAAGAAAGAAAACAGAATATTATACTATTCTAATAAAACTTAATCTCAACAATAAAAGCTTGGTTTCATAAAAGAAAGAAAACAGAATATTATACTATTCTAATAAAACTTAATCTCAACAATAAAAGCTTGGTTTAATATAAGAAAGATAACAGAACATTATACTATTCTAATATAACTTAATCTCAACAATAAAAGCTTGGTTTAATAAAAGAAAGATAACAGAACATTATACTATTCTGATAAAACTTAATCTCAACAATAAAAGCTTGGTTTAATAAAAGAAAGAAAACAGAACATTATACTATTCTGATAAAACTTAATCTCAGCAATAAAAGCTTGGGTAAGTATAAGAAAGAAAACAGAACATTATACTATTCTAATAAAACTTAATCTCAGCAATAAAAGCTTGGTTTAATAAAAGAAAGATAACAGAACATTATACTATTCTGATAAAACTTAATCTCAGCAATAAAAGCTTGGGTAAGTATAAGAAAGAAAACAGAACATTATACTATTCTAATAAAACTTAATCTCAACAATAAAAGCTTGGTTTCATAAAAGAAAGAAAACAGAATATTATACTATTCTAATAAAACTTAATCTCAACAATAAAAGCTTGGTTTCATAAAAGAAAGAAAACAGAATATTATACTATTCTAATAAAACTTAATCTCAACAATAAAAGCCTGGGTCAATAATAGAACGAAAACAGAACATTATACTATTCTGATAAAACTTAATCTCAACAATAAAAGCCTGGGTCAATAATAGAACGAAAACAGAACATTATACTATTCTAATAAAACTTAATCTCAACAATAAAAGCTTGGTTTCATAAAAGAAAGAAAACAGAACATTATACTATTCTTATAAAACTTAATCCCAGCAATAAAAGCTTGGTTTAATATAAGAAAGAAAACAGAACATTATACTATTCTTATAAAACTTAATCCCAGCAATAAAAGCTTGGTTTCATAAAAGAAAGAAAACAGAACATTATACTATTCTTATAAAACTTAATCTCAGCAATAAAAGCTTGGTTTAATATAAGAAAGAAAACAGAACATTATACTATTCTTATAAAACTTAATCCCAGCAATAAAAGCTTAGTTTCATAAAAGAAAGAAAACAGAACATTACACTATTCTTATAAAACTTAATCCCAGCAATAAAACCTTGGTTTAATACAAGAAAGAAAACAGAACATTATACTATTCTTATAAAACTTAATCCCAGCAATAAAAGCTTGGTTTAATATAAGAAAGAAAACAGAACATTATACTATTCTGATAAAACTTAATCCCAGCAATAAAAGCTTGGTTTAATATAAGAAAGAAAACAGAACATTATACTATTCTTATAAAACTTAATCCCAGCAATAAAAGCTTGGTTTCATAAAAGAAAGAAAACAGAACATTATACTATTCTTATAAAACTTAATCTCAGCAATAAAAGCTTGGTTTAATATAAGAAAGAAAACAGAACATTATACTATTCTTATAAAACTTAATCCCAGCAATAAAAGCTTAGTTTCATAAAAGAAAGAAAACAGAACATTATACTATTCTTATAAAACTTAATCCCAGCAATAAAAGCTTGGTTTAATATAAGAAAGAAAACAGAACATTATACTATTCTTATAAAACTTAATCCCAGCAATAAAAGCTTGGTTTAATATAAGAAAGAAAACAGAACATTATACTATTCTGATAAAACTTAATCCCAGCAATAAAAGCTTGGTTTAATATAAGAAAGAAAACAGAACATTATACTATTCTTATAAAACTTAATCCCAGCAATAAAAGCTTGGTTTAATATAAGAAAGAAAACAGAACATTATACTATTCTTATAAAACTTAATCCCAGCAATAAAAGCTTGGTTTAATATAAGAAAGAAAACAGAACATTATACTATTCTTATAAAACTTAATCCCAGCAATAAAAGCTTGGTTTAATATAAGAAAGAAAACAGAACATTATACTATTCTTATAAAACTTAATCTCAACAATAAAAGCTTGGTTTAATATAAGAAAGAAAACAGAACATTATACTATTCTTATAAAACTTAATCTCAACAATAAAAGCTTGGTTTAATATAAGAAAGAAAACAGAACATTATACTATTCTTATAAAACTTAATCTCAACAATAAAAGCTTGGTTTAATATAAGAAAGAAAACAGAACATTATACTATTCTTATAAAACTTAATCCCAGCAATAAAAGCTTGGTTTAATATAAGAAAGAAAACAGAACATTATACCATTCTTATAAAACTTAATCTCAACAATAAAAGCTTGGGTCAGTATAAGAAAGAAAACAGAACATTATACCATTCTTATAAAACTTAATCCCAGCAATAAAAGCTTGGTTTCATAAAAGAAAGAAAACAGAACATTATACCATTCTTATAAAACTTAATCTCAGCAATAAAAGCTTGGTTTAATATAAGAAAGAAAACAGAACATTATACTATTGAGATAAAACTTAATCTCAGCAAGAAATGCTATGGTCAGAATAACAAAGATAACAGAACATAATACTATTGAGATAAAACTTAATCTCAGCAATAAAAGCTTGGGTCAGTATAAGAAAGAAAACAGAACATTATACTATTGAGATAAAACTTAATCTCAGCAATAAAAGCTTGGGTCAGTATAAGAAAGAAAACAGAACATTATACTATTGAGATAAAACTTAATCTCAGCAATAAAAGCTTGGGTCAGTATAAGAAAGAAAACAGAACATTATACTATTGAGATAAAACTTAATCTCAGCAAGAAATGCTATGGTCAGAATAACAAAGATAACAGAACATAACACTATTGAGATAAAACTTAATCTCAGCAATAAAAGCTTGGGTCAGTATAAGAAAGAAAACAGAACATTATACTATTGAGATAAGACTTAATCTCAGCAATAAAAGCTTGGGTCAGTATAAGAAAGAAAACAGAACATTATACTATTGAGATAAAACTTAATCTCAGCAAGAAATGCTATGGTCAGAATAACAAAGATAACAGAACATAATACTATTGAGATAAAACTTAATCTCAGCAATAAATGCTATGGTCAGAATAACAAAGATAACAGAACATAACACTATTGAGATAAAACTTAATCTCAGCAAGAAAAGCTTGGTTTAATATAAGAAAGAAAACAGAACATTATACTATTCTGATAAAACTTAATCTCAGGAATAAGTGCTTGGGTCAGTATAAGAAAGATAACAGAACATAATACTATTGAGATAAAACTTAATCTCAGCAATAGAAGCTTGGGTTAGTATAAGAAAGATAACAGAATATTATACTGTTGAGATAAAACTTAATCTTAAAAATAAAGCTTGGGTCAGTATAAGAAAGAAAACAGAAGTTTATACTATTCTGATAAAACTTAATCTCAGCAATAAAAGCTTGGTTTAGTAAAAAAAAGATAACAGAACATTATACTATTGAGAAAAAACATAATCTCAGCAATACAAGCTTGAGTCAGTATAAGAAAGATAACAGAACATTATTCTATTGAGATAAAACATAATCTCAGCAATAAAAGCTTGGGTCAGTATAAGAAAGACAACAGAACATAATACTATTGAGATAAAACTTAATCTCAGCAATAGAAGCTTGGGTCAGTATAAGAAAGATAACAGAACATTATACTATTGAGATAAAACTTAATCTTAAAAATAAAAGTTTGGGTCAGTATAAGAAGGAAAACAGAAGATGATACTATTCTGATAAAACTTAATCTCAGCAATAAAAGCTTAGTTTAGTAAAAAAAAGATAACAGAACATTATACTATTGATATAAAACCATAATCTCAGCAATAAAAGCTTGGGTCAGTATAAGAAAGATAACAGAACATTATACTATTGAGATAAAACTTAATCTCAAAAATAAATGCTATGGTCAGAATAACAAAGATAACAGAACATAATACTATTGAGATAAAACTTAATCTCAGCAATAAAAGCTTGGGTCAGTATAAGAAAGATAACAGAACATTATACTATTGAGATAAAACTTAATCTTAAAAATAAAAGTTTGGGTCAGTATAAGAAGGAAAACAGAAGATTATACTATTCTGATAAAACTTAATCTGAGCAATAAAAGCTTAGTTTAGTAAAAAAAAGATAACAGAACATTATACTATAGATATAAAACATAATCTCAGCAATAAAAGCTTGGGTCAGTATAAGAAAATAACAGAACATTATACTATTGAGATAAAACTTAATCTCAAAAATAAAAGCTTTGTTTAATATAAGAAAGAAATCAGAACATTATACTATTGAGATAAAACTTTGTGTCAGTAATAAAAGCTTGGGTCAGTATAAGAAAGATAACAGAACATTATACTATTGAGATAAAACTTAATCTCAAGAATAAAAGCTTGGTTTAAAGGAGAAAGATAACAGAACATTATACTATTGAGATAAAACCTATTCTAGCAAAAAAAGCTTGGGTGATTATAAGAAAGAAAATAGAACATTATACTATTGAGATAAAACTTATTCTAGCAACAAACGCTTGGGTTATTATAAGAAAGAATACAGAACATTATACTATTGAGATAAATCTTATTTTAGCAAACAAAGCTTGGGTCATTATAAGAAAGAAAACACAACATTATACTATTGAGATAAAACTTATTCTGGCAACAAAAGCTTGGGTCATTATAAGAAACAAAACAGAACATTATACTATTGAGATAAAACTTTCTCTAGCAACAAAAGCCTGGGGCAGTATAAGAAAGAAAACACAAAATTATACTATTGTTATAAAACTTGATCTCGGTAATAAAGGATTGTGTCAGTAAAACGTAATTATCAGAACATTATACTATTGAGATAAAACTTAATCTCAACAATAAAAGCTTGGGTCAGTATAGTATAGTGTAGTATAGTGTAGTATAGTATAGCATAGTATAGTTTTTATTGTGTTAAGAGTTTTACAAATTTGATTGTCTACTGCATTTTTACCCTGGTCACTTATTCAGTAGACAATCACTACCGTTTATTTACATTTTACAATCTCTTGTCACTAAATTATCTTACTATGTATTTTTCAGTTTTTCTTTGGTTTTTTTCCATGTCCCATTTCCACTTCTTTTATTATTCTTTCACTTGCCATTTATTGATTACTTAACCATCACACATTCACTATAGTATTCCATTCAAAGTAAGATGCACTACATCTTACTTTTCTCTTTCCACTGTCCAAAGCCATTTATTTTTTACTTTATACAAAAACTGTCCAATGCTTCTAGCGTCCTTGCATATCATTTCAATTATAAAGTGTATTTCTATCCCCCTTCAACCACTTCTTATTAAAAAATTATTTTCTCCAATTTTCTGTTCCTTGGCACTTAAATACTATGTGTTCAATGTTTTCATTACCACCAATATCGTACATTGGTTGTGAGGAATACCCTGTCTTATCCCTTTTAGGCTCCTTGCTCCGGGTCTTTAACCATGCAACAGAATGTCTCTCTTTTATTTACTATGTCTATATATTTATCCCTACCCCTTGTATTTTTCATTGGCGTATAATAAACTAATGAGCTCTTTTCGGCAATCTCACTGAGCATGATTTGTATTTCTATGTCTTCCAGTCTTTTCCTTGCCTTTTTCTAAAAATGTATTACGTTATTTTCTCTCCTCCATATATCTTCTAACCCATTTTTCTCCAAAATATTCCATAATTTCCTTACCCCTCCATCATTCATTAAGCTCTTCTCTTGGTATTCAATACAATGTCTTAACACATTACTCTTTCCTAGATTTAAACTTCTGAACTAAAATTTCAAAGCTCTTTCCATTATCTTCCCCTTAGTTGGCACCCTGCCCATCTATAATTGTGCTACGTGTCTTACAATTGACTTCGGTAGCCCTAGTATAGAAAGATAACAGAACATTATACTATGCTGATAAAACTTATTCTCAGCAATAAAAGCTTGGTTTAATAAAAGAAAGATAAAAAAACATTATACTTTTCTGATAAAACTTAATCTCAACAATAAAAGCTTGGATTAATATAAGAAAGAAGACAGAACATTATACTATCGTGATAAAACTTAATCTCAGCAATAAAAGCTTGGGTCAGTATAAGAAAGAAAACAGAACATTATACTATTCTGATAAAACTTAATCTCAACAATAAAAGCTTGGTTTAATATAAGAAAGTTAACAGAACATTATACTATTCTGATAAAACTTAATCTCAGCAATAAAAGTTTGGGTCAGTATTAAGAAAGAAAACAGAGCATTATACTATTCTGATAAAACTTAATCTCAACAATAAAAGCTTGGGTCAGTATAGGAAAGAAAACAGAACATTATACTATTCAGATAAAACTTAATCTCAGCAATAAATGCTATGGTCAGAATAACAAAGATAAGAGAACATAATACTATTGAGATAAAACTTAATCTCAGCAATAGAAGCTTGGGTCAGTATAAGAAAGATAACAGAACATTATACTATTGAGATAAAACTTAATCTTAAAAATAAAAGCTTGGGTCAGTATAAGAAAGAAAACAGAACATTACATTATTCTGATAAAACTTAATCTCAACAATAAAAGCTTGGTTTAAAATACAGAACATTATACTATTGAGATAATACTTAATCTCAGCAATAAAAGCTTGGGTCAGTATAAGAAAGAAATCAGAACATTATACTATTGAGATAAAACTTAGTGTCAGTAATAAAAGCTTGGGTCAGTATAAGAAAGATAACAGAACATTATACTATTGAGATAAAACTTAATCTCAATTATAAAAGCTTGGTTTAATAAGAGAAAGATAACAGAACATTATACTATTGAGATAAAACTTATTCTAGCAACCAAAGCTTGGGTCATTATAAGAAAGAAAACAAACGTTATACTATTGAGATAAAACTTTTTCTAGCAAGAAAAGCCTGGGGCAGTATAAGAAAGAAAACCAAACATTATACTATTGACATAAAACTTGATCTCAGTAATAAAGATTTGTGTCAGGAAAAGATAGATATCAGAACATTATACTATTGAGATAAAACATAATCTCAACAACAAAAGCTTAGGTCAGTATAGTATAGTGTAGTATAGTATAGTATAGTATAGTATAGTATAGTTTTTATTGTGTTAAGAGTTTTACAAATTTGATTGTCTACTGCATTTTTACCCTGGTCACTTATTCAGTAGACAATCACTACCGTTTATTTACATTTTACAATCTCTTGTCACTAAATTATCTTACTATGTATTTTTCAGTTTTTCTTTTGTTTTTTTTCCATGTCCCATTTCCACTTCTTTTATTTTTCTTTCACTTTCCATTTATTGATTACTTAACCATCACTCATTCACTATAGTATTCCATTTAAAGTAAGATGCACTACATCTTACTTTTCTCTTTCCACTGTCCAAAGCCATTTATTTTTTAATCTTTACAAAAAACTGTCCAATGCTTCTAGTGTCCTTGCATATCATTTCAATTATAAGTGTATTTCTATCCCCCTTCAACCACTTCTTATTAAAAAATTCTTTTCTCCAATTTTCTGTTCCTTGGCACTTAAATACTATGTGTTCAATGTCTTCATTACCACCAATATCGGACATTGGTTGTGAGGAATACCCTGTCTTATCCCTTTTAGGCTCCATGCTCCGGTTCTTTAACCATGCAACAGAATGTCTCTCTTTTATTTACTATGTCTATATATTCATCCCTACCCCTTGTATTTTTCATTGGCCTATAATAAACTAATGAGCTCTTTTCGGCAATCTCACTGAGCATGATTTGTATTTCTATGTCTTCCAGTCTTTTCCTTGCCTTTTTCCAAAAATGTATTACGTTATTTTCTCTCCTCCATATATCTTCTAACCCATTTTTCTCCAAAATATTCCATAATTTCCTTACCCCTTCATCATTCATTAAGCTCTTCTCTTGGTATTCAATACAATGTCTTAACACATTACTCTTTCCTAGATTTAAAATTCTGAACTAAAATTTCAAAGCTCTTTCCATTATCTTCCCCTTAGTTGGCACCCTGCCCATCTATAATTGTGCTACGTGTCTTACAATTGACTTCGGTAGCCCTAGTATAGAAAGATAACAGAACATTATACTATCCTGATAAAACTTAATCTCAGCAATAAAAGCTTGGTTTAATAAAAGAAAAATAACGAAAAATTATACTATTCTGATAAAACTTAATCTCAACAAAAAAAGCTTGGTTTAATATAAGAAAGAAAACAGAACATTATACTATTCTGATAAAACTTAATCTCAGCAATAAAAGCTTGGGTCAGTATAAGAAAGAAAACAGAACATTATACTATTCTGATAAAACTTAATCTCAACAATAAAAGCTTGGTTTAATATAAGAAAGAAAACAGAACATTATACTATTCTAATAAAACTTAATCTCAGCAATAAAAGCTTGGTTTAATAAAAGAAAGATAACAGAACATTATACTATTCTGATAAAACTTAATCTCAGCAATAAAAGCTTGGGTCAGTATAAGAAAGAAAACAGAACATTATACTATTGAGATAAAACTTAATCTCAGCAATAAATGCTTGGGTCAGTATAAGAAAGATAACAGAACATTATACTATTGAGAAAAAACTTAATCTCAAAAATAAAAGCTTTGTTTAATATAAGAAAGAAAACAGAACATTATACTATTCTGATAAAACTTAATCTCAACAATAAAAGCTTTGGTCAGTATAAGAAAGATAACAGAACATTATATTATTCTGATAAAACTTAATCTCAACAATAAAAGCTTCGTTTAATATAAGAAAGAATACAGAACATTATACTATTGAGATAATACTTAATCTCAGCAATAAAAGCTAGGGTCAGAATAAGAAAGAAATCAGAACATTATACTATTGTGATAAAACTTAGTGTCAGTAATAAAAGCTTGGGTAAGTATAAGAAAGATAACAGAACATTATACTATTGAGATAAAACTTAATCTCAACAATAAAAGCTTGGTTTAATAAGAGAAAGATAACAGAACATTATACTATTGAGATAAAACCTATTCTAGCAACAAAAGCTTAGGTCATTATAAGAAATAAAACAGAACATTATACTATTGAGATAAAACTTATTCTAGCAACCAAAGCTTGGTTCATTATAAGAAAGAAAACAAACATTATACTATTGAGATAAAACTTTTTCTAGTAACAAAAGTCTGGGGCAGTATAAGAAAGAAAACAGAACATTATACTATTGACATAAAACTTGATCTCAGTAATAAAGGTTTGAGTCAGTAAAAGATAGATATCAAAACATTATACTATTGAGATAAAACTTAATCTCAACAATAAAAGCTTAGGTCAGTATAGTATAGTGTAGTATAGTATAGTATAGTATAGTTTTTATTGTGCTAAGGGTTTTACAAATTTGATTGTCTACTGCATTTTTACCCTGGACACTTATTCAGTAGACAATCACTACCGGTTATTTACATTTTACAATGTCTTGTTACTAAATTATCTTGCTCTGTATTTTTCAGTTTTATTCTGTTTTTTTTCCATGCCCCATTTCCACTTCTTTTATTATTCTTTCACTTGCCATTTATTGATTACTTAACCATCACACATTCACTATAGTATTCCATTCAAAGTAAGATGCACTACATCTTACTTTTCTCTTTCCACTGTCCAAAGCCATTTATTCTTTACTTTACACAGAAACTGTCCAATGCTTCTAGCGTCCTTGCATATCATTTCAATTATAAAGTGTATTTCTATCCCCCTTACACCACTTCTTATTAAAAAATTCTTTTCCCCAATTTTCTATTCCTTGGCACTTAAATACTATGTGTTAAATGTCTTCATTACCACCCATATCGGACATTGGTTGTGAGGAATACCCTGTCTTATCCCTTTTAGCTTCCATGCTCTGGTTCTTTAACCATGCAACAGAATGTCTCTCTTCTTTATTTACTATGTCTATATATTTTTCCCTACCCCTTGTATTTTTCATTGGCCTATAATAAACTAATGAGCTCTTTTCGCCAATCGCACTGAACATGATTTGTATTTCTATGTCTTCCAGTTTTTTCCTTGCCTTTTTCCAAAAATGTATTACGTTGTTTTCTCTCCTATCCCATATATCTCCTAACCCATTTTTCTCCAAAATATTCCATAATTTCCTTACCCCTCTATCATTCATTAAGCTCTTCTCTTGGTATTCAATACAATGTCTTAACACATTACTCTTTCCTAGATTTAAACTTCTGAACTAAAATTTCAAAGCTCTTTCCGTTATCTTCCCCTCAGTTGGCACCCTGCCCATCTATAATTGTGCTACGTGTCTTACAATTGACATCGGTAGCCCTAGTATAGAAAGATAACAGAACATTATACTATCCTGATAAAACTTAATCTCAGCAATAAAAGCTTGGTTTAATAAAAGAAAGATAATGAAAAATTATACTATTCTGATAAAACTTAATCTCAACAATAAAAGCTTGGTTTAATATAAGAAAGAAAACAGAACATTATACTATTCTGATAAAACTTAATCTCAACAATAAAAGCTTGGTTTAATATAAGAAAGAAACTTAATCTCAGCAATAAAAGTTTGGGTCAGTATTAAGAAAGAAAACAGAACATTATACTATTCTAATAAAACTTAATCTCAGCAATAAAAGCTTGGTTTAATAAAAGAAAGATAACAGAACATTATACTATTCTGATAAAACTTAATCTCAACAATAAAAGCCTGGGTCAATAATAGAACGAAAACAGAACATTATAATATTCTGATAAAACTTAATCTCAGCAATAAAAGCTTGGGTCAGTATAAGAAAGAAAACAGAACATTATACTATTCTGATAAAACTTAATCTCAGCAATAAAAACTTGGGTCAGTATAAGAAAGAAAACAGAACATTATAATATTCTGATAAAACTTAATCTCAGCAATAAAAGCTTGGGTCAGTATAAGAAAGAAAACAGAACATTATACCATTGAGATAAAACTTAATCTCTGCAATAAATGCTATGGTCAGAATAACAAAGATAACAGAACATAATACTATTGAGATAAAACTTAATCTCAGCAATAAAAGCTTGGGTCAGTATAAGAAAGATAACAGAACATTATACTATTGAGATAAAACTTAATCTTAAAAATAAAAGTTGGGTCAGTATAAGAAGGAAAACTGAAGATGATGCTATTCTGATAAAACTTAATCTCAGCAATAAAATCTTAGTTTAGTAAAAAAAAGATAACAGAACATTATACTATTGATATAAAACATAATCTCAGCAATAAAAGCTTGGGTCAGTATAAGAAAGATAACAGAACATTATACTATTGAGATAAAACTTAATCTCAAAAATAAATGCTATGGTCAGAATAACAAAGATAACAGAACATAATACTATTGAGATATAACTTAATCTCAGCAATAAAAGCTTGGGTCAGTATAAGAAAATAACAGAACATTATACTATAGATATAAAACATAATCTTAAAAATAAAAGCTTAGGTCAGTATAAGAAAATAACAGAACATTATACTATTGAGATAAAACTTAATCTCAAGAATAAAAGCTTGGTTTAAAGGAGAAAGATAACAGAACATTATACTATTGAGATAAAACCTATTCTAGCAAAAAAAGCTTGGGTGATTATAAGAAAGAAAACAGAACATTATACTATTGAGATAAAACTTATTCTAGCAACAAATGCTTGGGTTATTATAAGAAAGAATACAGAACATTATACTATTGAGATAAATCTTATTTTAGCAAACAAAGCTTGGGTCATTATAAGAAAGAAAACACAACATTATACTATTGAGATAAAACTTTTTCTGGCAACAAAAGCTTGGGTCATTATAAGAAACAAAACAGAACATTATACTATTGAGATAAAACTTATTCTAGCAACCAAAGCTTGGGTCATTATAAGAAACAAAACAGAACATTATACTATTGAGATAAAACTTATTCTGGCAACAAAAGCTTGGGTCATTATAAGAAACAAAACAGAACATTATACTATTGAGATAAAACTTATTCTAGCAACCAAAGCTTGGGTCATTATAAGAAACAAAACAAACGTTATACTATTGAGATAAAACTTTCTCTAGCAACAAAAGCCTGGGGCAGTATAAGAAAGAAAACACAACATTATACTATTGTTATAAAACTTGATCTCGGTAATAAAGGCTTGTGTCAGTAAAACGTAAATATCAGAACATTATACTATTGAGATAAAACTTAATCTCAACAATAAAAGCTTGGGTCAGTATAGTATAGTGTAGTATAGTATAGTATAGTTTTTATTGTGTTAAGAGTTTTACAAATTTGATTGTCTACTGCATTTTTACCCTGGGCACTTATTCAGTAGACAATCACTACCGTTTATTTACATTTTAAAATCTCTTGTCACTAAATTATCTTACTATGTATTTTTCAGTTTCTCTTTGGTTTTTTTCCATGTCCCATTTCCACTTCTTTTATTTTTCTTTCACTTTCCATTTATTGATTACTTAACTATCACTAATTCACTATAGTATTCCATTTAAAGTAAGATGCACTACATCTTACTATTCTCTTTCCACTGTCCAAAGCCATTAATTTTTTAATCTTTACAAAAAACTGTCCAATGCTTCTAGTGTCCTTGCATATCATTTCAATTATAAGTGTATTTCTATCCCGCTTCAACCACTTCTTATTAAAAAATTATTTTCTCCAATTTTCTGTTCCTTGGCACTTAAATACTATGTGTTCAATGTCGTCATTACCACCAATATCGGACATTGGTTGTGAGGAATACCCTGTCTTATCCCTTTTAGGCTCCATGCTCCGTGTCTTTAACCATGCAACACAATGTCTCTCTTTTATTTACTATGTCTATATATTTATCCCTACACCTTGTATTTTTCATTGGCCTATAATAAACTAATGAGCTCTTTTCAGCAATCTCACTGAGCATGATTTGTATTTCTATGTCTTCCAGTCTTTTCCTTGCCTTTTTCCAAAAATGTATTACATTATTTTCTCTCCTCCATATATCTTCTAACCCACTTTTCTCCAAAATATTCCATAATTTCCTTACCCCTCCATCATTCATTAAGCTCTTCTCTTGGTATTCAATACAATGTCTTAACACATTACTCTTTCCTAGATTTAAACTTCTGAACTAAAATTTCAAAGCTCTTTCCGTTATCTTCCCCTCAGTTGGCACCCTGCCCATCTATAATTGTGCTACGTGTCTTACAATTGACTTCGGTAGCCCTAGTATAGAAAGATAACAGAACATTATACTATGCTGATAAAACTTAATCTCAGCAATAAAAGCTTGGTTTATTAAAACAAAGATAACAGAACATTATACTATTGAGAAAAAACATAATCACAGCAATAAAAGCTTGAGTCAGTATAAGAAAGATAACAGAACATTATACTATTGAGCTAAAACATAATTTCAGCAATAAAAGCTTGTGTCAGTATAAGAAAGATAACAGAACATTATACTATTGAGATAAAACTTAATCTCAAAAATAAAAGCTTGGGTCAGTATAAGAAAGAAAACAGAACATTATACTATTCTGATAAAACCTAATCTCAACAATAAAAGCTTGGTTTAATATAAGAAGGAAAACAGAACATTATACTATTCTGATAAAACTTAATCTCAACAATAAAAGCTTGTGTCAGTATAAGAAAGAAAACAGAACATTATACTATTCTGATAAAACTTAATCTCAACAATAAAAGCTTGGTTTAATATAAGAAAGAAAACAGAACATTATACTATTCTGATAAAACTTAATCTCAACAATAAAAGCTTGGTTTAATATAAGAAGGAAAACAGAACATTATACTATTCTGATAAAACTTAATCTCAACAATAAAAGCTTGGTTTAATATAAGAAGGAAAACAGAACATTATACTATTCTGATAAAACTTAATCTCAACAATAAAAGCTTGGTTTAATATAAGAAAGAAAACAGAACATTATACTATTCTGATAAAACATAATCTCAACAATAAAAGCTTGGTTTAATATAAGAAAGAAAACAGAACATTATACTATTCTGATAAAACTTAATCTCAACAATAAAAGCTTGGTTTAATATAAGAAAGAAAACAGAACATTATACTATTCTGATAAAACATTATCTCAACAATAAAAGCTTGGTTTAATATAAGAAGGAAAACAGAACATTATACTATTCTGATAAAACTTAATCTCAACAATAAAAGCTTGGGTCAGTATAAGAAAGAAAACAGAACATTATACTATTCTGATAAAACCTAATCTCAACAATAAAAGCTTGGTTTAATATAAGAAGGAAAACAGAACATTATACTATTCTGATAAAACTTAATCTCAACAATAAAAGCTTTGTTTAATATAAGAAGGAAAACAGAACATTATACTATTCTGATAAAACTTAATCTCAACAATAAAAGCTTGGTTTAATATAAGAAAGAAAACAGAACATTATACTATTCTGATAAAACTTAATCTCAACAATAAAAGCTTGGTTTAATATAAGAAAGAAAACAGAACATTATACTATTCTGATAAAACTTAATCTCAACAATAAAAGCTTGGTTTAATATAAGAAAGAAAACAGAACATTATACTATTCTGATAAAACTTAATCTCAACAATAAAAGCTTGGTTTAATATAAGAAAGAAAACAGAACATTATACTATTCTGATAAAACTTAATCTCAACAATAAAAGCTTGGTTTAATATAAGAAAGAAAACAGAACATTATACTATTCTGATAAAACCTAATCTCAACAATAAAAGCTTGGTTTAATATAAGAAAGAAAACAGAACATTATACTATTCTGATAAAACTTAATCTCAACAATAAAAGCTTGGGTCAGTATAAGAAAGAAAACAGAACATTATACTATTGAGATAAAACATAATCTCAACAATAAAAGCTTGGTTTAATATAAGAAAGAAAACAGAACATTATACTATTCTGATAAAACTTAATCTCAACAATAAAAGCTTGGTTTAATATAAGAAAGAAAACAGAACATTATACTATTCTGATAAAACTTAATCTCAACAATAGAAGCTTGGGTCAGTAGAAGAAAGATAACAGAACATTATACTATTGAGATAAAACTTAATCTTAAAAATAAAAGCTTGGGTCAGTATAAGAAAGAAAACAGAACATTACATTATTCTGATAAAACTTAATCTCAACAATAAAAGCTTGGTTTAAAATACAGAACATTATACTATTGAGATAATACTTAATCTCAGCAATAAAAGCTTGGGTCAGTATAAGAAAGAAATCAGAACATTATACTATTGAGATAAAACTTAGTGTCAGTAATAAAAGCTTGGGTCAGTATAAGAAAGATAACAGAACATTATACTATTGAGATAAAACTTAATCTCAACCATAAAAGCTTGGTTTAATAAGAGAAAGATAACAGAACATTATACTATTGAGATAAAACTTATTCTAGCAACCAAAGCTTGGGTCATTATAAGAAAGAAAACAAACGTTATACTATTGAGATAAAACTTTTTCTAGCAAGAAAAGCCTGGGGCAGTATAAGAAAGAAAACCAAACATTATACTATTGACATAAAACTTGATCTCAGTAATAAAGATTTGTGTCAGGAAAAGATAGATATCAGAACATTATACTATTGAGATAAAACATAATCTCAACAACAAAAGCTTAGGTCAGTATAGTATAGTGTAGTATAGTATAGTATAGTATAGTATAGTATAGTTTTTATTGTGTTAAGAGTTTTACAAATTTGATTGTCTACTGCATTTTTACCCTGGTCACTTATTCAGTAGACAATCACTACCGTTTATTTACATTTTACAATCTCTTGTCACTAAATTATCTTACTATGTATTTTTCAGTTTTTCTTTTGTTTTTTTTCCATGTCCCATTTCCACTTCTTTTATTTTTCTTTCACTTTCCATTTATTGATTACTTAACCATCACTCATTCACTATAGTATTCCATTTAAAGTAAGATGCACTACATCTTACTTTTCTCTTTCCACTGTCCAAAGCCATTTATTTTTTAATCTTTACAAAAAACTGTCCAATGCTTCTAGTGTCCTTGCATATCATTTCAATTATAAGTGTATTTCTATCCCCCTTCAACCACTTCTTATTAAAAAATTCTTTTCTCCAATTTTCTGTTCCTTGGCACTTAAATACTATGTGTTCAATGTCTTCATTACCACCAATATCGGACATTGGTTGTGAGGAATACCCTGTCTTATCCCTTTTAGGCTCCATGCTCCGGTTCTTTAACCATGCAACAGAATGTCTCTCTTTTATTTACTATGTCTATATATTCATCCCTACCCCTTGTATTTTTCATTGGCCTATAATAAACTAATGAGCTCTTTTCGGCAATCTCACTGAGCATGATTTGTATTTCTATGTCTTCCAGTCTTTTCCTTGCCTTTTTCCAAAAATGTATTACGTTATTTTCTCTCCTCCATATATCTTCTAACCCATTTTTCTCCAAAATATTCCATAATTTCCTTACCCCTTCATCATTCATTAAGCTCTTCTCTTGGTATTCAATACAATGTCTTAACACATTACTCTTTCCTAGATTTAAACTTCTGAACTAAAATTTCAAAGCTCTTTCCATTATCTTCCCCTTAGTTGGCACCCTGCCCATCTATAATTGTGCTACGTGTCTTACAATTGACTTCGGTAGCCCTAGTATAGAAAGATAACAGAACATTATACTATCCTGATAAAACTTAATCTCAGCAATAAAAGCTTGGTTTAATAAAAGAAAAATAACGAAAAATTATACTATTCTGATAAAACTTAATCTCAACAAAAAAAGCTTGGTTTAATATAAGAAAGAAAACAGAACATTATACTATTCTGATAAAACTTAATCTCAGCAATAAAAGCTTGGGTCAGTATAAGAAAGAAAACAGAACATTATACTATTCTGATAAAACTTAATCTCAACAATAAAAGCTTGGTTTAATATAAGAAAGAAAACAGAACATTATACTATTCTAATAAAACTTAATCTCAGCAATAAAAGCTTGGTTTAATAAAAGAAAGATAACAGAACATTATACTATTCTGATAAAACTTAATCTCAGCAATAAAAGCTTGGGTCAGTATAAGAAAGAAAACAGAACATTATACTATTGAGATAAAACGTAATCTCAGCAATAAATGCTTGGGTCAGTATAAGAAAGATAACAGAACATTATACTATTGAGAAAAAACTTAATCTCAAAAATAAAAGCTTTGTTTAATATAAGAAAGAAAACAGAACATTATACTATTCTGATAAAACTTAATCTCAACAATAAAAGCTTTGGTCAGTATAAGAAAGAAAACAGAACATTATACTATTCAGATAAAACTTAATCTCAACAATAAAAGCTTTGGTCAGTATAAGAAAGATAACAGAACATTATATTATTCTGATAAAACTTAATCTCAACAATAAAAGCTTGGTTTAATATAAGAAAGAATACAGAACATTATACTATTGAGATAATACTTAATCTCAGCAATAAAAGCTAGGGTCAGAATAAGAAAGAAATCAGAACATTATACTATTGTGATAAAACTTAGTGTCAGTAATAAAAGCTTGGGTCAGTATAAGAAAGATAACAGAACATTATACTATTGAGATAAAACTTAATCTCAACAATAAAAGCTTGGTTTAATAAGAGAAAGATAACAGAACATTATACTATTGAGATAAAACCTATTCTAGCAACAAAAGCTTAGGTCATTATTAGAAATAAAACAGAACATTATACTATTGAGATAAAACTTATTCTAGCAACCAAAGCTTGGTTCATTATAAGAAAGAAAACAAACATTATACTATTGAGATAAAACTTTTTCTAGTAACAAAAGTCTGGGGCAGTATAAGAAAGAAAACAGAACATTATACTATTGACATAAAACTTGATCTCAGTAATAAAGGTTTGAGTCAGTAAAAGATAGATATCAAAACATTATACTATTGAGATAAAACTTAATCTCAACAATAAAAGCTTAGGTCAGTATAGTATAGTGTAGTATAGTATAGTATAGTATAGTTTTTATTGTGCTAAGGGTTTTACAAATTTGATTGTCTACTGCATTTTTACCCTGGACACTTATTCAGTAGACAATCACTACCGGTTATTTACATTTTACAATGTCTTGTTACTAAATTATCTTGCTCTGTATTTTTCAGTTTTATTCTGTTTTTTTTCCATGCCCCATTTCCACTTCTTTTATTATTCTTTCACTTGCCATTTATTGATTACTTAACCATCACACATTCACTATAGTATTCCATTCAAAGTAAGATGCACTACATCTTACTTTTCTCTTTCCACTGTCCAAAGCCATTTATTCTTTACTTTACACAGAAACTGTCCAATGCTTCTAGCGTCCTTCTATATCATTTCAATTATAAAGTGTATTTCTATCCCCCTTACACCACTTCTTATTAAAAAATTCTTTTCCCCAATTTTCTATTCCTTGGCACTTAAATACTATGTGTTAAATGTCTTCATTACCACCCATATCGGACATTGGTTGTGAGGAATACCCTGTCTTATCCCTTTTAGCTTCCATGCTCTGGTTCTTTAACCATGCAACAGAATGTCTCTCTTCTTTATTTACTATGTCTATATATTTTTCCCTACCCCTTGTATTTTTCATTGGCCTATAATAAACTAATGAGCTCTTTTCGCCAATCGCACTGAACATGATTTGTATTTCTATGTCTTCCAGTTTTTTCCTTGCCTTTTTCCAAAAATGTATTACGTTGTTTTCTCTCCTATCCCATATATCTCCTAACCCATTTTTCTCCAAAATATTCCATAATTTCCTTACCCCTCCATCATTCATTAAGCTCTTCTCTTGGTATTCAATACAATGTCTTAACACATTACTCTTTCCTAGATTTAAACTTCTGAACTAAAATTTCAAAGCTCTTTCCGTTATCTTCCCCTCAGTTGGCACCCTGCCCATCTATAATTGTGCTACGTGTCTTACAATTGACATCGGTAGCCCTAGTATAGAAAGATAACAGAACATTATACTATCCTGATAAAACTTAATCTCAGCAATAAAAGCTTGGTTTAATAAAAGAAAGATAATGAAAAATTATACTATTCTGATAAAACTTAATCTCAACAATAAAAGCTTGGTTTAATATAAGATAGAAAACAGAACATTATACTATTCTGATAAAACTTAATCTCAGCAATAAAAGCTTGGGTAAGTATAAGAAAGAAAACAGAACATTATACTATTCTGATAAAACTTAATCTCAGCAATAAAAGTTTGGGTCAGTATTAAGAAAGAAAACAGAACATTATACTATTCTGATAAAACTTAATCTCAGCAATAAAAGCTTGGTTTAATAAAAGAAAGATAACAGAACATTATACTATTCTGATAAAACTTAATCTCAACAATAAAAGCCTGGGTCAATAATAGAACGAAAACAGAACATTATAATATTCTGATAAAACTTAATCTCAACAATAAAAGCCTGGGTCAATAATAGAACGAAAACAGAACATTATAATATTCTTATAAAAGTTAATCCCAGCAATAAAAGCTTGGTTTCATAAAAGAAAGAAAACAGAATATTATAATATTCTGATAAAACTTAATCTCAGCAATAAAAGCTTGGGTCAGTATAAGAAAGAAAACAGAACATTATACTATTGAGATAAAACTTAATCTCTGCAATAAATGCTATGGTCAGAATAACAAAGATAACAGAACATAATACTATTGAGATAAAACTTAATCTCAGCAATAAAAGCTTGGGTCAGTATAAGAAGGATAACAGAACATTATACTATTGAGATAAAACTTAATCTTAAAAATAAAAGTTGGGTCAGTATAAGAAGGAAAACAGAAGATGATGCTATTCTGATAAAACTTAATCTCAGCAATAAAATCTTAGTTTAGTAAAAAAAAGATAACAGAACATTATACTATTGATATAAAACATAATCTCAGCAATAAAAGCTTGGGTCAGTATAAGAAAGATAACAGAACATTATACTATTGAGATAAAACTTAATCTCAAAAATAAATGCTATGGTCAGAATAACAAAGATAACAGAACATAATACTATTGAGATAAAACTTAATCTCAGCAATAAAAGCTTGGGTCAGTATAAGAAAATAACAGAACATTATACTATAGATATAAAACATAATCTTAAAAATAAAAGCTTAGGTCAGTATAAGAAAATAACAGAACATTATACTATTGAGATAAAACTTAATCTCAAAAATAAAAGCTTTGTTTAATATAAGAAAGAAATCAGAACATTATACTATTGAGATAAAACTTTGTGTCAGTAATAAAAGCTTGGGTCAGTATAAGAAAGATAACAGAACATTATACTATTGAGATAAAACTTAATCTCAAGAATAAAAGCTTGGTTTAAAGGAGAAAGATAACAGAACATTATACTATTGAGATAAAACCTATTCTAGCAAAAAAAGCTTGGGTGATTATAAGAAAGAAAACAGAACATTATACTATTGAGATAAAACTTATTCTAGCAACAAATGCTTGGGTTATTATAAGAAAGAATACAGAACATTATACTATTGAGATAAATCTTATTTTAGCAAACAAAGCTTGGGTCATTATAAGAAAGAAAACACAACATCATACTATTGAGATAAAACTTATTCTGGCAACAAAAGCTTGGGTCATTATAAGAAACAAAACAGAACATTATACTATTGAGATAAAACTTATTCTAGCAACCAAAGCTTGGGTCATTATAAGAAACAAAACAGAACATTATACTATTGAGATAAAACTTATTCTGGCAACAAAAGCTTGGGTCATTATAAGAAACAAAACAGAACATTATACTATTGAGATAAAACTTATTCTAGCAACCAAAGCTTGGGTCATTATAAGAAACAAAACAAACGTTATACTATTGAGATAAAACTTTCTCTAGCAACAAAAGCCTGGGGCAGTATAAGAAAGAAAACACAACATTATACTATTGTTATAAAACTTGATCTCGGTAATAAAGGCTTGTGTCAGTAAAACGTAAATATCAGAACATTATACTATTGAGATAAAACTTAATCTCAACAATAAAAGCTTGGGTCAGTATAGTATAGTGTAGTATAGTATAGTATAGTATAGTATAGTTTTTATTGTGTTAAGAGTTTTACAAATTTGATTGTCTACTGCATTTTTACCCTGGGCACTTATTCAGTAGACAATCACTACCGTTTATTTACATTTTACAATCTCTTGTCACTAAATTATCTTACTATGTATTTTTCAGTTTTTCTTTGGTTTTTTTCCATGTCCCATTTCCACTTCTTTTATTTTTCTTTCACTTTCCATTTATTGATTACTTAACTATCACTCATTCACTATAGTATTCCATTTAAAGTAAGATGCACTACATCTTACTATTCTCTTTCCACTGTCCAAAGCCATTTATTTTTTAATCTTTACAAAAAACTGTCCAATGCTTCTAGTGTCCTAGCATATCATTTCAATTATAAGTGTATTTCTATCCCCCTTCAACCACTTCTTATTAAAAAATTATTTTCTCCAATTTTCTGTTCCTTGGCACTTAAATACTATGTGTTCAATGTCGTCATTACCACCAATATCGGACATTGGTTGTGAGGAATACCCTGTCTTATCCCTTTTAGGCTCCATGCTCCGGGTCTTTAACCATGCAACAGAATGTCTCTCTTTTATTTACTATGTCTATATATTTATCCCTACACCTTGTATTTTTCATTGGCCTATAATAAACTAATGAGCTCTTTTCGGCAATCTCACTGAGCATGATTTGTATTTCTATGTCTTCCAGTCTTTTCCTTGCCTTTTTCCAAAAATGTATTACGTTATTTTCTCTCCTCCATATATCTTCTAACCCATTTTTCTCCAAAATATTCCATAATTTCCTTACCCCTCCATCATTCATTAAGCTCTTCTCTTGGTATTCAATACAATGTCTTAACACATTACTCTTTCCTAGATTTAAACTTCTGAACTAAAATTTCAAAGCTCTTTCCGTTATCTTCCCCTCAGTTGGCACCCTGCCCATCTATAATTGTGCTACGTGTCTTACAATTGACTTCGGTAGCCCTAGTATAGAAAGATAACAGAACATTATACTATGCTGATAAAACTTAATCTCAGCAATAAAAGCTTGGTTTAATAAAAGAAAGATAACAAAAAATTATACTTTTCTGATAAAACTTAATCTCAACAATAAAGGCTTGGTTTAATATAAGAAAGAAAACAGAACATTCTACTATTCTGATAAAACTTAATCTCAACAATAAAAGGTTGGTTTAATATAAGAAAGAAAACAGAACATTATACTATTCTGATAAAACTTAATCTCAGCAATAAAAGTTTGGGTCAGTATTAAGAAAGAAAACAGAACATTATACTATTCTGATAAAACTTAATCTCAGCAATAAAAGCTTGGGTCAGTATAGGAAAGAAAACAGAACATTATACTATTGAGATAAAACCTAATCTCAGCAATAAATGCTATGGTCAGAATAACAAAGATAAGAGAACATAATACTATTGAGATAAAACTTAATCTCAGCAATAAAAGCTTGGTTTAATATAAGAAAGATAACAGAACATAATACTATTCTGATAAAACTTAATCTCAGCAATAAAAGCTTGGGTCAGTATAAGAAAGATAACAGAACATTATCCTATTCCGATAAAACTTAATCTCAAAAATAAAAGCTTGGTTTAATATACGAAAGAAAACAGAACATTATACTATTTTGATGAAGATTAATCTCAGCAATAAAAGTTTCGTTTAATATAAGAAAGAAAACAGAACATTATACTATTCTGATAAAACTTAATCGCAGCAATAAAAGCTTGGTTTAATAAAAGAAAGAGAACACAACATTATACTATTGAGAAAAAACTTAATCTCAACAATAAAATCTTGGGTCAGTATAAGAAAGAGAACATAACATTATATTATTGAGATAAAAGTTAATCTCAACAATAAAAGTTTGGGTCAGTATAAGAATGATAACAGAATATTATACTATTGAGAAAAAACTCAATCTCAACAATAAAAGCTTGGGTCAGTATAAGAAAGATAACAGAACATTATACTGTTAAGATAAAACTTAATCCCAGTAATAAAATCATGAGTCAGTATAAGAAAGAAAACCGAACATTATACTATTGACATAAAACTTGATCTCAGTAATAAAGGCTTGTGTCAGTAAAACATAGATATCAGAACATTATACTATTGAGATCAAACGTAATCTCAACAATAAAAGCTTGGGTCAGTATACTATAATGTAGTATAGTATAGTATAGTATAGTATAGTATAGTTTTTATTGTGCTAAGTGTTTTACAAATTTGATTGTCTACTGCATTGTTACCCTGGTCACTTATTCAGTAGACAATCACTACCGTTTATTTACATTTTACTATCTCTTGTCACTAAATTATCTTGCTCTGTATTTTTCAGTTTTTTTTTTTTTTTTGGTTTTTTTTTCCATGTCCCATTTCCAGTTCTTTTAGTTTCTTTCACTTTCCATTTATTGATTACTTAACCATCACACATTCACTATAGTATTCCATTCAAAGTAACATGCACTACATCTTACGTTTCTCTTTCCACTGTCCAAAGCCATTTATTTTTACTTTACACAAAAACTGTCAAATGCTTCTAGTGTCCTTGCATATCATTTCAATTATAAGTGTATTTCTATCCCCCTTCAACCACTTCTTATTAAAAAATTATTTTCTCCAATTTTCTGTTCCTTGGCACTTAAATACTATGTGTTCAATGTCTTCATTACTACCAATATCGACATTGGTTGTGAGGAATACCCTGTCTTATCCCTTTTAGCCTCCATGCTCCGGTTCTTTTACCATGCAACAGAATGTCTCTCTTCTTTATTTACTATGTCTATATATTTTTCCCTACCCCTTGTATTTTTCATTGGCCTATAATAAACTAATGAGCTCTTTTCGGCAACCTCACTGAACATGATTTGTATTTCTGTATTCCAGTCTTTCCCTTGCCTTTTTCCAAAAATTTATTACGTTATTTTCTCTCCTCAATATATCTCCTAACCCATTTTTCTCCAAAATATTCCATAATTTCCTTACCCCTCCATCATTCATTAAGCTCTTCTCTTGGTATTCAATACAATGTCTTAACACATTACTCTTTCCTAGATTTAAACTTCTGAACTAAAATTTCAAAGCTCTTTCCATTATCTTCCCCTTAGTTGGCACCCTGCCCATCTATAATTGTGCTACGTGTCTTACAATTGACTTCGGTAGCCCTAGTATAGAAAGATATTAAACATTATACTATCCTGATAAAACTTAATCTCAGCAATAAAAGCTTGGTTTAATAAAAGAAAGATAACGAAAAATTATACTATTCTGATAAAACTTAATCTCAACAATAAAAGCTTGGGTCAGTATAAGAAAGAAAACACAATATTATACTATTTTGATAAAACTTAATCTCAACAATAAAAGCTTCGGTCAGTATAAGAAAGAAAACACAATATTATACTATTTTGATAAAACTTAATCTCAACAATAAAAGCTTGGTTTAATATAAGGAAGAAAACAGAGCATTATACTATTCTGATAAAACTTAATCTCAACAATAAAAGCTTGGGTCAGTATAGGAAAGAAAACAGAACATTATACTATTTTGATAAAACTTAATCTCAACAATAAAAGCTTGGTTTAATATAAGAAAGAAGACAGAACATTATACTATTCTGATAAAACTTAATCTCAGCAATAAAAGCTTGGGTCAGTATAAGAACGAAAACACAATATTATACTATTTTGATAAAACTTAATCTCAACAATAAAAGCTTGGTTTAATATAAGAAAGAAAACAGAACATTATACTATTCTGATAAAACTTAATCTCAGCAATAAAAGCTTGGGTCAGTATAAGAAAGAAAACACAATATTATACTATTTTGATAAAACTTAATCTCAACAATAAAAGCTTGGTTTAATATAAGAAAGAAAACACAACATTATACTATTCTGATAAAACTTAATCTCAGCAATAAAAGCTTGGGTCAGTATAAGAAAGAAAACACAATATTATACTATTTTGATAAAACTTAATCTCAACAATAAAAGCTTGGTTTAATATAAGAAAGAAAACAGAACATTATACTATTCTGATAAAACTTAATCTCAGCAATAAAAGCTTGGGTCAGTATAAGAAAGAAAACACAATATTATACTATTTTGATAAAACCTAATCTCAACAATAAAAGCTTGGTTTAATATAAGAAAGAAAACACAATATTATACTATTTTGATAAAACTTAATCTCAACAATAAAAGCTTGGTTTAATATAAGAAAGAAAACACAATATTATACTATTTTGATAAAACTTAATCTCAACAATAAAAGCTTGGTTTAATATAAGAAAGAAAACACAATATTATACTATTTTGATAAAACTTAATCTCAACAATAAAAGCTTGGTTTAATATAAGAAAGAAAACACAATATTATACTATTTTGATAAAACTTAATCTCAACAATAAAAGCTTGGTTTAATATAAGAAAGAAAACACAATATTATACTATTTTGATAAAACTTAATCTCAACAATAAAAGCTTGGTTTAATATAAGAAAGAAAACACAATATTATACTATTTTGATAAAACTTAATCTCAACAATAAAAGCTTGGTTTAATATAAGAAAGAAAACACAATATTATACTATTTTGATAAAACTTAATCTCAACAATAAAAGCTTGGTTTAATATAAGAAAGAAAACACAATATTATACTATTTTGATAAAACTTAATCTCAACAATAAAAGCTTGGTTTAATATAAGAAAGAAAACACAATATTATACTATTTTGATAAAACTTAATCTCAACAATAAAAGCTTGGTTTAATATAAGAAAGAAAACACAATATTATACTATTTTGATAAAACTTAATCTCAACAATAAAAGCTTGGTTTAATATAAGAAAGAAAACACAATATTATACTATTTTGATAAAACTTAATCTCAACAATAAAAGCTTGGTTTAATATAAGAAAGAAAACACAATATTATACTATTTTGATAAAACTTAATCTCAACAATAAAAGCTTGGTTTAATATAAGAAAGAAAACAGAACATTATACTATTCTGATAAAACTTAATCTCAGGAATAAAAGTTTGGGTCAGTATTAAGAAAGAAAAATAAACATTATACTATTCTGATAAAACTTAATCTCAGGAATAAAAGTTTGGGTCAGTATAAGAAAGAAAACAAAACATTATACTATTCTAATAAAACTTAATCTCAGCAATAAAAGTTTGGGTCAGTATAAGAAAGAAAAATAAACATTATACTATTCTGATAAAACTTAATCTCAGCAATAAAAGCTTGGGTCAGTATAAGAAAGAAAACACAATATTATACTATTTTGATAAAACTTAATCTCAACAATAAAAGCTTGGTTTAATATAAGAAAGAAAACACAATATTATACTATTTTGATAAAACTTAATCTCAACAATAAAAGCTTGGTTTAATATAAGAAAGAAAACAGAACATTATACTATTCTGATAAAACTTAATCTCAGGAATAAAAGTTTGGGTCAGTATTAAGAAAGAAAAATAAACATTATACTATTCTGATAAAACTTAATCTCAGGAATAAAAGTTTGGGTCAGTATTAAGAAAGAAAAATAAACATTATACTATTCTAATAAAACTTAATCTAAGCAATAAAAGCTTGGTTTAATAAACGAAAGATAACAGAACATTATACTATTCTGATAAAACTTAATCTCAACAATAAAAGCTTGGGTCAATATAAGCAAGAAAACAGAACATTATACTATTCTTATAAAACTTAATCCCAGCAATAAAAGCTTGGTTTAATAAAAGAAAGAAAACAGAATATTATACTATTCTGATAAAACTTAATCTCAGCAATAAAAGCTTGGGTCAGTATAGGAAAGAAAACAGAACATTATACTATTGAGATAAAACTTAATCTCAGCAATAAATACTATGGTCAGAATAACAAAGATAAGAGAACATAATACTATTGAGATAAAACTTAATCTCAGGAATAGAAGCTTGGGTCAGTATAAGAAAGATAACAGAACATTATACTATTGAGATAAAACTTAATCTTAAAAATTAAAGCTTGGGTCACTATAAGAAAGAAACAGAAGATTATACTATTCTGATAAAACTTAATCTCAGCAATAAAGGCTTGGTTTATTAAAACAAAGATAACAGAACATTATACTATTGAGAAAAAACATAATCTCAGCAATAAAAGCTTGAGTCAGTATAAGAAAGATAACAGAACATTACACTATTGAGATAAAACATAATCTCAGCAATAAAAGCTTGGGTCAGTATAAGAAAGATAACAGAACATTATACTATTGAGATAAAACTTAATCTCAAAAATAAAAGTTTTGTTTAATATAAGAAAGAAAACAGTACATTATACTATTCTGATAAAACTTAATCTCAGCAATAAAAGCTTGGTTTAATATAAGAAAGAAAACAGAACATTATACTATTCAGATAAAACTTAATCTCAACAATAAAAGCTTTGGTCAGTATAAGAAAGATAACAGAACATTATATTATTCTGATAAAACTTAAACTCAACAATAAAAGCTTGGTTTAATATAAGAAAGAAAACAGAACATTATACTATTGAGATAATACTTAATCTCATCAATAAAAGCTTGCGTCAGTATAAGAAAGAAATCAGAAAATTATACTATTGAAATAAAACTTAGTGTCAGTAATAAAAGCTTGGGTCAGTATAAGAAAGATAACAGAATATTATACTATTGAGATAAAACTTAATGTCAACAATAAAAGCTTGGTTTAATAAGAGAAAGATAACAGAACATTATACTATTGAGATAAAACTTATGCTAGCAACAAAAGCTTGGGTCATTATAAAAAAGAAAACAGAACATCATACTATTGAGATAAAACTTTTTCTAGCAACAAAAGCCTGGGGCAGTATAAGAAAGAAAACAGAACATTATACTATTGACATAAAACTTGATCTCAGTAATAAAGGCGTGTGTCAGTAAAAGATAGATATCAGAACATTATACTATTGAGATAAAACTTAATCTCAACAACAAAAGCTTGGGTCAGTATAGTATAGTGTAGTATAGTATAGTATAGTATAGTTTTTATTGTACTAAGAGTTTTAAAATTTGATTGTCTACTGCATTTTAACCCTGGTCACTTATTGAGTAGACAATCACTGCCGTTTGTTTACATTTTACAATCTCTTGTCACTAAATTATCTTGCTCTGTATTTTTCAGTTTTTTTGTTGTTTTTTTTCCATGTCCCATTTCCACTTCTTTTATTTTTCTTTCACTTTCCATTTATTGATTACTTAACAATCACACATTTACTACAGTATTCCATTCAAAGTAAGATGCACTACATCTTACTTTTCTCTTTCCACTGTCCAAAGCCATTTATTTTTTACTTTACAAAAAAACTGTCCAATACTTCTAGTGTCCTTGCATATCATTTCAATTATAAGTGTATTTCTATCCCCCTTCAACCACTTCTTATTAAAAAATTCCTTTCTCCAATATTGTGTTCCTTGGCACTTAAATACTATGTGTTCAATGTCTTCATTACCACCAATATCGGACATTGGTTGTGAGGAATACCCTGTCTTATCCCTTTTAGCCTCCATGCTCCGATTCTTTAACCATGCAACAGAATGTCTCTCTTCTTTATTTACTATGTCTATATATTTTTCATTACCCCTTGTATTTTTCATTGGCCTATAATAAACTAATGAGCTCTTTTCGGCAATCTCACTGAACATGATTTGTATTTCTATGTCTTCCAGTCTTTTCCTTGCCTTTTTCCAAAAATGTATTATCTTATTCTCTCTCCTTCTCCATATATCTCCTAACCAATTTTTCTCCAAAATATTCCATAATTTCCTTACCCCTCCATCATTCATTAAGCTCTTCTCTTGGTATTCAATACAATGTCTTAACACATTACTCTTTCCTAGATTTAAAATTCTGAACTAAAATTTCAAAGCTTTTTCCATTATCTTCCATTTAGTTGGCATCCTGCCCATCTATAATTGTGCTACGTGTCTTACAATTGACTTCGGTAGACCTAGTATAGAAAGATAACAGAACATTATACTATTCTGATAAAACTTAATCTCAACAATAAAAGCATGGTTTAATATAAGAAAGAAAACAGAACATTATACTATTCTAATAAAACTTAATCTCAGCAATAAAAGCTTGGTATAATAAAAGAAAGATAACAGAACATTATACTATTCTGATAAAACTTAATCTCAACAATAAAAGCTTGGGTCAGTATAAGAAAGAAGACAGAACATTATACTACGCTGATAAAACTTAATCTCAACAATAAAAGCTTGGTTTAATATAAGAAAGAAAACAGAACATTATACTATTGTGAAAAAACTTAATCTCAGCAATAAAAGCTTGGTTTAATAAAAGAAAGATAACAGAACATTATACTATTCTGATAAAGCTTAATCTCATCAACAAAAGCTTGGTTTAATGAAAGAAAGAAAACAGAACATTATACTATTCTGATAAAACTTAATCTCAGCAATAAAAGCTTGGGTCAGTATACTATTGAGATAAAACTTAATCTCAACTATAAAAGCTTGGGTCAGTATAAGAAAGATAACAGAACATTATACTATTCTGATAAAACTTAATCTCAACAATAAAAGCTTGGTTTAATATAAGAAAAAATACAGAACATTATATTATTGAGATAAAACTTAATCTCAGCAATAAAAGCTTGGGTCAGTATAAGAATGAAATCAGAACATTATACTATTGAGATAAAACTTTTTCTAGCAACAAAAGCTTGGGTAAGTATAAGAAAGAAAACAGAAAATTATACTATTGAGATAAAACTTGATCTCAGTAATAAAAGCTTGGGTAAGTATAAGAAAGAAAACAGAACATTATACTATTGAGATAACACTTGATCTCAGTAATAAAAGCTTGGGTCAGTATAAAAAAGAAAACAGAACATTATACTATTGAGATAAAACTTATTCTAGCAAGAAAGGCTTGGGTCAGTATAAGAAAGAAAACAGAACATTATACTATTGAGATGAAACTTATTCTAGGAACAAAAGCCTGGGGCAGTATAAGAAAGAAAACAGAACATTATACTATTCAGATAAAACTTAATCTCAACAATAAAAGCTTTGGTCAGTATTAGAAAAATAACAGAACATATGTTATTCTGATAAAATTTAATCTCAACAATAAAAGCTTGGTTTAATATAAGAAAGAATACAGAACATTATACTATTGAAATAAAACTTAGTGTCAGTAATAAAAGCTTGGGTCAGTATAAGAAAGATAACAGAACATTATACTATTGAGATAAAACTTAATGTCAACAATAAAAGCTTGGTTTAATAAGAGAAAGATAACAGAACATTATACTATTGAGATAAAACTTATTCTAGCAACAAAAGCTTGGGTCATTATAAGAAAGAAAACAGAACATTATACTATTGAGATAAACCTTATTCTAGCAACCAAAGCTTGGGTCATTATAATAAAGAAAGCAAACATTATACTATTGAGATAAAACTTTTTCTAGCAACAAAAGCCTGGGGCAGTATAAGAAAGAAAACCGAACATTATACTTTTGACATAAAACTTGATCTCAGTAATAAAGGGTTGTGTCAGTAAAAGATAGATATCAGAACATTATACCATTGACATAAAACTTAATCTCAACAACAAAAGCTTGGGTCAGTATAGTATAGTGTAGTATAGTATAGTATAGTATAGTTGTTATTGTGCTAAGGGTTTTACAAATTTGATTGTCTACCGCATTTTTACCCTGATCACTTATTCAGTAGACAATCACTACCGTTTATTTACATTTTACAATCTTTTGTCACTAAATTATCTTGCTCTGTATTTTTCAGCATTTTTTTGTTTTTTTTCCATGTCCCATTTCCATTTCTTTTAGTTTTCTTTCACTTTCCATTTATTGATTACTTAACCATCACACATTCACTATAGTATTCCATTCAAAGTAAGATGCACTACATCTTACTTTTCTCTTTCCACTGTCCAAAGCCATTTATTTTTTACTTTACAAAAAAAACTGTCCAATGCTTCGAGTGTCCTTGCATATCATTTCAATTATAAGTGTATTTCTATTCCCCTTCAACCACTTCTTATTAAAGAATTCTTTTCTCCAATATTGTGTTCCTTGGCACTTAAATACTATGTGTTCAATGTCTTCATTACCACCAATATCGGACATTGGTTGTGAGGAATACCCTGTCTTATCCCTTTTAGCCTCCATGCAACGGTTCTTTAACCATGCAACAGAATGTCTCTCTTCTTTATTTACTATGTCTATATATTTTTCCCTACCCCTTGTATTTTTCATTGGCCTATAATAAACTAATGAGCTCTTTTCGGCAATCTCACTGAACATGATTTGTATTTCTATGTCTTCCAGTCTTTTCCTTGCCTTTTCCCAAAAAAATATTACGTTATTTTCTCTCCTTCATATATTTCCTAAACCATTTTTCACAAAAATATTCCATAATTTCCTTACCCCTCCATCATTCATTAAGCTCTTCTCTTGGTATTCAGTACAATGTCTTAACACATTATTCTTTCCTAGATTTAAACTTCTGAACTAAAATTTCAAAGCTCTTTCCATTAACTTCCCCTTAGTTGGCACCCTGCCCATCTATAATTGTGCTACGTGTCTTACAATTGACTTCGGTAGCCCTAGTATAGAAAGATAACAGAACGTTATACTACTCTGATAAAACTTAATCTCAACAATAAAAGCATGGTTTAATATAAGAAAGAAAACAGAACATTATACTATTCTAATAAAACTTAATCTCAGCAATAAAAGCTTGGTATAATAAAAGAAAGATAACAGAACATTATACTATTCTGATAAAACTTAATCTCAACAAAAAAAGCTTGGGTCAATATAAGAAAGAAAACAGAACATTATACTATTCTTATAAAACTTGATCCCAGCAATAAAAGCTTGGTTTAATATAAGAAAGAAAACAGAACATTATACTATTCTAATAAAACTTGATCCCAGCAATAAAAGCTTGGGTCAATATAAGAAAGAAAACAGAACATTATACTATTCTAATAAAACTTAATCTCAGCAATAAAAGCTTGGTATAATAAAAGAAAGATAACAGAACATTATACTATTCTTATAAAACTTAATCTCAACAATAAAAGCTTGGTTTAATAAAAGAAAGAAAAAAGAATATTATACTATTCTTATAAAACTTAATCTCAACAATAAAAGCTTGGTTTAATAAAAGAAAGAAAAAAGAATATTATACTATTCTTATAAAACTTAATCTCAGCAATAAAAGCTTGGTTTAATAAAAGAAAGATAACAGAACATTATACTATTCTAATAAAACTTAATCTCAACAATAAAAGCATGGTTTAATAAAAGAAAGAAAACAGAACATTATACTATTCTAATAAAACTTAATCTCAACAATAAAAGCATGGTTTAATAAAAGAAAGAAAACAGAACATTATACTATTCTAATAAAACTTAATCTCAACAATAAAAGCATGGTTTAATAAAAGAAAGAAAACAGAACATTATACTATTCTAATAAAACTTAATCTCAACAATAAAAGCATGGTTTAATAAAAGAAAGAAAACAGAACATTATACTATTCTAATAAAACTTAATCTCAACAAAAAAAGCTTGGGTCAATATAAGAAAGAAAACAGAACATTATACTATTCTAATAAAACTTAATCTCAGCAATAAAAGCTTGGTATAATAAAAGAAAGATAACAGAACATTATACTATTCTTATAAAACTTAATCTCAACAATAAAAGCTTGGTTTAATAAAAGAAAGAAAAAAGAATATTATACTATTCTTATAAAACTTAATCTCAACAATAAAAGCATGGTTTAATAAAAGAAAGAAAACAGAACATTATACTATTCTAATAAAACTTAATCTCAACAATAAAAGCATGGTTTAATAAAAGAAAGAAAACAGAACATTATACTATTCTAATAAAACTTAATCTCAACAATAAAAGCTTGGTTTAATAAAAGAAAGAAAACAGAACATTATACTATTCTAATAAAACTTAATCTCAACAATAAAAGCATGGTTTAATATAAGAAAGAAAACAGAACATTATACTATTCTAATAAAACTTAATCTCAACAATAAAAGCTTGGTTTAATAAAAGAAAGAAAACAGAACATTATACTATTCTAATAAAACTTAATCTCAACAATAAAAGCATGGTTTAATAAAAGAAAGAAAACAGAACATTATACTATTCTAATAAAACTTAATCTCAACAATAAAAGCATGGTTTAATAAAAGAAAGAAAACAGAACATTATACTATTCTAATAAAACTTAATCTCAACAATAAAAGCTTGGTTTAATAAAAGAAAGAAAACAGAACATTATACTATTCTAATAAAACTTAATCTCAACAATAAAAGCATGGTTTAATAAAAGAAAGAAAACAGAACATTATACTATTCTAATAAAACTTAATCTCAACAATAAAAGCTTGGTTTAATAAAAGAAAGAAAACAGAACATTATACTATTCTAATAAAACTTAATCTCAACAATAAAAGCATGGTTTAATAAAAGAAAGAAAACAGAACATTATACTATTCTAATAAAACTTAATCTCAACAATAAAAGCATGGTTTAATAAAAGAAAGAAAACAGAACATTATACTATTCTAATAAAACTTAATCTCAACAATAAAAGCTTGGTTTAATAAAAGAAAGAAAACAGAACATTATACTATTCTAATAAAACTTAATCTCAACAATAAAAGCTTGGTTTAATAAAAGAAAGAAAACAGAACATTATACTATTCTAATAAAACTTAATCTCAACAATAAAAGCATGGTTTAATAAAAGAAAGAAAACAGAACATTATACTATTCTAATAAAACTTAATCTCAACAATAAAAGCTTGGTTTAATAAAAGAAAGAAAACAGAACATTATACTATTCTAATAAAACTTAATCTCAACAATAAAAGCTTGGTTTAATAAAAGAAAGAAAACAGAAAATTATACTATTCTAATAAAACTTAATCTCAACAATAAAAGCTTGGTTTAATAAAAGAAAGAAAACAGAACATTATACTATTCTAATAAAACTTAATCTCAACAATAAAAGCATGGTTTAATATAAGAAAGAAAACAGAACATTATACTATTCTAATAAAACTTAATCTCAACAATAAAAGCATGGTTTAATATAAGAAAGAAAACAGAACATTATACTATTCTAATAAAACTTAATCTCAACAATAAAAGCTTGGTTTAATAAAAGAAAGAAAAAAGAATATTATACTATTCTTATAAAACTTAATCTCAACAATAAAAGCATGGTTTAATATAAGAAAGAAAACAGAACATTATACTATTCTAATAAAACTTAATCTCAGCAATAAAAGCTTGGTATAATAAAAGAAAGATAACAGAACATTATACTATTCTGATAAAACTTAATCTCAACAAAAAAAGCTTGGGTCAATATAAGAAAGAAAACAGAACATTATACTATTCTTATAAAACTTGATCCCAGCAATAAAAGCTTGGTTTAATAAAAGAAAGAAAAAAGAATATTATACTATTCTGATAAAACTTAATCTCAGCAATAAAAGCTTGGTTTAATATAAGAAAGCAAACAGAACATTATACTATTCAGATAAAACTTAATCTCAACAATAAAAGCTTTGGTCAGTATAAGAAATAACAGAACATTATTTATTCTGATAAAACTTAATCTCAGCAATAGAAGCTTGGGTCAGTATAAGAAATATAACAGAACATTATACTATTGAGATAAAACTTAATCTAAGCAATAAAAGCTTGGTTTATTAAAACAAAGGTAACAGAACATTATACTATTGAGAAAAAACATAATCTCAGCAATAAAAGCTTGAGTCAGTATAAGAAAAATAACAGAACATTATACTATTGAGATAAAACATAATCTCAGCAATAAAAGCTTGGGTCAGTATAAGAAAGATAACAGAATATTATACTATTGAGATAAAACTTAATCTCAAAAATAAAAGCTTTGTTTAATATAAGAAAGAAAACAGAACATTATACTATTCTGAATAAACTTAATCTCAGCAATAAAAGCTTGGTTTAATATAAGAAAGAAAACAGAACATTATACTATTCAGATAAAACATAATCTCAACAATAAAAGCTTTGGTCAGTATAAGAAAGATAACAGACCATTATATTATTCTTATAAACCTTAATCTCAACATTAAAAGCTTGGTTTAATATAAGAAAGAATACAGAACATTATACTATTGAGATAATACTTAATCTCAGCAATACAAGCTTGGGTCATTATAAGAAAGAAATCAGAACATTGTACTATTGAGATAAAACTTTGTATCAGTAATAAAAGATTGGGTCAGCATAAGAAAGATAACAGAACATTATACTATTGAGATAAAGCTTAATCTCAACAATAAGAGCTTGGTTTAATAAGAGAAAGATAACAGAACATTATACTATTGAGATAAAACTTATTCTAGCAACAAAAGCTTGGGTGATTATAAGAAAGAAAACAGAACATAATACTATTGAGATAAAACTTAATTTCAGCAATAGAAGCTTTGGTCAGTATAATGAAAGATAACAGAACATTATACTATTGAGAAAAAGCATACTCTCAGCAATAAAAGCTTAGTCAGTATAAGAAAGATAACACAACATTATACTATTGAGATAAAACTTAATCTCAGCAATAAAATCTTGGTTGAATATAAGAAATAAAACAGAACATTATACTATTCAGATAAAACTTAATCTCAACAATAAAAGCTTTGGTCAGTATAACAAAGATAACAGAACATTATACTATTCTGATAAAACTTAATCTCAACAATAAAAGCTTGGTTTAATATAAGAGAGAATACAGAACATTATACTATTCAGATAATACTTAATCTCAGCAATAAAAGCTTAGGTCAGGATAAAAAAGAAATCACAACATTATACTATTGAGATAAAACTTTGTGTCAGTAATAAAAGCTTGGGTCAGTATAAGAAAGATAACAGAACATTTTACTATTGAGATAAAACTTAATCTCAAGAATAAAAGCTTGGTTTAAAGGAGAAAGATAACAGAACATTATACTATTGAGATAAAACCTATTCTAGCAAAAAAAGCTTGGGTGATTATAAGAAAGAAAACAGAACATTATACTATTGAGATAAAACTTATTCTAGGAACAATCGCTTGGGTTATTATAAGAAAGAATACAGAACATTATACTATGGAGATAAATCTTATTTTAGCAAACAAAGCTTGGGTCATTATAAGAAAGAAAACAGAACATTATACTATTGAGATAAAACTTATTCTGGCAACAAAAGCTTGGGTCATTATAAGAAAGAAAACAGAACATTATACTATTGAGATAAAACTTATTCTAGCAACCAAAGCTTGGGTCATTATAAGAAACAAAACAAACGTTATACTATTGAGATACAACTTTCTCTAGCAACAAAAGCCTGGGGCAGTATAAGAAAGAAAACACAACATTATACTATTGTTATAAAACTTGATCTCAGTAATAAAGGCTTGTGTCAGTAAAACGTAAATATCAGAACATTATACTATTGAGATAAAACTTAATCTCAACAATAAAAGCTTGGGTCAGTATAGTATAGTGTAGTATAGTATAGTATAGTATAGTATAGTATAGTTTTTATTGTGCTAAGAGTTTTACAAATTTGATTGTCTACTGCATTTTTACCCTGGTCACTTATTCAGTAGACAATCACTACCGTTTCTTTACATTTTACAATCTCTTGTCACTAAATTATCTTACTCTGTATTTTTGAGTTTTTTTTTTGTTTTTTTTCCATGTCCCATTTCCACTTCTTTTATTTTTCTTTCACTTTCCATTTATTGATTACTTAACTATCACTCATTCACTATAGTATTCCAATCAAAGTAAGATGCACTACATCTTACTTTTCTCTTTTCACTGTCCAAAGCCATTTATTTTTTACTTTACAAAAAACTGTCCAATGCTTCTAGTGTCCTTGCATATCATTTCAATTATAAGTGTATTTCTATCCCCCTTCAACCACTTCTTATTAAAAAATTCTTTTCTCCAATTTTCTGTTCCTTGGCACTTAAATACTATGTGTTCAATGTCTTCATTATCACCAATATCAGACATCGGTTGTGAGGAATAAAACTTAATCTCAGCAATAAAAGCTTGGTTTAATAAACAAAAGATAACAGAACATTATACTATTCTGATAAAACTTAATCTCAACAATAAAAGCTTGGGTCAATATAAGCAAGAAAACAGAACATTATACTATTCTTATAAAACTTAATCCCAGCAATAACAGCTTGGTTTAATAAAAGAAAGAAAACAGAATATTATACTATTCTGATAAAACTTAATCTCAGCAATAAAAGCTTGGGTCAGTATAGGAAAGAAAACAGAACATTATACTATTGAGATAAAACTTAATCTCAGCAATAAATGCTATGGTCAGAATAACAAAGATAAGAGAACATAATACTATTGAGATAAAACTTAATCTCAGGAATAGAAGCTAGGGTCAGAATAAGAAAGATAACAGAACATTATACTATTGAGATAAAACTTAATCTTAAAAATTAAAGCTTGGGTCATTATACGAAAGAAAACAGAAGATTATACTATTCTGATAAAACCTAATCTCAGCAATAAAAGCTTGGTTTATTAAAACAAAGATAATAGAACATTATACTATTGAGAAAAAACATAATCTCAGCAATAAAAGCTTGAGTCAGTATAAGAAAAATAACAGAACATTACACTATTGAGATAAAACATAATCTCAGCAAGAAAAGCTTGGGTCAGTATAAGAAAGATAACAGAACATTATACTATTGAGATAAAACTTAATCTCAAAAATAAAAGCTTTGTTTAATATAAGAAAGAAAACAGTACATTATATTATTCTGATAAAACTTAATCTCAGCAATAAAAGCTTAGTTTAATATAAGAAAGAAAACAGAACATTATACTATTCAGATAAAACTTAATCTCAACAATAAAAGCTTTGGTCAGTATAAGAAAGATAATAGAACATTATATTATTCTGATAACACTTAATCTCAACAATAAAAGCTTGGTTTAATATAAGAAAGAAAACAGAACATTATACTATTGAGATAATACTTAATCTCATCAATAAAAGCTTGGGTCAGTATAAGAAAGAAGTCAGAAAATTATACTATTGAAATAAAACTTAGTGTCATAATAAAAGCTTTGGTCAGTATAAGAAAGATAACAGAACATTATACTATTGAGATAAAACTTAATGTCAACAATAAAAGCTTGGTTTAATAAGAGAAAGATAACAGAACATTATACTATTGAGATAAAACTTATGCTAGCAACAAAAGCTTGGGTCATTATAAGAAAGAAAACAGAACATTATACTATTGAGATAAAACTTTTTCTAGCAACAAAAGCCTGGGGCAGTATAAGAAAGAAAACAGAACATTATACTATTGACATAAAACTTTATCTCAGTAATAAAGGCGTGTGTCAGTAAAAGATAGATATCAGAACATTATACTATTGAGATAAAACTTAATCTCAACAACAAAAGCTTGGGTCAGTATAGTATAGTGTAGTATAGTATAGTATAGTATAGTATAGTATAGTTTTTATTGTACTAAGAGTTTTACAAATTTGATTGTCTACTGCATTTTTACCCTGGTCACTTATTCAGTAGACAATCACTACCGTTTGTTTACATTTTACAATCTCTTGTCACTAAATTATCTTGCTCTGTATTTTTCAGTTTTTTTTTGTTTTTTCCATGTCCCATTTCCACTTCTTTTATTTTTCTTTCACTCTCCATTTATTGATTACTTAACAATCACACATTTACTATAGTATTCCATTCAAAGTAAGATAAACTACATCTTACTTTTCTCTTTCCACTGTACAAAGCCATTTATTTTTTACTTTACAAATAAACTGTCCAATCCTTCTAGTGTCCTTGCATATCATTTCAATTATAAGTGTATTTCTATCCCCCTTCAACCACTTCTTATTAAAGAATTCTTTTCTCCAATATTGTGTTCCTTGGCACTTAAATACTATGTGTTCAATGTCTTCATTACCACCAATATCGGACATTGGTTGTGAGGAATACCCTGTCTTATCCCTTTTAGCCTCCATGCTCCGGTTCTTTAACCATGCAACAGAATGTCTCTCTTCTTTATTTACTATGTCTATATATTTTTCATTACCCCTTGTATTTTTCATTGGCCTATAATAAACTAATGAGCTCTTTTCGGCAATCTCACTGAACATGATTTGTATTTCTATGTCTTCCAGTCTTTTCCTTGCCTTTTTCCAAAAATGTATTAACTTATTTTCTCTCCTTCTCCATATATCTCCTAACCCATTTTTCTCCAAAATATTCCATAATTTCCTTACCCCTCCATCATTCATTAAGCTCTTCTCTTGGTATTCAATACAATGTCTTAACACATTACTCTTTCCTAGATTTAAAATTCTGAACTAAAATTTCAAAGCTCTTTCCATTATCTTCCCCTTAGTTGGCATCCTGCCCATCTATAATTGTGCTACGTGTTTTACAATTGACTTCGGTAGCCCTAGTATAGAAAGATAACAGAACATTATACTATTCTGATAAAACTTAATCTTAACAATAAAAGCTTGGTTTAATATAAGAAAGAAAACAGAACATTATACTATTCTAATAAAACTTAATCTCAGCAATAAAAGCTTGGTATAATATAAGAAAGATAACAGAACATTATACTATTCTGATAAAACTTAATCTTAACAATAAAAGCATGGTTTAATATAAGAAAGAAAACAGAACATTATACTATTCTGATAAAACTTAATCTCAGCAATAAAAATTTGGGTCAGTATTAAGAAAGAAAACAGAACATTATACTATTCTAATAAAACTTAATCTCAGCAATAAAAGCTTGGTTTAATAAAAGAAAGATAACAGAACATTATACTATTCTGATAAAACTTAATCTCAATAACAAAAGCTTGGTTTAATGAAAGAAAGAAAACAGAACATTATACTATTCTAATAAAACTTAATCTCAGCAATAAAAGCTTGGTATAATAAAAGAAAGATAACAGAACATTATACTATTCTGATAAAACTTGATCCCAGCAATAAAAGCTTGGTTTAATAAAAGAAAGAAAACAGAATATTATACTATTCTGATAAAACTTAATCTCAGCAATAAAAGCTTGGTTTAATATAAGAAAGCAAACAGAACATTATACTATTCAGATAAAACTTAATCTCAACAATAAAAGCTTTGGTCAGTATAAGAAATAACAGAACATTATTTATTCTGATAAAACTTAATCTCAGCAATAGAAGCTTGGGTCAGTATAAGAAATATAACAGAACATTATACTATTGAGATAAAACATAATCTCAGCAATAAAAGCTTGGTTTATTAAAACAAAGATAACAGAACATTATTCTATTGAGAAAAAACATAATCTCAGCAATAAAAGCTTGAGTCAGTATAAGAAAGATAACAGAACATTATACTATTGAGATGAAACATAATCTCAGCAATAAAAGCTTGGGTCAGTATAAGAAAGATAACAGAACATTATACTATTGAGATAAAACTTAATCTCAAAAATAAAAGCTTTGTTTAATATAAGAAGGAAAACAGAACATTATACTATTCTGATAAAACCTAATCTCAACAATAAAAGCTTGGTTTAATATAAGAAAGAAAACAGAACATTATGCTATTCTAATAAAACTTAATCTCAGCAATAAAAGCTTGGTTTAATAAAAGAAAGATAACAGAACATTATACTATTCTGATAAAACTTAATCTCAGCAATAAAAGCTTGGGTCAGTATAAGAAAGAAAACAGAACATTATACTATTGAGATAAAACTTAAACTCAGCAATAAATGCTTGGGTCAGTATAAGAAAGATAACAGAACATAATACTATTGAGATAAAACTTAATCTCAGCAATAGAAGCTTGGTTCATTATAAGAAAGAAAACAAACGTTATACTATTGAGATAAAACTTTCTCTAGCACAAAGGCCTGGGGCAGTATAAGAAAGAAAACAGAACATTATACTATTGACATAAAACTTGATCTCAGTAATAAAGGCTTGTGTCAGTAAAAGATAGATATCAGAATATTATACTAGTGAGATAAAACTTAATCTCAACAATAAATGCTTGGGTCAGTATTGTATAGTGTAGTATAGTATAGTATAGTTTTTACTGTCCTAAGTGTTTTACAAATTTGATTGTCTACTGCATTTTTACCCTGGTCACTTATTCAGTAGACAATCACTACCGTTTATTTATATTTTACAATCTCTTGTCACTAAATTATCTTGCTCTGTATTTTTCAGTTTTTTTTTTGTTTTTTTTCCATGTCCCATTTCCACTTCTTTTATTTTTCTTTCACTTTCCATTTATTGATTACTTAACCATCACACATTCACTATAGTATTCCATTCAAAGTAAGATGCACTACATCTTACTTTTCTCTTTCCACTGTCCAAAGCCATTTATTTTTTGCTTTATACAAAAACTGTCCAATGCTTCTAGTGCATATCATTTCAAGGATAAAAGTATTTCTATCCCCCTTCAACCACTTCTTATTAAAAAATTCTTTTCTCCAATTTTCTGTTCCTTCCTGTGTTCAATGTCTTCATTACCACCAATATCGACATTGGTTGTGAGGAATACCCTGTCTTATCCCTTTTAGACTCCATGCTCCGGTTCTTTAACCATGCAACAGAATGTCTCTCTTCTTTATTTACTATGTCTATATATTTTTCCCTACCCCTTGAATTTTTCATTGGCCTATAATAAACTTATGAGCTCTTTTCGGCAATCTCACTGAACATGATTTGTATTTCTATGTCTTCCAGTCTTTTCCTTGCCTTTTTCCAAAAATGTATTACGTTATTTTCTCTCCTTCTCCATATATCTCCTAACCCATTTTTCTCCAAAATATTCCATAATTTCCTTACCCCTCCATCATTCATAAAGCTCCTCTCTTGGTATTCAATACAATGTCTTAACACATTACTCTTTCCTAGATTTAAACTTCTGAACTAAAGTTTCAAAGCTCTTTCCATTATCTTCCCCTTAGTTGGCACCCTGCCCATCAATAATTGTGCTACGTGTTTTACAATTGTCTTCGGTAGCCCTAGTATAGAAAATAACAGAACATTTTACTATCCTGATAAAACTTAATCTCAGCAATAAAAGCTTGGTTTAATAAAAGAAAGATAACGAAAAATTATACTATTCTGATAAAACTTAATCTCAACAATAAAAGCTTGGTTTAATATAAGAAAAAGACAGAACATTATACTATTATGATAAAACTTAGTCTCAGCAATAAAAGCTTGGGTCAGTATAAGAAAGAAAACAGAACATTATACTATTCTGATAAAACTTAATCTCAGCAATAAAAGCTTGGGTCAGTATAAGAAAGATAACAGAACATTATACTATTGAGATAAAACTTAATCTCAGGAATAAGTGCTTGGGTTAGTATAAGAAAGATAACAGAACATAATACTATTGAGATAAAACTTAATCTCAGGAATAAGTGCTTGGGTCAGTATAAGAAAGATAACAGAACATAATACTATTGAGATAAAACTTAATCTCAGCAATAGAAGCTTGGGTTAGTATAAGAAAGATAACAGAATATTATACTATTGAGATAAAACTTAATCTTAAAAATAAAGCTTGGGTCAGTATAAGAAAGAAAACAGAAGTTTATACTATTCTGATAAAACTTAATCTCAGCAATAAAAGCTTGGTTTAGTAAAAAAAAGATAACAGAACATTATACTATTGAGAAAAAACATAATCTCAGCAATACAAGCTTGAGTCAGTATAAGAAAGATAACAGAACATTATTCTATTGAGATAAAACATAATCTCAGCAATAAAAGCTTGGGTCAGTATAAGAAAGATAACAGAACATTATACTATTGAGAAAAAACTTAATCTCAAAAATAAAAGCTTTGTTTAATATAAGAAAGAAAACAGAACATTATACTATTCTGATAAATTTAATCTCAGCAATAAAAGCTTAGTTTAATATAAGAAAGAAAACAGAACATTATACTATTCAGATAAAACTTAATCTCAACAATAAAAGCTTTGGTCAGTATAAGAAAGATAACAGAACATTATATTATTCGGATAAAACTTAATCTCAACAATAAAAGCTTGGTTTAATATAAGAAAGAATACAGAACATTATACTATTGAGATAATACTTAATCTCAGCAATAAAAGCTAGGGTCAGAATAAGAAAGAAATCAGAACATTATACTATTGTGATAAAACTTAGTGTCAGTAATAAAAGCTTGGGTCAGTATAAGAAAGATAACAGAACATTATACTATTGAGATAAAACTTAATCTCAACAATAAAAGCTTGGTTTAATAAGAGAAAGATAACAGAACATTATACTATTGAGATAAAACTTATTCTAGCAACAAAAGCTTAGGTCATTATAAGAAATAAAACAGAACATTATACTATTGAGATAAAACTTATTCTAGCAACCAAAGCTTGGTTCATTATAAGAAAGAAAACAAACATTATACTATTGAGATAAAACTTTTTCTAGTAACAAAAGTCTGGGGCAGTATAAGAAAGAAAACAGAACATTATACTATTGACATAAAACTTGATCTCAGCAATAAAGGTTTGAGTCAGTAAAAGATAGATATCAAAACATTATACTATTGAGATAAAACTTAATCTCAACAATAAAAGCTTAGGTCAGTATAGTATAGTGTAGTATAGTATAGTATAGTATAGTTTTTATTGTGCTAAGGGTTTTACAAATTTGATTGTCTACTGCATTTTTACCCTGGACACTTATTCAGTAGACAATCACTACCGGTTATTTACATTTTACAATCTCTTGTTACTAAATTATCTTGCTCTGTATTTTTCAGTTTTATTCTGTTTTTTTTTCCATGCCCCATTTCCACTTCTTTTATTATTCTTTCACTTGCCATTTATTGATTACTTAACCATCACATATTCACTATAGTATTCTATTCAAAGTAAGATACACTACATCCTACTTTTCTCTTTCCACTGTCCAAAGCCATTTATTCTTTACTTTACACAGAAACTGTCCAATGCTTCTAGTGTCCTTGCATATCATTTCAATTATAAAGTGTATTTCTATCCCCCTTACACCACTTCTTATTAAAAAATTCTTTTCCCCAATTATCTATTCCTTGGCACTTAAATACTATGTGTTAAATGTCTTCATTACCACCCATATCGGACATTGGTTGTGAGGAATACCCTGTCTTATCCCTTTTAGCTTCCATGCTCTGGTTCTTTAACCATGCAACAGAATGTCTCTCTTCTTTATTTACTATGTCTATATATTTTTCCCTACCCCTTGTATTTTTCATTGGCCTATAATAAACTAATGAGCTCTTTTCGCCAATCGCACTGAACATGATTTGTATTTCTATGTCTTCCAGTTTTTTCCTTGCCTTTTTCCAAAAATGTATTACGTTGTTTTCTCTCCTATCCCATATATCTCCTAACCTATTTTTCTCCAAAATATTCCATAATTTCCTTACCCCTCCATCATTCATTAAGCTCTTCTCTTGGTATTCAATACAATGTCTTAACACATTACTCTTTCCTAGATTTAAACTTCTGAACTAAAATTTCAAAGCTCTTTCCGTTATCTTCCCCTCAGTTGGCACCCTGCCCATCTATAATTGTGCTACGTGTCTTACAATTGACATCGGTAGCCCTAGTATAGAAAGATAACAGAACATTATACTATCCTGATAAAACTTAATCTCAGCAATAAAAGCTTGGTTTAATAAAAGAAAGATAATGAAAAATTATACTATTCTGATAAAACTTAATCTCAACAATGAGACGGTAATTTGTATCACAAATTACTCAGATGTAATTAATGATAATAATATGAATATGTATTTTTATGTGACATTGATTTTAGAGGTTTATTAATTGTAATTATTATTGGTAAATAATAATATACGGCTCTACTGAAACTGTTAACAATAACGCAATAATGCAGAGAGGGGATGAGTTGTTTATCGTTACCGGGAACCAGGAAGTTACGTAATGTTTCGCGCCTTTTCGGTAAAAAAAGCTTCCAGAATGTTCTCTAAAAGTAATATGTATTAGTGGTTTTCATTGGATAGTAAAATAGACGTTAATGTTGGCGCGTTTTATTAGCCAATAGCATTTCATTTATAATCTTTAGGCATATCTTGAGGCAAGCCTATAAATAGTGTAGATTCAAGAGAGCATTCCCCAGTGTGCAACAAGATTCTCAACACATAACACGTCAGTCCCAGTTCAACGGAATTCTCAGTACAGTACAGATCGTCAGTCAGTCCTTCATTTCGTCAAGTTACGCGTAGCAGAATTACAAGAAATCTTATAAAGTATTATACAGTTGAATATATAAAGTTGAAGTACGTGAGTTAAAAGTGATAAGAAGTTATTATAAACAGTTTCAGTATGGCGAGTATCAAGATAAATATGTGAAAGTGTTCGTGAACGTGTTCTGCAATAAAGATTATAAAACCAATTTCTTCGTCACTATCATTTCTAGACAAAAGATTCCTTTCCGCTTCACACCCTGCAAGAGATACAAGTTCTACCAAGAAAAGATGATAGCTAGCCGGAGGACAATATATATATATATATATATATATATATATATATATATATATATATATATATATATATATAACCTTAAATTCTTTTAGAAACTAATTCATGCAAATAGCTAACGTCAGAGGAAGCTACGAACCAGACCAACGAATGACGTCACACAAGATGGCTTCGCGTGAAGTAAACACATATTTGCTCTCGTAAATTGGCTTCCACAACGTGGTGCTATAAACACGTAAAATTGCTATTACAAATTGGCTTCCACAACGTGGGGCTAACTATAAGATCTTCAAGATATAATAATTTACGTAAAACAGAATACGTAAGCTATACCGCATCAAATTGGCTCCCATACGTGGGGCAGTTAAAGTTATGTAAACAAACATTTATTTGCAACATACAATTTGTTCTCTCGCAAATTGGCGCCATCAACGTGGGGCGAAGCGACCAGGAAAGGAACTCGAGTAACCAGGAAAGGATCAGAAATAACCAAGAACAATTGAAAGGACCAAAGGAGGAATGCAGCGGTGAAATCATCTACAAGACCCAGATTCAAGAAACAACAGGGACGAGAGACTTCGATCGTAATTCCAAGATTACGAGGCAACAGGGAATTCAACGCAAAAACATCTAAACGACGTAGATTCATCACAAAACAACGCAGAAGCGACATACAAATCTAGGAGAATGGGGCAGAACGCTGGACATCAAAGCTACAGCAACATACAGCATCAAAAAGGTATCGTAATTTTTTTTTAGAAAACAAAAACAATGGCTACTAGTAATATTGAAGAAACAATGATGGAAGGGGATAGTGTAACAGTTAACTGTAATTCAATACAGGTTACAAAAAAAAGCTCAAACAATGTAGTATTGGAGGGAGAAAATGTTAGTGCAGAAAGTAAGAATAGAATATCAGGAAATATTAATTCTGATACTAGAATGATTATGGATATGATAAATAAGACTATTGCACATCAATTAGAATGTCATAGGAAAATAAGAGAAGATTTTGATAGGATTTTAGAACAAAAACTAACTCAGAGTTATGAGAAAGTAGAACAAAAACTAACTGAGAGTATGGAAAAGAGTCATAGGAAATCAATTGAAGATATTGGTAGGAGTAATGAGATATTAGAGCAAAAAGTAGATAAAAGCAGGGAAGAAATTGAAAAGAAAGTTACGAAGCTAGATAGAGGTATGCCAGAAATGAGAGATGAAAATGAGGAAGTAATAGCAAATGAGATAGGAGAAATTTCAAAGAAAATGCTAGACATGAGCAAGGAAATAGGTAACAAAGAAAGTGAGGTTAATACTAAAAGTGAGGTTAATGTAGAAAGTACAGAGTTAGGAAGTCAAATGAGTAGTATTTCAAGTGAGCTAAGAGAGATAAAAGAGGTTATGAATGTAGATGTGAGTCAGGCGCAAGTTAATCTCCGTGGGGAAATATCAGAAATACAGAAAGAATCAGTTGCGAGAGAACAAATTGTATGTTGCAAATAAATGTTTGTTTACATAACTTTAACTGCCCCACGTATGGGAGCCAATTTGATGCGGTATAGCTTACGTATTCTGTTTTACGTAAATTATTATATCTTGAAGATCTTATAGTTAGCCCCACGTTGTGGAAGCCAATTTGTAATAGCAATTTTACGTGTTTATAGCACCACGTTGTGGAAGCCAATTTACGAGAGCAAATATGTGTTTACTTCACGCGAAGCCATCTTGTGTGACGTCATTCGTTGGTCTGGTTCGTAGCTTCCTCTGACGTTAGCTATTTGCATGAATTAGTTTCTAAAAGAATTTAAGGTTATATATATATATATATATATATATATATATATATTGTCCTCCGGCTAGCTATCATCTTTTCTTGGTAGAACTTGTATCTCTTGCAGGGTGTGAAGCGGAAAGGAATCTTTTGTCTAGAAATGATAGTGACGAAGAAATTGGTTTTATAATCTTTATTGCAGAACACGTTCACGAACACTTTCACATATTTATCTTGATACTCGCCATACTGAAACTGTTTATAATAACTTCTTATCACTTTTAACTCACGTACTTCAACTTTATATATTCAACTGTATAATACTTTATAAGATTTCTTGTAATTCTGCTACGCGTAACTTGACGAAATGAAGGACTGACTGACGATCTGTACTGTACTGAGAATTCCGTTGAACTGGGACTGACGTGTTATGTGTTGAGAATCTTGTTGCACACTGGGGAACGCTCTCTTGAATCTACACTATTTATAGGCTTGCCTCAAGATATGCCTAAAGATTATAAATGAACTGCCATTGGCTAATAAAACGCGCCAACATTAGCGTCTATTTTACTATCCAATGAAAACCACTAATACATATTACTTTTAGGGAAAATTCTAGAAGCTTTTACCGAAAAGGCGCGAAACATTACGTAACTTCCTGGTTCCCGGTAACGATAAACAACTCATCCCCTTGCTGCAGTATTGCGTTATTGTTAACAGTTTCAGTAGAGCCGTATATTATTATTTACCAATAATATTTACAATTAATAAACCTCTAAAATCAATGTCACATAAAAATACATATTCATATTACAATCCTTATTTACATCTGAGTAATTTGTGATACAAATTACCGTATCAACAATAAAAGCTTGGTTTAATATAAGAAAGAAAACACAACATTATACTATTCTGATAAAACTTAATCTCAGCAATAAAAGCTTGGGTAAGTATAAGAAAGAAAACAGAACATTATACTATTCTGATAAAAATTAATCTCAGCAATAAAAGCTTGGGTAAGTATAAGAAAGAAAACAGAACATTATACTATTCTGATAAAACTTAATCTCAGCAATAAAAGCTTGGGTAAGTATAAGAAAGAAAACAGAACATTATACTATTCTGATAAAACTTAATCTCAGCAATAAAAGCTTGGGTCAGTATAAGAAAGAAAACAGAACATTATACTATTCTAATAAAACTTAATCTCAACAATAAAAGCTTGGTTTAATATAAGAAAGAAAACAGAACATTATACTATTCTGATAAAACTTAATCTCAGCAATAAAAGCTTGGTTTAATATAAGAAAGAAAACAGAACATTATACTATTCTGATAAAACTTAATCTCAGCAATAAAAGCTTGGTTTAATATAAGAAAGAAAACAGAACATTATACTATTCTGATAAAACTTAATCTCAGCAATAAAAGCTTGGTTTAATATAAGAAAGAAAACAGAACATTATACTATTCTGATAAAACTTAATCTCAACAATAAAAGCTTGGTTTAATATAAGAAAGAAAACAGAACATTATACTATTCTGATAAAACTTAATCTCAGCAATAAAAGCTTGGGTAAGTATAAGAAAGAAAACAGAACATTATACTATTCTGATAAAACTTAATCTCAACAATAAAAGCTTGGGTAAGTATAAGAAAGAAAACAGAACATTATACTATTCTGATAAAACTTAATCTCAACAATAAAAGCTTGGTTTAATATAAGAAAGAAAACAGAACATTATACTATTCTGATAAAACTTAATCTCAGCAATAAAAGTTTGGGTCAGTATTAAGAAAGAAAACAGAACATTATACTATTCTAATAAAACTTAATCTCAACAATAAAAGCTTGGTTTAATATAAGAAAGAAAACAGAACATTATACTATTCTGATAAAACTTAATCTCAACAATAAAAGCTTGGTTTAATATAAGAAAGAAAACAGAACATTATACTATTCTAATAAAACTTAATCTCAACAATAAAAGCTTGGTTTAATATAAGAAAGAAAACAGAACATTATACTATTCTAATAAAACTTAATCTCAACAATAAAAGCTTGGTTTAATATAAGAAAGAAAACAGAACATTATACTATTCTAATAAAACTTAATCTCAACAAGAAAAGCTTGGTTTAATATAAGAAAGAAAACAGAACATTATACTATTCTGATAAAACTTAATCTCAACAATAAAAGCTTGGTTTAATATAAGAAAGAAAACAGAACATTATACTATTCTGATAAAACTTAATCTCAACAATAAAAGCTTGGTTTAATATAAGAAAGAAAACAGAACATTATACTATTCTAATAAAACTTAATCTCAACAAGAAAAGCTTGGTTTAATATAAGAAAGAAAACAGAACATTATACTATTCTGATAAAACTTAATCTCAACAATAAAAGCTTGGTTTAATATAAGAAAGAAAACAGAACATTATACTATTCTGATAAAACTTAATCTCAACAATAAAAGCTTGGTTTAATATAAGAAAGAAAACAGAACATTATACTATTCTGATAAAACTTAATCTCAACAATAAAAGCTTGGTTTAATATAAGAAAGAAAACAGAACATTATACTATTCTAATAAAACTTAATCTCAACAATAAAAGCTTGGTTTAATATAAGAAAGAAAACAGAACATTATACTATTCTGATAAAACTTAATCTCAACAATAAAAGCTTGGTTTAATATAAGAAAGAAAACAGAACATTATACTATTCTGATAAAACTTAATCTCAACAATAAAAGCTTGGTTTAATATAAGAAAGAAAACAGAACATTATACTATTCTAATAAAACTTAATCTCAACAAGAAAAGCTTGGTTTAATATAAGAAAGAAAACAGAACATTATACTATTCTGATAAAACTTAATCTCAACAATAAAAGCTTGGTTTAATATAAGAAAGAAAACAGAACATTATACTATTCTGATAAAACTTAATCTCAGCAATAAAAGTTTGGGTCAGTATTAAGAAAGAAAACAGAACATTATACTATTCTAATAAAACTTAATCTCAACAATAAAAGCTTGGTTTAATATAAGAAAGAAAACAGAACATTATACTATTCTGATAAAACTTAATCTCAACAATAAAAGCTTGGTTTAATATAAGAAAGAAAACAGAACATTATACTATTCTAATAAAACTTAATCTCAACAATAAAAGCTTGGTTTAATATAAGAAAGAAAACAGAACATTATACTATTCTAATAAAACTTAATCTCAACAATAAAAGCTTGGTTTAATATAAGAAAGAAAACAGAACATTATACTATTCTAATAAAACTTAATCTCAACAAGAAAAGCTTGGTTTAATATAAGAAAGAAAACAGAACATTATACTATTCTGATAAAACTTAATCTCAACAATAAAAGCTTGGTTTAATATAAGAAAGAAAACAGAACATTATACTATTCTGATAAAACTTAATCTCAACAATAAAAGCTTGGTTTAATATAAGAAAGAAAACAGAACATTATACTATTCTAATAAAACTTAATCTCAACAAGAAAAGCTTGGTTTAATATAAGAAAGAAAACAGAACATTATACTATTCTGATAAAACTTAATCTCAACAATAAAAGCTTGGTTTAATATAAGAAAGAAAACAGAACATTATACTATTCTGATAAAACTTAATCTCAACAATAAAAGCTTGGTTTAATATAAGAAAGAAAACAGAACATTATACTATTCTGATAAAACTTAATCTCAACAATAAAAGCTTGGTTTAATATAAGAAAGAAAACAGAACATTATACTATTCTAATAAAACTTAATCTCAACAATAAAAGCTTGGTTTAATATAAGAAAGAAAACAGAACATTATACTATTCTGATAAAACTTAATCTCAACAATAAAAGCTTGGTTTAATATAAGAAAGAAAACAGAACATTATACTATTCTGATAAAACTTAATCTCAACAATAAAAGCTTGGTTTAATATAAGAAAGAAAACAGAACATTATACTATTCTAATAAAACTTAATCTCAACAAGAAAAGCTTGGTTTAATATAAGAAAGAAAACAGAACATTATACTATTCTGATAAAACTTAATCTCAACAATAAAAGCTTGGTTTAATATAAGAAAGAAAACAGAACATTATACTATTCTGATAAAACTTAATCTCAACAATAAAAGCTTGGTTTAATATAAGAAAGAAAACAGAACATTATACTATTCTAATAAAACTTAATCTCAACAATAAAAGCTTGGTTTAATATAAGAAAGAAAACAGAACATTATACTATTCTAATAAAACTTAATCTCAACAATAAAAGCTTGGTTTAATATAAGAAAGAAAACAGAACATTATACTATTCTAATAAAACTTAATCTCAACAATAAAAGCTTGGTTTAATATAAGAAAGAAAACAGAACATTATACTATTCTGATAAAACTTAATCTCAACAATAAAAGCTTGGTTTAATATAAGAAAGAAAACAGAACATTATACTATTCTAATAAAACTTAATCTCAACAATAAAAGCTTGGTTTAATATAAGAAAGATAACAGAACATTATACTATTCTAATAAAACTTAATCTCAACAATAAAAGCTTGGTTTAATATAAGAAAGAAAACAGAACATTATACTATTCTGATAAAACTTAATCTCAACAATAAAAGTTTGGGTCAGTATAAGAAAGAAAACAGAACATTATACTATTCTGATAAAACTTAATCTCAACAATAAAAGCTTGGGTCAGTATAAGAAAGAAAACAGAACATTATACTATTCTGATAAAACTTAATCTCAACAATAAAAGTTTGGGTCAATATAAGAAAGAAAACAGAACATTATACTATTCTGATAAAACTTAATCTCAACAATAAAAGTTTGGGTCAGTATAAGAAAGAAAACAGAACATTATACTATTTTGATAAAACTTAATCTCAACAATAAAAGCTTGGGTCAGTATAAGAAAGAAAACAGAACATTATACTATTCTGATAAAACTTAATCTCAACAATAAAAGTTTGGGTCAGTATAAGAAAGAAAACAGAACATTATACTATTCTGATAAAACTTAATCTCAACAATAAAAGCTTGGTTTAATAAAAGAAAGAAAACAGAACATTATACTATTCTTATAAAACTTAATCTCAACAATAAAAGCTTGGTTTAATAAAAGAAAGAAAACAGAACATTATACTATTCTGATAAAACTTAATCTCAACAATAAAAGCTTGGTTTAATAAAAGAAAGAAAACAGAACATTATACTATTCTGATAAAACTTAATCTCAACAATAAAAGCTTGGTTTAATATAAGAAAGAAAACAGAACATTATACTATTCTGATAAAACTTAATCTCAACAATAAAAGTTTGGGTCAGTATAAGAAAGAAAACAGAACATTATACTATTCTGATAAAACTTAATCTCAACAATAAAAGCTTGGGTCAGTATAAGAAAGAAAACAGAACATTATACTATTGAGATAAAACATAATCTCAACAATAAAAGTTTGGGTCAGTATAAGAAAGAAAACAGAACATTATACTATTCTGATAAAACTTAATCTCAACAATAAAAGCTTGGGTCAGTATAAGAAAGAAAACAGAACATTATACTATTCTGATAAAACTTAATCTCAACAATAAAAGTTTGGGTCAGTATAAGAAAGAAAACAGAACATTATACTATTCTGATAAAACTTAATCTCAACAATAAAAGCTTGGTTTAATAAAAGAAAGAAAACAGAACATTATACTATTCTTATAAAACTTAATCTCAACAATAAAAGCCTGGGTCAATAATAGAACGAAAACAGAACATTATACTATTCTGATAAAACTTAATCTCAACAATAAAAGTTTGGGTCAGTATAAGAACGAAAACAGAACATTATACTATTCTTATAAAACTTAATCCCAGCAATAAAAGCTTGGTTTAATAAAAGAAAGATAACAGAACATTATACTATTCTAATAAAACTTAATCTCAACAATAAAAGCTTGGTTTAATATAAGAAAGATAACAGAACATTATACTATTCTGATAAAACTTAATCTCAACAATAAAAGCTTGTGTCAGTATAAGAAAGATAACAGAACATTATACTATTCTGATAAAACTTAATCTCAGCAATAAAAGCTTGGGTCAGTATAAGAAAGAAAACAGAACATTATACTATTGAGATAAAACTTAATCTCAGCAATAAATGCTATGGTCAGAATAACAAAGATAACAGAACATAATACTATTGAGATAAAACTTAATCTCAGCAATAAAAGCTTGGGTCAGTATAAGAAAGATAACAGAACATTATACTATTGAGATAAAACTTAATCTTAAAAATAAAAGTTTGGGTCAGTATAAGAAGGAAAACAGAAGATGATACTATTCTGATAAAACTTAATCTCAGCAATAAAAGCTTAGTTTAGTAAAAAAAAAGATAACAGAACATTATACTATTGATATAAAACATAATCTCAGCAATAAAAGCTTGGGTCAGTATAACAAAGATAACAGAACATTATACTATTGAGATAAAACTTAATCTCAAAAATAAATGCTATGGTCAGAATAACAAAGATAACAGAACATAATACTATTGAGATAAAACTTAATCTCAGCAATAAAAGCTTGGGTCAGTATAAGAAAGATAACAGAACATTATACTATTGAGATAAAACTTAATCTTAAAAATAAAAGTTTGGGTCAGTATAAGAAGGAAAACAGAAGATTATACTATTCTGATAAAACTTAATCTCAGCAATAAAAGCTTAGTTTAGTAAAAAAAAGATAACAGAACATTATACTATAAATATAAAACATAATCTCAGCAGTAAAAGCTTGGGTCAGTATAAGAAAATAACAGAACATTATACTATTGAGATAAAACTTAATCTCAAAAATAAAAGCTTTGTTTAATATAAGAAAGAAATCAGAACATTATACTATTGAGATAAAACTTTGTGTCAGTAATAAAAGCTTGGGTCAGTATAAGAAAGATAACAGAACATTATACTATTGAGATAAAACTTAATCTCAAGAATAAAAGCTTGGTTTAAAGGAGAAAGATAACAGAACATTATACTATTGAGATAAAACCTATTCTAGCAAAAAAAGCTTGGGTGATTATAAGAAAGAAAACAGAACATTATACTATTGAGATAAAACTTATTCTAGCAACAAACGCTTGGGTTATTATAAGAAAGAATACAGAACATTATACTATTGAGATAAACCTTATTTTAGCAAACAAAGCTTGGGTCATTATAAGAAAGAAAACACAACATTATACTATTGAGATAAAACTTATTCTGGCAACAAAAGCTTGGGTCATTATAAGAAACAAAACAGAACATTATACTATTGAGATAAAACTTATTCTAGCAACCAAAGCTTGGGTCATTATAAGAAACAAAACAAACGTTATACTATTGAGATAAAACTTTCTCTAGCAACAAAAGCCTGGGCCAGTATAAGAAAGAAAACACAACATTATACTATTGTTATAAAACTTGATCTCGGTAATAAAGGCTTGTGTCAGTAAAACGTAAATATCAGAACATTATTCTATTGAGATAAAACTTAATCTCAACAATAAAAGCTTGGGTCAGTATAGTATAGTGTAGTATAGTATAGTATAGTATAGTATAGTTTTTATTGTACTAAGAGTTTTACAAATTTGATTGTCTACTGCATTTTTACCCTGGTCACTTATTCAGTAGACAATCACTACCGTTTGTTTACATTTTACAATCTCTTGTCACTAAATTATCTTGCTCTGTATTTTTCAGTTTTTTTTTGTTTTTTTTCCATGTCCCATTTCCACTTCTTTTATATTTCTTTCACTTTCCATTTATGGATTGCTTAACAATCACACATTTACTATAGTATTCCATTCAAAGTAAGATACACTACATCTTACTTTTCTCTTTCCACTGTCCAAAGCCATTTATTTTTTACTTTACACAAAAACTGTCCAATGCTTCTAGTGTCCTTGCATATCATTTCAATTATAAGTGTATTTCTATTCCCCTTCAACCACTTCTTATTAAAGAATTCTTTTCTCCAATATTGTGTTCCTTGGCACTTAAATACTATGTGTTCAATGTCTTCATTACCACCAATATCGGACATTGGTTATGAGGAATACCCTGTCTTATCCCTTTTAGCCTCCATGCTCCGGTTCTTTAACCATGCAACAGAATGTCTCTCTTCTTTATTTACTATGTCTATATATTTTTCATTACCCCTTGTATTTTTCATTGGCCTATAATAAACTAATGAGCTCTTTTCGGCAATCTCACTGAACATGATTTGTATTTCTATGTCTTCCAGTCTTTTCCTTGCCTTTTTCCAAAAATGTATTAACTTATTTTCTCTCCTTCTCCATATATCTCCTAACCCATTTTTCTCCAAAATATTCCATAATTTCCTTACCCCTCCATCATTCATTAAGCTCTTCTCTTGGTATTCAATACAATGTCTTAACACATTACTCTTTCCTAGATTTAAAATTCTGAACTAAAATTTCAAAGCTCTTTCCATTATCTTCCCCTTAGTTGGCATCCTGCCCATCTATAATTGTGCTACGTGTCTTACAATTGACTTCGGTAGCCCTAGTATAGAAAGATAACAGAACATTATACTATTCTGATAAAACTTAATCTCAACAATAAAAGCATGGCTTAATATAAGAAAGAAAACAGAACATTATACTATTCTAATAAAACTTAATCTCAGCAATAAAAGCTTGGTATAATAAAAGAAAGATAACAGAACATTATACTATTCTGATAAAACTTAATCTCAACAACAAAAGCTTGGTTTAATGAAAGAAAGAAAACAGAACATTATACTATTCTAATAAAACTTAATCTCAGCAATAAAAGCTTGGTATAATAAAAGAAAGATAACAGAACATTATACTATTCTGATAAAACTTAATCTCAACAACAAAAGCTTGGTTTAATGAAAGAAAGAAAACAGAACATTATACTATTCTAATAAAACTTAATCTCAGCAATAAAAGCTTGGTATAATAAAAGAAAGATAACAGAACATTATACTATTCTGATAAAACTTAATCTCAACAACAAAAGCTTGGTTTAATGAAAGAAAGAAAACAGAACATTATACTATTCTAATAAAACTTAATCTCAGCAATAAAAGCTTGGTATAATAAAAGAAAGATAACAGAACATTATACTATTCTGATAAAACTTAATCTCAACAAAAAAATCTTGGGTCAATATAAGAAAGAAAACAGATCATTATACTATTCTTATAAAACTTGATCCCAGCAATAAAAGCTTGGTTTAATAAAAGAAAGAAAACAGAATATTATACTATTCTGATAAAACTTAATCTCAGCAATAAAAGCTTGGTTTAATATAAGAAAGCAAACAGAACATTATACTATTCAGATATAACTTAATCTCAACAATAAAAGCTTTGGTCAGTATAAGAAATAACAGAACATTATTTATTCTGATAAAACTTAATCTCAGCAATAGAAGCTTGGGTCAGAATAACAAAGATAAGAGAACAAAATACTATTGAGATAAAACTTAATCTCAGCAATAAATGCTATGGTCAGAATAACAAAGATAAGAGAACATAATACTATTGAGATAAAACTTAATCTCAGCAATAAATGCTATGGTCAGAATAACAAAGATAAGAGAACATAATACTATTGAGATAAAACTTAATCTCAGCAATAAATGCTATGGTCAGAATAACAAAGATAAGAGAACATAATACTATTGAGATAAAATTTAATCTCAGCAATAAATGCTATGGTCAGAATAACAAAGATAAGAGAACATAATACTATTGAGATAAAACTTAATCTCAGCAATAAATGCTATGGTCAGAATAACAAAGATAAGAGAACATAATACTATTGAGATAAAACTTAATCTCAGCAATAAATGCTATGGTCAGAATAACAAAGATAAGAGAACATAATACTATTGAGATAAAACTTAATCTCAGCAATAAATGCTATGGTCAGAATAACAAAGATAAGAGAACATAATACTATTGAGATAAAACTTAATCTCAGCAATAAATGCTATGGTCAGAATAACAAAGATAAGAGAACATAATACTATTGAGATAAAACTTAATCTCAGCAATAAATGCTATGGTCAGAATAACAAAGATAAGAGAACATAATACTATTGAGATAAAACTTAATCTCAGCAATAAATGCTATGGTCAGAATAACAAAGATAAGAGAACATAATACTATTGAGATAAAACTTAATCTCAGCAATAAATGCTATGGTCAGAATAACAAAGATAAGAGAACATAATACTATTGAGATAAAACTTAATCTCAGCAATAAATGCTATGGTCAGAATAACAAAGATAAGAGAACATAATACTATTGAGATAAAACTTAATCTCAGCAATAAATGCTATGGTCAGAATAACAAAGATAAGAGAACATAATACTATTGAGATAAAACTTAATCTCAACAATAAAAGCTTGGTTTAATATAAGAAAGAAAACAGAACATTACACTATTCTGATAAAACTTAATCTCAACAATAAAAGCTAGGGTCAGTATAGGAAAGAAAACAGAACATTATACTATTGTGATAAAACTTAATCTCAACAATAAAAGCTTGGTTTAATATAAGAAAGAAAACAGAACATTATACTATTCTGATAAAACTTAATCTCAACAATAAAAGCTTGGTTTAATATAAGAAAGAAAACAGAACATAATACTATTGAGATAAAACTTAATCTCAACAATAAAAGCTTGGTTTAATATAAGAAAGAAAACAGAACATTATACTATTCTGATAAAACTTAATCTCAACAATAAAAGCTAGGGTCAGTATAGGAAAGAAAACAGAACATTACACTATTCTGATAAAACTTAATCTCAACAATAAAAGCTAGGGTCAGTATAGGAAAGAAAACAGAAGATTATACTATTGAGATAAAACTTAATCTCAGCAATAAATGCTATGGTCAGAATAACAAAGATAAGAGAACATAATACTATTGAGATAAAACTTAATCTCAGCAATAAATGCTATGGTCAGAATAACAAAGATAAGAGAACATAATACTATTGAGATAAAACTTAATCTCAGCAATAAATGCTATGGTCAGAATAACAAAGATAAGAGAACATAATACTATTGAGATAAAACTTAATCTCAACAATAAAAGCTTGGTTTAATATAAGAAAGAAAACAGAACATTACACTATTCTGATAAAACTTAATCTCAACAATAAAAGCTAGGGTCAGTATAGGAAAGAAAACAGAACATTATACTATTGAGATAAAACTTAATCTCAGCAATAAATGCTATGGTCAGAATAACAAAGATAAGAGAACATAATACTATTGAGATAAAACTTAATCTCAGCAATAGAAGCTTGGGTCAGTATAAGAAAGATAACAGAACATTATACTATTGAGATAAAACTTAATCTTAAAAATAAAAGCTTGGGTCAGTATAAGAAAGAAAACAGAAGATTATACTATTACGATAAAACTTAATCTCAGCAATAAAAGCTTGGTTTAGTAAAAAAAAAGATAACAGAACATTATACTATTGAGAAAAAACATAATGTTAGCAATAAAAGCTTGAGTCAGTATAAGAAAGATAACAGAACATTATACTATTGAGATAAAACATAATCTCAGCAATAAAAGCTCGGGTCAGTATAAGAAAGATAACAGAATATTATACTATTGAGATAAAACTTAATCTCAAAAATAAAAGCTTTGTTTAATATAAGAAAGAAAACAGAACATTATACTATTCAGATAAAACTTAATCTCAACAATAAAAGCTTTGGTCAGTATAAGAAAGATAACAGAACATTACATTATTCTGATAAAACTTAATCTCAACAATAAAAGCTTGGTTTAAAATACAGAACATTACACTATTGAGATAATACTTAATCTCAGCAATAAAAGCTTGGGTCAGTATAAGAAAGAAATCAGAACATTATACTATTGAGATAAAACTTAGTGTCAGTAATAAAAGCTTGGGTCAGTATAAGAAAGATAACAGAACATTATACTATTGAGATAAAACTTAATCTCAACCATAAAAGCTTGGTTTAATAAGAGAAAGATAACAGAACATTATACTATTGAGATAAAACTTAGTGTCAGTAATAACAGCTTGGTTTAATAAGAGAAAGATAACAGAACATTATACTATTGAGATAAAACTTATTCTAGCAACAAAAGCTTGGGTCATTATAAGAAAGAAAACAGAACATTATACTATTGAGATAAAACTTATTCTAGCAACCAAAGCTTGGGTCATTATAAGAAAGAAAACAAACGTTATACTATTGAGATAAAACTTTTTCTAGCAAGAAAAGCCTGGGGCAGTATAAGAAAGAAAACCAAACATTATACTATTGACATAAAACTTGATCTCAGTAATAAAGATTTGTGTCAGGAAAAGATAGATATCAGAACATTATACTATTGAGATAAAACATAATCTCAACAACAAAAGCTTAGGTCAGTATAGTATAGTGTAGTATAGTATAGTATAGTATAGTATAGTACAGTTTTTATTGTGTTAAGAGTTTTACAAATTTGATTGTCTACTGCATTTTTACCCTTGGCACTTATTCAGTAGACAATAACTACCGTTTATTTACATTTTACAATCTCTTGTCACTAAATTATCTTACTATGTATTTTTCAGTTTTTCTTTGGTTTTTTTCCATGTCCCATTTCCACTTCTTTTATTTTTCTTTCACTTTCCATTTATTGATTACTTAACTATCACTCATTCACTATAGTATTCCATTCAAAGTAAGATGCACTACATCTTACTATTCTCTTTCCACTGTCCAAAGCCATTTATTTTTTAATCTTTACAAAAAACTGTCCAATGCTTCTAGTGTCCTTGCATATCATTTCAATTATAAGTGTATTTCTATCCCCCTTCAACCACTTCTTATTAAAAAATTATTTTCTCCAATTTTCTGTTCCTTGGCACTTAAATACTATGTGTTCAATGTCGTCATTACCACCAATATTGGACATTGGTTGTGAGGAATACCCTGTCTTATCCCTTTTAGGCTCCATGCTCCGGGTCTTTAACCATGCAACAGAATGTCTCTCTTTTATTTACTATGTCTATATATTTATCAGTACCCCTTGTATTTTTCATTGGCCTATAATAAACTAATGAGCTCTTTTCGGCAATCTCACTGAGCATGATTTGTATTTCTATGTCTTCCAGTCTTTTCCTTGCCTTTTTCCAAAAATGTATTACGTTATTTTCTCTCCTCCATATATCTTCTAACCCATTTTTCTCTAAAATATTCCATAATTTCCTTACCCCTCCATCATTCATTAAGCTCTTCTCTTGGTATTCAATACAATGTCTTAACACATTACTCTTTCCTAGATTTAAACTTCTGAACTAAAATTTCAAAGCTCTTTCCATTATCTTCCCCTTAGTTGGCACCCTGCCCATCTATAATTGTGCTACGTGTCTTACAATTGACTTCGGTAGCCCTAGTATAGAAATATAACAGAACATTATACTTTTCTGATAAAACTTAATCTCAGCAATAAAAGCTTGGTTTAATAAAAGAAAGATAACAAAAAATTATACTTTTCTGATAAAACTTAATTTCAGCAATAAAAGCTTGGTTTAATATAAGTAAGAAAACAGAACATTATACTATTCTGATAATACTTAATCTCAACAATAAAAGGTTGGTTTAATATAAGAAAGAAAACAGAACATTATACTATTCTGATAATACCTAATCTCAACAATAAAAGGTTGGTTTAATAAAAGAAAGATAACAAAAAATTATACTTTTCTGATAATACTTAATCTCAACAATAAAAGGTTGGTTTAATATAAGAAAGAAAACAGAACATTATACTATTCTGATAATACCTAATCTCAACAATAAAAGGTTGGTTTAATAAAAGAAAGATAACAAAAAATTATACTTTTCTGATAATACTTAATCTCAACAATAAAAGCTTGGTTTAATATAAGAAAGAAAACAGAACATTATACTATTCTGATAATACCTAATCTCAACAATAAAAGGTTGGTTTAATAAAAGAAAGATAACAAAAAATTATACTTTTCTGATAATACTTAATCTCAACAATAAAAGGTTGGTTTAATATAAGAAAGAAAACAGAACATTATACTATTCTAATAAAACTTAATCTCAACAATAAAAGGTTGGTTTAATATAAGAAAGAAAACAGAACATTATACTATTCTGATAATACTTAATCTCAACAATAAAAGGTTGGTTTAATAAAAGAAAGATAACAAAAAATTATACTTTTCTGATAAAACTTAATCTCAACAATAAAAGGTTGGTTTAATAAAAGAAAGATAACAAAAAATTATACTTTTCTGATAAAACTTAATCTCAGCAATAAAAGCTTGGGTCAGTATAAGAAAGAAAACAGAACATTATACTATTCTGATAAAACTTAATCTCAGCAATAAAAGCTTGGTTTAATAAAAGAAAGATAACAGAACATTATACTATTCTGATAAAACTTAATCTCAACAATAAAAGGTTGGTTTAATATAAGTAAGAAAACAGAACATTATACTATTCTGATAAAACTTAATCTCAGCAATAAAAGGTTGGTTTAATATAAGAAAGAAAACAGAACATTATACTATTCTGATAATACTTAATCTCAACAATAAAAGGTTGGATTAATATAAGAAAGAAAACAGAACATTATACTATTCTGATAAAACTTAATCTCAGCAATAAAAGTTTGGGTCGGTATCAAGAAAGAAAACAGAGCATTATACTATTGAGATAAAACCTAATCTCAGCAATAAATGCTATAGTCAGAATAACAAAGATAAGAGAACATAATACTATTGAGATAACACTTAATCTCAGCAATAGAAGCTTGGGTCAGTATAGGAAAGAAAACAGAACATTATACTATTGAGATAAAACCTAATCTCAGCAATAAAAGCTTGGGTCAGTATAGGAAAGAAAACAGAACATTATACTATTGAGATAAAACCTAATCTCAGCAATAAATGCTATAGTCAGAATAACAAAGATAAGAGAACATAATACTATTGAGATAACACTTAATCTCAGCAATAGAAGCTTGGATCAGTATAAGAAAGATAACAGAACATTATACTATTGAGATAAAACTTAATCTTAAAAATAAAAGCTTGGGTCAGTATAAGAAAGAAAACAGAAGATTATACTATTCTGATAAAACTTAATCTCAGCAATAAAAGTTTGGTTTAGTAAAAAAAAGATAACAGAACATTATACTATTGAGAAAAAACATAATGTTAGCAATAAAAGCTTGAGTCAGTATAAGAAAGATAACAGAACATTATACTATTGAGATAAAACATAATCTCAGCAATAAAAGCCCGAGTCAGTATTATAAAGATAACAGAATATTATACTATTGAGATAAAACTTAATCTCAAAAATAAAAGCTTTGTTTAATATAAGAAAGAAAACAGAACATTATACTATTCAGATAAAACTTAATCTCAACAATAAAAGCTTTGGTCAGTATAAGAAAGATAACAGAACATTACATTATTCTGATAAAACTTAATCTCAACAATAAAAGCTTGGTTTAAAATACAGAACATTATACTATTGAGATAATACTTAATCTCAGCAATAAAAGCTTGGGTCAGTATAAGAAAGAAATCAGAACATTATACTATTGAGATAAAACTTAGTGTCAGTAATAAAAGCTTGGGTCGGTATAAGAAAGATAACAGAACATTATACTATTGAGATAAAACTTAATATCAACCATAAAAGCTTGGTTTAATAAGAGAAAGATAACAGAACATTATACTATTGAGATAAAACTTATTCTAGCAACAAAACCTTGGGTCATTATAAGAAAGAAAACAAACACTATACTATTGAGATAAAGCTTTTTCTAGCAAGAAAAGCCTGGGGCAGTATAAGAAAGAAAACCGAACATTATACTATTGACATAAAACTTGATCTCAGTAATAAAGATTTGTGTCAGGAAAAGATAGATATCAGAACATTATACTATTGAGATAAAACATAATCTCAACAACAAAAGCTTAGGTCAGTATAGTATAGTGTAGTATAGTATAGTATAGTATAGTATAGTTTTTATTGTGTTAAGAGTTTTACAAATTTGATTGTCTACCGCATTTTTACCCTGGTCACTTATTCAGTAGACAATCACTACCGTTTATTTACATTTTACAATCTCTTGTCACTAAATTATCTTGCTCTGTATTTTTCAGTTTTGTTCTGTTTTTTTTCCATGTCCCATTTCCACTTCTTTTATTATTCTTTCACTTTCCATTTATTGATTACTTAACCATCACACATTCACTATAGTATTCCATTCAAAGTAAGATGCACTACATCTTACTTTTCTCTTTCCACTGTCCAAAGCCATTTATTTTTTACTTTCAACAAGAACTGTCCAATGCTTCTTGTGTCCTTGCATATCATTTCAATTATAAGTATATTTCTATCCCCCTTCAACCAATTCTTATTAAAAAATTATTTTCTCCAATTTTCTCTTCCTTGGCACTTAAATACTATGTGTTCAATGTCTTCATTACCACCAATATCGTACATTGGTTGTGAGGAATACCCTGTCTTATCCCTTTTAGCCTCCATGCTCTGGTTCTTTAACCATGCAACAGAATGTCTCTCTTCTTTATTTACTATGTCTATATATTTTTCCCTACCCCTTGTATTTTTCGTTGGCCTATAATAAACTAATGAGCTCTTCTCGGGAATCTCACTGAGCATGATTTGTATTTCTATGTCTTCCAGTCTTTTCCTTGCATTTTTCCAAAAATGTATTACGTTATTTTCTCTCCTTCTCCATATATCTCCTAACCCATTTTTCTCCAAAATATTCCATAATTTCCTTACCCCACCATCATGCATTAAGCTCTTCTCTTGGTATTCAATACAATGTCTTAACACATTACTCTTTCCTAGATTTAAACTTCTGAACTAAAATTTCAAAGCTCTTTACATTATCTTCCCCTTAGTTGGCACCCTGCCCATCTATAATTGTGCTACGTGTCTTACAATTGACTTCGGTAGCCTTAGTATAGAAAGATAACAGAACATTATACTATCCTGATAAAACTTAATCTCAGCAATAAAAGCTTGGTTTAATAAAAGAAAGATAACGAAAAATAATACTATTCTGATAAAACTTAATCTCAACAATAAAGCTTGGTTTAATATAAGTAAGAAAACAGAACATTATACTATTCTGATAAAACTTAATATCAACAATAAAAACTTAGTTTAATATAAGAAAGAAAACAGAACATTATACTATTCTGATAAAATTTAATCTCAGCAATCAAAGTTTGGGTCAGTATTAAGAAAGAAAACAGAACATTATACTATTCTAATAAAATTTAATCTCAGCAATCAAAGTTTGGGTCAGTATTAAGAAAGAAAACAGAACATTATACTATTCTGATAAAATTTAATCTCAGCAATCAAAGTTTGGGTCAGTATTAAGAAAGAAAACAGAACATTATACTATTCTAATAAAACTTAATATCAACAATAAAAACTTAGTTTAATATAAGAAAGAAAACAGAACATTATACTATTCTGATAAAATTTAATCTCAGCAATCAAAGTTTGGGTCAGTATTAAGAAAGAAAACAGAACATTATACTATTCTAATAAAACTTAATCTCAACAATAAAAGCTTAGTTTAATATAAGAAAGAAAACAGAACATTATACTATTCTTATAAAACTTAATCCCAGCAATAAAAGCTTGGTTTAATAAAAGAAAGAAAACAGAATCTTATACTATTCTTATAAAACTTAATCCCAGCAATAAAAGCTTGGTTTAATAAAAGAAAGAAAACAGAACATTATACTATTGAGATAAAACTTAATCTCAGCAATAAATGCTTGGGTCAGTATAAGAAAGATAACAGAACATTATACTATTGAGATAAAACATAATCTCAGCAATAAAAGCTTGGGTCAGTATAAGAAAGATAACAGAACATTATACTATTGAGATAAAACTTAATCTCAAAAAAAAAAGCTTTGTTTAATATAAGAAAGAAAACAGAACATTATACTATTCAGATAAAAGTTAACCTCAACAATAAAAGCTTTGGTTAGTATAAGAAAGATAACAGAACATTATATTATTCTGATAACACTTAATCTCAGCAATAAAAGCTTGGGTCTGTATAAGAAAGAAATCAGAACATTATACTATTGAGATAAAACTTAATCTCAAGAATAAAAGCTTGGTTTAATAAGAGAAAGATAAGAGAACATTATACTATTGAGATAAAACTTAATCTCAAGAATAAAAGCTTGGTTTAATAAGAGAAAGATAACAGAACATTATGCTATTGAGATAAAACTTATTCTAGCAACAAAAGCTTGGGTGATTATAAGAGAGAAAACAGAACATTATACTATTGAGATAAAACTTATTCTAGCAACAAAAGCTTGGGTTATTATAAGAAAGAATACAGAACATTATACTATTGAGATAAATCGTATTCTAGCAACAAAAGCTTGGGTCATTATAAGAAAGAAAACAGAACATTATACTATTAAGATAAAACTTATTCTAGCAACCAAAGCTTGGGTCATTATAAGAAAGAAAACAAACATTATACTATTGAGATAAAACTTTCTCTAGCAACAAAAGCCTGGGGCAGTATAAGAAAGAAAACACAACATTATACTATTGACATAAAACTTGATCTCAGTATTAAAGGTTTGTGTCAATAAAAGATAAATATCAGAATATTATACTATTGAGGTAAAACTTAATCTCAACAATAAAAGCTTGGGTCAGTATAGTATAGTGTAGTATAGTACACAATAGTATAGTATAGTTTTTATTGTGCTAAGAGTTTTACAAATAAGATTGTCTACTGCATTTTTACCCTGGTCACTTATTCAGTAGACAATCACTACCGTTTATTTACATATTACAATCTCTTGTCACTAAATTATCTTGCTCTGTATTTTTCAGGTTTTGTTTTTGGTCTTTTTTCCATGTCCCATTTCCACTTCTTTTATTTTTCTTTCACTTTCCATTTATTGATTACTTAACCATCACTCATTCACTATAGTATTCCATTCAAAGTAAGATGCACTACATCTTACTTTTCTCTTTCCACTGTCCAAAGCCATTTATTCTTTACTTTACACAAAAACTGTCCAATACTTCTAGTGTCCTTGCATATCATTTCAATTATAAGTGTATTTCTATCCCCCTTCAACCACTTCTTATTAAAGAATTCTTTTCTCCAATTTTCTATTCCTTGGCCCTTAAATACTATGTGTTAAATGTCTTCATTACCACCAATATCGGACACTGGTTGTGAGGAATACCCTGTCTTATCCCTTTTAGCCTCCATACTCCGGTTCTTTAACCATGCAACAGAATGTCTCTCTTCTTTATTTACTATGTCTATATATTTTTCCCTACCCCTTGTATTTTTCATTGGCCTATAATAAACTAATGAGCTCTTTTAGGCAATCTCACTGAACATGATTTGTATTTCTATGTCTTCCAGTTTTTTCCTTGGCTTTTTCCAAAAATGTATTACGTTATTTTCTCTCCTATCCCATATATCTCCTAACCCATTTTTCACCAAAATATTCCATAATTTCCTTACCCCTCCATCATTCATTAAGCTCTTCTCTTGGTATTCAATACAATGTCTTAACACATTACTCTTTCCTAGATTTAAACTTCTGAACTAAAATTTCAAAGCTCTTTCCATTATCGTCCCCTTAGTTGGCACCCTGCCCATCTATAATTGTGCTACGTGTCTTACAATTGACTTCGGTAGCCCTAGTATAGAAAGATAACAGAACATTATACTATCCTGATAAAACTTAATCTCAGGAATAATAGCTTGGTTTAATAAAAGAAAGATAACAAAAAATTATACTATTCTGATAAAACTTAATCTCAACAATAAAAGCTTGGTTTAATATAAGAAAGAAAACAGAACATTATACTATTCTGATAAAAATTAATCTCAGCAATAAAAGCTTGGGTCAGTATAAGAAAGAAAACACAACATTATACTATTCTAATAAAACTTAATCTCAACAATAAAAGCTTGGTTTAATATAAGAAAGAAAACAGAACATTATACTATTCTAATAAAACTTAATCTCAACAATAAAAGCTTGGTTTAATATAAGAAAGAAAACACAACATTATACTATTCTAATAAAACTTAATCTCAACAATAAAAGCTTGGTTTAATATAAGAAAGAAAACAGAACATTATACTATTCTGATAAAAATTAATCTCAGCAATAAAAGCTTGGGTCAGTATAAGAAAGAAAACACAACATTATACTATTCTAATAAAACTTAATCTCAACAATAAAAGCTTGGTTTAATATAAGAAAGAAAACAGAACATTATACTATTCTAATAAAACTTAATCTCAACAATAAAAGCTTGGTTTAATATAAGAAAGAAAACACAACATTATACTATTCTAATAAAACTTAATCTCAACAATAAAAGCTTGGTTTAATATAACAAAGAAAACAGAACATTATACTATTCTGATAAAACTTAATAACAGCAATAAAAGCTTGGGTCAGTATAAGAAAGAAAACAGAACATTATACTATTCTGATAAAACTTAATAACAGCAATAATAGCTTGGGTCAGTATAAGAAAGAAAACAGAACATTATACTATTGAGATAAAACTTAATCTCAACAATAAAAGCTTGGGTCAGTATAAGAAAGAAAACAGAACATTATACTATTGAGATAAAACTTAATCTCAACAATAAAAGCTTGGGTCAGTATAAGAAAGAAAACACAACATTATACTATTGAGATAAAACTTAATCTCAACAATAAAAGCTTGGGTCAGTATAAGAAAGAAAACAGAACATTATACTATTGAGATAAAATTTAATCTCAACAATAAAAGCTTGGGTCAGTATAAGAAAGAAAACAGAACATTATACTATTCTGATAAAACTTAATCTCAACAATAAAAACTTGGTTTAATATAAGAAAGAAAACAGAACATTATACTATTCTGATAAAACTTAATAACAGCAATAATAGCTTGGGTCAGTATAAGAAAGATAACAGAACATCATACTATTGAGATAAAACTTAATTTCAGCAATAAAAGCTTGTGTCAGTATAAGAAAGATAACAGAACATTATACTATTCTGATAAAACTTAATAACAGCAATAAAAGCTTGGGTCAGTATAAGAAAGAAAACAGAACATTATACTATTGAGATAAAACTTAATCTCAGCAATAAAAGCTTGTGTCAGTATAAGAAAGAAAACAGAACATTATACTATTCTGATAAAACTTAATAACAGCAATAAAAGCTTGTGTCAGTATAAGAAAGAAAACAGAACATTATACTATTGAGATAAAACTTAATCTCAACAATAAAAGCTTGGGTCAGTATAAGAAAGAAAACAGAACATTATACTATTGAGATAAAATTTAATCTCAACAATAAAAGCTTGGGTCAGTATAAGAAAGAAAACAGAACATTATACTATTCTGATAAAACTTAATCTCAACAATAAAAACTTGGTTTAATATAAGAAAGAAAACAGAACATTATACTATTCTGATAAAACTTAATAACAGCAATAATAGCTTGGGTCAGTATAAGAAAGATAACAGAACATCATACTATTGAGATAAACTTAATTTCAGCAATAAAAGCTTGTGTCAGTATAAGAAAGATAACAGAACATTATACTATTCTGATAAAACTTAATAACAGCAATAAAAGCTTGGGTCAGTATAAGAAAGAAAACAGAACATTATACTATTGAGATAAAACTTAATCTCAGCAATAAAAGCTTGTGTCAGTATAAGAAAGAAAACAGAACATTATACTATTCTGATAAAACTTAATAACAGCAATAAAAGCTTGTGTCAGTATAAGAAAGAAAACAGAACATTATACTATTCTGATAAAACTTAATAACAGCAATAAAAGCTTGGGTCAGTATAAGAAAGAAAACAGAACATCATACTATTGAGATAAAACTTAATTTCAGCAATAAAAGCTTGGGTCATTATAAGAAAGATAACAGGACATTATACTATTCTGATAAAACTTAATCTCAGCAATAAAAGCTTGGGTCAGTATAAGAAAGATAACAGAACATCATACTATTGAGATAAAACTTAATCTCAACAATAAAAGCTTGGGTCAGTATAAGAAAGAAAACAGAACATTATACTATTCTGATAAAACTTAATCTCAACAATAAAAGCTTGGTTTAATATAAGAAAGAAAACAGAAAATTATACTATTGAGATAAAACTTAATCTCAGCAATAAAAGCCTGGGTCAGTATAAGAAAGATAACAGAACAATATAATATTCTGATAAAACTTAATCTCAGCAATAAAAGCTTGGGTCAGTTTAAGAAAGAAAACAGAACATTATACTATTCTGATAAAACTTAATCTCAACAATAAAAGCTTGGTTCAATATAAGAAAGAAAACAGAACATTATACTATTCTAATAAAACTTAATCTCAACAATAAAAGCTTGGTTTAATATAAGAAAGAAAACAGAACATTATACTATTCTGATAAAACTTAATCTCAACAATAAAAGCTTGGTTTAATATAAGAAAGAAAACAGAACATTATACTATTCTGATAAAACTTAATCTCAACAATAAAAGCTTGGTTTAATATAAGAAAGAAAACAGAACATTATACTATTCTGATAAAACTTAATCTCAGCAATAAAAGCTTGGTTTAATATAAGAAAGAAAACAGAACATTATACTATTCTGATAAAACTTAATCTCAGCAATAAAAGCTTGGGTCAGTATAAGAAAGAAAACAGAACATTATACTATTCCGATAAAACTTAATCTCAGCAATAAAAGCTTGGTTTAATATAAGAAAGAAAACAGAACATTATACTATTCTGATAAAACTTAATAACAGCAATAAAAGCTTGGGTCAGTATAAGAAAGAAAACAGAACATTATACTATTCTGATAAAACTTAATCTCAGCAATAAAAGCTTGGGTCAGTATAAGAAAGAAAACAGAACATTATACTATTCTGATAAAACTTAATAACAGCAATAAAAGCTTGGGTCAGTATAAGAAAGAAAACAGAACATTATACTATTCCGATAAAACTTAATCTCAGCAATAAAAGCTCGGGTCAGTATAAGAAAGAAAACAGAACATTATACTATTCCGATAAAACTTAATCTCAGCAATAAAAGCTTGGGTCAGTATAAGAAAGAAAACAGAACATTATACTATTCCGATAAAACTTAATCTCAGCAATAAAAGCTTGGGTCAGTATAAGAAAGAAAACAGAACATTATACTATTCCGATAAAACTTAATCTCAGCAATAAAAGCTTGGGTCAGTATAAGAAAGAAAACAGAACATTATACTATTCCGATAAAACTTAATCTCAGCAATAAAAGCTTGGGTCAGTATAAGAAAGAAAACAGAACATTATACTATTCTGATAAAACTTAATCTCAGCAATAAAAGCTTGGGTCAGTATAAGAAAGAAAACAGAACATTATACTATTCTGATAAAACTTAATAACAGCAATAAAAGCTTGGGTCAGTATAAGAAAGAAAACAGAACATTATACTATTCTGATAAAACTTAATCTCAGCAATAAAAGCTTGGGTCAGTATAAGAAAGAAAACAGAACATTATACTATTGAGATAAAACTTAATCTCAACAATAAAAGCTTGGGTCAGTATAAGAAAGAAAACAGAACATTATACTATTGAGATAAAACTTAATCTCAGGAATAAATGCTTGGGTCAGTATAAGAAAGAAAACAGAACATTATACTATTGAGATAAAACTTAATCTCAACAATAAAAGCTTGGGTCAGTATAAGAAAGAAAACAGAACATTATACTATTGAGATAAAACTTAATCTCAACAATAAAAGCTTGGGTCAGTATAAGAAAGAAAACAGAACATTATACTATTGAGATAAAACTTAATCTCAACAATAAAAGCTTGGGTCAGTATAAGAAAGAAAACAGAACATTATACTATTGAGATAAAACTTAATCTCAACAATAAAAGCTTGGGTCAGTATAAGAAAGAAAACAGAACATTATACTATTCTGATAAAACTTAATAACAGCAATAAAAGCTTGGGTCAGTATAAGAAAGAAAACAGAACATTATACTATTCTGATAAAACTTAATAACAGCAATAAAAGCTTGGGTCAGTATAAGAAAGAAAACAGAACATTATACTATTGAGATAAAACTTAATCTCAACAATAAAAGCTTGGGTCAGTATAAGAAAGAAAACAGAACATTATACTATTGAGATAAAACTTAATCTCAGGAATAAATGCTTGGGTCAGTATAAGAAAGATAACAGGACATAATACTATTGAGATAAAACTTAATCTCAGCAATAGAAGCTTGGGTCAGTATAAGAAAGATAACAGAACATCATACTATTGAGATAAAACTTAATCTCAGCAATAGAAGCTTGGGTCAGTATAAGAAAGAAAACAGAACATTATACTATTGAGATAAAACTTAATCTCAACAATAAAAGCTTGGGTCAGTATAAGAAAGAAAACAGAACATTATACTATTGAGATAAACCTTAATCTCAACAATAAAAGCTTGGGTCAGTATAAGAAAGAAAACAGAACATCATACTATTGAGATAAAACTTAATCTCAACAATAAAAGCTTGGGTCAGTATAAGAAAGATAACAGAACATCATACTATTGAGATAAAACTTAATCTCAGCAATAAAAGCTTGGGTCAGTATAAGAAAGAAAACAGAACATTATACTATTGAGATAAAACTTAATCTCAACAATAAAAGCTTGGGTCAGTATAAGAAAGAAAACAGAACATTATACTATTGAGATAAAACTTAATCTCAACAATAAAAGCTTGGGTCAGTATAAGAAAGAAAACAGAACATTATACTATTGAGATAAAACTTAATCTCAACAATAAAAGCTTGGGTCAGTATAAGAAAGAAAACAGAACATCATACTATTGAGATAAAACTTAATCTCAACAATAAAAGCTTGGGTCAGTATAAGAAAGATAACAGAACATCATACTATTGAGATAAAACTTAATCTCAGCAATAAAAGCTTGGGTCAGTATAAGAAAGAAAACAGAACATTATACTATTGAGATAAAACTTAATCTCAACAATAAAAGCTTGGGTCAGTATAAGAAAGAAAACAGAACATTATACTATTGAGATAAAACTTAATCTCAACAATAAAAGCTTGGGTCAGTATAAGAAAGAAAACAGAACATTATACTATTGAGATAAAACTTAATCTCAACAATAAAAGCTTGGGTCAGTATAAGAAAGAAAACAGAACATTATACTATTGAGATAAAACTTAATCTCAACAATAAAAGCTTGGGTCAGTATAAGAAAGAAAACAGAACATTATACTATTCTGATAAAACTTAATAACAGCAATAAAAGCTTGGGTCAGTATAAGAAAGAAAACAGAACATTATACTATTCTGATAAAACTTAATAACAGCAATAAAAGCTTGGGTCAGTATAAGAAAGAAACAGAACATTATACTATTGAGATAAAACTTAATCTCAACAATAAAAGCTTGGGTCAGTATAAGAAAGAAAACAGAACATTATACTATTGAGATAAAACTTAATCTCAACAATAAAAGCTTGGGTCAGTATAAGAAAGAAAACAGAACATTATACTATTGAGATAAAACTTAATCTCAACAATAAAAGCTTGGGTCAGTATAAGAAAGAAAACAGAACATCATACTATTGAGATAAAACTTAATCTCAACAATAAAAGCTTGGGTCAGTATAAGAAAGATAACAGAACATCATACTATTGAGATAAAACTTAATCTCAGCAATAAAAGCTTGGGTCAGTATAAGAAAGAAAACAGAACATTATACTATTGAGATAAAACTTAATCTCAACAATAAAAGCTTGGGTCAGTATAAGAAAGAAAACAGAACATTATACTATTGAGATAAAACTTAATCTCAACAATAAAAGCTTGGGTCAGTATAAGAAAGAAAACAGAACATTATACTATTGAGATAAAACTTAATCTCAACAATAAAAGCTTGGGTCAGTATAAGAAAGAAAACAGAACATTATACTATTGAGATAAAACTTAATCTCAACAATAAAAGCTTGGGTCAGTATAAGAAAGAAAACAGAACATTATACTATTCTGATAAAACTTAATAACAGCAATAAAAGCTTGGGTCAGTATAAGAAAGAAAACAGAACATTATACTATTCTGATAAAACTTAATAACAGCAATAAAAGCTTGGGTCAGTATAAGAAAGAAAACAGAACATTATACTATTGAGATAAAACTTAATCTCAACAATAAAAGCTTGGGTCAGTATAAGAAAGAAAACAGAACATTATACTATTGAGATAAAACTTAATCTCAGGAATAAATGCTTGGGTCAGTATAAGAAAGATAACAGGACATAATACTATTGAGATAAAACTTAATCTCAGCAATAGAAGCTTGGGTCAGTATAAGAAAGATAACAGAACATCATACTATTGAGATAAAACTTAATCTCAGCAATAGAAGCTTGGGTCAGTATAAGAAAGATAACAGGACATAATACTATTGATATAAAACTTAATCTCAGCAATAAAAGCTTGGGTCAGTATAAGAAAGATAACAGAACATTATACTATTGATATAAAACTTAATCTTAAAAATAAAAGTTTGGGTCAATATAAGAAAGATAACAGGACATAATACTATTGATATAAAACTTAATCTCAGCAATAAAAGCTTGGGTCAGTATAAGAAAGATAACAGGACATAATACTATTGATATAAAACTTAATCTCAGCAATAAAAGCTTGGGTCAGTATAAGAAAGATAACAGGACATAATACTATTGATATAAAACTTAATCTCAGCAATAAAAGCTTGGGTCAGTATAAGAAAGAAAACAGAACATTACACTATTGAGATAAAACTTAATCTCAACAATAAAAGCTTGGTTTAATAAAAGAAAGAAAACAGAACATTATACTATTCTGATAAAACTTAATCTCAACAATAAAAGCTTGGGTCAGTATAAGAAAGATAACAGAACATTATACTATTCTGATAAAACTTAATAACAGCAATAAAAGCTTGGGTCAGCATAAGAAAGAAAACAGAACATTATACTATTCCGATAAAACTTAATCTCAACAATAAAAGCTTGGGTCAGTATAAGAAAGATAACAGGACATAATACTATTGATATAATACTTAATCTCAGCAATAGAAGTTTGGGTCAGTATAAGAAAGATAACAGGACATAATACTATTGATATAATACTTAATCTCAGCAATAGAAGCTTGGGTCAGTATAAGAAAGATAACAGAACATAATACTATTGATATAATACTTAATCTCAGCAATAGAAGCTTGGGTCAGTATAAGAAAGATAACAGAACATTATACTATTCTGATAAAACTTAATAACAGCAATAAAAGCTTGGGTCAGTATAAGAAAGATAACAGAACATAATACTATTGATATAATACTTAATCTCAGCAATAGAAGCTTGGGTCAGTATAAGAAAGATAACAGAACATAATACTATTGATATAAAACTTAATCTCAACAATAAAAGCTTGGGTCAGTATAAGAAAGATAACAGAACATAATACTATTGATATAATACTTAATAACAGCAATAGAAGCTTGGGTCAGTATAAGAAAGATAACAGAACATAATACTATTGATATAAAACTTAATCTCAACAATAAAAGCTTGGGTCAGTATAAGAAAGATAACAGAACATTATACTATTCTGATAAAACTTAATAACAGCAATAAAAGCTTGGGTCAGTATAAGAAAGAAAACAGAACATTATACTATTCCGATAAAACTTAATCTCAACAATAAAAGCTTGGGTCAGTATAAGAAAGATAACAGGACATAATACTATTGATATAATACTTAATCTCAGCAATAGAAGTTTGGGTCAGTATAAGAAAGATAACAGGACATAATACTATTGATATAATACTTAATCTCAGCAATAGAAGCTTGGGTCAGTATAAGAAAGATAACAGGACATAATACTATTGATATAATACTTAATCTCAGCAATAGAAGCTTGGGTCAGTATAAGAAAGATAACAGGACATAATACTATTGATATAATACTTAATCTCAGCAATAGAAGTTTGGGTCAGTATAAGAAAGATAACAGGACATAATACTATTGATATAATACTTAATCTCAGCAATAGAAGCTTGGGTCAGTATAAGAAAGATAACAGGACATAATACTATTGATATAATACTTAATCTCAGCAATAGAAGCTTGGGTCAGTATAAGAAAGATAACAGGACATAATACTATTGATATAATACTTAATCTCAGCAATAGAAGCTTGGGTCAGTATAAGAAAGATAACAGGACATAATACTATTGATATAATACTTAATCTCAGCAATAGAAGTTTGGGTCAGTATAAGAAAGATAACAGGACATAATACTATTGATATAATACTTAATCTCAGCAATAGAAGCTTGGGTCAGTATAAGAAAGATAACAGGACATAATACTATTGATATAATACTTAATCTCAGCAATAGAAGCTTGGGTCAGTATAAGAAAGATAACAGAACATTATACTATTCTGATAAAACTTAATAACAGCAATAAAAGCTTGGGTCAGTATAAGAAAGATAACAGGACATAATACTATTGATATAATACTTAATCTCAGCAATAGAAGCTTGGGTCAGTATAAGAAAGATAACAGGACATAATACTATTGATATAATACTTAATCTCAGCAATAGAAGCTTGGGTCAGTATAAGAAAGATAACAGAACATTATACTATTCTGATAAAACTTAATAACAGCAATAAAAGCTTGGGTCAGTATAAGAAAGATAACAGGACATAATACTATTGATATAATACTTAATCTCAGCAATAGAAGTTTGGGTCAGTATAAGAAAGATAACAGGACATAATACTATTGATATAATACTTAATCTCATTAATAGAAGCTTGGGTCAGTATAAGAAAGATAACAGGACATAATACTATTGATATAATACTTAATCTCAGCAATAGAAGTTTGGGTCAGTATAAGAAAGATAACAGAACATTATACTATTGAGATAAAACTTAATCTCAAAAATAAAAGCTTTGTTTAATATAAGAAAGAAAACAGAACATTATACTATTCTGATAAAACTTAATCGCAGCAATAAAAGCTTGGTTTAGTATAAGAAAGAAAACAGAACATTATACTATTCAGATAAAGCTTAATCTCAACAATAAAAGCTTTGGTCAGTATAAGAAAGATAACAGAACATTAAATTATTCTGATAAAACTTAATCTCAACAATAAAAGCCTTTATTAATAATAAAGAATACAGAACATTATACTATTGAGATAAAACATAATCTCAACAATAAAAGCTTGGTTTAATAAGAGAAAGATAACAGAACATTATACTATTGAGATAAATCGTATTCTAGCAACAAAAGCTTGGGTCATTATAAGAAAGAAAACAGAACATTATACTATTGAGATAAAACTTATTCTAGCAACCAAAGCTTGGGTCATTATAAGAAACAAAACAAACGTTATACTATTGGGATAAAACTTTCTCTAGCAACAAAAGCCTGGGGCAGTATAAGAAACAAAACAAACGTTATACTACTGAGATAAAACTTTCTCTAGCAACAAAAGCCTGGGGCAGTATGAGAAACAAAACAAACGTTATACTATTGAGATAAAACTTTCTCTAGCAACAAAAGCCTGGGTCAGTATAAGAAACAAAACAAACGTTATACTATTGAGATAAAACTTTCTCTAGCAACAAAAGCCTGGGGCAGTATAAGAAACAAAACAAACATTATACTATTGAGATAAAACTTAATCTCAACAATAAAAGCTTGGTTTAATAAGAGAAAGATAACAGAACATTATACTATTGAGATAAATTGTATTCTAGCAACAAAAGCTTGGGTCATTATAAGAAAGAAAACAGAACATTATACTATTGAGATAAAACTTATTCTAGCAACCAAAGCTTGGGTCATTATAAGAAACAAAACAAACGTTATACTATTGAGATAAAACTTTCTCTAGCAACAAAAGCCTGGGGCAGTATAAGAAAGAAAACACAACATTATACTATTGACATAAAACTTGATCTCAGTAATAAAGGCTTGTGTCAGTAAAAGATACATATCAGAACATTATACTATTGAGATAAAACTTATTCTCATCAATAAAAGCTTGGGTCAGTATAGTATAGTGTAGTATAGTATAGTATAGTATAGTATAGTTTCTATTGTGCTATGAGTTTTACAAGTCTGATTGTCTACTGCATTTTTACCCTGGTCACTTATTCAGTAGACAATCACTACCGTTTATTTACATTTTACATTCTCTTGTCACTAAATTATCTTGCTCTGTATTTTTCATTTTTTTTTTTGTTTTTTTTTCCATGTCCCATGTCCACTTCTTTTATTTTTCTTTCACTTACCATTTATTGATTCTTTAACCATCACACATTCACTATAGTATTCCATTCAAAGTAAGATGCACTACATCTTACTTTTCTCTTACCACTGTCCAAAGCCATTTATTTTTTACTTTACACAAGAACTGTCCAATGCTTCTAGTGTCCTTGCATATCATTTCAATTATAAGTGTATTTCTATCCCCCTTCAACCAATTCTTATTAAAAAAAATTTTTCTCCAATTTTCTGTTCCTTGGCACTTAAATACTATGTGTTCAATGTCTTCATTAGCACCAATATCGTACATTGGTTGTGAGGAATACCCTGTCTTATCCCTTTTAGCCTCCATGCTCCGGTTCTTTAACCATGCAACAGAATGTCTCTCTTCTTTATTTACTATGTCTATATATTTTTCCCTACACCTTGTATTTTTCTTTGGCCTATAATAAACTAATGAGCTCTTCTCGGGAATCTCACTGAGCATGATTTGTATTTCTATGTCTTCCAGTCCTTTCCTTGCCTTTTATCAAAAATGTATTACGTTGTTTTCTCTCCTTCTCCATATATCTCCTAACCCATTTTTCTCCAAAATATTCCATAATTTCCTTACCCCTCCATCATTCATTAAGCTCTTCTCTTGGTATTCAATACAATGTCTTAACACATTACTCTTTCCTAGATTTGAACTTCTGAACTAAAATTTCAAAGCTCTTTACATTATCTTCCCCTTAGTTGGCACCCTGCCCATCTATAATTGTGCTACGTGTCTTACAATTGACTTCGGTAGCCTTGTATAGAAAGATAACAGAACATTATACTATCCTGATAAAACTTAATCTCAGCAATAAAAGCTTGGTTTAATAAAAGAAAATAACAAAAATTATACTATTCTGATAAAACTTAATCTCAACAATAAAAGCTTTGTTTAATATAAGCAAGAAAACAGAACATTATACTATTCTAATAAAACTTAAACTCAAAAATAAAAGCTTAGTTTAATATAAGAAAGAAAACAGAACATTATACTATTCTGATAAAACTTAATCTCAGCAATAAAATTTTGGGTCAGTATTAAGAAAGAAAACTGAACATTATACTATTCTAATAAAACTTAATCTCAGCAATAAAAGTTTGGTTTAATAAAAGAAAGATAACAGAACATTATACTATTCTTATAAAACTTAATCCCAGCAATAAAAGCTTGGTTTAATAAAAGAAAGAAAACAGAATCGTATACTATTCTGATAAAACTTAATCTCAGCAATAAAAGCTTGGGTCAGTATAAGAAAAAAAACAGAACATTATACTATTGAGATAAAACTTAATCTCAGCAATAAATGCTTGGGTCAGTATAGGAAAGATAAACGAACATAATACTATTGAGATAAAACTTAATCTCAGCAATAGAAGCTTGGGTCAGTATAAGAAAGATAACAGAACATTATACTATTGAGATAAAACTTAATCTTAAAAATAAAAGCTTGGGTCAGTATAAGAAAGAAAACAGAAGATTAATCTATTCTGATAAAACTTAATCTCAGCAATAAAAGCTTGGTTTAGTAAAAAAAAAGATAACAGAACATTATACTATTGAGAAAAAACATAATCTCAGCAAAAAAAGTTTGAGTCAGTATAAGAAAGATAACAGAACATTATACTATTGGGATAAAACTTAATCTCAGCAATAAACGTTTGGGTCAGTATTAAGAAAGAAAACAGAATATAATACTATTCAAATAAAACTTAATATCAGCAATAAAAGCTTGGTTTAATAAAAGAAAGATAACAGAACATTATACTATTCTGATAAAACCTAATCTCAACAATAAAAGCTTGGGTCAATATAAGAAAGAAAACAGAACATTATACTATTGTGATAAAACTTAATCCCAGCAATAAAAGCTTGGGTCAGTATAAGAAAGAAAACAGAACATTATACTATTGAGATAAAACTTAATCTCAGCAATAAAAGCTTGGGTCAGTATAAGAAAGAAAACAGAACATTATACTATTCTGATAAAACCTAATCTCAACAATAAAAGCTTGGTTTAATACAAGAAAGAAAACAGAATATTATACTATTGTGATAAAACTTAATCTCAGCAATAAAAGCTTGGGTCAGTATAAGAAAGAAAACAGAACATTATACTATTCTGATAAACCTTAATCTCAACAATAAAAGCTTGGGTCAGTATAAGAAAGAAAACAGAACATTATACTATCCTGATAAAACTTAATCTCAGCAATAAAAGCTTGGGTCAGTATAAGAAAGAAAACAGAACATTATACTATTCTGATAAACCTTAATCTCAACAATAAAAGCTTGGGTCAGTAATAAGAAAGAAAACAGAACATTATACTATTCTAATAAAACTTAATCTCAGCAATAAACGTTTGGGTCAGTATTAAGAAAGAAAACAGAATATAATACTATTCTAATAAAACTTAATCTCAGCAATAAAAGCTTGGTTTAATAAAAGAAAGATAACAGAACATTATACTATTCTGATAAAACCTAATCTCAACAATAAAAGCTTGGGTCAATATAAGAAAGAAAACAGAACATTATACTATTGTGATAAAACTTAATCCCAGCAATAAAAGCTTGGGTCAGTATAAGAAAGAAAACAGAACATTATACTATTCTGATAAAACTTAATCTCAGCAATAAAAGCTTGGGTCAGTATAAGAAAGAAAACAGAACATTATACTATTCTGATAAAACTTAATCTCAGCAATAAAAGCTTGGGTCAGTATAAGAAAGAAAACAGAACATTATACTATTCTGATAAAACTTAATCTCAACAATAAAAGCTTGGGTCAGTATAAGAAAGAAAACAGAACATTATACTATTCTGATAAAACTTAATCTCAACAATAAAAGCTTGGGTCAGTATAAGAAAGAAAACAGAACATTATACTATTCTGATAAAACTTAATCTCAGCAATAAAAGCTTGGGTCAGTATAAGAAAGAAAACAGAACATTATACTATTCTGATAAACCTTAATCTCAACAATAAAAGCTTGGGTCAGTAATAAGAAAGAAAACAGAACATTATACTATTCTAATAAAACTTAGTATCAGCAATAAAAGCTTGGTTTAATAAAAGAAAGATAACAGAACATTATACTATTCTGATAAAACTTAATCTCAACAATAAAAGCTTGGGTCAGTATAAGAAAGAAAACAGAACATTATACTATTCTGATAAACCTTAATCTCAACAATAAAAGCTTGGGTCAGTAATAAGAAAGAAAACAGAACATTATACTATTCTAATAAAACTTAATCTCAACAATAAAAGCTTGGGTCAGTAATAAGAAAGAAAACAGAACATTATACTATTCTGATAAACCTTAATCTCAACAATAAAAGCTTGGGTCAGTAATAAGAAAGAAAACAGAACATTATACTATTCTGATAAACCTTAATCTCAACAATAAAAGCTTGGGTCAGTAATAAGAAAGAAAACAGAACATTATACTATTCTAATAAAACTTAGTATCAGCAATAAAAGCTTGGTTTAATAAAAGAAAGAAAACAGAACATTATACTATTCTGATAAAACTTAATCTCAACAATAAAAGCTTGGGTCAGTATAAGAAAGATAACAGAACATTATACTATTCTGATAAAACTTAATCTCAACAATAAAAGCTTGGGTCAGTATAAGAAAGATAACAGAACATTATACTATTCTGATAAAACTTAATCTCAACAATAAAAGCTTGGGTCAGTATAAGAAAGATAACAGAACATTATACTATTCTGATAAAACTTAATCTCAACAATAAAAGCTTGGGTCAATATAAGAAAGAAAACAGAACATTATACTATTCTGATAAAACTTAATCTCAACAATAAAAGCTTGGGTCAGTATAAGAAAGATAACAGAACATTATACTATTCTGATAAAACTTAATCTCAACAATAAAAGCTTGGGTCAGTATAAGAAAGATAACAGAACATTATACTATTCTGATAAAACTTAATCTCAACAATAAAAGCTTGGGTCAATATAAGAAAGAAAACAGAACATTATACTATTCTGATAAAACTTAATCTCAACAATAAAAGCTTGGGTCAGTATAAGAAAGATAACAGAACATTATACTATTCTGATAAAACTTAATCTCAACAATAAAAGCTTGGGTCAGTATAAGAAAGAAAACAGAACATTATACTATTCTGATAATACTTAATCTCAACAATAAAAGCTTGGGTCAATATAAGAAAGAAAACAGAACATTATACTATTCTGATAAAACTTAATCTCAACAATAAAAGCTTGGGTCAATATAAGAAAGAAAACAGAACATTATACTATTCTGATAAAACTTAATCTCAACAATAAAAGCTTGGGTCAATATAAGAAAGAAAACAGAACATTATACTATTCTGATAAAACTTAATCTCAACAATAAAAGCTTGGGTCAGTATAAGAAAGATAACAGAACATTATACTATTCTGATAAAACTTAATCTCAACAATAAAAGCTTGGGTCAGTATAAGAAAGAAAACAGAACATTATACTATTCTGATAAAACTTAATCTCAACAATAAAAGCTTGGGTCAGTATAAGAAAGAAAACAGAACATTATACTATTGAGATAAAACTTAATCTCAGCAATAAATGCTATGGTCAGAATAACAAAGATAACAGAACATAATACTATTGTGATAAAACTTAATCTCTGCAATAGAAGCTTGGATCAGTATAAGAAAGATAACAGAACATTATACTATTGAGATAAAACTTAATCTTAAAAATAAAATCTTGGGTCAGTATAAGAAAGAAAACAGAAGATTATACTATTTTGATAAAACTTAATCTCAGCAATAAAAGCTTGGTTCAGTAAAAAAAAAGATAACAGAACATTATACTATAGAGAAAAAACATAATCTCAGCAATAAAAGCTTAGGTCACTATAAGAAAGATAACAGAACATTATACTATTGAGATAAAACATAATCTCAGCAATAAAAGTTTGGGTCAGTATAAGAAAGATAACAGAACATTATACTATTGAGATAAAACTTAATCTCAAAAATAAAAGCTTTGTTTAATATAAGAAAGAAAACAGAACATTATACTATTCTGATAAAACTTAATCTCAGCAATAAAAGCTTGGTTTAGTATAAGAAAGAAAACAGAACATTATACTATTCAGATATAACTTAATCTTAACAATAAAAGCTTTGGTCAGTATAAGAAACATAACAGAATATTACATTATTCTGATAAAACTTAATCTCAACAATAAAAGCTTGGTTTAATATAAGAAAGAATACAGAACATTATACTATTGAGATAATACTTAATCTCAGCAATAAAAGCTTGGGCCAGTATAAGAAAGAAATCAGAACATTATACTATTGAGATAAAACTTAGTGTCAGTAATAACAGCTTGGTTTAATAAGAGAAAGATAACAGAACATTATACTATTGAGATAAAACTTATTCTAGCAACAAAAGCTTGGGTCATTATAAGAAAGAAAACAGAACATTATACTATTGAGATAAAACTTACTCTAGCAACCAAAGCTTGGGTCATTATAAGAAACAAAACAAACGTTATACTATTGAGATAAAAGTTTCTCTAGCAAGAAACGCCTGGGGCAGTATAAGAAAGAAAACACAACATTATACTATTGACATAAAACTTGATCGCAGTAATAAAGGCTTGTGTCAGTAAAAGATAGCTATCAGAACATTATACTATTGAGATAAAACTTATTCTCAACAATAAAAGCTTGGGTCAGTATAGTATAATGTAGTATAGTACAGTATAGTATAGTATAGTATAGTTTTTATTGTGCTAAGAGTTTTACAAATTTGATTGTCTACTGCATTTTTACCCTGGTCACTTATTTAGTAGACAATCACTACCGTTTATTTACATTTTACATTCTCTTGTCAATAAATTATCTTGCTCTGTATTTTTCAGTCTTTTTTTTCTTTTTTTTCCATGTCCCATGTCCACTTCTTTTATTTTTCTTTCACTTTCCATTTATTGATTACTTAACCATCACACATTCACTATAGTATTCTATTCAAAGTAAGATACACTACATCCTACTTTTCTCTTTCCACTGTCCAAAGCCATTTATTTTTTACTTTACACAAAAACCGTCCAATGCTTCTAGTGTCCTTGCATATCATTTCAATTATAAGTGTATTTCTATCCCCCTTCAACCACTTCTTATTAAAAATTCTTTTCTCCAATTTTCTGTTCCTTGGCTCTTAAATACTATATGTTAAATGTCTTCATTACCACCAATATCGGACATTGGTTGTGAGGAATACCCTGTCTTATCCCTTTTAGCCTCCATGATCCGGTTCTTTAACCATGCAACAGAATGTCTCTCTTCTTTATTTACTATGTCTATATATTTTTCCCTACCCCTTGTATTTTTCGTTGGCCTATAATAAACTAATGAGCTCTTCTCGGGAATCTCACTGAGCATGATTTGTATTTCTATGTCTTCCAGTCTTTTTCTTGCATTTTTCCAAAAATGTATTACGTTATTTTCTCTCCTTCTCCATATATCTCCTAACCCATTTTTTTTCCAAAATATTCCATAATTTCCTTACCCCACCATCATTCATTAAGCTCTTCTCTTGGTATTCAATACAATGTCTTAACACATTACTCTTTCCTAGATTTAAACTTCTGAACTAAAATTTCAAAGCTCTTTCCATTATCTTCCCCTTAGTTGGCACCCTGCCCATCTATAATTGTGCTACGTGTCTTACAATTGACTTCGGTAGCCTTAGTATAGAAAGATAACAGAACATTATACTATCCTGATAAAACTTAATCTCAGCAATAAAAGCTTGGTTTAATAAAAGAAAGATAACGAAAAATAATACTATTCTGATAAAACTTAATCTCAACAATAAAGCTTGGTTTAATATAAGAAAGAAAACAGAACATTATACTATTCTGATAAAACTTAATCTCAACAATAAAAGCTTGGTTTAATATAAGAAAGAAAACAGAACATTATACTATTCTGATAAAACTTAATCTCAACAATAAAGCTTGGTTTAATATAAGTAAGAAAACAGAACATTATACTATTCTGATAAAACTTAATCTCAACAATAAAAGCTTGGTTTAATATAAGAAAGAAAACAGAACATTATACTATTCTGATAAAACTTAATCTCAACAATAAAAGCTTGGTTTAATATAAGAAAGAAAACAGAACATTATACTATTCTGATAAAACTTAATAACAGCAATAAAAGCTTGGGTCAGTATAAGAAAGAAAACAGAACATTATACTATTGAGATAAAACTTAATCTCAACAATAAAAGCTTGGTTTAATATAAGAAAGAAAACAGAACATTATACTATTCTGATAAAACTTAATCTCAACAATAAAAGCTTGGTTTAATATAAGAAAGAAAACAGAACATTATACTATTCTAATAAAACTTAATCTCAACAATAAAAGCTTGGTTTAATATAAGAAAGAAAACAGAACATTATACTATTCTGATAAAACTTAATAACAGCAATAAAAGCTTGGGTCAGTATAAGAAAGAAAACAGAACATTATACTATTGAGATAAAACTTAATCTCAACAATAAAAGCTTGGGTCAGTATAAGAAAGAAAACAGAACATTATACTATTGAGATAAAACTTAATCTCAACAATAAAAGCTTGGGTCAGTATAAGAAAGAAAACAGAACATTATACTATTGAGATAAAACTTAATCTCAACAATAAAAGCTTGGGTCAGTATAAGAAAGAAAACAGAACATTATACTATTGAGATAAAACTTAATCTCAACAATAAAAGCTTGGGTCAGTATAAGAAAGAAAACAGAACATTATACTATTGAGATAAAACTTAATCTCAGCAATAAAAGCTTGTGTCAGTATAAGAAAGAAAACAGAACATTATACTATTGAGATAAAACTTAATAACAGCAATAAAAGCTTGGGTCAGTATAAGAAAGATAACAGAACATCATACTATTGAGATAAAACTTAATTGAAGCAATAAAAGCTTGTGTCAGTATAAGAAAGAAAACTGAACATTATACTATTCTGATAAAACTTAATAACAGCAATAAAAGCTTGGGTCAGTATAAGAAAGAAAACAGAACATTATACTATTGAGATAAAACTTAATCTCAACAATAAAAGCTTGGGTCAGTATAAGAAAGAAAACAGAACATTATACTATTCTGATAAAACTTAATAACAGCAATAAAAGCTTGGGTCAGTATAAGAAAGAAAACAGAACATTATACTATTCTGATAAAACTTAATAACAGCAATAAAAGCTTGGGTCAGTATAAGAAAGAAAACAGAACATTATACTATTCTGATAAAACTTAATAACAGCAATAAAAGCTTGGGTCAGTATAAGAAAGAAAACAGAACATTATACTATTCTGATAAAACTTAATAACAGCAATAAAAGCTTGGGTCAGTATAAGAAAGAAAACAGAACATTATACTATTCTGATAAAACTTAATAACAGCAATAAAAGCTTGGGTCAGTATAAGAAAGAAAACAGAACATTATACTATTGAGATAAAACTTAATCTCAGGAATAAATGCTTGGGTCAGTATAAGAAAGATAACAGGACATAATACTATTGAGATAAAACTTAATCTCAGCAATAGAAGCTTGGGTCAGTATAAGAAAGATAACAGAAAATCATACTATTGAGATAAAACTTAATCTCAGCAATAGAAGCTTGGGTCAGTATAAGAAAGATAACAGGACATAATACTATTGATATAATACTTAATCTCAGCAATAAAAGCTTGGGTCAGTATAAGAAAGATAACAGGACATAATACTATTGATATAAAACTTAATCTCAGCAATAAAAGCTTGGTTTAGTATAAGAAAGAAAACAGAACATTATACTATTCAGATAAAGCTTAATCTCAACAATAAAAGCTTTGGTCAGTATAAGAAAGATAACAGAACATTATATTATTCTGATAAAACTTAATCTCAACAATAAAAGCCTTTTTTAATAATAAAGAATACAGAACATTATACTATTGAGATAAAACTTAATCTCAACAATAAAAGCTTGGTTTAATAAGAGAAAGATAACAGAACATTATACTATTGAGATAAATCGTATTCTAGCAACAAAAGCTTGGGTCATTATAAGAAAGAAAACAGAACATTATACTATTGAGATAAAACTTATTCTAGCAACCAAAGCTTGGGTCATTATAAGAAACAAAACAAACGTTATACTATTGGGATAAAACTTTCTCTAGCAACAAAAGCCTGGGGCAGTATAAGAAACAAAACAAACGTTATACTATTGAGATAAAACTTTCTCTAGCAACAAAAGCCTGGGGCAGTATGAGAAACAAAACAAACGTTATACTATTGAGATAAAACTATCTCTAGCAACAAAAGCCTGGGTCAGTATAAGAAACAAAACAAACGTTATACTATTGAGATAAAACTTTCTCTAGCAACAAAAGCCTGGGGCAGTATAAGAAACAAAACAAACATTATACTATTGAGATAAAACTTAATCTCAACAATAAAAGCTTGGTTTAATAAGAGAAAGATAACAGAACATTATACTATTGAGATAAATTGTATTCTAGCAACAAAAGCTTGGGTCATTATAAGAAAGAAAACAGAACATTATACTATTGAGATAAAACTTATTCTAGCAACCAAAGCTTGGGTCATTATAAGAAACAAAACAAACGTTATACTATTGAGATAAAACTTTCTCTAGCAACAAAAGCCTGGGGCAGTATAAGAAAGAAAACACAACATTATACTATTGACATAAAACTTGATCTCAGTAATAAAGGCTTGTGTCAGTAAAAGATACATATCAGAACATTATACTATTGAGATAAAACTTATTCTCATCAATAAAAGCTTGGGTCAGTATAGTATAGTGTAGTATAGTATAGTATAGTATAGTATAGTTTCTATTGTGCTATGAGTTTTACAAGTCTGATTGTCTACTGCATTTTTACCCTGGTCACTTATTCAGTAGACAATCACTACCGTTTATTTACATTTTACATTCTCTTGTCACTAAATTATCTTGCTCTGTATTTTTCATTTTTTTTTTTTGTTTTTTTTTCCATGTCCCATGTCCACTTCTTTTATTTTTCTTTCACTTACCATTTATTGATTCTTTAACCATCACACATTCACTATAGTATTCCATTCAAAGTAAGATGCACTACATCTTACTTTTCTCTTACCACTGTCCAAAGCCATTTATTTTTTACTTTACACAAGAACTGTCCAATGCTTCTAGTGTCCTTGCATATCATTTCAATTATAAGTGTATTTCTATCCCCCTTCAACCAATTCTTATTAAAAAAAAATTTTCTCCAATTTTCTGTTCCTTGGCACTTAAATACTATGTGTTCAATGTCTTCATTAGCACCAATATCGTACATTGGTTGTGAGGAATACCCTGTCTTATCCCTTTTAGCCTCCATGCTCCGGTTCTTTAACCATGCAACAGAATGTCTCTCTTCTTTATTTACTATGTCTATATATTTTTCCCTACACCTTGTATTTTTCTTTGGCCTATAATAAACTAATGAGCTCTTCTCGGGAATCTCACTGAGCATGATTTGTATTTCTATGTCTTCCAGTCCTTTCCTTGCCTTTTATCAAAAATGTATTACGTTGTTTTCTCTCCTTCTCCATATATCTCCTAACCCATTTTTCTCCAAAATATTCCATAATTTCCTTACCCCTCCATCATTCATTAAGCTCTTCTCTTGGTATTCAATACAATGTCTTAACACATTACTCTTTCCTAGATTTGAACTTCTGAACTAAAATTTCAAAGCTCTTTACATTATCTTCCCCTTAGTTGGCACCCTGCCCATCTATAATTGTGCTACGTGTCTTACAATTGACTTCGGTAGCCTTGTATAGAAAGATAACAGAACATTATACTATCCTGATAAAACTTAATCTCAGCAATAAAAGCTTGGTTTAATAAAAGAAAATAACAAAAATTATACTATTCTGATAAAACTTAATCTCAACAATAAAAGCTTTGTTTAATATAAGCAAGAAAACAGAACATTATACTATTCTAATAAAACTTAAACTCAAAAATAAAAGCTTAGTTTAATATAAGAAAGAAAACAGAACATTATACTATTCTGATAAAACTTAATCTCAGCAATAAAATTTTGGGTCAGTATTAAGAAAGAAAACTGAACATTATACTATTCTAATAAAACTTAATCTCAGCAATAAAAGCTTGGTTTAATAAAAGAAAGATAACAGAACATTATACTATTCTTATAAAACTTAATCCCAGCAATAAAAGCTTGGTTTAATAAAAGAAAGAAAACAGAATCGTATACTATTCTGATAAAACTTAATCTCAGCAATAAAAGCTTGGGTCAGTATAAGAAAAAAAACAGAACATTATACTATTGAGATAAAACTTAATCTCAGCAATAAATGCTTGGGTCAGTATAGGAAAGATAAACGAACATAATACTATTGAGATAAAACTTAATCTCAGCAATAGAAGCTTGGGTCAGTATAAGAAAGATAACAGAACATTATACTATTGAGATAAAACTTAATCTTAAAAATAAAAGCTTGGGTCAGTATAAGAAAGAAAACAGAAGATTAATCTATTCTGATAAAACTTAATCTCAGCAATAAAAGCTTGGTTTAGTAAAAAAAAAGATAACAGAACATTATACTATTGAGAAAAAACATAATCTCAGCAAAAAAAGTTTGAGTCAGTATAAGAAAGATAACAGAACATTATACTATTGGGATAAAACTTAATCTCAGCAATAAACGTTTGGGTCAGTATTAAGAAAGAAAACAGAATATAATACTATTCTAATAAAACTTAATATCAGCAATAAAAGCTTGGTTTAATAAAAGAAAGATAACAGAACATTATACTATTCTGATAAAACTTAATCTCAACAATAAAAGCTTGGGTCAATATAAGAAAGAAAACAGAACATTATACTATTGTGATAAAACTTAATCCCAGCAATAAAAGCTTGGTTTAATACAAGAAAGAAAACAGAATATTATACTATTGTGATAAAACTTAATCTCAGCAATAAAAGCTTGGGTCAGTATAAGAAAGAAAACAGAACATTATACTATTATGATAAAACTTAATCTCAGCAATAAAAGCTTGGGTCAGTATAAGAAAGAAAACAGAACATTATACTATTCTGATAAAACTTAATCTCAACAATAAAAGCTTGGGTCAATATAAGAAAGAAAACAGAACATTATACTATTCTTATAAAACTTAATCCCAGCAAAAAAGCTTGGTTTAATAAACGAAAGAAAACAGAACATTATACTATTCTGATAAAACTTAATCTCAACAATAAAAGCTTGGGTCAGTATAAGAAAGATAACAGAACATTATACTATTCTGATAAAACTTAATCTCAACAATAAAAGCTTGGGTCAGTATAAGAAAGAAAACAGAACATTATACTATTCTTATAAAACTTAATCCCAGCAAAAAAGCTTGGTTTAATAAACGAAAGATAACAGAACATTATACTATTCTGATAAAACTTAATCTCAACAATAAAAGCTTGGGTCAGTATAAGAAAGAAAACAGAACATTATACTATTGAGATAAAACTTAATCTCAACAATAAAAGCTTGGGTCAGTATAAGAAAGAAAACAGAACATTATACTATTCTGATAAAACTTAATACCAACAATAAAAGCTTGGTTTAATATAAGAAAGAAAACAGAACATTATACTATTCTGATAAAACTTAATCTCAACAATAAAAGCTTGGGTCAGTATAAGAAAGAAAACAGAACATTATACTATTCTGATAAAACTTAATCTCAACAATAAAAGCTTGGTTTAATATAAGAAAGAAAACAGAACATTATACTATTGAGATAAAACTTAATCTCAACAATAAAAGCTTGTGTCAGTATAAGAAAGAAAACAGAACATTATACTATTCTGATAAAACTTAATCTCAACAATAAAAGCTTGGGTCAGTATAAGAAAGAAAACAGAACATTATACTATTGAGATAAAACTTAATCTCAACAATAAAAGCTTGGGTCAGTATAAGAAAGAAAACAGAACATTATACTATTCTGATAAAACTTAATCTCAACAATAAAAGCTTGGTTTAATATACGAAAGAAAACAGAACATTATACTATTCTGATAAAACTTAATCTCAACAATAAAAGCTTGGGTCAGTATAAGAAAGAAAACAGAACATTATACTATTCTGATAAAACTTAATCTCAACAATAAAAGCTTGGTTTAATATAAGAAAGAAAACAGAACATTATACTATTGAGATAAAACTTAATCTCAACAATAAAAGCTTGGGTCAGTATAAGAAAGAAAACAGAACATTATACTATTCTGATAAAACTTAATCTCAACAATAAAAGCTTGGTTTAATATAAGAAAGAAAACAGAACATTATACTATTCTGATAAAACTTAATCTCAACAATAAAAGCTTGGGTCAGTATAAGAAAGAAAACAGAACATTATACTATTGAGATAAAACTTAATCTCAACAATAAAAGCTTGGGTCAGTATAAGAAAGAAAACAGAACATTATACTATTCTGATAAAACTTAATCTCAACAATAAAAGCTTGGGTCAATATAAGAAAGAAAACAGAACATTATACTATTGAGATAAAACTTAATCTCAACAATAAAAGCTTGGTTTAATATAAGAAAGAAAACAGAACATTATACTATTGAGATAAAACTTAATCTCAACAATAAAAGCTTGGTTTAATATAAGAAAGAAAACAGAACATTATACTATTCTTATAAAACTTAATCCCAGCAAAAAAGCTTGGTTTAATAAACGAAAGAAAACAGAACATTATTCTATTCTGATAAAACTTAATCTCAACAATAAAAGCTTGGGTCAGTATAAGAAAGATAACAGGACATAATACTATTGATATAATACTTAATCTCAGCAATAGAAGTTTGGGTCAGTATAAGAAAGATAACAGGACATAATACTATTGATATAATACTTAATCTCAGCAATAGAAGCTTGGGTCAGTATAAGAAAGATAACAGAACATAATACTATTGATATAATACTTAATCTCAGCAATAGAAGCTTGGGTCAGTATAAGAAAGATAACAGAACATTATACTATTCTGATAAAACTTAATAACAGCAATAAAAGCTTGGGTCAGTATAAGAAAGATAACAGAACATAATACTATTGATATAATACTTAATCTCAGCAATAGAAGCTTGGGTCAGTATAAGAAAGATAACAGAACATAATACTATTGATATAAAACTTAATCTCAACAATAAAAGCTTGGGTCAGTATAAGAAAGATAACAGAACATAATACTATTGATATAATACTTAATAACAGCAATAGAAGCTTGGGTCAGTATAAGAAAGATAACAGAACATAATACTATTGATATAATACTTAATCTCAGCAATAGAAGCTTGGGTCAGTATAAGAAAGATAACAGAACATAATACTATTGATATAAAACTTAATCTCAACAATAAAAGCTTGGGTCAGTATAAGAAAGATAACAGAACATTATACTATTCTGATAAAACTTAATAACAGCAATAAAAGCTTGGGTCAGTATAAGAAAGAAAACAGAACATTATACTATTCCGATAAAACTTAATCTCAACAATAAAAGCTTGGGTCAGTATAAGAAAGATAACAGGACATAATACTATTGATATAATACTTAATCTCAGCAATAGAAGTTTGGGTCAGTATAAGAAAGATAACAGGACATAATACTATTGATATAATACTTAATCTCAGCAATAGAAGCTTGGGTCAGTATAAGAAAGATAACAGGACATAATACTATTGATATAATACTTAATCTCAGCAATAGAAGCTTGGGTCAGTATAAGAAAGATAACAGGACATAATACTATTGATATAATACTTAATCTCAGCAATAGAAGTTTGGGTCAGTATAAGAAAGATAACAGGACATAATACTATTGATATAATACTTAATCTCAGCAATAGATGCTTGGGTCAGTATAAGAAAGATAACAGGACATAATACTATTGATATAATACTTAATCTCAGCAATAGAAGCTTGGGTCAGTATAAGAAAGATAACAGGACATAATACTATTGATATAATACTTAATCTCAGCAATAGAAGCTTGGGTCAGTATAAGAAAGATAACAGGACATAATACTATTGATATAATACTTAATCTCAGCAATAGAAGTTTGGGTCAGTATAAGAAAGATAACAGGACATAATACTATTGATATAATACTTAATCTCAGCAATAGAAGCTTGGGTCAGTATAAGAAAGATAACAGGACATAATACTATTGATATAATACTTAATCTCAGCAATAGAAGCTTGGGTCAGTATAAGAAAGATAACAGAACATTATACTATTCTGATAAAACTTAATAACAGCAATAAAAGCTTGGGTCAGTATAAGAAAGATAACAGGACATAATACTATTGATATAATACTTAATCTCAGCAATAGAAGTTTGGGTCAGTATAAGAAAGATAACAGGACATAATACTATTGATATAATACTTAATCTCATTAATAGAAGCTTGGGTCAGTATAAGAAAGATAACAGGACATAATACTATTGATATAATACTTAATCTCAGCAATAGAAGTTTGGGTCAGTATAAGAAAGATAACAGAACATTATACTATTGAGATAAAACTTAATCTCAAAAATAAAAGCTTTGTTTAATATAAGAAAGAAAACAGAACATTATACTATTCTGATAAAACTTAATCGCAGCAATAAAAGCTTGGTTTAGTATAAGAAAGAAAACAGAACATTATACTATTCAGATAAAGCTTAATCTCAACAATAAAAGCTTTGGTCAGTATAAGAAAGATAACAGAACATTAAATTATTCTGATAAAACTTAATCTCAACAATAAAAGCCTTTATTAATAATAAAGAATACAGAACATTATACTATTGAGATAAAACATAATCTCAACAATAAAAGCTTGGTTTAATAAGAGAAAGATAACAGAACATTATACTATTGAGATAAATCGTATTCTAGCAACAAAAGCTTGGGTCATTATAAGAAAGAAAACAGAACATTATCCAATTTGATAAAACTTATTCTAGCAACCAAAGCTTGGGTCATTATAAGAAACAAAACAAACGTTATACTATTGGGATAAAACTTTCTCTAGCAACAAAAGCCTGGGGCAGTATAAGAAACAAAACAAACGTTATACTATTGAGATAAAACTTTCTCTAGCAACAAAAGCCTGGGGCAGTATAAGAAAGAAAACACAACATTATACTATTGACATAAAACTTGATCTCAGTAATAAAGGTTTGTGTCAGTAAAAGATACATATCAGAACATTATACTATTGAGATAAAACTTATTCTCATCAATAAAAGCTTGGGTCAGTATAGTATAGTGTAGTATAGTATAGTATAGTATAGTATAGTTTCTATTGTGCTATGAGTTTTACAAGTCTGATTGTCTACTGCATTTTTACCCTGGTCACTTATTCAGTAGACAATCACTACCGTTTATTTACATTTTACATTCTCTTGTCACTAAATTATCTTGCAATGTATTTTTCATTTTTTTTTTGTTTTTTTTTCCATGTCCCATGTCCACTTCTTTTATTTTTCTTTCACTTACCATTTATTGATTCTTTAACCATCACACATTCACTATAGTATTCCATTCAAAGTAAGATGCACTACATCTTACTTTTCTCTTACCACTGTCCAAAGCCATTTATTTTTTACTTTACACAAGAACTGTCCAATGCTTCTAGTGTCCTTGCATATCATTTCAATTATAAGTGTATTTCTATCCCCCTTCAACCAATTCTTATTAAAAAAAATTTTTCTCCAATTTTCTGTTCCTTGGCACTTAAATACTATGTGTTCAATGTCTTCATTAGCACCAATATCGTACATTGGTTGTGAGGAATACCCTGTCTTATCCCTTTTAGCCTCCATGCTCCGGTTCTTTAACCATGCAACAGAATGTCTCTCTTCTTTATTTACTATGTCTATATATTTTTCCCTACACCTTGTATTTTTCTTTGGCCTATAATAAACTAATGAGCTCTTCTCGGGAATCTCACTGAGCATGATTTGTATTTCTATGTCTTCCAGTCCTTTCCTTGCCTTTTATCAAAAATGTATTACGTTGTTTTCTCTCCTTCTCCATATATCTCCTAACCCATTTTTCTCCAAAATATTCCATAATTTCCTTACCCCTCCATCATTCATTAAGCTCTTCTCTTGGTATTCAATACAATGTCTTAACACATTACTCTTTCCTAGATTTGAACTTCTGAACTAAAATTTCAAAGCTCTTTACATTATCTTCCCCTTAGTTGGCACCCTGCCCATCTATAATTGTGCTACGTGTCTTACAATTGACTTCGGTAGCCTTGTATAGAAAGATAACAGAACATTATACTATCCTGATAAAACTTAATCTCAGCAATAAAAGCTTGGTTTAATAAAAGAAAATAACAAAAATTATACTATTCTGATAAAACTTAATCTCAACAATAAAAGCTTTGTTTAATATAAGCAAGAAAACAGAACATTATACTATTCTAATAAAACTTAAACTCAAAAATAAAAGCTTAGTTTAATATAAGAAAGAAAACAGAACATTATACTATTCTGATAAAACTTAATCTCAGCAATAAAATTTTGGGTCAGTATTAAGAAAGAAAACTGAACATTATACTATTCTAATAAAACTTAATCTCAGCAATAAAAGCTTGGTTTAATAAAAGAAAGATAACAGAACATTATACTATTCTTATAAAACTTAATCCCAGCAATAAAAGCTTGGTTTAATAAAAGAAAGAAAACAGAATCGTATACTATTCTGATAAAACTTAATCTCAGCAATAAAAGCTTGGGTCAGTATAAGAAAAAAAACAGAACATTATACTATTGAGATAAAACTTAATCTCAGCAATAAATGCTTGGGTCAGTATAGGAAAGATAAACGAACATAATACTATTGAGATAAAACTTAATCTCAGCAATAGAAGCTTGGGTCAGTATAAGAAAGATAACAGAACATTATACTATTGAGATAAAACTTAATCTTAAAAATAAAAGCTTGGGTCAGTATAAGAAAGAAAACAGAAGATTAATCTATTCTGATAAAACTTAATCTCAGCAATAAAAGCTTGGTTTAGTAAAAAAAAAGATAACAGAACATTATACTATTGAGAAAAAACATAATCTCAGCAAAAAAAGTTTGAGTCAGTATAAGAAAGATAACAGAACATTATACTATTGGGATAAAACTTAATCTCAGCAATAAACGTTTGGGTCAGTATTAAGAAAGAAAACAGAATATAATACTATTCTAATAAAACTTAATATCAGCAATAAAAGCTTGGTTTAATAAAAGAAAGATAACAGAACATTATACTATTCTGATAAAACTTAATCTCAACAATAAAAGCTTGGGTCAATATAAGAAAGAAAACAGAACATTATACTATTGTGATAAAACTTAATCCCAGCAATAAAAGCTTGGTTTAATACAAGAAAGAAAACAGAATATTATACTATTGTGATAAAACTTAATCTCAGCAATAAAAGCTTGGGTCAGTATAAGAAAGAAAACAGAACATTATACTATTCTGATAAACCTTAATCTCAACAATAAAAGCTTGGGTCAGTATAAGAAAGAAAACAGAACATTATACTATTCTGATAAAACTTAATCTCAGCAATAAAAGCTTGGGTCAGTATAAGAAAGAAAACAGAACATTATACTATTCTGATAAACCTTAATCTCAGCAATAAAAGCTTGGGTCAGTATAAGAAAGAAAACAGAACATTATACTATTCTGATAAACCTTAATCTCAGCAATAAAAGCTTGGGTCAGTATAAGAAAGAAAACAGAACATTATACTATTCTGATAAACCTTAATCTCAGCAATAAAAGCTTGGGTCAGTATAAGAAAGAAAACAGAACTTTATACTATTCTGATAAAACTTAATCTCAACAATAAAAGCTTGGGTCAGTATAAGAAAGAAAACAGAACATTATACTATTGAGATAAAACTTAATCTCAGCAATAAATGCTATGGTCAGAATAACAAAGATAACAGAACATAATACTATTGTGATAAAACTTAATCTCTGCAATAGAAGCTTGGATCAGTATAAGAAAGATAACAGAACATTATACTATTGAGATAAAACTTAATCTTAAAAATAAAATCTTGGGTCAGTATAAGAAAGAAAACAGAAGATTATACTATTTTGATAAAACTTAATCTCAGCAATAAAAGCTTGGTTCAGTAAAAAAAAAGATAACAGAACATTATACTATAGAGAAAAAACATAATCTCAGCAATAAAAGCTTAGGTCACTATAAGAAAGATAACAGAACATTATACTATTGAGATAAAACATAATCTCAGCAATAAAAGTTTGGGTCAGTATAAGAAAGATAACAGAACATTATACTATTGAGATAAAACTTAATCTCAAAAATAAAAGCTTTGTTTAATATAAGAAAGAAAACAGAACATTATACTATTCTGATAAAACTTAATCTCAGCAATAAAAGCTTGGTTTAGTATAAGAAAGAAAACAGAACATTATACTATTCAGATATAACTTAATCTTAACAATAAAAGCTTTGGTCAGTATAAGAAACATAACAGAATATTACATTATTCTGATAAAACTTAATCTCAACAATAAAAGCTTGGTTTAATATAAGAAAGAATACAGAACATTATACTATTGAGATAATACTTAATCTCAGCAATAAAAGCTTGGGCCAGTATAAGAAAGAAATCAGAACATTATACTATTGAGATAAAACTTAGTGTCAGTAATAACAGCTTGGTTTAATAAGAGAAAGATAACAGAACATTATACTATTGAGATAAAACTTATTCTAGCAACAAAAGCTTGGGTCATTATAAGAAAGAAAACAGAACATTATACTATTGAGATAAAACTTACTCTAGCAACCAAAGCTTGGGTCATTATAAGAAACAAAACAAACGTTATACTATTGAGATAAAAGTTTCTCTAGCAAGAAACGCCTGGGGCAGTATAAGAAAGAAAACACAACATTATACTATTGACATAAAACTTGATCGCAGTAATAAAGGCTTGTGTCAGTAAAAGATAGCTATCAGAACATTATACTATTGAGATAAAACTTATTCTCAACAATAAAAGCTTGGGTCAGTATAGTATAATGTAGTATAGTACAGTATAGTATAGTATAGTATAGTTTTTATTGTGCTAAGAGTTTTACAAATTTGATTGTCTACTGCATTTTTACCCTGGTCACTTATTTAGTAGACAATCACTACCGTTTATTTACATTTTACATTCTCTTGTCAATAAATTATCTTGCTCTGTATTTTTCAGTCTTTTTTTTCTTTTTTTTCCATGTCCCATGTCCACTTCTTTTATTTTTCTTTCACTTTCCATTTATTGATTACTTAACCATCACACATTCACTATAGTATTCTATTCAAAGTAAGATACACTACATCCTACTTTTCTCTTTCCACTGTCCAAAGCCATTTATTTTTTACTTTACACAAAAACCGTCCAATGCTTCTAGTGTCCTTGCATATCATTTCAATTATAAGTGTATTTCTATCCCCCTTCAACCACTTCTTATTAAAAATTCTTTTCTCCAATTTTCTGTTCCTTGGCTCTTAAATACTATGTGTTAAATGTCTTCATTACCACCAATATCGGACATTGGTTGTGAGGAATACCCTGTCTTATCCCTTTTAGCCTCCATGATCCGGTTCTTTAACCATGCAACAGAATGTCTCTCTTCTTTATTTACTATGTCTATATATTTTTCCCTACCCCTTGTATTTTTCGTTGGCCTATAATAAACTAATGAGCTCTTTTCGGCAATCTCATTGAACATGATTTGTATTTCTATGTCTTCCAGTCTTTTCCTTGCCTTTTTCCAAAAAAGTATTATCTTATTCTCTCTCCTTCTCCATATATCTCCTAACCCATTTTTCTCCAAAATATTCCATAATTTCCTTACCCCTCCATCATTCATTAAGCTCTTCTCTTGGTATTCAATACAATGTCTTAACACATTACTCTTTCCTAGATTTAAACTTCTGAACTAAAATTTCAAAGCTCTTTCCATTATCTTCCCCTTAGTTGGCACCCTGCCCATCTATAATTGTGCTACGTGTCTTACAATTGACTTCGGTAGCCTTAGTATAGAAAGATAACACAACATTATACTATTCTGATAAAACTTAATCTCAACAATAAAAGCTTGGTTTAATATAAGAAAGATAACGAAAAATAATACTATTCTGATAAACCTTAATCTCAACAAAAAAAGCTTGGTTTAATATAAGAAAGAAAACAGAACATTATACTATTCTGATAAAACTTAATCTCAACAATAAAAGCTTGGTTTAATATAAGAAAGATAACGAAAAATAATACTATTCTGATAAACCTTAATCTCAACAAAAAAAGCTTGGTTTAATATAAGAAAGAAAACAGAACATTATACTATTCTGATAAAACTTAATCTCAACAATAAAAGCTTGGTTTAATATAAGAAAGAAAACAGAACATTATACTATTCTGATAAAACTTAATCTCAACAATAAAAGCTTGGTTTAATATAAGAAAGATAACGAAAAATAATACTATTCTGATAAAACTTAATCTCAACAAAAAAAGCTTGGTTTAATATAAGAAAGAAAACAGAACATTATACTATTCTGATAAAACTTAATCTCAACAATAAAAGCTTGGTTTAATATAAGAAAGAAAACAGAACATTATACTATTCTAATAAAACTTAATCTCAGCAATAAAAGCTTGGTTTAATATAAGAAAGAAAACAGAACATTATACTATTCTAATAAAACTTAATCTCAACAATAAAAGCTTGGTTTAATATAAGAAAGAAAACAGAACATTATACTATTCTAATAAAACTTAATCTCAACAATAAAAGCTTGGTTTAATATAAGAAAGAAAACAGAACATTATACTATTCTGATAAAACTTAATCTCAACAATAAAAGCTTGGTTTAATATAAGTAAGAAAACAGAATATTATACTATTGAGATAAAACTTAATCTCAACAATAAAAGCTTGGTTTAATATAAGAAAGAAAACAGAACATTATACTATTCTGATAAAACTTAATCTCAGCAATAAAAGCTTAGTTTAATATAAGAAAGAAAACAGAACATTATACTATTCTGATAAAACTTAATCTCAGCAATAAAAGCTTGGTTTAATATAAGAAAGAAAACAGAACATTATACTATTCTGATAAAACTTAATCTCAGCAATAAAAGCTTAGTTTAATATAAGAAAGAAAACAGAACATTATACTATTCTGATAAAACTTAATCTCAGCAATAAAAGTTTGGGTCAGTATTAAGAAAGAAAACAGAACATTATACTATTCTGATAAAACTTAATCTCAGCAATAAAAGTTTGGGTCTGTATTAAGAAAGAAAACAGAACATTATACTATTCTGATAAAACTTAATCTCAGCAATAAAAGTTTGGGTCTGTATTAAGAAAGAAAACAGAACATTATACTATTCTGATAAAACTTAATCTCAGCAATAAAAGTTTGGGTCAGTATTAAGAAAGAAAACAGAACATTATACTATTCTGATAAAACTTAATCTCAGCAATAAAAGTTTGGGTCAGTATTAAGAAAGAAAACAGAACATTATACTATTCTGATAAAACTTAATCTCAGCAATAAAAGTTTGGGTCTGTATTAAGAAAGAAAACAGAACATTATACTATTCTGATAAAACTTAATCTCAGCAATAAAAGTTTGGGTCAGTATTAAGAAAGAAAACAGAACATTATACTATTCTGATAAAACTTAATCTCAGCAATAAAAGTTTGGGTCAGTATTAAGAAAGAAAACAGAACATTATACTATTCTGATAAAACTTAATCTCAGCAATAAAAGTTTGGGTCAGTATTAAGAAAGAAAACAGAACATTATACTATTCTGATAAAACTTAATCTCAGCAATAAAAGTTTGGGTCAGTATTAAGAAAGAAAACAGAACATTATACTATTCTAATAAAACTTAATCTCAGCAATAAAAGCTTGGTTTAATAAAAGAAGGATTACAGAACATTATACTATTCTAATAAAACTTAATCTCAGCAATAAAAGCTTGGTTTAATAAAAGAAGGATTACAGAACATTATACTATTCTGATAAAACTTAATCTCAGCAATAAAAGTTTGGGTCTGTATTAAGAAAGAAAACAGAACATTATACTATTCTAATAAAACTTAATCTCAGCAATAAAAGCTTGGTTTAATAAAAGAAGGATTACAGAACATTATTCTATTCTGATAAAACTTAATCTCTGCAATAAAAGCCTGGTTTAATATAAGAAAGAAAACAGAACATTATTCTATTCTGATAAAACTTAATCTCTGCAATAAAAGCCTGGTTTAATATAAGAAAGAAAACAGAACATTATACTATTCTAATAAAACTTAATCTCAGCAATAAAAGCTTGGTTTAATAAAAGAAGGATTACAGAACATTATTCTATTCTGATAAAACTTAATCTCTGCAATAAAAGCCTGGTTTAATATAAGAAAGAAAACAGAACATTATACTATTCTAATAAAACTTAATCCCAGCAATAAAAGCTTGGTTTAATAAAAGAAAGAAAACAGCATCTTATACTATTCTGATAAAACTTAATCTCAGCAATAAAAGCTTGCTTCAGTATAAGAAAGAAAACAGAACATTATACTATTGAGATAAAACTTAATCTCAGCAATAAATGCTTGGGTCAGTATAAGAAAGATTACAGAACATAATGCTATTGAGATAAAACTTAATCTCAGCAATAGAAGCTTGGGTCAGTATAAGAAAGATAGCAGAACATTATACTATTGAGATAAAACTAAATCTTAAAAATAAAAGCTTGGGTCAGTATAAGAAAAAAAACAGAAGATTATACTATTCTGATAAAACTTAATCTCAGCAATAAAAGCTTGGTTTAGTAAAAAAAAGATAACAGAACATTATACTATTGAGAAAAAACATAATCTCAGCAATAAACGTTTGAGTCAGTATAAGAAAGATAACAGAACATTATACTATTGAGATAAAACATAATCTCAGCAATAAAAGCTTGGGTCAGTATAAGAAAGATAACAGAACATTATACTATTCAGATAAAACTTAATCTCAAAAATAAAAGCTTTGTTTAATATAAGAAAGAAAACAGAACATTATACTATTCAGATAAAAGTTAACCTCAACAATAAAAGCTTTGGTTAGTATAAGAAAGATAACAGAACATTATATTATTCTGATAACACTTAATCTCAGCAATAAAAGCTTGGGTCTGTATAAGAAAGAAATCAGAACATTATACTATTGAGATAAAACTTAATCTCAAGAATAAAAGCTTGGTTTAATAAGAGAAAGATAAGAGAACATTATACTATTGAGATAAAACTTAATCTCAAGAATAAAAGCTTGGTTTAATAAGAGAAAGATAACAGAACATTATGCTATTGAGATAAAACTTATTCTAGCAACAAAAGCTTGGGTGACTATAAGAGAGAAAACAGAACATTATACTATTGAGATAAAACTTATTCTAGCAACAAAAGCTTGGGTTATTATAAGAAAGAATACAGAACATTATACTATTGAGATAAATCGTATTCTAGCAACAAAAGCTTGGGTCATTATAAGAAAGAAAACAAACATTATACTATTGAGATAAAAGTTTCTCTAGCAACAAAAGCCATGGGCAGTATAAGAAAGAAAACACAACATTATACTATTGACATAAAACTTGATCTCAGTATTAAAGGTTTGTGTCAATAAAAGATAAATATCAGAATATTATACTATTGAGGTAAAACTTAATCTCAACAATAAAAGCTTGGGTCAGTATAGTATAGTGTAGTATAGTACACAATAGTATAGTATAGTTTTTATTGTGCTAAGAGTTTTACAAATTTGATTGTCTACTGCATTTTTACCCTGGTCACTTCTTCAGTAGACAATCACTACCGTTTATTTACATTTTACAATCTCTTGTCACTAAATTATCCTGCTCTGTATTTTTCAGGTTTTGTTTTTGGTCTTTTTTCCATGTCCCATTTCCACTTCTTTTATTTTTCTTTCACTTTCCATTTATTGATTACTCAACCATCACACATTCACTATAGTATTCCATTCAAAGTAAGATGCACTACATCTTACTTTTCTCTTACCACTGTCCAAAGCCATTTATTCTTTACTTTACACAAAAACTGTCCAATACTTCTAGTGTCCTTGCATATCATTTCAATTATAAGTGTATTTCTATCCCCCTTCAACCACTTCTTATTAAAGAATTCTTTTCTCCAATTTTCTATTCCTTGGCCCTTAAATACTATGTGTTAAATGTCTTCATTACCACCAATATCGGACACTGGTTGTGAGGAATACCCTGTCTTATCCCTTTTAGCCTCCATACTCTGGTTCTTTAACCATGCAACAGAATGTCTCTCTTCTTTATTTACTATGTCTATATATTTTTCCCTACCCCTTGTATTTTTCATTGGCCTATAATAAACTAATGAGCTCTTTTCGGCAATCTCACTGAACATGATTTGTATTTCTATGTCTTCCAGTTTTTTCCTTGGCTTTTTCCAAAAATGTATTACGTTATTTTCTCTCCTATCCCATATATCTCCTAACCCATTTTTCACCAAAATATTCCATAATTTCCTTACCCCTCCATCATTCATTAAGCTCTTCTCTTGGTATTCCATACAATGTCTTAACACATTACTCTTTCCTAGATTTAAACTTCTGAACTAAAATTTCAAAGCTCTTTCCATTATCTTCCCCTTAGTTGGCACCCTGCCCATCTATAATTGTGCTACGTGTCTTACAATTGACTTCGGTAGCCCTAGTATACAAAGATAACAGAACATTATACTATCCTAATAAAACTTAATCTCAGGAATAATAGCTTGGTTTAATAAAAGAAAGATAACAAAAAATTATACTATTCTGATAAAACTTAATCTCAACAATAAAAGCTTGGTTTAATATAAGAAAGAAAACAGAACATTATACTATTCTGATAAAAATTAATCTCAGCAATAAAAGCTTGGGTCAGTATAAGAAAGAAAACAGAACATTATACTATTCTGATAAAACTTAATCTCAACAATAAAGCTTGGTTTAATATAAGAAAGAAAACAGAACATTATACTATTCTGATAAAACTTAATCTCAACAATAAAGCTTGGTTTAATATAAGAAAGAAAACAGAACATTATACTATTCTGATAAAACTTAATCTCAACAATAAAAGCTTGGTTTAATATAAGAAAGAAAACAGAACATTATACTATTCTGATAAAACTTAATAACAGCAATAAAAGCTTGGGTCAGTATAAGAAAGAAAACAGAACATTATACTATTGAGATAAAACTTAATCTCAGGAATAAATGCTTGGGTCAGTATAAGAAAGATAAAAGGACATAATACTATTGAGATAAAACTTAATCTCAGCAATAGAAGCTTGGGTCAGTATAAGAAAGATAACAGAACATCATACTATTGAGATAAAACTTAATCTCAGCAATAGAAGCTTGGGTCAGTATAAGAAAGATAACAGGACATAATACTATTGATATAAAACTTAATCTCAGCAATAAAAGCTTGGGTCAGTATAAGAAAGATAACAGGACATAATACTATTGATATAAAACTTAATCTCAGCAATAAAAGCTTGGGTCAGTATAAGAAAGAAAACAGAACATTATACTATTCTGATAAAACTTAATCTCAGCAATAAAAGCTTGGGTCAGTATAAGAAAGAAAACAGAATATTATACTATTCTGATAAAACTTAATCTCAGGAATAAATGCTTGGGTCAGTATAAGAAAGATAACAGAACATTATACTATTCTGATAAAACTTAATCTCAGCAATAAAAGCTTGGGTCAGTATAAGAAAGAAAACAGAACATTATACTATTCTGATAAAACTTAATCTCAGCAATAAAAGCTTGGGTCAGTATAAGAAAGATAACAGAACATTATACTATTCTGATAAAACTTAATCTCAGGAATAAATGCTTGGGTCAGTATAAGAAAGATAACAGAACATTATACTATTGAGATAAAACTTAATCTCAGCAATAAATGCTTGGGTCAGTATAAGAAAGAAAACAGAACATTATACTATTCTGATAAAACTTAATCTCAGCAATAAAAGCTTGGGTCAGTATAAGAAAGATAACAGAACATTATACTATTCTGATAAAACTTAATCTCAGGAATAAATGCTTGGGTCAGTATAAGAAAGATAACAGAACATTATACTATTGAGATAAAACTTAATCTCAGCAATAAATGCTTGGGTCAGTATAAGAAAGAAAACAGAACATTATACTATTCTGATAAAACTTAATCTCAGCAATAAAAGCTTGGGTCAGTATAAGAAAGAAAACAGAACATTATACTATTCTGATAAAACTTAATCTCAGCAATAAATGCTTGGGTCAGTATAAGAAAGAAAACAGAACATTATACTATTCTGATAAAACTTAATCTCAGCAATAAAAGCTTGGGTCAGTATAAGAAAGAAAACAGAACATTATACTATTCTGATAAAACTTAATCTCAGCAATAAATGCTTGGGTCAGTATAAGAAAGATAACAGAACATTATACTATTCTGATAAAACTTAATCTCAGCAATAAAAGCTTGGGTCAGTATAAGAAAGAAAACAGAACATTATACTATTCTGATAAAACATAATCTCAGCAATAAAAGCTTGGTTTAATATAAGAAATATAACAGAACATTATACTATTGAGATAAAACTTAATCTCAGCAATAAAAGCTTGGGCCAGTATAAGAAAGAAATCAGAACATTATACTATTGAGATAAAACTTAGTGTCAGTAATAACAGCTTGGTTTAATAAGAGAAAGATAACAGAACATTATACTATTGAGATAAAACTTATTCTAGCAACAAAAGCTTGGGTCATTATAAGAAAGAAAACAGAACATTATACTATTGAGATAAAACTTACTCTAGCAACCAAAGCTTGGGTCATTATAAGAAACAAAACAAATGTTATACTATTGAGATAAAAGTTTCTCTAGCAAGAAACGCCTGGGGCAGTATAAGAAAGAAAACACAACATTATACTATTGACATAAAACTTGATCTCAGTAATAAAGGCTTGTGTCAGTAAAAGATAGCTATCAGAACATTATACTATTGCGATAAAAGTTATTCTCAACAATAAAAGCTTGGGTCAGTATAGTATAATGTAGTATAGTACAGTATAGTATAGTATAGTATAGTTTTTATTGTGCTAAGAGTTTTACAAATTTGATTGTCTACTGCATTTTTACCCTGGTCACTTATTCAGTAGACAATCACTACCGTTTATTTACATTTTACATTCTCTTGTCAATAAATTATCTTGCTCTGTATTTTTCAGTCTTTTTTTTCTTTTTTTTCCATGTCCCATGTCCACTTCTTTTATTTTTCTTTCACTTTCCATTTATTGATTACTTAACCATCACACATTCACTATAGTATTCTATTCAAAGTAAGATACACTACATCCTACTTTTCTCTTTCCACTGTCCAAAGCCATTTATTTTTTACTTTACACAAAAACTGTCCAATGCTTCTAGTGTCCTTGCATATCATTTCAATTATAAGTGTATTTCTATCCCCCTTCAACCACTTCTTATTAAAAATTCTTTTCTCCAATTTTCTGTTCCTTGGCTCTTAAATACTATGTGTTAAATGTCTTCATTACCACCAATATCGGACATTGGTTGTGAGGAATACCCTGTCTTATCCCTTTTAGCCTCCATGATCCGGTTCTTTAACCATGCAACAGAATGTCTCTCTTCTTTATTTACTATGTCTATATATTTTTCCCTACCCCTTGTATTTTTCATTGGCCTATAATAAACTAATGAGCTCTTTTCGGCAATCTCACTGAACATGATTTGTATTTCTATGTCTTCCAGTCTTTTCCTTGCCTTTTTCCAAAAATGTATTACGTTATTTTCTCTCCTTCTCCATATATCTCCTAGCCCATTTTTCTCCAAAATATTCCATAATTTCCTTACCCCTCCATCATTCATTAAGCCCTTCTCTTGGTATTCAATACAATGTCTTAACACATTACACTTTCCTAGATTTGAACTTCTGAACTAAAATTTCAAAGCTCTTTCCATTATCTTCCCCTTAGTTGGCACTCTGCCCATCTATAATTGTGCTACGTGTATTACAATTGTCTTCAGTAGCCCTAGTATAGAGAGATAACAGAATATTTTACTATCCTGATAAAGCTTAATCTCAGCAATAAAAGCTTGGTTTAATAAAAGAAAGATAACGAAAAATTATACTATTCTGATAAAACCTAATCTCAACAATAAAGCTTGGTTTAATATAAGTAAGAAAACAGAACATTATACTATTCTGATAAAACTTAATCTCAACAATAAAAGCTTGGTTCAATATCAGAAAGAAAACAGAACATTATACTATTCTGATAAAACTTAATCTCAACAATAAAAGCTTGGTTCAATATAAGAAATATAACAGAACATTATACTATTCTGATAAAACTTAATCTCAACAATAAAAGCTTGGTTTAATATAAGAAAGAAAACAGAACATTATACTATTCTGATAAAACATAATCTCAGCAATAAAATTTTGGGTCAGTATTAAGAAAGAAAACAGAATATTATACTATTCTAATAAAACTTAATCTCAGCAATAAAAGCTTGGTTTAATAAAAGAAAGATAACAGAACATTATACTATCCTGATGAAACTTAATCTCAGCAATAAAAGCTTGGTTTAATAAAAGAAAGATAACGAAAAATTATACTATTCTGATAAAACTTAATCTCAGCAAAAAAGCTTGGTTTAATAAAAGAAAGATAACAGAACATTATACTATTCTGATGAAACTTAATGTCAGCAACAAAACTTGGGGCAGTATAAGAAAGATAACAGAACATTATACTATCCTGAAAAAAATTAATCTCAGCAATAAAAGCTTCGTTTAATAAAAGAAAGATAACAGAACATTATACTATTTAGACAAAACGTATTCTCAGCAATAAAAGCTTGGTTTAATAAAAGAAAGATAACACAACATTATACTATTCTGATAAAACTTAATCTCAACAATAAAAGCTTGGGTCAATGTAAGAAATAAAACAGAACATTATAATATTCTTATAAAACTTAATCTCAGCAATAAAAGCTTGGTTCAGTATAAGAAAGATAACAGAACATTATACTATTGAGATAAAACTTAATCTCAAGAATAAAAGCTTGGGACATTATAAGAAAGAAAACAGAACTTTATACTATTCTGATAAAACTAATCTCAGCAATAATTGCTTGGGTCAGTATAAGAAAGATAACACAACATTTTATTATTGAGACAAAACTTATTCCAGCAACAAAAGCTTGTGTCATTATTAGAAAGAAAACAGAACATTATACTATTAAGATAAACCTTATTCTAGCAACAAAAGCTTGCGTCATTATAAAAAAGAAAACAGAACTATATACTATTGAGATAAAACGTATTCTAGCATCAAAAGCTTGGGTCATTATTAGAAAGAAAACAGAACATTATATTATTGAGATATAACTTAATCTTAAAAATAAAACCTTGGGTCAGTATAAGAAAGAAAACAGAAGATTATACTATTGAGATAAAACTTATGCTAGCAACAAAAGCTTGGGTGATTATAAGAGAGAAAACAGAACATTATACAATTGAGATAAAACTTATTCTAGCAACAAAAGCTTGGGTCATTATAAGAAAGAAAACAAACATTATACTATTGAGATAAAACTTATTCTAGCAACAAATCTTGCGTTATTATAAGACAGAAAACAGAACATTATACTATTGAGATGAAACTTATTCTAGCAACAAAAGCTAAGGTCATTATAAGAAAGAACACAGAGCATTATACTATTGAGATAAAACTTATTCTAGCAACCAAAGCCTGGGTCATTATAAGAAAGAAAACAGAACATTATACTGTTGAGATAAAACTTATTCTAGCAACAAAAGCTTGGTCATTATAAGAAAGAAAACAGAACATCATACTTTTGAGATAAAAATTATTCTAGGAACCAAAGCTTGGGTCATTATAAGAAAGAAAACAGAACATTATACTATTGAGATAAAACTTATTCTAGCAACCAAAGCTTGGGTCATTATAAGAAACAAAACAAACGTTATACTATTGAGATAAAACTTTCTCTAGCAACAAAAGCTTGGGCGATTATAAGAAAGAAAACAGAACATTATACTATTGAGATAAAACTTTTTCTAACAACAAAAGCTTGGGTCACTATAGGAAAGAAAACAGAACATTATACTATTGAGATAAAACTTAATCTGAACAAGAAAAGCTTGGGTCAGTATAGTATAGTGTAGTATAGTATAGTATTTATTGTGCTAAGAGTTTTAAAAATTTGATTGTCTACTGCATTTTTACCCTGGTCACTTATTCGGTAGACAATCACTACTGTTTATTTACATTTTACAATCTCTTGTCACTAAGTTTTCTTGCTCTGTATTTTTCAGTTTTTTTTGTTTTTTTTTTCCATGTCCCAGTTCCACTTCTTTTATTTTTCTTTCACTTTCCATTTATTGATTACTTAACAATCACACATTTACTACAGTATTCCATTCAAAGTAAGATGCACTACATCTTACTTTTCTCTTTCCACTGTCCAAAGCCATTTATTTTTTACTTTACAAAAAAACTGTCCAATGCTTCTAGTGTCTTTGCATATCATTTCAATTATAAGTGTATTTCTATCCCCCTTCAACCACTTCTTATTAAAAATTACTTTTCTCCAATTTTCTGTTCCTTGGCACTTAAATACTATGTGTTCAATGTCTTCATAACCACCAATATCGGACAATGGTTCTGAGGAATACCCTGTCTTATCCCTTTTAGCCTCCATGCTCCGGTTCTTTAACCATGCAATAGATTCTTTCTCTTCTTTATTTGCTATGTCTATATATTTTTCCCTACCCCTTGTATTTTTAATTGGACTATAATAAACTAATGAGCTCTTTTTGGCAATCTCACTGAACATGATTTGTATTTCTATATCTTCCAGTCTTTTCCTTGCCTTTTTCCAAAAATGTTTTACATTATTTTCTCTCCTTCTCCATATATCTCCTAACCCATTTTTCTCCAAAATATTCCATAATTTCCGTACCCCTCCATCATTCATTAAGCTCTTCTCTTGGTATTCAATACATTGTCTTAACACATTACTTTTTCCTAGATTTAAACTTCTGAACTAAAATTTCAAAGCTCTTTCCATTATCTTCCCCTTAGTTGGCACCCTCCCCATCTATAATTGTGCTACGTGTCTTACAATTGACTTCGTTAGCCCTAGTATAGAAAGATAACAAAACATTATACTATTCTGATGAAACTTAATGTCAGCAACAAAACTTGAATCAGTATAAGAAAGAAAACAGAACATTATACTATTCTGATAAAACTTAATCTCAGCAATAAAAGCTTGGTTTAATAAAAGAAAGAAAACAGAACATTATACTATTCTGATAAAACTTAATCTCAGCAATAAAAGCTTGGTTTAATAAAAGAAAGAAAACAGAACATTATACTATTCTGATAAAACTTAATCACAAAAATAAAAGCTTCGTTTAATATAAGAAAGAAAACAGATCATTATACTATTCTGATAAAACGTAATCTCAACAATAAAAGCTTGGTGCTATTAAAGAAATATAACAGAACATTATACTATTCTGATAAAACTTAATCTCAACAATAAAAGCTCGGTTTAATATAAGAAAGAAAACAGAACATTATACTATTCTGATAATACTTAATCTCAACAAGAAAAGCTTGGTTTAATATAAGAAAGAATATAGAACAATATACTATTCTGATAAAACTTAATCTCAGCAGTAAAAGCTTGGGTCAGTATAAGAAAGAAAACAGAACATTTTACTCTTCTAATAAAACTTAATCTCAGCAGTAAAAGTTTGGGTCAGTATTAAGAAAGAAAAAAGAAAATTATACTATTCTGATAAAACTTAATCTCAGCAATAAAAGCTTCGTTTAATAAAAGAAAGATAACAGAACATTATACCATTCTGATAAAACTTAATCTCAACAATAAAAGCTTGGTTTAATAAAAGAAAGAAAACAGAATATTATACTATTCTGATAAAACTTAATCTCAGCAATAAAAGCTTGGTTTAATATAAGAAATATAACAGAACATTATACTATTGAGATAAAACTTAATCTCAGTAATAAAGGCTTGGGTCAGTAAAGAAAGAAATCAGAACATTATACTATTGAGATAAAACTTAATCTCAGTAATAAAGGCTTGGGTCAGTAAAGAAAGAAATCAGAACATTATACTATTCTGATAAAACTTAATCTCAGCAATAAAAGCTTGGTTTAATATAAGAAATATAACAGAACATTATACTATTGAGATAAAACTTAATCTCAGTAATAAAGGCTTGGGTCAGTATAAGAAAGAAAACAGAACATTATACTATTCTGATAAAACTTAATCTCAGCAATAAAAGCTTGGTTTAATATAAGAAATATAACAGAACATTATACTATTGAGATAAAACTTAATCTCAGTAATAAAGGCTTGGGTCAGTAAAGAAAGAAATCAGAACATTATACTATTGAGATAAAACTTAATCTCAGTAATAAAGGCTTGGGTCAGTAAAGAAAGAAATCAGAACATTATACTATTCTGATAAAACTTAATCACAACAATACAAGCTTGGTTTAATATAAAAAAGAAAACAGAACATTATACTATTGAGATAAATTTTAATCTCAGCAATAAAAGCTTGGTTTAATATAAGAAAGAAAATAGAACATTATACTATTGAGATAAAACTTAATCTCAACAATAAAAGCTCGGGCCAGTATAAGAAAGATAACACAACATTATACTATTCTGATAAAACTTAATCTCAACAATAAAAGCTTGGTTTAATATAAGAAAGAATACAGATCATTATACTATTGAGATAAAATTTAATCTCAGCAATAAAACCTTGGTTCAGTATAAGAAACAAATCAGAACATTATACTATTGAGATAAAACTTAATCTCAGTAATAAAAGCTTGGGTCAGTATAAGAAAGATAACAGAACATTATACTATTGAGATAAAACTTAATCTCAACAATAAAAGCTTGATTTAATAAAAGAAAGATAACAGAACATTATACTATTGAGATAAAACTTAATCTCAGTATTAAATTTTTGGTCAGTATAAGAAAGAAATCAGAACATTAAATTATTGAGATAAAACTTAATCTCAACAATAAAGGCTTGGTTTAATAAAAGAAAGATAACAGAACATTATACTATTGAGATAAAACTTAATCTCAGCAATAAAAGCTTGGGTCAGTATAAGAAAGAGAACAGAACATTATACTATTGAGATAAAACATAATCTCAGCAATAAAAGCTTGGGTCAGTATAAGAAAGAAATCAGAACATTATACTATTGAGATAAAACTTAATCTCAGAAATAAAAGTTTGGGCAATATAAGAAAGAAAACAGAACATTATACTATTCTGATAAAACTTAGTCTCAGCAATAAAATCTTGGGTCAGTAAAAGAAGGTTAACAGAACATTTTACTCTTGAGATAAAACTTAATCTCTGCAATAAAAGCTTGGTTTAATATAAGAAAGAAAACAGAACATTATACTATTCTGATAAAACTTAATCTCAACAATAAAAGCTTGGTTTAATATAAGAAAGATAACAGAACATTATTCTATTCTGATAAAACTTAATCTCTGCAATAAAAGCCTGTTTTAATATAAGAAAGAAAACAGAACATTATACTATTCCGATAAAACTTAATCTCAGCAATAAAAGCTTGGGTCAGTATAAGAAAGATAACAGAACATTATATTATTCTGATAAAAGTTAATCTCAACAATAAAAGCTTGGTTTAATATAAGAAAGAAAACAGAACATTATACTATTGAGATAAAACTTAATCTCAGCAATAAAAGCTTGGTTTAATATGAGAAAGAAAATAGAACATTATACTATTGAGATAAAACTTAATCTCAGTAATAAAAGTTTGGGTCAGTATAAGAAAGATAACAGAACATTATACTATTGAGATAAAACTTAATCTCAACAATAAAAGCTTGGGTCATTATAAGAAAGAAAACAGATTATTATACTATGCTGATAAAACCAATCTCAGAAATAATAGCTTGGTTCAGTATAAGAAAGATAACAGAACATTTTACTATTGAGATAAAACTTATTCTAGTAACAAAAGCTTGGGTCATTATTGGAAATGATGATGATGACGTGGAGCTTAAGGGCGCGCAACTACATTGGTTATTAGTGCCCTTACAATGTATGAAATATAAAATTGAAAAGTCAAAAAACTAAAAAACCACACACAAACCCGCTTGGTTAAAACACTGAAAAACACAACACACCAAAGACTAAAATCTACACACTAAAATCATGGTCACTAAAAGAAGAAAACGTGTAAAGAACTGTAGAATGCAAGGAACATGAGCGCCTTATATCCGGGGAGAAGGGCCCCATTAAAACTAACAATATAAAATCAAACAGCTAAAAGGCGCTCAGCGCATCAAATGCGATGGCTAAAACCAATGTCAGTGATAAAACGTAAAAGACATTCTACAGCATGCGCGTCGTCTGCCAAAACGTTGGCTAGGCCAACAGGCAGACCCACGCGAACGCGCAGTGGAGCTAAAACTTGACACTCGGTTAAAATGTGACAGACCGTTAATGGCAGAGCACACTGACCACACAGAGGTGCGGGATCACCACTAAGCAGGTATCTATGACTAAAAAGGCAATGTCCGATACGTAGACGAGCTAAAATCACCTCTTCCCGACGAGAAGAACGAGAAGAGGTGCACGAGATTAACGGGAGAGGTTTAACCTCCCGCAATTTGTTCCCCCGGAGGGCCGACCACTCATCGCGCCAGCGCGAGAGGATGCGGTGACGTAAAAAACAGTAAAATCAGACGAGGGAACAACGGTTGTAAAAATCTGGAGGATAAAATTGCCGATTTGGCAGCGGCGTCGGCAGACTCGTTCCCTGAGATGCCCACATGACCTGGAATCCACACGAAGGACACGCTGATGCCAGAAGCACCAAGCGAGTGGAGCAGGTCATGAATGCGCTGTACGAGGGGGTGGTAAGTGTACAGCGCGTTAATACTCTGAAGGGCACTCAGAGAGTCCGAACAAACAACACAACGCAGTAAGACGTGCCGCTGAATGTATAAAACACATTGATAGATACTAAAAAGTTCGGCGGTATAAATCGAACATTGCCCGGGTAAACGAAAAGTAAAACTATGCGCACCTAAAACAAAGGCACATCCTACTCCAACATCAGTGTTAGACCCATCAGTATAAATAAAATGACAGTCTCCGAATGTTGCTTGAAGTTCTAAAAATGCGGATCTAAGGACTGAAGCAGGGGTCTCATTCATCGGCATCAACGTTAACCCAAGGTGACAGTGGGTCTCAGCGCGCGACCAAGGAGGAAAACGCGTTTCACCCCGAGGAAGGGCTGGCGCTGGCGTAACGTCCAAATGCCGAAAGAGCTGTCGAAATCGAACCCCTGGAGGGAGCAATGCAGAGGAGCTAATCAAATAGTGGCGATCAAGCGACTCCTCGAAAAATATCTCGAAAGACGGGTGGTCAGGCAAGCTTGAGAGTCGACAAGCATAGCTGCACAAAAGCATCTCACGCCGGAAGGACAGCGGAGGCTCTGCAGCTTCTGCGTAAAGACTGGGTACAGGGCTAGTTGGAAAGGCCCCTGTAGCGACTCTTATGCCACGTTGGTGAATGGCATTCAATCGACGTAACACAGATGGACGTGCCGACGAATAAACAATGCACCCGTAATCAAGCTTGGATGGAACCAAAGAGCGATAAAGGCGAAGTAGAACGGTCCGATCAGCTCCCCAGGATGTGCCACTTAAAACACGTAAAAGATTAAGAGAACGGTTACACTTTGCTTTTAAAAAGGAAACGTGCGAGGTCCAACACAACTTCCTATCAAAAATCAACCCCAAATATTCCGCCTCGTCTGCAAACGGATGTATCCCAGGCCCAAGATGGAGAGAGGGCGGAGGGAAATATTTCCGGCGCCAGAAGTTGATGCAGACGGATTTCTCGGCGGAGAAATTGAAGCCGTTGGCGTTACTCCAGGCGTAGAGACGGTCGATACAGCTCTGGAGACGGCGTTCGAGTAGACATGTCCGCCGTGAACTGCAATATATGGCAAAATCGTCAACAAAAAGGGACGCTGAAATGCCAGGTGGAATACAATCAACAATGGGGTTGATAGCAATTGCAAAAAGTGTGACACTGAGTACAGAGCCCTGCGGTACTCCGTTCTCTTGAATAAAACGACGAGATAAAACCGAGCCCACACGTACACGAAAGACGCGGTCCGTCATAAACTCCCGAAGAAATATGGGAAGACGACCGCGGATATTCCATGCGTGAAGTGTATGTAAAATGCCGCCCCTCCAACAAGTCTCATAAGCTTTCTCCAGGTCAAAAAATACAGCCACGGTTTGACACTTTCTCAGAAATCCATTCATAATATGTGTCGACAAGGACACCAGATGGCGACGGTAGAGCGATAGCGACGAAATCCGCACTGAGCGTTCGCTAGAAGTTTCTGAGACTCAAGCCACCACGTCAACCGCCTGTTGATCATGCCCTCCATCACCTTGTAAATGCAACTGGTGAGGGAGATAGGGCGGTAGCTGGAAGGTGGTTGGCGATCCTTCCCAGGCTTAAGTATAGGGACAATGGTGGCTTCGCGCCAAACGGAAGGAAAAATGCCGTCTTGCCAAATACGGTTAAAGACCTGTAAGAGAAAGAGTTTACTGTCGGCTGAAAGGTTCTGTAACATCAGGACATGAATGCCGTCCGGCCCAGGAGCGGAGTGCCGAGAGCAATGAAGAGCGTGCTCCAGCTACCTCATTGTGAAAAGTTCATTATAACACTCATTATTAGCAGACCGAAAATTAAAGGTGGCGGAATCCAGCCGGTCTTTGATAGAGCGAAAGCCGGCGGAATAATGGTCTGAACTGGATACCGCCTCAAATGCAGCACCCAGAGTGTTAGCGATGGCAGCCGGATCCACTATAGTGGCATTAGAAACCTGAAGGCCAGAAACAGTACAATGCGACACTTTACCTAAGAAGCGACGAAGTTTATCCCAAACAACGGATGAAGGCGTAAAGCGATTAAAAGACTCGACAAAACGAGCCCACGACGCCTTCTTGCTATCCTGAATAATGCGACGAGCCCTGGCACGCGATTGTTTAAAAGTCACTAAATTATCAAGAGTAGGGTGTCGCCGAAACACCCTAAGTGCAGTCCTACGGGCAGTCCCAACAATCCTCGTTCCACCACGGAACAGGTGGCCGCCGAGGTTGAGAGGATGAACGGGGAATTGCGCGTTCGGCGGGAGAGAAAATTGCAGACGTAAGGTGCTGCACTAGTTGGTTAATGTCGGCGAAGGGCTGATCGTAAAAATTCACGAGGCTGGAATGCAAGCTCCAGTCGGCTTTTGGGAATATCCAGGTAGGTACTCTGGAATGCTGTACGTGGTGCGACAGAAGAGAAACGATGCAGGGGTAATGGTCGCTGGAGTAGGTGTCAGCGACGACGTTCCACTGAAGACGATGAGCAAGCTGGAGGGAGCAAACGGCAAGGTCCAGGTGCGAGAATGTACCAGAAGAATCAGAAATAAAAGTAGGTGCACCTGTATTTAGGATGGAAAGATTGAACTGATAAAAAATGTCGGAAAGAAGAGTTCCCCTCGCACAAGCCCTTGGCGAACCCCATAGTGGGTGATGGGCATTAAAATCTCCCAACAGAAGAAATGGTGTTGGGAGAGCGGACAGGAGAGCTCGAATGTCCGCGAGAGCGAGGGGAGACGATGGAGGTGAATACACAGAGCAAACAGAAAACAAAAAGCCGGATAAGTGAAGGCGAGCGGCAACAGTTTGCAAGTCGGATGTAAGTTTGACAGGTTTAAAATGAACGTCGTTACGCACTAACAACATGACACCTCCATGAGCAGGAGTACCCTCCTCCGGTTCAAGGTCGTAGCGAACCGGAGTATATCCTCGGAGATCAAAAGGATCGTGAGGGCGAAGCTTAGTCTCCTGCAAACATACGACCATAGGCGAATGGGAACGCAATCAAAGTTGCAGTTTCGCCCTATGCGATCGTACACCACGTACATTCCAGGTCAGGATAGCCATGAATAAAAGGGATAAACGGTCTACTTAGAAGGGCGGCTTAAAAGAATCTTTTGCTTAACCTTTGGGCTCGGGCTTTTTGTATGGAGTTGGTCAGACTCCATAGCTTCCTCGGAGGGAGGGCCCACGTGCTCAGTGCCAGAAACCGATTCAAGCGTCGTGAATCGGTTCTGGGTGGCGATGGGTGAGGGGTGCCGCTGAGCGCGGCTTGTCCCAGGACCTTCCTGGTACAGCGACCTCCGAGGAGGAGAAGGTGAACTTTTGTTACCGCGCGCACGCGGAGGGTCCTATTGAAAATCTTCCCTACGAAGTTTCTGCTTGGGTTTCTTTTCAGCGGCTTGCGACTTCATTGACTTGGGACCAGGTTTATACGGCTTGGTAACTGTAGCCTTAATGGACGGCCGGATGGTAGTGGCGGTTAATCCAGTCATGGTCCAGGTCTGAGTTTCGGCATCTACTCGTGGTACTGGCGAGGCAACAACAGAACTAAATGTGCCAGATCGCAGGAGTGAAGGTTGGCGCGCATGGTAACGGATCTGGGCTTCAGCGAAGGAGAGTTTTTCCTTTACCCGGATCTCCTGGATTGCCTTCTCGTCCAAGTACCGCGGACAGTCGGCAAACGAAGCAGAATGTGACCCTTTACAATTAACGCAGACGGGGGCTGTTGAACAGGTACCTTCGTGTGAGGGCTGGCTACATGTTGCACAGATGTTAACGGCACTCTTACATGAGACTTGCGTATGCCCAAAACGTTGGCATTTAAAACAACGCAGAGGTCTAGGAATATAAGGCCTCACAGAAATCCGTTCGTACCCTGCGGAAATGCTCGTGGGCAGATCGACGCCATCAAATGTAATAAACAGGGTACGAGTGGGTACCAATACGCCGTCGCGTTTGGCCTGCACTCGATGGACCGCTGTCACCTTCTGGTCTGCAAGATATTCTACCAGGTCCTTGTCCGATATACCATCGAGGCTATGGGTGGTAATGACGCCTCGACAGGAATTCAATGTGCGGTGCTTCTCCACACGGATGGGATAGCCGTGGAGAAGCGTAGCGCGCAACAAGGTCTTACTTTGCTGATCGGATTTCGTTTGGGCTAATAAGGAACCATTCCGTAGACGAGTGCAGGACTGAACCGCACCAGCAATAGCATCAATGCCCTTCTGGATGATAAAAGGGTTCACCTTCTCGAATGATTGTCCTTCCTCTGTACGGGTAATCACTAAGTAACAACCAGCTGTTGGCGGTGCTACTTCTGTTACTAAAGTTTTTCGGCGCTTGTTGTTTATAATGGAGAAAGGGTGCTCAATAGCGAAAAAAAATCCTCCACCATTGCAACCGTCTCCGACCTCGGGCTCTGACTTCCCGGGCGTTACCCCGGCTTGGGTGAGTGGCCTATCTATACCTAGCTCACCCCAGGGTCACACCTCCCAGAACATAGACAGAGGGACCCAATCGCCGTCGGAAGTCAGCAGCTCATGCAATGGCCCCCCCCGCGGGACTGCAGTTGAACAGCAGATACGAACACAAACCCTACATGACGACCCCGGGTGGCGGGGATGACGCCATTACCCACTCACCCAGCTGCGCACCAGTGCGCGGGTATCCGTCAGGCTGTTTCCACGGAGGATTGAAAGAACGATAAAAGAAACTAAAACTGTGTGGGCGTTTCCCACGCAAGGTAGGCCGGCGAAGAAGTAAAATAGAGGCGTAAATGAGTGAACGTGGGGCCAAATGCGCAGAAATAGAGGAGAAGAAAGAAACGATAGTGAGGTGCGGTATGAATGAGATGCAAAGAACGCACGAGAGCCTACCTTGTGTCCACCGGTCATGAGAAGAACCCACCTCGACCGGATGGGGGTGAGGGGATGAATGTGGCGATGATTGGCTCGGGAACCCCCGGGTGCGCCAAAAACCCGTACTCACATAAGTTGAGCCTCTGAGGGGATTATTAGAAAGAAAACAGAACATTATACTAATGATATAAAACTTATTCTAGCAACAAAAGCTTGGGTCATTATAAGAAAGAAAACAAACGTTGTACTATTGAGATAAAACTTATTCTAGCAACAAAAGCACGGGTCATTATAAGAAAGAATACAGAACATTATACTATTGAGATAAAACTTATTCCAGCAACCAAAGCTTGGGTGATTATAAGAGAGAAAACAAACGTTATACTATTGAGATAAAACTTATTCTAGCAACAAAAGCTTGGGTGATTATAAGAAAGAAAACAGAACATTATACTATTGAGATAAAACTTATTCTAGCAACAAAAGCTTGGGTCATTATAAGAAAGAAAACAGAACATTATACTATTGAGATAAAACTTATTCTAGCAACCAAAGCTTGGGTCATTATAAGAAAGAAAACAGAACATTATACTATTGAGATAAAACTTATTCTAGCAACAAAAGCTTGGGTGATTATAAGAAAGAAAACAGAACATTATACTATTGAGATAAAACTTATTCTAGCAACAAAAGCTTGGGTCATTATAAGAAAGAAAACAGAACATTATACTATTGAGATAAAACTTATTCTAGCAACCAAAGCTTGGGTCATTATAAGAAAGAAAACAAACGTTATACTATTGAGATAAAACTTTTTCTAGCAACAAAAGCTTGGGTCAGTATAAGAAAGAAAACAGAACATTATACTATTGAGATAAAACTTGATCTCAGTAATAAAGGCTTGTGTCAGTAAAAGATAGATATCAGAACATTATACTATTGAGATAAAACTTAATCTCAACAACAAAAGCTTGGGTCAGTATAGTATAGTATAGTATAGTATAGTATTTATTGTGCTAAGAGTTTTACAAATTTGATTGTCTACTGCATTTTTACCCTGGTCACTTATTCAGTAGACAATCACTACCGTTTATTTACATTTTACAATCTCTTGTCACTAAATTATCTTGCTCTGTATTTTTCAGTTTTTTTTTTTTTTTTTTTTTTTTTTCATGTCCCATTTCCACTTCTTTTATTTTTCTTTCACTTTCCACTTATTGATTACTTAACCAACACACATTCACTATAGTTTTCCATTCAAAGTAAGATGCACTACCTCTTACTTCTCTCTTTCCACTGTCCAAAGCCATTTATTTTTTACTTTACACAAAAACTGTCCAATGCTTCTAGTGTCCTTCCATATCATTTCAATTATAAGTGTATTTCTATCCCCCTTCAACCACTTCTTATTAAAAATTACTTTTCTCCAGTTTACTGTTCCTTGGCACTTAAATACTATGTGTTCAATGTCTTCATTACCACCAATATCGGACATTGGTTATGAGGAATACCCTGTCTTATCCCTTTTAGCCTCCATGCTGCGGTATTTTAACCATGCAATAGATTCTCTCTCTTCTTTATTTACTATATCTATATATTTTTCCCTACCCCTTGTATTTTTCAATGGCCTATAATAAACTAATGAGCTCTTTTCGGCAATCTCACTGAACATGATTTGTATTTCTATATCTTCCAGTCTTTTCCTTGCCTTTTTCCAAAAATGTTTTACATTATTTTCTCTCCTTCTCCATATATCTCCTAACCCATTTTTCTCCAAAATATTCCATAATTTCCGTACCCCTCCATCATTCATTAAGCTCTTCTCTTGGTATTCAATACATTGTCTTAACACATTACTTTTTCCTAGATTTAAACTTCTGAACTAAAATTTCAAAGCTCTTTCCATTATCTTCCCCTTAGTTGGCACCCTGCCCATCTATATTTGTGCTACGTCTCTTACAATTGACTTCGGTAGGCCTAGTATAGAAAGATAACAAAACATTATACTATTCTGATGAAACTTAATGTCAGCAACAAAACCTGTGTCAGTATAAGAAAGATAACAGAACATTATACTATCCTGATAAAACTTAATCTCAGCAATAAATGCTTGGTTTAGTAAAAGAAAGATAACAGAACATTATACTATTGAGATAAAACTTAATCTCAGCAATAAAAGCTTGGTTTAATAAAAGAAAGATAACAGAACATTATACTATTCTGATAAAACTTAATCTCAACAATAAAAATTTGGTTTAATAAAAGAAATATAACAGAACATATTGCTATTCTGATAAAACTTAATCTCAACAATAAAAGCTTGGTTTAATATAAGAAAGAAAACAGAACATTATACTATTCTGATAAAACTTAATCTCAACAATAAAAGCTTGGTTTAATATAAGAAAGAAAACAGAACATTATACTATTCTGATAAAACTTAATCTCAGCAATAAAAGCTTGGGTCAGTATAAGAAAGAAAACAGAACATTATACTATTCTGATAAAACTTAATAACAGCAATAAAAGCTTGGGTCAGTATAAGAAAGAAAACAGAACATTATACTATTGAGATAAAACTTAATCTCAGGAATAAATGCTTGGGTCAGTATAAGAAAGATAACAGGACATAATACTATTGAGATAAAACTTAATCTCAGCAATAGAAGCTTGGGTCAGTATAAGAAAGATAACAGAACATCATACTATTGAGATAAAACTTAATCTCAGCAATAGAAGCTTGGGTCAGTATAAGAAAGATAACAGGACATAATACTATTGATATAAAATTTAATCTCAGCAATAGAAGTTTGGGTCAGTATAAGAAAGATAACAGAACATTATACTATTGAGATAAAACTTAATCTCAAAAATAAAAGCTTTGTTTAATATAAGAAAGAAAACAGAACATTATACTATTCTGATAAAACTTAATCTCAGCAATAAAAGCTTGCTTTAGTATAAGAAAGAAAACAGAACATTATACTATTCAGATAAAGCTTAATCTCAACAATAAAAGCTTTGGTCAGTATAAGAAAGATAACAGAACATTATATTATTCTGATAAAACTTAATCTCAACAATAAAAGCCTTTTTTAATAATAAAGAATACAGAACATTATACTATTGAGATAAAACTTAATCTCAACAATAAAAGCTTGGTTTAATAAGAGAAAGATAACAGAACATTATACTATTGAGATAAATCATATTCTAGCAACAAAAGCTTGGGTCATTATAAGAAAGAAAACAGAACATTATACTATTGAGATAAAACTTATTCTAGCAACCAAAGCTTGGGTCATTATAAGAAACAAAACAAACGTTATACTATTGGGATAAAACTTTCTCTAGCAACAAAAGCCTGGGGCAGTATAAGAAACAAAACAAACGTTATACTATTGAGATAAAACTTTCTCTAGCAACAAAAGCCTGGGGCAGTATGAGAAACAAAACAAACGTTATACTATTGAGATAAAACTTTCTCTAGCAACAAAAGCCTGGGTCAGTATAAGAAACAAAACAAACGTTATACTATTGAGATAAAACTTTCTCTAGCAACAAAAGCCTGGGGCAGTATAAGAAACAAAACAAACATTATACTATTGAGATAAAACTTAATCTCAACAATAAAAGCTTGGTTTAATAAGAGAAAGATAACAGAACATTATACTATTGAGATAAATCGTATTCTAGCAACAAAAGCTTGGGTCATTATAAGAAAGAAAACAGAACATTATACTATTGAGATAAAACTTATTCTAGCAACCAAAGCTTGGGTCATTATAAGAAACAAAACAAACGTTATACTATTGAGATAAAACTTTCTCTAGCAACAAAAGCCTGGGGCAGTATAAGAAAGAAAACACAACATTATACTATTGACATAAAACTTGATCTCAGTAATAAAGGCTTGTGTCAGTAAAAGATACATATCAGAACATTATACTATTGAGATAAAACTTATTCTCATCAATAAAAGCTTGGGTCAGTATAGTATAGTGTAGTATAGTATAGTATAGTATAGTATAGTTTCTATTGTGCTATGAGTTTTACAAGTCTGATTGTCTACTGCATTTTTACCCTGGTCACTTATTCAGTAGACAATCACTACCGTTTATTTACATTTTACATTCTCTTGTCACTAAATTATCTTGCTCTGTATTTTTCAGTTTTTTTTTTGTATTTTTTTTCCATGTCCCATGTCCACTTCTTTTATCTTTCTTTCACTTACCATTTATTGATTACTTAACCATCACACATTCACTATAGTATTCCATTCAAAGTAATTTGCACTACATCTTACTTTTCTCTTACCACTGTCCAAAGCCATTTATTTTTTACTTTACACAAGAACTGTCCAATGCTTCTAGTGTCCTTGCATATCATTTCAATTATAAGTGTATTTCTATCCCCCTTCAACCAATTCTTATTAAAAAAGAATTTTCTCCAATTTTCTGTTCCTTGGCACTTAAATACTATGTGTTCAATGTCTTCATTAGCACCAATATCGTACATTGGTTGTGAGGAATACCCTGTCTTATCCCTTTTAGCCTCCATGCTCCGGTTCTTTAACCATGCAACAGAATGTCTCTCTTCTTTATTTATTATGTCTATATATTTTTCCCTACCCCTTGTATTTTTCATTGGCCTATAATAAACTAATGAGCTCTTCTCGGGAATCTCACTGAGCATGATTTGTATTTCTATGTCTTCCAGTCCTTTCCTTGCCTTTTATCAAAAATGTATTACGTTGTTTTCTCTCCTTCTCCATATATCTCCTAACCCATTTTTCTCCAAAATATTCCATAATTTCCTTACCCCTCCATCATTCATTAAGCTCTTCTCTTGGTATTCAATACAATGTCTTAACACATTACTCTTTCCTAGATTTGAACTTCTGAACTAAAATTTCAAAGCTCTTTACATTATCTTCCCCTTAGTTGGCACCCTGCCCATCTATAATTGTGCTACGTGTCTTACAATTGACTTCGGTAGCCCTAGTATAGAAAGATAACAGAACATTATACTATCCTGATAAAACTTAATCTCAGCAATAAAAGCTTGGTTTAATAAAAGAAAATAACAAAAATTATACTATTCTGATAAAACTTAATCTCAACAATAAAAGCTTTGTTTAATATAAGCAAGAAAACAGAACATTATACTATTCTAATAAAACTTAAACTCAAAAATAAAAGCTTAGTTTAATATAAGAAAGAAAACAGAACATTATACTATTCTGATAAAACTTAATCTCAGCAATAAAATTTTGGGTCAGTATTAAGAAAGAAAACTGAACATTATACTATTCTAATAAAACTTAATCTCAGCAATAAAAGCTTGGTTTAATAAAAGAAAGATAACAGAACATTATACTATTCTTATAAAACTTAATCCCAGCAATAAAAGCTTGGTTTAATAAAAGAAAGAAAACAGAATCGTATACTATTCTGATAAAACTTAATCTCAGCAATAAAAGCTTGGGTCAGTATAAGAAAAAAAACAGAACATTATACTATTGAGATAGAACTTAATCTCAGCAATAAATGCTTGGGTCAGTATAGGAAAGATAAACGAACATAATACTATTGAGATAAAACTTAATCTCAGCAATAGAAGCTTGGGTCAGTATAAGAAGGATAACAGAACATTATACTATTGAGATAAAACTTAATCTTAAAAATAAAAGCTTGGGTCAGTATAAGAAAGAAAACAGAAGATTAATCTATTCTGATAATACTTAATCTCAGCAATAAAAGCTTGGTTTAGTAAAAAAAAAGATAACAGAACATTATACTATTGAGAAAAAACATAATCTCAGCAATAAAAGTTTGAGTCAGTATAAGAAAGATAACAGAACATTATACTATTGAGATAAAACTTAATCTCAGCAATAAACGTTTGGGTCAGTATTAAGAAAGAAAACAGAATATAATACTATTCTAATAAAACTTAATATCAGCAATAAAAGCTTGGTTTAATAAAAGAAAGATAACAGAACATTATACTATTCTAATAAAACTTAATCTCAGCAATAAAAGCTTGGGTCAATATAAGAAAGAAAACAGAACATTATACTATTCTTATAAAACCTAATCCCAGCAATAAAAGCTTGGTTTAATATAAGAAAGAAAACAGAACATTATACTATTCTTATAAAACTTAATCTCAGCAATAAAAGCTTGGTTTAATATAAGAAAGAAAACAGAACATTATACTATTCTGATAAAACTTAATCTCAACAATAAAAGCTTGGTTTAATATAAGAAAGAAAACAGAACATTATACTATTCTTATAAAACTTAATCTCAACAATAAAAGCTTGGTTTAATATAAGAAAGAAAACAGAACATTATACTATTCTAATAAAACTTAATCTCAGCAATAAAAGCTTGGGTCAGTATAAGAAAGAAAACAGAACATTATACTATTCTGATAAAACTTAATCTCAGCAATAAAAGCTTGGGTCAATATAAGAAAGAAAACAGAACATTATACTATTCTGATAAAACTTAATCTCAGCAATAAAAGCTTGGTTTAATATAAGAAATATAACAGAACATTATACTATTGAGATAAAACTTAATCTCAGCAATAAAAGCTTGGGTCAATATAAGAAAGAAAACAGAACATTATACTATTCTAATAAAACTTAATCTCAGCAATAAAAGCTTGGGTCAATATAAGAAAGAAAACAGAACATTATACTATTCTGATAAAACTTAATCTCAGCAATAAAAGCTTGGTTTAATATAAGAAATATAACAGAACATTATACTATTCTTATAAAACTTAATCTCAACAATAAAAGCTTGGTTTAATATAAGAAAGAAAACAGAACATTATACTATTCTGATAAAACTTAATCCCAGCAATAAAAGCTTGGTATAATATAAGAAAGAAAACAGAACATTATACTATTCTTATAAAACTTAATCTCAACAATAAAAGCTTGGTTTAATATAAGAAATATAACAGAACATTATACTATTCTGATAAAACTTAATCTCAGCAATAAAAGCTTGGTTTAATATAAGAAATATAACAGAACATTATACTATTCTTATAAAACTTAATCTCAGCAATAAAAGCTTGGTTTAATATAAGAAATATAACAGAACATTATACTATTCTGATAAAACTTAATCTCAACAATAAAAGCTTGGTTTAATATACGAAAGAAAACAGAACATTATACTATTCTTATAAAACTTAATCTCAACAATAAAAGCTTGGTTTAATATAAGAAATATAACAGAACATTATACTATTCTTATAAAACTTAATCTCAGCAATAAAAGCTTGGTTTAATATAAGAAAGAAAACAGAACATTATACTATTCTGATAAAACTTAATCTCAGCAATAAAAGCTTGGTTTAATATAAGAAAGAAAACAGAACATTATACTATTCTGATAAAACATAATCTCAACAATAAAAGCTTGGTTTAATATAAGAAAGAAAACAGAATATTATACTATTCTTATAAAACTTAATCTCAACAATAAAAGCTTGGTTTAATATAAGAAAGAAAACAGAACATTATACTATTCTGATAAAACTTAATCTCAACAAGAAAAGCTTGGTTTAATAAAAGAAAGATAACAGAACATTACACTATTCTGATAAAACTTAATCTCAACAATAAAAGCTTGGTTTAATATAAGAGCGAAAACAGAACATTATACTATTCTGATAAAACATAATCTCAACAATAAAAGCTTGGGTCAATATAAGAAAGATAACAGAACATTATACTATTCTGATAAAACATAATCTCAACAATAAAAGCTTGGGTCAATATAAGAAAGATAACAGAACATTATACTATTCTGATAAAACATAATCTCAACAATAAAAGCTTGGGTCAATATAAGAAAGATAACAGAACATTATACTATTCTGATAAAACATAATCTCAAAAATAAAAGCTTGGGTCAATATAAGAAAGATAACAGAACATTATACTATTCTGATAAAACATAATCTCAACAATAAAAGCTTGGGTCAATATAAGAAAGATAACAGAACATTATACTATTCTGATAAAACTTAATCTCAACAATAAAAGCTTACGTCAATATAAGAAAGAAAACAGAACATTATACTATTCTGATAAAACATAATCTCAACAATAAAAGCTTGGGTCAATATAAGAAAGAAAACAGAACATTATACTATTCTGATAAAACTTAATCTCAACAATAAAAGCTTGGGTCAATATAAGAAAGAAAACAGAACATTATACTATTCTGATAAAACTTAATCTCAACAATAAAAGCTTGGGTCAATATAAGAAAGAAAACAGAACATTATACTATTCTGATAAAACTTAATCTCAACAATAAAAGCTTGGGTCAATATAAGAAAGAAAACAGAACATTATACTATTCTGATAAAACTTAATCTCAACAATAAAAACTTGGTTTAATATAAGAAAGAAAACAGAACATTATACTATTCTGATAAAACATAATCTCAACAATAAAAACTTGGTTTAATATAAGAAAGAAAACAGAACATTATACTATTCTGATAAAACATAATCTCAACAATAAAAACTTGGTTTAATATAAGAAAGAAAACAGAACATTATACTATTCTGATAAAACTTAATCTCAACAATAAAAGCTTGGTTTAATATAAGAAAGAAAACAGAACATTATACTATTCTGATAAAACATAATCTCAACAATAAAAACTTGGTTTAATATAAGAAAGAAAACAGAACATTATACTATTCTGATAAAACTTAATCTCAACAATAAAAGCTTGGGTCAATATAAGAAAGATAACAGAACATTATACTATTCTGATAAAACATAATCTCAACAATAAAAGCTTGATTTAATATAAGAAAGAAAACAGAACATTATACTATTCTGATAAAACTTAATCTCAACAATAAAAGCTTGGGTCAATATAAGAAAGATAACAGAACATTATACTATTCTGATAAAACATAATCTCAACAATAAAAGCTTGATTTAATATAAGAAAGAAAACAGAACATTATACTATTCTGATAAAACTTAATCTCAACAATAAAAGCTTGGGTCAATATAAGAAAGATAACAGAACATTATACTATTCTGATAAAACATAATCTCAACAATAAAAGCTTGGTTTAATATAAGAAAGAAAACAGAACATTATACTATTCTGATAAAACGTAATCTCAACAAGAAAAGCTTGGTTTAATAAAAGAAAGATAACAGAACATTACACTATTCTGATAAAACTTAATCTCAACAATAAAAGCTTGGTTTAATATAAGAGCGAAAACAGAACATTATACTATTCTGATAAAACATAATTTCAACAATAAAAGCTTGGGTCAATATAAGAAAGATAACAGAACATTATACTATTCTGATAAAACATAATCTCAACAATAAAAGCTTGGGTCAATATAAGAAAGATAACAGAACATTATACTATTCTGATAAAACATAATCTCAACAATAAAAGCTTGGGTCAATATAAGAAAGATAACAGAACATTATACTATTCTGATAAAACATAATCTCAACAATAAAAGCTTGGGTCAATATAAGAAAGATAACAGAACATTATACTATTCTGATAAAACATAATCTCAACAATAAAAGCTTGGGTCAATATAAGAAAGATAACAGAACATTATACTATTCTGATAAAACTTAATCTCAACAATAAAAGCTTACGTCAATATAAGAAAGAAAACAGAACATTATACTATTCTGATAAAACATAATCTCAACAATAAAAGCTTGGGTCAATATAAGAAAGAAAACAGAACATTATACTATTCTGATAAAACTTAATCTCAACAATAAAAGCTTGGGTCAATATAAGAAAGAAAACAGAACATTATACTATTCTGATAAAACTTAATCTCAACAATAAAAGCTTGGGTCAATATAAGAAAGAAAACAGAACATTATACTATTCTGATAAAACTTAATCTCAACAATAAAAACTTGGTTTAATATAAGAAAGAAAACAGAACATTATACTATTCTGATAAAACATAATCTCAACAATAAAAACTTGGTTTAATATAAGAAAGAAAACAGAACATTATACTATTCTGATAAAACATAATCTCAACAATAAAAACTTGGTTTAATATAAGAAAGAAAACAGAACATTATACTATTCTGATAAAACTTAATCTCAACAATAAAAGCTTGGTTTAATATAAGAAAGAAAACAGAACATTATACTATTCTGATAAAACATAATCTCAACAATAAAAACTTGGTTTAATATAAGAAAGAAAACAGAACATTATACTATTCTGATAAAACTTAATCTCAACAATAAAAGCTTGGGTCAATATAAGAAAGATAACAGAACATTATACTATTCTGATAAAACATAATCTCAACAATAAAAGCTTGATTTAATATAAGAAAGAAAACAGAACATTATACTATTCTGATAAAACTTAATCTCAACAATAAAAGCTTGGGTCAATATAAGAAAGATAACAGAACATTATACTATTCTGATAAAACATAATCTCAACAATAAAAGCTTGATTTAATATAAGAAAGAAAACAGAACATTATACTATTCTGATAAAACTTAATCTCAACAATAAAAGCTTGGGTCAATATAAGAAAGATAACAGAACATTATACTATTCTGATAAAACATAATCTCAACAATAAAAGCTTGATTTAATATAAGAAAGAAAACAGAACATTATACTATTCTGATAAAACTTAATCTCAGCAATAAAAGCTTGGGTCAGCATAAGAAAGAAAACAGAACATTATACTATTGAGATAAAACTTAATCTCAGCAATAAAAGCTTCGGTCAGTATAAGAAAGATAACAGAACATTATACTATTGAGATAAAACTTAATCTTAAAAATAAAAGCTTGGGTCAGTATAAGAAAGAAAACAGAAGATTATACTATTGTGATAAACCGTAATCACAGCAATAAAAGCTTGGTTTAGTAAAAAAAAGATAACAGAACATTATACTATTGAGATAAAACATATTCTCAACAATAAAAGCTTGAGTCAGTATAAGAAAGATAACAGAACATTATACTATTGAGATAAAACTTAATCTCAACAATAAAAGCTTTGTGTAATATAAGAAAGAAAGCAAAACATTATGCTATTCTGATAAAACTTAATCTCAGCAATAAAAGCTTGGTTTAATAAAAGAAAGATAACAGAACATTATACTATTCTGATAAAACTTAATCTCAACAATAAAAGCTTGGTTTAATAAAAGAAAGATAACAGAAAATTATACTATTCTGATAAAACTTAATCTCAACAATAAAAATTTGGTTTTAGTAAAAGAAATATAACAGAACATATTGCTATTCTGATAAAACTTAATCTCAACAATAAAAGCTTGGTTTAATATAAGAAAGAAAACAGAACATTATACTATTCTGATAAAACTTAATCTCAACAATAAAAATTTGGTTTAATAAAAGAAATATAACAGAACATATTGCTATTCTGATAAAACTTAATCTCAACAATAAAAGCTTGGTTTAATATAAGAAATAAAACAGAACATTATACTATTCTGATAAAACTTAATCTCAACAAGAAAAGCTTGGTTTAATATAAGAAAGAAAACAGAACATTATACTATTCTGATAAAACTTAATCTCAGCAATAAAAGCTTGGTTTAATAAAAGAAAGATAACAGAACATTACACTATTCTGATAAAACTTAATCTCAAAAATAAAAGCTTGGTTTAATATAAGAACGAAAACAGAACATTATACTATTCTGATAAAACGTAATCTCAGCAATAAAACCTTGGGTCAGTATAAGAAAGAAAACAGAACATTATACTATTCTGATAAAACTTAATCTCAACAATAAAAGCTTGGTTTAATAAAAGAAAGAAAACAGAACATTATACTATTCTGATAAAACTTAATCTCAACAATAAAAGCTTGGGTCAATATAAGAAAGATTACAGAACATAATACTATTCTGATAAAACTTAATCTCAACAATAAAAGCTTGGTTTAATAAAAGAAAGAAAACAGAATATTATACTATTCTGATAAAACTTAATCTCAACAATAAAAGCTTGGGTCAATATAAGAAAGATTACAGAACATTATACTATTCTGATAAAACTTAATCTCAACAATAAAAGCTTGGTTTAATAAAAGAAAGAAAACAGAATATTACACTATTCCGATAAAAATTAATCTCAGCAATAAAAGCTTGGGTCAGCATAAGAAAGAAAACAGAACATTATACTATTGAGATAAAACTTAATCTCAGCAATAAAAGCTTCGGTCAGTATAAGAAAGATAACAGAACATTATACTATTGAGATAAAACTTAATCTCAACAATAAAAGCTTTGTGTAATATAAGAAAGGAAACAGAACATTATACTATGAGATAAATTTTAATCTCAGCAATAAAAGCTTGGTTGTATATAAGAAAGAAAATAGAACATTATACTATTGAGATAAAACTTAATCTCAACAATAAAAGCTTGGGTCAGTTTAAGAAAGATAACAGAACATTATACTATTCTGATAAAACTTAATCTCAACAATAAAAGCTTGGTTTAATATAAGAAAGAATACAGAACATTATACTATTGAGATAAAACCTAATCTCAGCAATAAAAGTGTTGTTTAATATAAGAAAGAAAACAGAACATTATATAATTCTGATAAAACTTAATCTCAGCAATAATAGCTTGGGTCATTATTAGAATAGAAAACAGAACATTATACTATTGAGATAAAACTTAATCTCAGTAATAAAGGCTTGTGTCAGTAAAGAAAGAAATCAGAACATTATACTATTCTGATAAAACTTAATCTCAACAATACAAGCTTGGTTTAATATAAGAAAGAAAACAGAACATTATACTATTGAGATAAATTTTAATCTCAGCAATAAAAGCTTGGTTTTATATAAGAAAGGAAATAGAAGATTATACTATCGAGATAAAACTTGATCTCAGTAATAAAAGCTTGTGTCAGTAAAAGAAAGAAAACAGAACATTATACTATTGAGATAAAACTTAATCTTAGCAATAAAAGCTTGCTTTAATATAAGAAAGAAAACAGATGATGATGATGATATGCGGTTTAAGGGCGCTAAACTGCTAAGGTCATCAGCGCCCTTACAATGTATGAAATAGAAAGTCAAAAATATAAAAGAACCGCATAATTAAAAAACGGGACACAAGCCCGCGATGTCCAAAAATTTAAAACAACAATAATACAACAATGCCAAAAACTAACACACTAAAAGCATAGGCAATAAAAGATTCAAACGTGTCAAAGACTGTAGAATGCGAGGACATGAGCGCCTTTTGTCCACTGGGGATTAGAGTCCCCATAAAAACAGACAGAATAAAATTACTAAGCTAAACGACGCTCAACGCATTAAATGCGCAGATTAAAATCACTGTCATGAATAAAACGTAAAACACATTCTTCAGCACGCGTATCGTCTGCCAAAACGTTGGCTAGGCTAACAGGCACACCCAAACGAGCACGCAATGCAGCTAAAACCTGAGACTCTGTTAAAATGTGACGCACCGTTAAGGGCGCATCACACTGCCCACAGAGTGGTGCGGGGTCACCACTGAGCAAATACCTATGACTAAAAACACAATGTCCAATCCGTAAACGAGCTAAAATTACCTCTTCCCGACGACACGAACGAGAAGAGGTAGCCCAGATCAATGGGAAAGGCTTAACCTCCCGCAACTTGTTCCCCCGGAGGACCGTCCACTCATCGCGCCAGCGCGAGAGGATGCGGCGACGTAAAATAACACACGAATCTGACGAGGGAACAACAGAGGTAAAAAATCTGGGTAATAAAATCGACGATTTGGCAGCGGCGTCGGCAGACTCATTACCTGAGATGCCCACATGACCTGGGATCCACATGAAGGAGATGCTGGTGCCAGAGACACCAAGCGAGTGGAGCCGGTCATGTATGCGCTGTACGAGAGGGTGGTAATGGTCCAGCGCATTAATACTCTGAAGGGCACTCAGAGAGTCCGTACAAATAAAACAGTGCCGTAAGTCGTGCCGCTGAATGTATAAAACAGATTGATAAATGCTAAAAAGTTCGGCGGTAAAAATTGAACATTGTCCAGGTAAACGAAACGTAAAACTATTTCCACCACAAAAAAGGCACATCCTACTCCAGCATCAGTCTTAGATCCATCAGTAAAGATAAAATCAAAGTCCCCGAATTGCGACTGAAGTTCTGAAAACGCTGATCTAAAGACTGAAGAAGGGGTCTCACTCTTCGGCATCGACGATAACCCAAGGTGACAGAGGGCCTCAGCGCGCAACCATGTCGGAAAACGCGTTTCCCCCCTTGAAAGTGTGGGCGCTGGCGTAACGTCCAAATGCCGAAGAAGCTGACGAAATCGAATCCCTGGAGGGAGCAAAGCAGAGGAGCTAACTAAATATTGCCGGTCAAGTGAATCCTCGTAAAATGCCGCGAAGGACGGGTGGTCAGGCAAGCTGGAGAGTCGACAGGCATAGCTACACAAGTGCAGCTCACGCCTGAAGGACAGCGGAGGCTCTGCAGCCTCAGCGTAAAGACTGGGCACGGGGCTAGTTGGAAAGGCCCCTGTAGCGACTCTAATACCACGATGATGAATAGGATTCAAACGACGTAACACAGATGGACGTGCCGAATGAAAAGACAATACACCCGTAATCAAGTTTGGATCGGACCAAAGAGCGATAAAGACGCAGAAGGACCGTCCGATCAGCTCCCCAGGATGTGCCACTTAAAACACGTAAAATATTAAGAGAACGGTCACACTTTGCTTTTAAAAAGGATACGTGAGAAGTCCAGCTCAACTTTCGATCAAATATCAACCCCAAAAATTTCACCTCGTCTGCAAACGGAAGCACCTCCGGCCCAAGATGGAGAGAGGAAGGAGGGAAATATTTCCGGCGCCAGAAGTTGATGCAGACGGATTTCTCGGCGGAGAAATTAAAGCCTTTGGCGTTACTGCAGGCGTAGAGACGGTCGATACAGCTCTGGAGACGGCGTTCGAGTAGAGAAGTCCGCCGTGAACTGCAATAAATGGCAAAATCATCAACAAAAAGGGACGATGAAATGCCAGGTGGAATACAATCAACAATGGGGTTGATAGCCACTGCAAAAAGTGTGACACTAAGTACCGAGCCCTGCGGTACTCCGTTCTCTTGAATAAAACGACTAGATAAAACCGATCCCACACGTACACGAAACACGCGGTCCGTCATAAACTCCCGAAGAAATATGGGAAGACGACCGCGGATATTCCAGGCGTAAAGTTTACGTAAAATGCCGCCCCTCCAACAAGTGTCATAAGCTTTCTCCAGGTCAAAAAACACAGCCACGGTTTGACACTTTCTCAGAAATCCATTCATAATATGCGTCGACAGGGACACCAGATGGTCGACAGTAGAGCGTAGCGACGAAATCCGCACTGAGTGTTCGCTAGAAGTTTCTGAGACTCAAGCCGCCATGTCAACCCCCTTTGATCATGCGCTCCATCACCTTGCAAATGCAACTGGTGAGGGAGATAGGGCGGTAGCTGGAAGGTAGTTGGCGATCCTTCCCAGGCTTAAGTATAGGGACAATGGTGGCTTCGTGCCAAACGGAAGGAAAAAAGCCGTCATGCCAAATACGGTTATAGACCTGTAAGAGAAAGAGTTTACTGTCGGCTGAAAGGTGCTTTAACATCAGGACATCAATGCCATCCGGGCCAGGAGTGGAGTACCTAGAGCAATGAAGAGCGTGCTCCAGCTCCCTCATTGTAAAAAGTTCGTTATAACATTCAGTGTTTGCAGACCGAAAATTATATGGTGCAGAATCCAACCGGTCTTTAACAGAGCGAAATCCGGCGGAATAATGGTCTGAACTGGAAACCGCCCAAAGGCAGATCCCAGACTGTTAGCGATGGCAGCCGGATCCACTATGGTGGCATTAGAAACCTGAAGGCCAGAAACAGGACAATGCGACACTTTACCTGAGAAGCGACGAAGTTTATCCCAAACAACAGATGAAGGCGTAAAGCGATTAAAAGACTCGACAAAACGAGCCCACGACGCCTTCTTGCTATCCTGAATAGTGCGACGAGCCCTGGCGCGCGATTGTTTAAAAGTCACCAAATTATCAAGTGTAGGCTGGCGCCGAAACACCCTAAGTGCAGTCCTACGAGCACGAACGGCGTCCCGACAATCCTCGTTCCACCACGGAACAGGCATTCGCCGAGGTTGAGAGGATGAACGGGGAATTGCGCGTTCGCAGCAGAGAAAATAGTAGACGCAAGGTACTGCACTAGTTGGATAATGTCGGTGAAGGGCTGGTCGTCAAAATGCACGAGGCTGGAATACAAACTCCAGTCGGCTTTTGGGAACATCCAGGTAGGTACTCTGGAATGTTGTACGTGGTGTGACAGAAGAGAAACGATGCAGGGGCAATGGTCGCTGGAGTAGGTGTCAGCGACGACGTTCCACTGCAGACGACTAGCAAGCTGGAGTGAGCAAACGGCAAGGTCCAGGTGTGAGAATGTACCAGAAGAATCAGAAATAAAAGTAGGCTCACCTGTATTGAGGATTGAAAGATTGAACTGGTAAAAAATGTCGGAAAGAAGAGTTCCCCTCGCACAAGCCCTTGGCGAACCTCATAGTGGGTGATGGGCATTAAAATCTCCCAACATAAGAACTGGTGTTGGGAGAGCGGACAGAAGAACTCGAATGTCCGCGGGAGCGAGGGGAGACGATGGAGGTGAATACACAGAACAAACAGAAAAGAAAAAAACGGGTAACTGCAGTCTAATGGCAACAGCTTGCAAGTCGGACGTAAGAGCGAGAGTTTGAAAATAAACGTCGTTACGCACTAACAACATGACACCTCCATGGGCAGGAGCGCCCTCCTCCGGTTCAAGATCGTAGCGAACCGGAGTGTACCCTCGGAGATCGAAAGGGTCTTGAGGGCGAAGCTTGGTCTCCTGCAAACATACGACCATAGGTGAATGGGAACGCAATAAAAGTTGCAGTTCCGCCCTATGCGATCGAACACCACGTAAATCCCAGCTCAGGATAGCCATGAATAAAAGGGATAAACTGTCTACTTAGAAGGGCGGCTTAAAATAATCTTTTGCTTAACCTTTGGGCTCGGGCTTTTTGTATGGAGTTGGTCAGACTCCATAGCCTCCTCGAGGGGAGGGCCCACGCGCTCAGAGCCAGAAACCGACTCCAGCGCCGAGAATCGGTTCTGGGTGGCAACGGGTGAAGGGGGCCGCTGAGCACGGCTTGTCCCAGGAGCGTCCTGGGACTGCGACCTCCGAGGAGGAGGAGGAGGAGGAGGAGGAGGAGAAGGTGAACTTGGCTTGCCGCGCGCACGCGGAGGGTCTTTTAAGAAATCTTCCCTGCGATATTTCTGCTTCGATTTCTTCTCAGGAGCTTGTGACTTCATAGATTTTGGACCAGGTATATAGGGCTTGGTAACAGTAATAGGCTTGGACGGCCGGTTGGTAGTGGCGGTCAATGCAGTCATGGTCCAAGTTTGAGTCTCTGCATCCTTCCGGGGTACTGGCGAGGCAACTACAGAACTAAATGTACCAGATCGCAGGAGTGAAGGTTGGCGCGCATGGTAACGCCTCCGGGCTTCGGCGAAGGAGAGTTTTTCCTTTACCCGGATCTCCTGGATCGCCTTCTCGTCCAAAAAGCGCGGACAGTCACCAAAAGAAGCAGAATGTGAATCTTTGCAATTGACGCAGACGGGGGCTGTTGAGCAGGCACCTTCGTGTGAGGGCTGGCTACATGTTGCACAGATGTTAACGGCACTCTCACAGGAGACTTGCGTATGCCCAAAACGTTGGCATTTAAAACAACGCAGAGGTCTAGGAATATAAGGCCTCACAGAAATCCGTTCGTACCCTGCGGAAATGCTCGTGGGCAGATCGACGCCATCGAATGTTATAAACAGGGTACGAGTGGGTACCAATACTCCGTCGCGTTTAGCCTGCACTCGATGAACTGCCGTTACCTTTTGGTCGGAAAGATATTCCACTAGCTCTTTGTCCGACATGCCATCGAGGCTATGGGTGGTGATGACGCCTCGACAGGAATTCAAGGTACGGTGCTTCTCAACACGGATGGGATAACCGTGGAGAAGCGTGGCGCTCAACAAGGACTTACTTTGTGCCTCGGACTTGCTTTGCACTAACAACGAACCATTACGAAGCCGAGTGCAGGAAAGAACCGGACCAGCAATTGAATCAATGCCCTTTTGGATAACAAAAGGGTTCACCTTCTCGAAAGTTTGACCTTCGTCGGTACGGGTAATCACTAAGTAACAACCAGCTGTTGGCGGTGCTACTTCTGTTACTAAAACTTTGCGGCGCTTGTTGTTAACAATGGAGAAAGGGTGCTCCATAGCGAAAAAATCCTCCACCATTGCAACTGTCTCCGACCTCGGGCTCTGACTTCCCGGGCGTTACCCCGGCTTGGGTGAGTGGCCTATCTATAACAGACTCACCCCAGGGTCACACCTCCCAGAACATAGACAGAGGGACCCAATCGCCGTCAGAAGTCAGCAGCTCATGCAATGGCCCCCCCGCGGGACTGCAGTTGAACAGCGGATACGAACACAAACCCTACATGACGATCCCGGGTGGTGGGGATGACGCCATTACCCACTCACCCAGCTGCGCACCCAGTGCGCGGGTATCCGTCAGGCTGTGTCCACGGAGGATTAAAAGAAAGATAAAAGAAACTAAAACTGTGTGGGCGTTTCGTACGCAAGGTAGGACTGCGAGAAGGAACAGAGATGTGTAAATGAATGGGCGTGGGGCGAAATGTGTGTAAGGAGAAGAGAAGAAAGAAACGATGGCGAGGCGCGGTATGAATGTAATGCTAAGAACGCACGAGAGCCTACCTTGTGTCCCCCGGTCACGGGAACGAACCCACCTCGACCGGACGGGGGTGGAAGGATGATGATGGCGATGATCGGCTCGGGAACCCCCGGGTACGCCAACACCCGTACTCACATAAGGTGAGCCCCTGGGGGGAAAGAAAACAGAACATTATACTATTCTGATAAAACTTAATCTCAACAATAAAAGCTTGGGTCAATATAAGAAAGATAACAGAACATTATACTATTCTGATAAAACATAATCTCAACAATAAAAGCTTGGGTCAATATAAGAAAGATAACAGAACATTATACTATTCTGATAAAACATAATCTCAACAATAAAAGCTTGGGTCAATATAAGAAAGATAACAGAACATTATACTATTCTGATAAAACATAATCTCAACAATAAAAGCTTGGGTCAATATAAGAAAGATAACAGAACATTATACTATTCTGATAAAACATAATCTCAACAATAAAAGCTTGGGTCAATATAAGAAAGATAACAGAACATTATACTATTCTGATAAAACATAATCTCAACAATAAAAGCTTGGGTCAATATAAGAAAGATAACAGAACATTATACTATTCTGATAAAACATAATCTCAACAATAAAAGCTTGGGTCAATATAAGAAAGATAACAGAACATTATACTATTCTGATAAAACTTAATCTCAACAATAAAAGCTTACGTCAATATAAGAAAGAAAACAGAACATTATACTATTCTGATAAAACATAATCTCAACAATAAAAGCTTGGGTCAATATAAGAAAGAAAACAGAACATTATACTATTCTGATAAAACTTAATCTCAACAATAAAAGCTTGGGTCAATATAAGAAAGAAAACAGAACATTATACTATTCTGATAAAACTTAATCTCAACAATAAAAGCTTGGGTCAATATAAGAAAGAAAACAGAACATTATACTATTCTGATAAAACTTAATCTCAACAATAAAAGCTTGGGTCAATATAAGAAAGAAAACAGAACATTATACTATTCTGATAAAACTTAATCTCAACAATAAAAACTTGGTTTAATATAAGAAAGAAAACAGAACATTATACTATTCTGATAAAACATAATCTCAACAATAAAAACTTGGTTTAATATAAGAAAGAAAACAGAACATTATACTATTCTGATAAAACATAATCTCAACAATAAAAACTTGGTTTAATATAAGAAAGAAAACAGAACATTATACTATTCTGATAAAACTTAATCTCAACAATAAAAGCTTGGTTTAATATAAGAAAGAAAACAGAACATTATACTATTCTGATAAAACATAATCTCAACAATAAAAACTTGGTTTAATATAAGAAAGAAAACAGAACATTATACTATTCTGATAAAACTTAATCTCAACAATAAAAGCTTGGGTCAATATAAGAAAGATAACAGAACATTATACTATTCTGATAAAACATAATCTCAACAATAAAAGCTTGATTTAATATAAGAAAGAAAACAGAACATTATACTATTCTGATAAAACTTAATCTCAACAATAAAAGCTTGGGTCAATATAAGAAAGATAACAGAACATTATACTATTCTGATAAAACATAATCTCAACAATAAAAGCTTGATTTAATATAAGAAAGAAAACAGAACATTATACTATTCTGATAAAACTTAATCTCAACAATAAAAGCTTGGGTCAATATAAGAAAGATAACAGAACATTATACTATTCTGATAAAACATAATCTCAACAATAAAAGCTTGGTTTAATATAAGAAAGAAAACAGAACATTATACTATTCTGATAAAACTTAATCTCAACAAGAAAAGCTTGGTTTAATAAAAGAAAGATAACAGAACATTACACTATTCTGATAAAACTTAATCTCAACAATAAAAGCTTGGTTTAATATAAGAGCGAAAACAGAACATTATACTATTCTGATAAAACATAATTTCAACAATAAAAGCTTGGGTCAATATAAGAAAGATAACAGAACATTATACTATTCTGATAAAACATAATCTCAACAATAAAAGCTTGGGTCAATATAAGAAAGATAACAGAACATTATACTATTCTGATAAAACATAATCTCAACAATAAAAGCTTGGGTCAATATAAGAAAGATAACAGAACATTATACTATTCTGATAAAACATAATCTCAACAATAAAAGCTTGGGTCAATATAAGAAAGATAACAGAACATTATACTATTCTGATAAAACATAATCTCAACAATAAAAGCTTGGGTCAATATAAGAAAGATAACAGAACATTATACTATTCTGATAAAACTTAATCTCAACAATAAAAGCTTACGTCAATATAAGAAAGAAAACAGAACATTATACTATTCTGATAAAACATAATCTCAACAATAAAAGCTTGGGTCAATATAAGAAAGAAAACAGAACATTATACTATTCTGATAAAACTTAATCTCAACAATAAAAGCTTGGGTCAATATAAGAAAGAAAACAGAACATTATACTATTCTGATAAAACTTAATCTCAACAATAAAAGCTTGGGTCAATATAAGAAAGAAAACAGAACATTATACTATTCTGATAAAACTTAATCTCAACAATAAAAACTTGGTTTAATATAAGAAAGAAAACAGAACATTATACTATTCTGATAAAACATAATCTCAACAATAAAAACTTGGTTTAATATAAGAAAGAAAACAGAACATTATACTATTCTGATAAAACATAATCTCAACAATAAAAACTTGGTTTAATATAAGAAAGAAAACAGAACATTATACTATTCTGATAAAACTTAATCTCAACAATAAAAGCTTGGTTTAATATAAGAAAGAAAACAGAACATTATACTATTCTGATAAAACATAATCTCAACAATAAAAACTTGGTTTAATATAAGAAAGAAAACAGAACATTATACTATTCTGATAAAACTTAATCTCAACAATAAAAGCTTGGGTCAATATAAGAAAGATAACAGAACATTATACTATTCTGATAAAACATAATCTCAACAATAAAAGCTTGATTTAATATAAGAAAGAAAACAGAACATTATACTATTCTGATAAAACTTAATCTCAACAATAAAAGCTTGGGTCAATATAAGAAAGATAACAGAACATTATACTATTCTGATAAAACATAATCTCAACAATAAAAGCTTGATTTAATATAAGAAAGAAAACAGAACATTATACTATTCTGATAAAACTTAATCTCAACAATAAAAGCTTGGGTCAATATAAGAAAGATAACAGAACATTATACTATTCTGATAAAACATAATCTCAACAATAAAAGCTTGATTTAATATAAGAAAGAAAACAGAACATTATACTATTCTGATAAAACTTAATCTCAGCAATAAAAGCTTGGGTCAGCATAAGAAAGAAAACAGAACATTATACTATTGAGATAAAACTTAATCTCAGCAATAAAAGCTTCGGTCAGTATAAGAAAGATAACAGAACATTATACTATTGAGATAAAACTTAATCTTAAAAATAAAAGCTTGGGTCAGTATAAGAAAGAAAACAGAAGATTATACTATTGTGATAAACCGTAATCACAGCAATAAAAGCTTGGTTTAGTAAAAAAAAGATAACAGAACATTATACTATTGAGATAAAACATATTCTCAACAATAAAAGCTTGAGTCAGTATAAGAAAGATAACAGAACATTATACTATTGAGATAAAACTTAATCTCAACAATAAAAGCTTTGTGTAATATAAGAAAGAAAGCAAAACATTATGCTATTCTGATAAAACTTAATCTCAGCAATAAAAGCTTGGTTTAATAAAAGAAAGATAACAGAACATTATACTATTCTGATAAAACTTAATCTCAACAATAAAAGCTTGGTTTAATAAAAGAAAGATAACAGAAAATTATACTATTCTGATAAAACTTAATCTCAACAATAAAAATTTGGTTTTAGTAAAAGAAATATAACAGAACATATTGCTATTCTGATAAAACTTAATCTCAACAATAAAAGCTTGGTTTAATATAAGAAAGAAAACAGAACATTATACTATTCTGATAAAACTTAATCTCAACAATAAAAATTTGGTTTAATAAAAGAAATATAACAGAACATATTGCTATTCTGATAAAACTTAATCTCAACAATAAAAGCTTGGTTTAATATAAGAAATAAAACAGAACATTATACTATTCTGATAAAACTTAATCTCAACAAGAAAAGCTTGGTTTAATATAAGAAAGAAAACAGAACATTATACTATTCTGATAAAACTTAATCTCAGCAATAAAAGCTTGGTTTAATAAAAGAAAGATAACAGAACATTACACTATTCTGATAAAACTTAATCTCAAAAATAAAAGCTTGGTTTAATATAAGAACGAAAACAGAACATTATACTATTCTGATAAAACGTAATCTCAGCAATAAAACCTTGGGTCAGTATAAGAAAGAAAACAGAACATTATACTATTCTGATAAAACTTAATCTCAACAATAAAAGCTTGGTTTAATAAAAGAAAGAAAACAGAACATTATACTATTCTGATAAAACTTAATCTCAACAATAAAAGCTTGGGTCAATATAAGAAAGATTACAGAACATTATACTATTCTGATAAAACTTAATCTCAACAATAAAAGCTTGGTTTAATAAAAGAAAGAAAACAGAATATTATACTATTCTGATAAAACTTAATCTCAACAATAAAAGCTTGGGTCAATATAAGAAAGATTACAGAACATTATACTATTCTGATAAAACTTAATCTCAACAATAAAAGCTTGGTTTAATAAAAGAAAGAAAACAGAATATTACACTATTCCGATAAAAATTAATCTCAGCAATAAAAGCTTGGGTCAGCATAAGAAAGAAAACAGAACATTATACTATTGAGATAAAACTTAATCTCAGCAATAAAAGCTTCGGTCAGTATAAGAAAGATAACAGAACATTATACTATTGAGATAAAACTTAATCTCAACAATAAAAGCTTTGTGTAATATAAGAAAGGAAACAGAACATTATACTATGAGATAAATTTTAATCTCAGCAATAAAAGCTTGGTTGTATATAAGAAAGAAAATAGAACATTATACTATTGAGATAAAACTTAATCTCAACAATAAAAGCTTGGGTCAGTTTAAGAAAGATAACAGAACATTATACTATTCTGATAAAACTTAATCTCAACAATAAAAGCTTGGTTTAATATAAGAAAGAATACAGAACATTATACTATTGAGATAAAACCTAATCTCAGCAATAAAAGTGTTGTTTAATATAAGAAAGAAAACAGAACATTATATAATTCTGATAAAACTTAATCTCAGCAATAATAGCTTGGGTCATTATTAGAATAGAAAACAGAACATTATACTATTGAGATAAAACTTAATCTCAGTAATAAAGGCTTGTGTCAGTAAAGAAAGAAATCAGAACATTATACTATTCTGATAAAACTTAATCTCAACAATACAAGCTTGGTTTAATATAAGAAAGAAAACAGAACATTATACTATTGAGATAAATTTTAATCTCAGCAATAAAAGCTTGGTTTTATATAAGAAAGGAAATAGAAGATTATACTATCGAGATAAAACTTGATCTCAGTAATAAAAGCTTGTGTCAGTAAAAGAAAGAAAACAGAACATTATACTATTGAGATAAAACTTAATCTTAGCAATAAAAGCTTGCTTTAATATAAGAAAGAAAACAGATGATGATGATGATATGCGGTTTAAGGGCGCTAAACTGCTAAGGTCATCAGCGCCCTTACAATGTATGAAATAGAAAGTCAAAAATATAAAAGAACCGCATAATTAAAAAACGGGACACAAGCCCGCGATGTCCAAAAATTTAAAACAACAATAATACAACAATGCCAAAAACTAACACACTAAAAGCATAGGCAATAAAAGATTCAAACGTGTCAAAGACTGTAGAATGCGAGGACATGAGCGCCTTTTGTCCACTGGGGATTAGAGTCCCCATAAAAACAGACAGAATAAAATTACTAAGCTAAACGACGCTCAACGCATTAAATGCGCAGATTAAAATCACTGTCATGAATAAAACGTAAAACACATTCTTCAGCACGCGTATCGTCTGCCAAAACGTTGGCTAGGCTAACAGGCACACCCAAACGAGCACGCAATGCAGCTAAAACCTGAGACTCTGTTAAAATGTGACGCACCGTTAAGGGCGCATCACACTGCCCACAGAGTGGTGCGGGGTCACCACTGAGCAAATACCTATGACTAAAAACACAATGTCCAATCCGTAAACGAGCTAAAATTACCTCTTCCCGACGACACGAACGAGAAGAGGTAGCCCAGATCAATGGGAAAGGCTTAACCTCCCGCAACTTGTTCCCCCGGAGGACCGTCCACTCATCGCGCCAGCGCGAGAGGATGCGGCGACGTAAAATAACACACGAATCTGACGAGGGAACAACAGAGGTAAAAAATCTGGGTAATAAAATCGACGATTTGGCAGCGGCGTCGGCAGACTCATTACCTGAGATGCCCACATGACCTGGGATCCACATGAAGGAGATGCTGGTGCCAGAGACACCAAGCGAGTGGAGCCGGTCATGTATGCGCTGTACGAGAGGGTGGTAATGGTCCAGCGCATTAATACTCTGAAGGGCACTCAGAGAGTCCGTACAAATAAAACAGTGCCGTAAGTCGTGCCGCTGAATGTATAAAACAGATTGATAAATGCTAAAAAGTTCGGCGGTAAAAATTGAACATTGTCCAGGTAAACGAAACGTAAAACTATTTCCACCACAAAAAAGGCACATCCTACTCCAGCATCAGTCTTAGATCCATCAGTAAAGATAAAATCAAAGTCCCCGAATTGCGACTGAAGTTCTGAAAACGCTGATCTAAAGACTGAAGAAGGGGTCTCACTCTTCGGCATCGACGATAACCCAAGGTGACAGAGGGCCTCAGCGCGCAACCATGTCGGAAAACGCGTTTCCCCCCTTGAAAGTGTGGGCGCTGGCGTAACGTCCAAATGCCGAAGAAGCTGACGAAATCGAATCCCTGGAGGGAGCAAAGCAGAGGAGCTAACTAAATATTGCCGGTCAAGTGAATCCTCGTAAAATGCCGCGAAGGACGGGTGGTCAGGCAAGCTGGAGAGTCGACAGGCATAGCTACACAAGTGCAGCTCACGCCTGAAGGACAGCGGAGGCTCTGCAGCCTCAGCGTAAAGACTGGGCACGGGGCTAGTTGGAAAGGCCCCTGTAGCGACTCTAATACCACGATGATGAATAGGATTCAAACGACGTAACACAGATGGACGTGCCGAATGAAAAGACAATACACCCGTAATCAAGTTTGGATCGGACCAAAGAGCGATAAAGACGCAGAAGGACCGTCCGATCAGCTCCCCAGGATGTGCCACTTAAAACACGTAAAATATTAAGAGAACGGTCACACTTTGCTTTTAAAAAGGATACGTGAGAAGTCCAGCTCAACTTTCGATCAAATATCAACCCCAAAAATTTCACCTCGTCTGCAAACGGAAGCACCTCCGGCCCAAGATGGAGAGAGGAAGGAGGGAAATATTTCCGGCGCCAGAAGTTGATGCAGACGGATTTCTCGGCGGAGAAATTAAAGCCTTTGGCGTTACTGCAGGCGTAGAGACGGTCGATACAGCTCTGGAGACGGCGTTCGAGTAGAGAAGTCCGCCGTGAACTGCAATAAATGGCAAAATCATCAACAAAAAGGGACGATGAAATGCCAGGTGGAATACAATCAACAATGGGGTTGATAGCCACTGCAAAAAGTGTGACACTAAGTACCGAGCCCTGCGGTACTCCGTTCTCTTGAATAAAACGACTAGATAAAACCGATCCCACACGTACACGAAACACGCGGTCCGTCATAAACTCCCGAAGAAATATGGGAAGACGACCGCGGATATTCCAGGCGTAAAGTTTACGTAAAATGCCGCCCCTCCAACAAGTGTCATAAGCTTTCTCCAGGTCAAAAAACACAGCCACGGTTTGACACTTTCTCAGAAATCCATTCATAATATGCGTCGACAGGGACACCAGATGGTCGACAGTAGAGCGTAGCGACGAAATCCGCACTGAGTGTTCGCTAGAAGTTTCTGAGACTCAAGCCGCCATGTCAACCCCCTTTGATCATGCGCTCCATCACCTTGCAAATGCAACTGGTGAGGGAGATAGGGCGGTAGCTGGAAGGTAGTTGGCGATCCTTCCCAGGCTTAAGTATAGGGACAATGGTGGCTTCGTGCCAAACGGAAGGAAAAAAGCCGTCATGCCAAATACGGTTATAGACCTGTAAGAGAAAGAGTTTACTGTCGGCTGAAAGGTGCTTTAACATCAGGACATCAATGCCATCCGGGCCAGGAGTGGAGTACCTAGAGCAATGAAGAGCGTGCTCCAGCTCCCTCATTGTAAAAAGTTCGTTATAACATTCAGTGTTTGCAGACCGAAAATTATATGGTGCAGAATCCAACCGGTCTTTAACAGAGCGAAATCCGGCGGAATAATGGTCTGAACTGGAAACCGCCCAAAGGCAGATCCCAGACTGTTAGCGATGGCAGCCGGATCCACTATGGTGGCATTAGAAACCTGAAGGCCAGAAACAGGACAATGCGACACTTTACCTGAGAAGCGACGAAGTTTATCCCAAACAACAGATGAAGGCGTAAAGCGATTAAAAGACTCGACAAAACGAGCCCACGACGCCTTCTTGCTATCCTGAATAGTGCGACGAGCCCTGGCGCGCGATTGTTTAAAAGTCACCAAATTATCAAGTGTAGGCTGGCGCCGAAACACCCTAAGTGCAGTCCTACGAGCACGAACGGCGTCCCGACAATCCTCGTTCCACCACGGAACAGGCATTCGCCGAGGTTGAGAGGATGAACGGGGAATTGCGCGTTCGCAGCAGAGAAAATAGTAGACGCAAGGTACTGCACTAGTTGGATAATGTCGGTGAAGGGCTGGTCGTCAAAATGCACGAGGCTGGAATACAAACTCCAGTCGGCTTTTGGGAACATCCAGGTAGGTACTCTGGAATGTTGTACGTGGTGTGACAGAAGAGAAACGATGCAGGGGCAATGGTCGCTGGAGTAGGTGTCAGCGACGACGTTCCACTGCAGACGACTAGCAAGCTGGAGTGAGCAAACGGCAAGGTCCAGGTGTGAGAATGTACCAGAAGAATCAGAAATAAAAGTAGGCTCACCTGTATTGAGGATTGAAAGATTGAACTGGTAAAAAATGTCGGAAAGAAGAGTTCCCCTCGCACAAGCCCTTGGCGAACCTCATAGTGGGTGATGGGCATTAAAATCTCCCAACATAAGAACTGGTGTTGGGAGAGCGGACAGAAGAACTCGAATGTCCGCGGGAGCGAGGGGAGACGATGGAGGTGAATACACAGAACAAACAGAAAAGAAAAAAACGGGTAACTGCAGTCTAATGGCAACAGCTTGCAAGTCGGACGTAAGAGCGAGAGTTTGAAAATAAACGTCGTTACGCACTAACAACATGACACCTCCATGGGCAGGAGCGCCCTCCTCCGGTTCAAGATCGTAGCGAACCGGAGTGTACCCTCGGAGATCGAAAGGGTCTTGAGGGCGAAGCTTGGTCTCCTGCAAACATACGACCATAGGTGAATGGGAACGCAATAAAAGTTGCAGTTCCGCCCTATGCGATCGAACACCACGTAAATCCCAGCTCAGGATAGCCATGAATAAAAGGGATAAACTGTCTACTTAGAAGGGCGGCTTAAAATAATCTTTTGCTTAACCTTTGGGCTCGGGCTTTTTGTATGGAGTTGGTCAGACTCCATAGCCTCCTCGAGGGGAGGGCCCACGCGCTCAGAGCCAGAAACCGACTCCAGCGCCGAGAATCGGTTCTGGGTGGCAACGGGTGAAGGGGGCCGCTGAGCACGGCTTGTCCCAGGAGCGTCCTGGGACTGCGACCTCCGAGGAGGAGGAGGAGGAGGAGGAGGAGGAGAAGGTGAACTTGGCTTGCCGCGCGCACGCGGAGGGTCTTTTAAGAAATCTTCCCTGCGATATTTCTGCTTCGATTTCTTCTCAGGAGCTTGTGACTTCATAGATTTTGGACCAGGTATATAGGGCTTGGTAACAGTAATAGGCTTGGACGGCCGGTTGGTAGTGGCGGTCAATGCAGTCATGGTCCAAGTTTGAGTCTCTGCATCCTTCCGGGGTACTGGCGAGGCAACTACAGAACTAAATGTACCAGATCGCAGGAGTGAAGGTTGGCGCGCATGGTAACGCCTCCGGGCTTCGGCGAAGGAGAGTTTTTCCTTTACCCGGATCTCCTGGATCGCCTTCTCGTCCAAAAAGCGCGGACAGTCACCAAAAGAAGCAGAATGTGAATCTTTGCAATTGACGCAGACGGGGGCTGTTGAGCAGGCACCTTCGTGTGAGGGCTGGCTACATGTTGCACAGATGTTAACGGCACTCTCACAGGAGACTTGCGTATGCCCAAAACGTTGGCATTTAAAACAACGCAGAGGTCTAGGAATATAAGGCCTCACAGAAATCCGTTCGTACCCTGCGGAAATGCTCGTGGGCAGATCGACGCCATCGAATGTTATAAACAGGGTACGAGTGGGTACCAATACTCCGTCGCGTTTAGCCTGCACTCGATGAACTGCCGTTACCTTTTGGTCGGAAAGATATTCCACTAGCTCTTTGTCCGACATGCCATCGAGGCTATGGGTGGTGATGACGCCTCGACAGGAATTCAAGGTACGGTGCTTCTCAACACGGATGGGATAACCGTGGAGAAGCGTGGCGCTCAACAAGGACTTACTTTGTGCCTCGGACTTGCTTTGCACTAACAACGAACCATTACGAAGCCGAGTGCAGGAAAGAACCGGACCAGCAATTGAATCAATGCCCTTTTGGATAACAAAAGGGTTCACCTTCTCGAAAGTTTGACCTTCGTCGGTACGGGTAATCACTAAGTAACAACCAGCTGTTGGCGGTGCTACTTCTGTTACTAAAACTTTGCGGCGCTTGTTGTTAACAATGGAGAAAGGGTGCTCCATAGCGAAAAAATCCTCCACCATTGCAACTGTCTCCGACCTCGGGCTCTGACTTCCCGGGCGTTACCCCGGCTTGGGTGAGTGGCCTATCTATAACAGACTCACCCCAGGGTCACACCTCCCAGAACATAGACAGAGGGACCCAATCGCCGTCAGAAGTCAGCAGCTCATGCAATGGCCCCCCCCGCGGGACTGCAGTTGAACAGCGGATACGAACACAAACCCTACATGACGATCCCGGGTGGTGGGGATGACGCCATTACCCACTCACCCAGCTGCGCACCCAGTGCGCGGGTATCCGTCAGGCTGTGTCCACGGAGGATTAAAAGAAAGATAAAAGAAACTAAAACTGTGTGGGCGTTTCGTACGCAAGGTAGGACTGCGAGAAGGAACAGAGATGTGTAAATGAATGGGCGTGGGGCGAAATGTGTGTAAGGAGAAGAGAAGAAAGAAACGATGGCGAGGCGCGGTATGAATGTAATGCTAAGAACGCACGAGAGCCTACCTTGTGTCCCCCGGTCACGGGAACGAACCCACCTCGACCGGACGGGGGTGGAAGGATGATGATGGCGATGATCGGCTCGGGAACCCCCGGGTACGCCAACACCCGTACTCACATAAGGTGAGCCCCTGGGGGGAAAGAAAACAGAACATTATACTATTCTGATAAAACTTAATCTCAACAATAAAAGCTTGTGTCAGTATAAGAAAGAAAACAGGACATTATACTATTCCGATAAAACTTAATCTCAGCAATAAAAGCTTGTGTCAGTATAAGAAGGATAACAGAACATTATACTATTCTGATAAAACTCAATCTCAGCAATAAAAGCTTGGTTTAATATAAGAAAGAAAACAGAACATTATACTATTCTGATAAAACTTAATCTCAACAATAAAAGCTTGTGTCAGTATAAGAAAGAAAACAGAACATTACACTATTCTGATAAAACTTAATCTCAGCAATAAAAGCTTGTGTCAGTATAAGAAAGAAAACAGAACATTACACTATTCTGATAAAACTTAATCTCAACAATAAAAGCTTGTGTCAGTATAAGAAAGAAAACAGAACATTATACTATTCTGATAAAACTTAATCTCAACAATAAAAGCTTGGTTTAATATAAGAAAGAAAACAGAACATTATACTATTCTGATAAAACTTAATCTCAGCAATAAAAGCTTGGTTTAATATAAGAAAGAAAACAGAACATTACACTATTCTGATAAAACTTAATCTCAACAATAAAAGCTTGTGTCAGTATAAGAAAGAAAACAGAACATTACACTATTCTGATAAAACTTAATCTCAACAATAAAAACTTGTGTCAGTATAAGAAAGAAAACAGAACATTATACTATTCCGATAAAACTTAATCTCAACAATAAAAGCTTGTGTCAGTATAAGAAAGAAAACAGAACATTACACTATTCTGATAAAACTTAATCTCAACAATAAAAGCTTGTGTCAGTATAAGAAAGAAAACAGAACATTACACTATTCTGATAAAACTTAATCTCAACAATAAAAGCTTGTGTCAGTATAAGAAAGAAAACAGAACATTACACTATTCTGATAAAACTTAATCTCAACAATAAAAGCTTGTGTCAGTATAAGAAAGAAAACAGAACATTACACTATTCTGATAAAACTTAATCTCAACAATAAAAGCTTGTGTCAGTATAAGAAAGAAAACAGAACATTACACTATTCTGATAAAACTTAATCTCAACAATAAAAGCTTGTGTCAGTATAAGAAAGAAAACAGAACATTACACTATTCTGATAAAACTTAATCTCAACAATTAAAGTTTGGGTCTGTATTAAGAAAGAAAACAGAACATTACACTATTCTGATAAAACATAATCTCAGCAATAAAAGTTTGGGTCTGTATTAAGAAAGAAAACAGAACATTACACTATTCTGATAAAACTTAATCTCAACAATAAAAGTTTGGGTCTGTATTAAGAAAGAAAACAGAACATTACACTATTCTGATAAAACTTAATCTCAACAATAAAAGCTTGTGTCAGTATAAGAAAGAAAACAGAACATTACACTATTCTGATAAAACTTAATCTCAACAATAAAAGCTTGTGTCAGTATAAGAAAGAAAACAGAACATTACACTATTCTGATAAAACTTAATCTCAACAATAAAAACTTGTGTCAGTATAAGAAAGAAAACAGAACATTATACTATTCCGATAAAACTTAATCTCAACAATAAAAGCTTGTGTCAGTATAAGAAAGAAAACAGAACATTACACTATTCTGATAAAACTTAATCTCAACAATAAAAACTTGTGTCAGTATAAGAAAGAAAACAGAACATTATACTATTCTGATAAAACTTAATCTCAACAATAAAAACTTGTGTCAGTATAAGAAAGAAAACAGAACATTACACTATTCTGATAAAACTTAATCTCAACAATAAAAGCTTGGTTTAATATAAGAAAGAAAACAGAACATTACACTATTCTGATAAAACTTAATCTCAACAATAAAAGCTTGTGTCAGTATAAGAAAGAAAACAGAACATTACACTATTCTGATAAAACTTAATCTCAACAATAAAAGCTTGTGTCAGTATAAGAAAGAAAACAGAACATTATACTATTCTGATAAAACTTAATAACAACAATAAAAGCTTGTGTCAGTATAAGAAAGAAAACAGAACATTATACTATTCCGATAAAACTTAATCTCAGCAATAAAAGCTTGGTTTAATATAAGAAAGAAAACAGAACATTACACTATTCTGATAAAACTTAATCTCAGCAATAAAAGCTTGGGTCAGTATAAGAAAGATAACAGAACATTATACTATTCTGATAAAACTTAATCTCAGCAATAAAAGCTTGGGTCAGTATAAGAAAGAAAACAGAACATTATACTATTCTGATAAAACTTAATCTCAGCAATAAAAGCTTGGTTTAATATAAGAAAGAAAACAGAACATTATACTATTCTGATAAAACTTAATCTCAGCAATAAAAGCTTGGTTTAATATAAGAAAGAAAACAGAACATTATACTATTCTGATAAAACTTAATCTCAACAATAAAAGCTTGTGTCAGTATAAGAAAGAAAACAGAACATTATACTATTCTGATAAAACTTAATAACAGCAATAAAAGCTTGGGTCAGTATAAGAAAGAAAACAGAACATTATACTATTCTGATAAAACTTAATCTCAGCAATAAAAGCTTGGGTCAGTATAAGAAAGAAAACAGAACATTATACTATTCTGATAAAACTTAATAACAGCAATAAAAGCTTGGTTTAATATAAGAAAGAAAACAGAACATTATACTATTCTGATAAAACTTAATCTCAGCAATAAAAGCTTGCTATAATATAAGAAAGAAAACAGAACATTATACTATTCTGATAAAACTTAATCTCAACAATAAAAGCTTGGGTCAATATAAGAAAGAAAACAGAACATTATACTATTCTGATAAAACTTAATCTCAGCAATAAAAGCTTGGTTTAATATAAGAAAGAAAACAGAACATTATACTATTCTGATAAAACTTAATCTCAGCAATAAAAGGTTGGTTTAATATAAGAAAGAAAACAGAATATTATACTATTCTGATAAAACTTAATCTCAACAATAAAAGCTTGGGTCAATATAAGAAAGAAAACAGAACATTATACTATTCTGATAAAACTTAATCTCAGCAATAAAAGCTTGGTATAATATAAGAAAGAAAACAGAACATTATACTATTCTGATAAAACTTAATCTCAGCAATAAAAGCTTGGGTCAATATAAGAAAGAAAACAGAACATTATACTATTCTGATAAAACTTAATCTCAGCAATAAAAGCTTGGTTTAATATAAGAAAGAAAACAGAACATTATACTATTCTGATAAAACTTAATAACAGCAATAAAAGCTTGGTTTAATATAAGAAAGAAAACAGAACATTATACTATTCTGATAAAACTTAATCTCAGCAATAAAAGCTTGGTTTAATATAAGAAAGAAAACAGAACATTACACTATTCTGATAAAACTTAATCTCAACAATAAAAGCTTGTGTCAGTATAAGAAAGAAAACAGAACATTACACTATTCTGATAAAACTTAATCTCAACAATAAAAGCTTGTGTCAGTATAAGAAAGAAAACAGAACATTACACTATTCTGATAAAACTTAATCTCAACAATAAAAGCTTGTGTCAGTATAAGAAAGAAAACAGAACATTATACTATTCTGATAAAACTTAATCTCAACAATAAAAGCTTGGTTTAATATAAGAAAGAAAACAGAACATTACACTATTCTGATAAAACTTAATCTCAACAATAAAAGCTTGTGTCAGTATAAGAAAGAAAACAGAACATTACACTATTCTGATAAAACTTAATCTCAACAATAAAAGCTTGTGTCAGTATAAGAAAGAAAACAGAACATTACACTATTCTGATAAAACTTAATCTCAACAATAAAAGCTTGTGTCAGTATAAGAAAGAAAACAGAACATTATACTATTCTGATAAAACTTAATCTCAGCAATAAAAGCTTGGTTTAATATAAGAAAGAAAACAGAACATTACACTATTCTGATAAAACTTAATTTCAGCAATAAAAGCTTAGTTTAATATAAGAAAGAAAACAGAACATTATACTATTCTGATAAAACTTAATCTCAGCAATAAAAGCTTGGGTCAATATAAGAAAGAAAACAGAACATTATACTATTCTGATAAAACTTAATCTCAGCAATAAAAGCTTAGTTTAATATAAGAAAGAAAACAGAACATTATACTATTCTGATAAAACTTAATCTCAACTATAAAAGCTTGGGTCAGTGTAAGAAAGAAAACAGAACATTATACTATTCTGATAAAACTTAATTTCAGCAATAAAAGCTTGTGTCACTATAAGAAAGAAAACAGAACATTACACTATTCTGATAAAACTTAATAACAGCAATAAAAGCTTGGGTCAATATAAGAAAGAAAACAGAACATTATACTATTCTGATAAAACTTAATAACAGCAATAAAAGCTTGTGTCAGTATAAGAAAGAAAACAGAACATTATACTATTCTGATAAAACTTAATAACAGCAATAAAAGCTTGGGTCAATATAAGAAAGAAAACAGAACATTATACTATTCTGATAAAACTTAATTTCAGCAATAAAAGCTTGTGTCAGTATAAGAAAGAAAACAGAACATTATACTATTCTGATAAAACTTAATAACAGCAATAAAAGCTTGGTTTAATATAAGAAAGAAAACAGAACATTATACTATTCTGATAAAACTTAATAACAGCAATAAAAGCTTAGTTTAATATAAGAAAGAAAACAGAACATTATACTATTCTGATAAAACTTAATAACAGCAATAAAAGCTTAGTTTAATATAAGAAAGAAAACAGAACATTATACTATTCTGATAAAACTTAATAACAGCAATAAAAGCTTGGTTTAATATAAGAAAGAAAACAGAACATTATACTATTCTGATAAAACTTAATAACAGCAATAAAAGCTTAGTTTAATATAAGAAAGAAAACAGAACATTATACTATTCTGATAAAACTTAATCTCAGCAATAAAAGCTTAGTTTAATATAAGAAAGAAAACAGAACATTATACTATTCTGATAAAACTTAATAACAGCAATAAAAGCTTGGTTTAATATAAGAAAGAAAACAGAACATTATACTATTCTGATAAAACTTAATAACAGCAATAAAAGCTTAGTTTAATATAAGAAAGAAAACAGAACATTATACTATTCTGATAAAACTTAATCTCAGCAATAAAAGCTTAGTTTAATATAAGAAAGAAAACAGAACATTATACTATTCTGATAACACTTAATAACAGCAATAAAAGCTTAGTTTAATATAAGAAAGAAAACAGAACATTATACTATTCTGATAAAACTTAATCTCAACAATAAAAGCTTGTGTCAGTATAAGAAAGAAAACAGAACATTATACTATTCTGATAAAACTTAATCTCAGCAATAAAAGCTTAGTTTAATATTAGAAAGAAAACAGAACATTATACTATTCTTATAAAACTTAATCTCAACAATAAAAGCTTGTGTCAGTATAAGAAAGAAAACAGAACATTACACTATTCTTATAAAACTTAATCTCAGCAATAAAAGTTTTGTTTAATATAAGAAAGAAAACAGAACATTACACTATTCTTATAAAACTTAATCTCAGCAATAAAAGTTTTGTTTAATATAAGAAAGAAAACAGAACATTACACTATTCTTATAAAACTTAATCTCAGCAATAAAAGTTTTGTTTAATATAAGAAAGAAACCAGAACATTACACTATTCTGATAAAACTTAATCTCAACAATAAAAGCTTAGTTTAATATAAGAAAGAAAACAGAACATTACACTATTCCATAAAACTTAATCTCAACAATAAAAGCTTAGTTTAATATAAGAAAGAAAACAGAACATTACACTATTCTGATAAAACTTAATCTCAACAATAAAAGCTTAGTTTAATATAAGAAAGAAAACAGAACATTACACTATTCTGATAAAACTTAATCTCAACAATAAAAGCTTAGTTTAATATAAGAAAGAAAACAGAACATTACACTATTCTGATAAAACTTAATCTCAACAATAAAAGCTTAGTTTAATATAAGAAAGAAAACAGAACATTACACTATTCTGATAAAACTTAATCTCAACAATAAAAGCTTAGTTTAATATAAGAAAGAAAACAGAACATTACACTATTCTGATAAAACTTAATCTCAACAATAAAAGCTTAGTTTAATATAAGAAAGAAAACAGAACATTACACTATTCTGATAAAACTTAATCTCAACAATAAAAGCTTAGTTTAATATAAGAAAGAAAACAGAACATTACACTATTCTGATAAAACTTAATCTCAACAATAAAAGCTTAGTTTAATATAAGAAAGAAAACAGAACATTATACTATTCTGATAAAACTTAATCTCAACAATAAAAGCTTGTGTCAGTATAAGAAAGAAAACAGAACATTATACTATTCTGATAAAACTTAATCTCAACAATAAAAGCTTAGTTTAATATAAGAAAGAAAACAGAACATTACACTATTCTGATAAAACTTAATCTCAACAATAAAAGCTTAGTTTAATATAAGAAAGAAAACAGAACATTACACTATTCTGATAAAACTTAATCTCAACAATAAAAGCTTGTGTCAGTATAAGAAAGAAAACAGAACATTATACTATTCTGATAAAACTTAATCTCAACAATAAAAGCTTGTGTCAGTATAAGAAAGAAAACAGAACATTATACTATTCCGATAAAACTTAATCTCAGCAATAAAAGCTTGGTTTAATATAAGAAAGAAAACAGAACGTTACACTATTCTGATAAAACTTAATCTCAACAATAAAAGCTTGTGTCAGTATAAGAAAGAAAACAGAACATTATACTATTGAGATAAAACTTAATCTCAACAATAAAAGCTTGGTTTAATATAAGAAAGAAAACAGAACGTTACACTATTCTGATAAAACTTAATCTCAACAATAAAAGCTTGTGTCAGTATAAGAAAGAAAACAGAACATTATACTATTGAGATAAAACTTAATCTCAACAATAAAAGCTTGGTTTAATATAAGAAAGAAAACAGAACGTTACACTATTCTGATAAAACTTAATCTCAACAATAAAAGCTTGTGTCAGTATAAGAAAGAAAACAGAACATTATACTATTGAGATAAAACTTAATCTCAACAATAAAAGCTTGGTTTAATATAAGAAAGAAAACAGAACGTTACACTATTCTGATAAAACTTAATCTCAACAATAAAAGCTTAGTTTAATATAAGAAAGAAAACAGAACATTACACTATTCTGATAAAACTTAATCTCAACAATAAAAGCTTGTGTCAGTATAAGAAAGAAAACAGAACATTATACTATTCTGATAAAACTTAATCTCAACAATAAAAGCTTAGTTTAATATAAGAAAGAAAACAGAACATTACACTATTCTGATAAAACTTAATCTCAACAATAAAAGCTTAGTTTAATATAAGAAAGAAAACAGAACATTACACTATTCTGATAAAACTTAATCTCAACAATAAAAGCTTAGTTTAATATAAGAAAGAAAACAGAACATTACACTATTCTGATAAAACTTAATCTCAACAATAAAAGCTTAGTTTAATATAAGAAAGAAAACAGAACATTACACTATTCTGATAAAACTTAATCTCAACAATAAAAGCTTAGTTTAATATAAGAAAGAAAACAGAACATTACACTATTCTGATAAAACTTAATCTCAACAATAAAAGCTTAGTTTAATATAAGAAAGAAAACAGAACATTACACTATTCTGATAAAACTTAATCTCAACAATAAAAGCTTAGTTTAATATAAGAAAGAAAACAGAACATTACACTATTCTGATAAAACTTAATCTCAACAATAAAAGCTTAGTTTAATATAAGAAAGAAAACAGAACATTATACTATTCTGATAAAACTTAATCTCAACAATAAAAGCTTGTGTCAGTATAAGAAAGAAAACAGAACATTATACTATTCTGATAAAACTTAATCTCAACAATAAAAGCTTAGTTTAATATAAGAAAGAAAACAGAACATTACACTATTCTGATAAAACTTAATCTCAACAATAAAAGCTTAGTTTAATATAAGAAAGAAAACAGAACATTACACTATTCTGATAAAACTTAATCTCAACAATAAAAGCTTAGTTTAATATAAGAAAGAAAACAGAACATTACACTATTCTGATAAAACTTAATCTCAACAATAAAAGCTTGTGTCAGTATAACAAAGAAAACAGAACATTACACTATTCTGATAAAACTTAATCTCAACAATAAAAGCTTAGTTTAATATAAGAAAGAAAACAGAACATTACACTATTCTGATAAAACTTAATCTCAACAATAAAAGCTTAGTTTAATATAAGAAAGAAAACAGAACGTTACACTATTCTGATAAAACTTAATCTCAACAATAAAAGCTTAGTTTAATATAAGAAAGAAAACAGAACATTACACTATTCTGATAAAACTTAATCTCAACAATAAAAGCTTAGTTTAATATAAGAAAGAAAACAGAACATTACACTATTCTGATAAAACTTAATCTCAACAATAAAAGCTTAGTTTAATATAAGAAAGAAAACAGAACATTACACTATTCTGATAAAACTTAATCTCAACAATAAAAGCTTAGTTTAATATAAGAAAGAAAACAGAACATTACACTATTCTGATAAAACTTAATCTCAACAATAAAAGCTTGGGTCAGTATAAGAAAGAAAACAGAACATTATACTATTCTGATAAAACTTAATCTCAACAATAAAAGCTTAGTTTAATATAAGAAAGAAAACAGAACATTATACTATTCTGATAAAACTTAATCTCAACAATAAAAGCTTGTGTCAGTATAAGAAAGAAAACAGAACATTATACTATTCTGATAAAACTTAATCTCAACAATAAAAGCTTGGTTTAATATAAGAAAGAAAACAGAACATTATACTATTCTGATAAAACTTAATCTCAACAATAAAAGCTTGTGTCAGTATAAGAAAGAAAACACAACATTATACTATTCCGATAAAACTTAATCTCAGCAATAAAAGCTTGTGTCAGTATAAGAAAGAAAACAGAACATTATACTATTCTGATAAAACTTAATCTCAGCAATAAAAGCTTGTGTCAGTATAAGAAAGAAAACAGAACATTATACTATTCCGATAAAACTTAATCTCAGCAATAAAAGCTTGTGTCAGTATAAGAAAGAAAACAGAACATTATACTATTCCGATAAAACTTAATTTCAGCAATAAAAGCTTGGTTTAATATAAGAAAGAAAACAGAACATTATACTATTCTGATAAAACTTAATCTCAACAATAAAAGCTTGTGTCAGTATAAGAAAGAAAACAGAACATTATACTATTCCGATAAAACTTAATCTCAGCAATAAAAGCTTGGTTTAATATAAGAAAGAAAACAGAACATTATACTATTCTGATAAAACTTAATCTCAGCAATAAAAGCTTGTGTCAGTATAAGAAAGAAAACAGAACATTATACTATTCTGATAAAACTTAATCTCAGCAATAAAAGCTTGGGTCAATATAAGAAAGAAAACAGAACATTATACTATTCTGATAAAACTTAATCTCAGCAATAAAAGCTTGGTTTAATATAAGAAAGAAAACAGAACATTATACTATTCCGATAAAACTTAATCTCAGCAATAAAAGCTTGTGTCAGTATAAGAAAGAAAACAGAACATTATACTATTCTGATAAAACTTAATCTCAGCAATAAAAGCTTGGTTTAATATAAGAAAGAAAACAGAACATTATACTATTCTGATAAAACTTAATCTCAGCAATAAAAGCTTGTGTCAGTATAAGAAAGAAAACAGAACATTATACTATTCTGATTAAACTTAATCTCAGCAATAAAAGCTTGGGTCAGTATTAAGAAAGAAAACAGAACATTATACTATTCCGATAAAACTTAATCTCAGCAATAAAAGCTTGGTTTAATATAAGAAAGAAAACAGAACATTATACTATTCCGATAAAACTTAATCTCAGCAATAAAAGCTTGGGTCAGTATTAAGAAAGAAAACAGAACATTATACTATTCCGATAAAACTTAATCTCAGCAATAAAAGCTTGGGTCAGTATAAGAAAGAAAACAGAACATTATACTATTCTGATAAAACTTAATCTCAGCAATAAAAGCTTGGTTTAATATAAGAAAGAAAACAGAACATTATACTATTCTGATAAAACTTAATCTCAACAATAAAAGCTTGGTTTAATATAAGAAAGAAAACAGAACATTACACTATTCTGATAAAACTTAATCTCAGCAATAAAAGCTTGTGTCAGTATAAGAAAGAAAACAGAACACTATACTATTCTGATAAAACTTAATCTCAGCAATAAAAGCTTGGTTTAATATAAGAAAGAAAACAGAACATTATACTATTCTGATAAAACTTAATCTCAGCAATAAAAGCTTGGTTTAATATAAGAAAGAAAACAGAACATTATACTATTCTGATAAAACTTAATCTCAACAATAAAAGCTTGTGTCAGTATAAGAAAGAAAACAGAACATTATACTATTCTGATAAAACTTAATCTCAGCAATAAAAGCTTGTGTCAGTATAAGAAAGAAAACAGAATATTATACTATTCTGATAAAACTTAATCTCAACAATAAAAGCTTGTGTCAGTATAAGAAAGAAAACAGAACATTATACTATTCTGATAAAACTTAATCTCAGCAATAAAAGCTTGTGTCAGTATAAGAAAGAAAACAGAACACTATACTATTCTGATAAAACTTAATCTCAGCAATAAAAGCTTGGTTTAATATAAGAAAGAAAACAGAACATTATACTATTCTAATAAAACTTAATCTCAACAATAAAAGCTTGGTTTAATATAAGAAAGATAACAGAACATTATACTATTCTGATAAAACTTAATCTCAACAATAAAAGCTTGGTTTAATATAAGAAAGAAAACAGAAGATTACACTATTCTAATAAAACTTAATCTCAGCAATAAAAGCTTGGTTTAATATAAGAAAGAAAACAGAACATTATACTATTCTGATAAAACTCAATCTCAACAATAAAAGCTTGGTTTAATATAAGAAAGAAAACAGAACATTACACTATTCTAATAAAACTTAATCTCAGCAATAAAAGCTTGGTTTAAGATAAGAAAGAAAACAGAACATTATACTATTCTGATAAAACTCAATCTCAACAATAAAAGCTTGGTTTAATAAAAGAAAGAAAACAGAACATTATACTATTCTGATAAAACTTAATCTCAACAATAAAAGCTTGGATCAGTATAAGAAAGAAAACAGAACATTATACTATTCTGATAAAACTTAATCTCAGCAATAAAAGCTTGTGTCAGTATAAGAAAGAAAACAGAACATTATACTATTCTGATAAAACTTAATCTCAACAATAAAAGCTTGGTTTAATAAAAGAAAGAAAACAGAACATTATACTATTCTGATAAAACTTAATCTCAGCAATAAAAGCTTGTGTCAGTATAAGAAAGAAAACAGAACATTATACTATTCTGATAAAACTTAATCTCAACAATAAAAGCTTGGTTTAATAAAAGAAAGAAAACAGAACATTATACTATTCTGATAAAACTTAATCTCAACAATAAAAGCTTGTGTCAGTATAAGAAAGAAAACAGAACATTATACTATTCTGATAAAACTTAATCTCAACAATAAAAGCTTGGGTCAGTATAAGAAAGAAAACAGAACATTATACTATTCTGATAAAACTTAATCTCAGCAATAAAAGCTTGTGTCAGTATAAGAAAGAAAACAGAACATTATACTATTCTGATAAAACTTAATCTCAGCAATAAAAGCTTGGTTTAATATAAGAAAGAAAACAGAACATTATACTATTCTGATAAAACTCAATCTCAACAATAAAAGCTTGGTTTAATAAAAGAAAGAAAACAGAACATTATACTATTCTGATAAAACTTAATCTCAACAATAAAAGCTTGGATCAGTATAAGAAAGAAAACAGAACATTATACTATTCTGATAAAACTTAATCTCAACAATAAAAGCTTGGATCAGTATAAGAAAGAAAACAGAACATTATACTATTCTGATAAAACTTAATCTCAACAATAAAAGCTTGTGTCAGTATAAGAAAGAAAACAGAACATTATACTATTCTGATAAAACTTAATCTCAACAATAAAAGCTTGTGTCAGTATAAGAAAGAAAACAGAACATTATACTATTCTGATAAAACTTAATCTCAACAATAAAAGCTTGGTTTAATAAAAGAAAGAAAACAGAACATTATACTATTCTGATAAAATTTAATCTCAACAATAAAAGCTTGGATCAGTATAAGAAAGATAACAGTACATTATACAATTCTGATGAAACTTATGTTCAACAATGAAAGCTTGGGTTTATTTGAAAAGACAAGCTTTGTGCTATGTGCAATTGAGATTGTCGTTGTGTAAAGAATGTACAGGTGCTGCTGCATGTGAACAACCAATCACACGGACAGATATTTAATGTTATGTTAATATTTAGTAGTTTGGTAAGTGTGCACGGAACGTAGGATTGTAAACTGAATCCAACTTGAAGTTATTTTCAAAATTTGGGTTTGAGTTGAAACACTTAGCTTCACTTACATGTTTTACGTCTTGACTGGTTTCCAGAGCTAATTTCTCCCATGTAGCCAACTGGTTCCTTGTGGTGATATCTGATTTAAGTTTGTGTGTGGTGGCATCTGGTGGTGCAGTGATGAATTTCCATAGTGCGTTCGGTGGTAGCAACTGAAAATTCATACACAGTGTTTCTTTTTTTTGAAATGTGCTATCTTTTTGTCGATTTGTTGGTGAAGCCATTGTTTATAGCTCTGTTAACTATGTGTTTGTATTCTTTCTTTTGTTGATGGTATGTGTATAGGTCAAACTGTGTAGGACTTCATGTTTGTGTGGTTCCAGGTTGAAACTACTGTTTTTTATGTACTTTTCAGAATGTTTAGGCTTCCTGTAGATATTTAAATTGATCTTGTTCTGATTTATAATTGCTTTTAAGTTTAGGAAAGCTAGTGTATCTTCATTTTCAGTTTCCATTGTAAATTGTGTAGCTTTGTTCTGTAAATTGAGTATTTTGAGGCCATCCTGGATGAGAAAACAATAGCATATTTCAAGAAACAGAAACACTTTAAGGACACCACAGAGCGATCCAATAAAAAAACAAAATTATTTTCAAGAAGTTCACTTCTACCCAAGCAGAAACATTTTCAGAAAACACAAGATCTGTCTAGTTCCACAAAACAGATTCAGTATAGAGAAATTACTGTGCAACTCAATGGAACAAATACCTGAGAATCAAAAAGCAGGAATATATAAAATTAATTGGCCAGATTACTACCAAATCTACACAGGTAAAACAAAAGGAAATTTAGAGACCACATTAAAAGAGTATATCAGACACAAACAGATGGACAAATCTGCACTTGCACATCACAGTAAATATAACACTCCTAAAACTGCTAAAACACTCAGCAGAGTTGGATACTTGGGAAAAGTTATTAATCAAGAAAGCACTGTGTATGAATTTTGAATTGCTGCCACCACACACAAACTCACATCGGATATCACCACAAGGAACAGTTGGGAACGATTAGCTCTGGAAACCCATCAAGACGAGAAACATGTAAGTGATGTTAAGTGTTTTAACTCCGAGTCACATTTAAAATTGACATCACTGTCACTAGCTTATCCATATTTTATAGAAATTAAATGCAGCTTGTTCAGCACATATATTCCTATATCTTGGATTTAAAATATGGAGCATAATGTTTATGATGTGTCTGCCACTCGTAATTTATGCAGCAGTAGCTCAAACAAGTGGATGTTAAGGGGACTCCAGTCTGGACCTTCTTCCCTATGTTCATGAAATTGTTATTTCTTCATGTTTGCGGTTCTTAGTGGTCAATAAAATGCTTCACTTATTTTATTATGTCTCTCTGCAAAGCGAGAATGATCTTCAGCTTTTATTTGTAATTCATGCTGAATACATTTCGAGCATTTATCAACAGCAAGAGAGCCAAAACTTAAATTGCACCATTCATTTACAAATACATGACAGAAATAAGAATATGGGACTTTTAATTGTGTTGTAGCATTATCATCTTATGCTGCACAGAATTTTGAAATTATAACATAGCTGTCTCATTTTTCTTGATGCTCGACAGTATGACAATGCTTTCAATGAAACAGTTAATTGCAGCCCTTTTGTTGACAAAACAGTGGTCCCCTCCCCTATTCTCAGTCCAATTTTGAAATGCCTGCTGCACACTCGTTGGATCCTCTTCTCACTTATACCAAGAACAGAGCAGAAGCTTTTCTTGCATACCTGAATGAGCTCTGTTTAACCATTCCTAGTCTTTGGAATTAGGACATGATCAATTGTTTCTTATTCCCACAAGGTCTTGCACGCTTGAATGTGCTGCATTTGTTTGTCCATTCCTAGTCTTTGGAATTAGGACATGATCAATTGTTTCTTATTCCCACAAGGTCTTGCACGCTTGAATGTGCTGCATTTGTTTGTCCATTCCTAGTCTTTGGAATTAGGACATGATCAATTGTTTCTTATTCCCACAAGGTCTTGCACGCTTGAATGTGCTGCATTTGTTTGTCCATTCCTAGTCTTTGGAATTAGGACATGATCAATTGTTTCTTATTCCCACAAGGTCTTGCACGCTTGAATGTGCTGCATTTGTTTGTCCATTCCTAGTCTTTGGAATTAGGACATGATCAATTGTTTCTTATTCCCACAAGGTCTTGCACGCTTGAATGTGCTGCATTTGTTTGTCCATTCCTAGTCTTTGGAATTAGGACATGATCAATTGTTTCTTATTCCCACAAGGTCTTGCACGCTTGAATGTGCTGCATTTGTTTGTCCATTCCTAGTCTTTGGAATTAGGACATGATCAATTGTTTCTTATTCCCACAAGGTCTTGCATGCTTGAATGTGCTGCATTTGTTTGTCCATTCCTAGTCTTTGGAATTAGGACATGATCAATTGTTTCTTATTCCCACAAGGTCTTGCACGCTTGAATGTGCTGCATTTGTTTGTCCATTCCTAGTCTTTGGAATTAGGACATGATCAATTGTTTCTTATTCCCACAAGGTCTTGCACGCTTGAATGTGCTGCATTTGTTTGTCCATTCCTAGTCTTTGGAATTAGGACATGATCAATTGTTTCTTATTCCCCAAGGTCTTGCACGCTTGAATGTGCTGCATTTGTTTGTCCATTCCTAGTCTTTGGAATTAGGACATGATCAATTGTTTCTTATTTCCACAAGGTCTTGCACGCTTGAATGTGCTGCATTTGTTTGTCCATTCCTAGTCTTTGGAATTAGGACATGATCAATTGTTTTTTATTTCCACAAGGTCTTGCACGCTTGAATGTGCTGCATTTGTTTGTCCATTCCTAGTCTTTGGAATTAGGACATGATCAATTGTTTCTTATTCCCCAAGGTCTTGCACGCTTGAATGTGCTGCATTTGTTTGTCCATTCCTAGTCTTTGGAATTAGGACATGATCAATTGTTTCTTATTTCCACAAGGTCTTGCACGCTTGAATGTGCTGCATTTGTTTGTCCATTCCTAGTCTTTGGAATTAGGACATGATCAATTGTTTCTTATTTCCACAAGGTCTTGCACGCTTGAATGTGCTGCATTTGTTTGTCCATTCCTAGTCTTTGGAATTAGGACATGATCAATTGTTTCTTATTCCCCAAGGTCTTGCACGCTTGAATGTGCTGCATTTGTTTGTCCATTCCTAGTCTTTGGAATTAGGACATGATCAATTGTTTCTTATTTCCACAAGGTCTTGCACGCTTGAATGTGCTGCATTTGTTTGTCCATTCCTAGTCTTTGGAATTAGGACATGATCAATTCTTTCTTATTTCCACAAGGTCTTGCACGCTTGAATGTGCTGCATTTGTTTGTCCATTCCTAGTCTTTGGAATTAGGACATGATCAATTGTTTCTTATTTCCACAAGGTCTTGCACGCTTGAATGTGCTGCATTTGTTTGTCCATTCCTAGTCTTTGGAATTAGGACATGATCAATTGTTTCTTATTCCCCAAGGTCTTGCACGCTTGAATGTGCTGCATTTGTTTGTCCATTCCTAGTCTTTGGAATTAGGACATGATCAATTGTTTCTTATTTCCACAAGGTCTTGCACGCTTGAATGTGCTGCATTTGTTTGTCCATTCCTAGTCTTTGGAATTAGGACATGATCAATTGTTTCTTATTCCCCAAGGTCTTGCACGCTTGAATGTGCTGCATTTGTTTGTCCATTCCTAGTCTTTGGAATTAGGACATGATCAATTGTTTCTTATTCCCCAAGGTCTTGCACGCTTGAATGTGCTGCATTTGTTTGTCCATTCCTAGTCTTTGGAATTAGGACATGATCAATTGTTTCTTATTTCCACAAGGTCTTGCATGCTTGAATGTCCTGCATTTGTTTGTCCATTCCTAGTCTTTGGAATTAGGACATGATCAATTGTTTCTTATTTCCACAAGGTCTTGCACGCTTGAATGTCCTGCATTTGTTTGTCCATTCCTAGTCTTTGGAATTAGGACATGATCAATTCTTTCTTATTTCCACAAGGTCTTGCACGCTTGAATGTCCTGCATTTGTTTGTCCATTCCTAGTCTTTGGAATTAGGACATGATCAATTGTTTCTTATTTCCACAAGGTCTTGCACGCTTGAATGTCCTGCATTTGTTTGTCCTTTTTACAGTAGAAAGCCTGGTGAAACTTACGAATGTTTTGCATTGTGAGTTCACAACACTTCAGTGATCCTGCAATATGTTTGCACTCTGGAAGTTTTGGTAACTCTTTGGGAGAATAACATGTCTTTTTTTGCGACAGTTCTCTTCCAAGTATTTGCTTTTGTGTTCTGTGCCTCTATGGCAAGGTGTTGTAGCACAATCTTCAATGGATGTTTTACCTTCCATTTTCTAGATATTTGCTTGTTGCACATTAACCTATTGGGTAGTGATAAATAACAAATTAGTTAGTTTTATACTGAAAACATACCTAATTGACATGCTAAATTCAATCAGACTCCAGCAATTATAATTATGGCACAGCACAAAAGATTTTGTTTTAGCAAAAACAAATCAAAGCATTGTGAAACTACAGGCAATCCATCCTAAGAGGTTTGGATTGTAGTTTCATAATAATATTATTCCAACTTACCAGAAGCTTTTCCAGAGAAAAGTTATGTTAAGAAACAAACAAAATGCTTGCTGAGTACACTTACTACACTTCAATATCTCACTGATGAACACTGTACTTGAAGAAGTATAAAAACATAATCTTCCATTGAAATTTACATAAAAGCTTTTAAATACATATGTCTAACAGTATTGCCACTCTTGAAATTTCCCTTTGTATAAAGAGAGTTAAAACAAAATATAACAGAAAAAGTATTTTTTTTAATGTGGTTGTAAAAATACTGAATACGTAAACATGAGACATTTTGAAAACAAAGAGGTTAGATGCTTATATAATCAAATGGGAGCAAGAGACATTTTGTTTCCAAAACAGGAAGTAATATATGTCGTCATTTTGCTGTGGACAGGAGTCAGTTTGATTCCAATAGCTACATTTAACACAGATTTTAGTGATTTAAAGAATGTTCTGAAGCCAAATGATGATTTGTACAACGCTATTTGTACATAGAGTAATCTAAGAAAACTGCAGACACACAAAAAGTCAGTTTTGCTACTAGGTGGACAAGAGACGTTTTGAAAATGAGCTCATTTTTACTTTTGCTACCACATACCTAGTAGATAGAGAAGGTATTGTGTTCCACGCAAAAATTTGATATCAAGATTTCACCAGAAATACATGTTTTGAGAACCTTGAATCCAAAAAAAGCCTTTTTAGAAAATGTCCATGGTGTGTTTGTGTATCTGCATAAGTCAAAAATGAAAATTTGGATAAATACCAAACTTTATATAAGTTCAGCACATTCCAAAGATTTCCAAGAAAATCCCGCCACCTTTACGTGGAACGTGTTTTTCTAAAAAAATGGCTCTAATGATTTTGATTAAAATACCATATATTAAAGATATTTGCATGACAAATAACATATGTATCCTGGGAAGTCCTCTTCATACGGAAGGAATCTTGTATAATAACTGGTGTACATCTCTTTACTAGTCTTTTTTGGCATCAGCCATTTCCTAGATAGGTATCTGTTATTAATATTTTGAACTGTTCAATACTTAGAACATCCTTTTAAAGTCGTTTCAGCATGCAGTTGTTTCTCGCGATGTCATGGAAACAGTATGGAAGGCCAGCATATAGCGTCCAGTTGTTAAACATTTGACTATCGCTGTTCTCTTTGTATCTATGTGTAATGTAGCTGATTCCAGAAAGGTTTATCTGGATTAAAATGAAGTAGATAGGAAAATAGCTTTTAGTAAGAATGATTTCTATACTAATGTAACACCCTGACTGAAGTAATGCAAGCATTATGCACCACAAGTTTGTATCCAGGTCATTTAGAGAATAAAAACAATCTAAACATGATGTGTACACTTTCAGGGTAAAATGTGCATGAAAAGGGAAATTTGGAATTACCATACCTCTGTCGTCCTGTGACATTATACAGTACATGTGGAGGAATATATCTGCATGTCTCAATACCTTTGTTTTGCAGATCTTCTTATTTTAAGTGTCTCCATAAAAGGAAGTCTAATGGTGTCAGATCTGGAGAACAAGCTGACATGTCATAGATCCGTTGTTTCCAATACGTCTTTGTGGGAATTCTTTATGTAGGTATTGAGAAATAGCAGCTGTTTCGTGTACTGCAGCACAGTCCTGGTAAAACAATATTTAAAATCGGTTTTGAAGAGGTAATTGTGACAATAAGTCAGCCGGAGCATTGTGAAGAGCACCTGCTTGCAATAATTTGAACATTTGTATTAAAATTTCCCTTCCTATACACACTTTACAGTTTAAAATGTAAACATCGTGTTTGAACCTCTTGTTTTCCTCTTGTTGGTATCTTGGTATGACCCGAATAACAGCCTGTGGCATCCATATCATTCATATCAGAATGAAGATTGCCAGAAATTTATGTAATAAAATATGGGATGTTCCATTTCAAAAAAATGTACCTAATGTGTTCCACTCACATGACCTTTCTACTCATTCTTACAAAAACTTATTCTTCTATCTACATATTTTGTTGATTACAGTAGATAAAGTGATAGTCACATGTTTAAAGAGTATGATGGCTTTAAAATGCCATGCTCTTTGCATAAAGAAAAGAATGAATGACTTCCCATTTGAGAAAATTATAAGTATTGAAAATTTAAACCAAAAACAAGGAATATCTTAGGAAACTGTTAACTAAAAAAATATTTAAGATAAATTGCATGCTTTATAGCAAGATCTACATTTTTTGTGTAGTAACATTTTGTATCTCTTACCAGTTATACAAAAACCATTCAGAAGGACTTTAGAGTCTATTCTCAGAAAATTCAGAATATACATTTAATTTGTCATGAAAATAGCTTCAATATATGGTATTTTAATCAAAATCATTAGTCATTTTTGAGAAAATAAAAAAATTTGAAAAATGTTCCATGAAAACGGCAGTTTGGTGTATCCTTGTAAAGTGCTAAACTTAAATACCAAGTTTTCAGCTGTTCATACGTAGATAGATCATTTTATATAAAAGTGCTTTTTGGGGGGGGGGGGACTAGTGGATCTCAAACATGTATTTCTTATGAAATTTAGTGTCAAATGTTTTAGTCAAATACAATAGTTCCTCTAATAACTGTAAGCACATAGTAGAGAAATTAAAAATGCTATTTTGTGTAACACCTGTATAAATACCAAACACTCTATATTACAGACCGTGATCAAGTTTTGTATTTAACACGCTTTTTGTTTTTGAGTTATGCTGCTCACGCACACATACATGGCCCTTTTCTGGAAAATGCTTCTTTTAAATTCAGAGTCTCAAAACATGTATTTCAGTGAAATTTCAATTTCAAATTTTTGGGTGGAATACAATTCCTCTTACCTATTATAGGTAGGTTGTAGAGAAACTAAAAATCTGATTCTTACATTCACAGGACTTTCTCTACCCACTGTCGTTAAGTGTAATACACTTTCTACAAACTTTCCTTACAAAAGCTATTCTATATTAAGAGTTAGTTTCATGACACATTTCGTTATTGTGGATTCACGAAACCGAAGCAAGAGTCAATTGTTTAAAAGTGGGTGGTCACTGCAGGTTGGCCTTGAAATTCCACATTCTTTCCATGACATCGCGACAAACAACTGAATGATGACCACTTAAAAAATGAAGTGATGAAGAAGTCAAGCAAATAACAGATATCTCGATAATGACTGATGCCACAAAAAATTTTTTTGTTATTTTTTTGGAAATGTACTGTGTATTTTAGATTTACATTTCTTTGCATAAATTATACAAAAATCATTCTGAATAAAGAAGACCTCATAGACTTTTCCCAGAAATTTCAAGGCATAGGTACAATTCAGTTGTCAAGTAAATATCTTGTATAGGTATTTTAATCAAAATCATTAAGAGTAGCTTTTGAGAAAATAAAAATGAGGAAAAATATTCCATGTAAAAGGTAGTTTGTGTCGTGTCTTGGTATTCATTTTGTTTTTCAGTTATACCATTCTCTAAAAGTGCTTTGTTATTCAATGGGCTACTGACAATCACCCTTACAAGTAAGGCAACACAAATGAACAATTTTGTTTGAGGTTTGCCCACATCCAGTGCCATAAGTTTCACTATCTCAAGTGTTTCAAGTTCAATATAACCTGACCAATTAAAAGACATTAAACTTAAAAGAAAGAAAAATCTTTTAAATTTGTGTGGCTGAATTCTAAAACACTATGTGTATGTTATATAGTTAACCATTTCTTTATTGCCGCATAAAATTCTGTTAGTTGTCATTATTTGGCAACACTGTTATCATAAGACCTGCACTGATTTCTTCTTCTTCTCCTTATTTAATGATGCCGTTGGACTCCATTGGTGTTGTTGTAGCGTGCATATACGAATCTGTCAGTTTAATTTTAGTCTAGGATTACTGTCTAGATAAGTACTCTTTTTTTATTTTTTTAAGTAAATTTTCTCTTTACATATTTTAAAAATGTTATAAACATATTCCAAATAGGTACTTTTTGGGAGGAGAGAATTAAAATATATGATAATTTAATAGTCTTGGGTAAGCCTGTAATAAGATAATATTTTTTCTTAATTTTCTTTACATCCAAATGTTGAGTGGATCCTGAGCTTTCACAACTACAATATTCATCATTACCTTGTCCAACTTTCTTTAAGAACACAGGATATTGAGCCTGAAACCTTTTAATCCGTTGAAGGTTCAACCTTTTGTTTTCCTAATAATGCTTGCCTCATTTTCCTTGTTCCAATGTTTATAGAGGATTTTAATAACTGTCATGTAACTATTCTTATTAGGAAGATAAGTATTGTAAATTGGTCCCTGATGTCTTAGCCATGTTTGTAATTTGTTTCCTTTTATATCATAATGACCTGGAAGCCATACTAATTTAATTTTACTTTTGTTTCGGTGGGCTTTGTATAAAAGGTTCTTTATTTCAATTTCAAGTAACCCTTATCTATTCCTTGCTTGTAAATTTTCATAAGGCAGCTTTTTGAATCCGTAAGTATGATAGTTTCTTGCTATTAATGAGCCTTAAGGCCATCTTTATAGCTATAAGTTCTGCTGAGTAAATTGACAAATCTTTATTTAATCTAAGTGTATATCCTTTATTTGAATTCATGTAATAAATTGCAGCTCCTACTCCGTTTTGTTGATCCTTAGAGCCATCAGTATACAAAATTGCCAATTTTTAAAATTTAAGATAAACTGCAAAGTTTATTTCCATAATTTTTTTTTTCAAATGTTTTTAAATATATAAAAATCCCCAAAAAAGTGCATTTCCCAATCTACACAGTGGTTGGGATAACTGGGTAAAAGTGTAGCATTTCCTTATGAAGTTTCCAGCAATTCAATAAAGAGAAACTCTATCCAATGTTGTCCCTGAATATTTTAATCTGATTCTCTATATGGTTGGATAGCTAAATTATCCTCATTTTATTAATGAATCTTGCAGCTAATATATTTCTTATAAGGTCCAAAGGGCTCCATCTGGATAGGAGCTGGGATATCCTATTTTGTTGATCTCTTTGAGTGATGTTTTATTACATTGATTTAGTATTCAACTTACACTTTCACTGAATTATTGATGATGATTAATAGAGCTGATGTGTGAGCTTCCCACTCTAACATATCTAAAATGTTGCCTGTGCCTTCAACGATTTTTAGATGCTTTTTCCAAAGTAATCTATAATCTAATGCCATGCCCAGAAATTTAATGCAATATTTTTGGTTCCAGTACACACTTGTCTAAGGGTAAAATGATATTTGTTGCTTTCTTTCTCTTTTTGAAAATTATCCAATTACTCTTGGTGTCCTTGTGATGCGATGAAGTATAGATAAACAGCACATGATAAGTGTTTTAGGTTTTTGCAATATAAAATTGGACTAATGGCTGATCCTTGGGGAACATCCATTCATCTTTTTATTTTGTTTCCAAATTTACGGTTAAGTATAGTTTCTTTATCTTGTAACGTTTGTATAAGACTATCAGTGCTCTCAAAAATTTTGGAAAAACTTTTCTACAAGCAGCTCATGAGCTTCCTAGAAAGGAACAGCCTGCTATCTAGAGACGAACAGGAGCAACATTCCCCTTTGTATGCGAGTTCCTCGGAGCAGTTGATGAAAAAGGTTGTTAGATTTATCAAAAGCTTTCGATATAACTGACCCCAAAATCTATTAGTAAAATTAGGGGCTACCCCACAAGTGGATTAATTCATAATCTGTCAAAATCAAACTCAGAGAAAATCTAGAGCTAAAGAGCTATACATCAGGTACCCTAGCAATTAATTATGGAATGCCTCAAGGTTCCATGCTAGGTCCTATTCCTGCTCCTCATTGCTGATGATACAAAAGTTCATCTAAGGGCAAACAATAACGGAAACAGCCTCTTAATAAATGTTAGTAAGATGGACAAAAGGAAACAAAGAATATCTAACTGTACAGATTCAACTCCTGAAAGCTGGCCTTCAGCAATTAGAAGTGTGAAACCCACATAAACAAACAGCCTGAGAGCAAGAGGGGAGTCAGCTGCAAGTAAGGCATGCTTTGTCATGGTAGGAGCAACTCCATGCAAACCTTTTTCCCTTCCCTTGCATTTATATATTTGAAATAATAACAAAACAACAACAATATAGTTTCACCCTTCACTTCATCAGTATAAACTTCACTTCATCAAGGTAAACCACAAATCTACATGTTCATCAATGCAATACCTCCCCCTGCCAAAAAAGCATATTGAACTCTAGTATAAAGATATACAACTGCCTTCCGAAATACTTGAAATGATGATGATGATGATGATGATGATGATGATGATGATGAGATGCAGTTTAAGGGCGCTAAACAGCTAAGGTCATCAGCGCCCTTACAAAGTATAAAATGTACAGTGAAAGATAAAACTCCGATAAAAAACAGCATAATTAAAAAACGGGACACAAACCCGCGATGTCCAAAAGGTAAAAAACAAGACAACAAATTCCAAAAACGAACACACTAAAACCATGGTCAATAAAAGAGCAAAACAACGTGTCAAGAACTGTAGAATGCCAGGGACACGAGCGCCAAATGTCCATTGGGGAGGAGATGCCCCATTAAAAAGACAATATAAATTCACACAGTCAAAAGACGCTCAGCGCATCAAATGCGTCTGGTAAATCCAATGTCACTGATAAAACGTAAAAGACACTCTACAGCACGCGCGTCGTCTGCCAAAACGTTGGCTAGGCCAACAGGCAGACCAACACGAACGCGCAGTGGAGCTAAAACTTGACACTGCTAAAATGTGACGCACCGTTAAGGGCGCATCACACTGCTCACAGAGTGGTGCGGGGTCACCACTGAGCAGGTATCTATGGCTAAAAAGACAATGTCCGATTCGTAAACGAGCTAAAAGTACCTCTTCCCGACGAGAAGAACGAGAAGAGGTACCCCAGACTAACGGAAGAGGTTTAACCTCCCGCAACTTGTTCCCCCTAGGAGCCGCCCACTCATCGCGCCAGCGCGAGAGGATACGGCAACGTAAAATAACATAAAAATCTGAGGAAGGAACAACACAGGTAAAACATCTGGGTGATAAAATGGACGATTTGGCAGCGGCGTCGGCAGACTCGTTGCCTGAGATGCCCACATGACCTGGAATCCACACGAAGGAGACGCTGATGCCAGATGCACCAAGCGAGTGGAGCAGGTCATGAATGCGCTGTACGAGCGGGTGGTAACTATACAGCGCCTGAATACTCTGAAGGGCACTCAGAGAGTCCGTAAAAACAACACAGCGCCGTAAGCGGTGCCGCTGAATGTATAAAACATATTGATATATACTAAAACGTTCGGCGGTATAAATCGGTATAAAACTCTGTGCACCAAACACAAAGGCACATCCTACTCCGTCATCAGTCTTAGACCCATCGGTATATATAAAATGACAGTCCCCGAACTGCGCCTGTAGTTCTAAAAAAGCGGATCTAAGGACGGAAGCAGGGGTCGTATTTTTCGGCATCGACGTTAACCCAAGGTGACAATGGGTCTCAGCGCGCGACCATGGAGAAAAACGCGTTTCCCCCCGTGGAAGGGCCGGCGTTGGCGTAACGTCCAAACGCCGAAGTAGCAGTCGAAATCGAACCCCTGAAGGTAGCAATGCAAAGGAGCTAACTAAATATTGTCGATCAAGCGAATCCTCGTAAAATATCGCGAAGGACGGGTGATCAGGCAAGCTGGAGAGTCGACAGGCATAGCTGCACAAAAGCATCTCACGCCGGAAGAACAGCGGAGGCTCTGCAGCTTCCGCGTACAGGCTGGGTACAGGGCTAGTTGGAAAGGCCCCTGTAGCGACTCTTATGCCACGATGGTGAATGGCATTCAATCGACGTAATACAGATGGACGCGCCGACAAATAGACAATTCACCCGTAATCAAGCTTGGATCGGACCAAAGAGCGATAAAGATGTAGAAGGACGGTCCGATCAGCTCCCCAGGATGTGCCACTTAAAACACGTAAAACATTAAGAGAACGGTCGCACTTTGCTTTTAAAAAGGAAAGTGCGAAGTCCAACACAACTTCCTATCAAAAATCAACCCCAAAAATTTTGCCTCGTCTGCAAACGGAAGTATCTCCGGCCCAAGATGGAGAGAGGGCGAAGGGAAATATTTCCGGCGCCAGAAGTTGATGCAGACGGATTTTTCTCGGCGGAGAAATTGAACCCGTTGGCGTTACTCCAGGCGTAGAGACGGTCGATACAGCTCTGGAGACGGCGTCCGAGTAGACATGTCCGCCGTGAACTGCAATAAATGGCAAAATCGTCAACAAAAAAGGGACGATGAAATGCCAGGTGGAATACAATCAACAATCGGGTTGATAGCAATCGCAAAAAGTGTGACACTAAGTACAGAGACCTGCGGTACTCCGTTCTCTTGAATAAAACGACTAGATAAAACCGAGCCCACACGTACACGAAATACGCGGTCGGTCATTAACTCCCGAAGAAATATGGGAAGACGACCGCGGATATTCCATGCGTGAATTGTACGCAAAATGCCGCCCCTCCAACAAAAGTGTCATAAGCTTTCTCCAGGTCAAAAAACACAGCCACGGTTTGACACTTTCTCAAAAATCCATTCATAATATGCGTCGACAGGGACACCAGATGGTCGACGGTAGAGCGATAGCGACGAAATCCGCACTGAGCGTTCGCTAGAAGTTTCTGAGACTCAAGCCACCATGTCATGCGCTCCATCACCTTGCAAATGCAACTGGTGAGGGAGATAGGGCGGTAGCTGGAAGGTAGTTGGCGATCCTTTCCAGGCTTAAGTATAGGGACAATGGTGGCTTCGCGCCAAACGGAAGGAAAAACGCCGTCTTGCCAAATACGGTTATAGACCTGTAAGTGAAACAGTTTACTGTCGGCAGAAAGGTTCTTTAACATCAGGACATGAATGCCGTCCGGCCCAGGAGCGGAGTGCCTATAGCAATGAAGAGCGTGCTCCAGCTCCCTCATTGTGAAAAGTTCATTATAACACTCGTTATTAGCAGACCGAAAATTATAGCTGGCGGAATCCAGCCGGTCTTTGAAAGAGCGAAAGCCGGCGGAATAATGGGCTGAACTGGAAACCGCCTCAAAGACAGCACACAGAGTGTCCGCGATGGCAGCCGGAACCACTATGGTGGCATTAGAAACCTGAAGGCCAGAAACAGTACAATGCGACACTTTACCTGAGAAGCGACGAAGTTTATCCCAAACAACAGATGAAGGCGTAAAGCGATTAAAAGACTCGACAAAACGAGTCCAGAATGCCTTCTTGCTATCCTGAATAATGCGATGAGCCCTGGCGCGCGATTGTTTAAAAGTCACCAAATTATCAAGTGTAGGGTGACGCCGAAACACCCTAAGTGCAGTTCTACGGGCACGAACGGCGTCCCGACAATCCTCGTTCCACCAGGGAACAGGCATCCGCCGAGGTTGAGAGGATGAACGGGGAATTGCGCGTTCGGCGGCAGAGAAAATCGTAGACGTAAGGTGTTGTACTAGTTGGTTAATGTCGGTGAAGGGCTGGTCGTCAAAATGCACGAGGCTGGAATACAAGCTCCAGTCGGCTTTTGTTAACATCCAGGTAGGTACTCTGGAATGCTGTACGTGGTGTGACAGAAGAGAAACCATGCAGGGGTAATGGTCGCTGCAGTAGGTGTCAGCGACGACGTTCCATTGCAGACGACTAGCAAGCTGGAGTGAGCAAACGGCAAGGTTCAAGTGAGAAAAGGTACCGGAAGAATCAGAAAGAAACGTAGGCTCTCCTGTATTCAGAAGAGAGAGATTGAACTGGTAAAAAATGTCGAAAAGAAGAGTTCCCCTCGTACAAGCCCTTGGCGAACCCCACAGGGGGTGATGGGCATTAAAATCTCCCAACAGGACAAATGGTGTTGGGAGAGCGTACAAGAGATCTCGAAGGTCCGCGTTAGCGCGGGGAGACGATGGAGGTGAATATACAGAACAAACAGAAAAGAAAAAACCGGGTAACTGCAGTCTAATGGCAACAGCTTGCAAGTCTGACGTAACAGTGAGACGTTGAAAATGAACGTCGTTACGCACTAACAACATGTGACGCAGTAATTCGTATCACAAATTATGTAAATGTAAAGAGTGATTATAGTGTGAAACACATTAAACCAGAGCCAGTAAATAGTGGCGAGATAAAGGCAAAATATATGACGTGTGTTAAATGCGTGTGAAGTGTTAAGTGAAAGTGATAAACAGCGTGTGTTCCAAGATTCAGGAGACTAAAAACCCAATTAAAAATTTTCCAAACAAGTTGTAAATATTTATAATTATGTTTCTAGTGGGGCATATGACGCAGTAATTTGTATCACAAATTATGTAAATGTAAAGAGTGATTATAGTGTGAATATGCATTATTGTGTGACATTGATTTGAGATGTTTGTTGATTGTAATTATTGTCGAGAAGTAAGTTTATACGGCCTTACTGAAACTGACAATAATAGCGTGCAATAATGTAGCGAGGGGGTGAGCTGTTTATCATTATTAGAGACGAGCAAATGACGTAATATTGGCGCGTTTTTCTTAGAAATTTGCTGGAACATTTTCCCTAGAGCATATGTTTTCGTAATTTTCATTGGATATAAAAATAGACGCTAATGTTGGCGCGTTTTATTAACCAATAGCAGCTCGGTTATAATCTTTTTAGGCATATCGGGGTGTAGGAGTATAAAAAGAGCTAAGTCAGAGGTAGATTCCTCCCAGTTCATCGGAAACATTTGTACATTGCACGCTGACTCTAGTCCATCGGAAACATTTGTGCATTACACGTCGCTGAGTTCAACAAAAACAGTCATGGTGAATACATAGCATAGTTTATCGATTCGCAGGTTACGCGTAGCAATGTTATGAAAAATCTCAAGTGTCGTAAAGTTAATTACACAAAAATTTGAAGTTCGCGAATTAATAATGTGCAGTAAAGAAGTTATTATAACAGTTTCAGTTTGGCGAGTGTCAAGATTAATATGTGAAAGTGGATAATGTGTTACGACAATAAAAGTATAAAACAAATCCTTTCATCAGTGTTATCTTTGGATAAAAACTCCTTTCCGTTTGCACACCTGTATAAGATAAGTGCTCGACCGAAAGATCATAGCTAGCCGGAGGACAGTGAACGCAAAATTAAATACAATAATAGGCGCTCAGTAAAACATAACACGAAGTGACCGCGACAAATTGTCTTCTATACGTGCGGCAAATAAACAGTAGCATTCTTTAAAACAAACACTAATACCGCCACAAATTGGCTACCACAACGTGGAGCTTTCAAACTTAACAAAGAATAACGCCGCACATGACACCTCCATGAGCAGGAGTACCCTCCTCCGGTTCAAGGTCGTAGCGAACCGGAGTATATCCTCGGAGATCAAAAGGATCATGAGGGCGAAGCTTACTCTGCTGCATACACACGACCATAGGCGAATGGGAACGCAATAAAAGTTGCAGTTCCGCCCTAGAAATACTTGAAGGAAATATATTCAAACTATCTCTAAAGGCACATCTAGTTAACCTCAATTCAAGAATTGCTAGCAAATCATTGCAAATAACCTCCTTTACATATTATGTACATACTCTTCTTGTAAATTCTTACATTTTATTAGGATTTTCACCTTATTAATCTTGTAAATATTTTGTTTCATTTTGATGTGTCCAACATTGATTTACTTCTCTGTACCAAACAATTAATTGGACACACACACGCACGCACGCACGCATGCACGCACACACACACACACACACACACACACACACACACACACACACACACACACAATTTTTTTGAACTTCCAGCTTTATTAACTTTTTTACTAAAATAGATGTACAGAATCATATGCTTCAGAAATCTCAAGACTAATTCCTTTGACAACTTCTTTCTTCATACCATACTGTTCAAGAGGGCATGCATATGTTTCCAAAAAGAAACAGCCAGCTTGCTAACATTTTTTCCAGTACTTTTCTAAAAACTGTAGTTAGGGTTATAGGTCTGTAGCTGTTTTCATTTCTAGTATCATTTTCAGCTTTGACAATCAGTATGATGTAAAGAATGTTCCAAATTTTTGGAATGAGCATATCCATAAGTAGTTGGATACATCCCTTTGTTGAGAACTGTAACACATTTCTGACAAGATTCTTAGCTTCTTGTATGTCAGGTCTAAATCTCGATGATTTGTCAATATAATATTTGAAATTTTTTCTACTTTGATTGGAGAGATTAAAAACGCACTATTTTTGTTTTTTATTCCTTTCATTTCATAATTTTCAATTTACTATTCTATATTGTTGTTTGTGTATTCAGGGGTTAATACATTAAAAATTTGTTTCTGTAGTGTTTTATTATCATGAATAGGAGTATAATACTCCCTTTTTATCAGAGAAAATCTGTACATTTTTCCAAATTTGAGACAAAGATTGACATTCTAGATTTATCTTCTTACAAACTGAAATCCATCCTTTTCCTTTTTCTATACTGAGCACTCTTTTATATTTTGCAAATTTAATTTTTATTTTCAAATAATGATCTAAGGATCTATTTTTTTTGAAAGGATTTTAAAAAATTTCTTCTATTCTCCAAAGCTTTATTACAATTTTTATTCCACCAGCTGGGTTTATTTTTTTATAATTATTTATTGTAAGTTGAGGATAAATAAATTGAGTTTTATTTATGAATTGACTAATTTTTGAAGATTTAGAAGCTAGTAACAGTGATGTGTCATAATTTAAAATAAAGAGAGTTGAGGGTTGTTACACTACATCACTAAAATGTTCTTACTTGAACGCGTTTCGGGAGATGGCTTGTTCCCATCGTCAGCATGTTCTCAACTGATGAGTTGAGTTGAGTTTATTTTAAATTATTTATGAATGCTCTTTAACTGCTGTGATCCTCAGCATCCCATTCTATATTGGGTGTGAAAGACTGGTAATTTTGCTCAGAGGCTTGGGGTTCTTTTACGTGCCGTAAATCTATGACACGGGACCACTGGCTTTATTTCTCTCCCAAAGAAAGCCATGCTAAGGATTTTTACATCCAAAAACATCCATTGCCCTCCACTGGGTTTGAACCCACAACCTTGGGAACTAGAGACTAGCGTGATACCCCTAGACCATGGAGGATGACTGTATGCTGAGGATGAAGTTTATTTAATATATATACACACAATTTTTAGTTTCTTTGTATGAAAACTCTTTCTCAAGATAGGATTTAAACAATATTTCATCTATCATTAGATTCCTTTTTTTTTAATTTTTATTTCTTGAATGTTTACTGTATCATATCACAATTGAATTTTAATAAGAAAGTGATCACTTCCTACTGAATCTGGCAATATGTTGATTATGGTTTTGTTAACAATTGATTTAGAGGCAAAAAAATCAAACACTGAATCAATTTAGTTTGATGTTCCCATCCTCGTCGGAATTCCGTCATTTAATAGCAATATATTTGATTTGGAAAGCTGGTTTAGCAATGGATTTTGATGAATTTTGATGAAGTTATCCTTTGCAGAATTTGTAATATTAAAATCTCCACAGATTAATGTGTATTCATTTAAGTTTAGTTTTAATGAATTTTTCCAAAAATCTATGTATAGGTACTACTGAATTTGGAGTTTTATAGAATTACTATTAATCTTAAGTTTCCAAGTTTCAAGATATTTGTTCGACAAAACTGTTCAAGTGATTTATTTCCTTATGAATTGTTTAAGGGTATTCCTTCCCTGGTAGGTCGATCAAGCCTTATAATCTTGAAATTATTTATAAAAAAATTCTGATTTGGTTTTAACCAAGTTTCAGTGATTAATATCACATCATACTGTTTGATATTTTAAAGCTCCTTTAATTTATCTTTTTTATTTGTTATGCGTCTAGAATTTCATAATAACATTTTTAACTTATTTAGATTTATGTAAGAGAAGTATCCAGTTCTATTCTGACGAACTACTTTTTCTTAAAGTAGATATCTTTAGTGACTCTAATTGGAATCTTTTTTGGGTGTTTTTTTATTTAAAGGTCCTTTTGTACTTCCTTCAATGAAGAAGGGTTTTCCTTCTCTTCAGGGAAGATCTAGAGTATTTTTATCCTTTTCCAATGCTGACATTTTTACAATACTTGTTAAACTTCCATCAGGAAGCAATTAATGCCTCTTTCAGAATAATTAACTGTTGAGTTGTCACATGACATAAGCTTCTCCTCTTGATGTCATTAGGCTCCTAACCTTATCCTGTTCACACCGTTTGTGGCTAGCTCTGTGTTGCTCATCACAGTAGAAACATTTGAAGTTTTCTGAATTACAATTTGAGTAATGCTGATCACCCGCACAATTAAAACAATTTGGTTCATTATTACAATATTTCTCCACATGGCCAAAATACAAACATTTTTCACATATGAAGCTTTCTTAATATATCCTTCTATTTTGCAAGTTACTCCATATCAGTAAATACTTTGAGGAAGGATTTGTGGTCTAAATGTCACTACCTAATCACTATTGTATTCCTTTTTATTGAATCTATGTGCTTTTAAAATTTCAAGTTTCCCTCTACTCTTGTACTTCTATGAATTTTTCATCACTTAATTCTGGGTCTATTCCTCTTCACTTACAGTTACAAGCAAGGATGAAATACTTCATGCTATTTTCTAAGTGAAATCTTATTTTTGAAACTCATTTGCTTCCATATATCTGTGAAATTTAATTTATCTTAAAATTGTTCTTGTACAGCATTTTACCAAACTTCAGAAATTAAAACTTTTAAAAATGTTTTTCATTCATTCATTTACTAGCTCCAATTATAAATACATTTTACAAGGATCATCAATTAGTTAAATAATGAGTGTAACAAAAAAGAATAAGTGTATAATATATGAACAAAGAAACAGCAGGCACAACGAAACATTTACATCAAGGCTTATATACATTTAGCACTTTATACTCTTCTACCGAATTCTTCCACATTTTAGTTACTTTAAGTGCTTTCTTATCTTTAGGTAGATGATTGTACAGATCTTTAGTATTGTTTTCTATACTTTTATGACCCAATGTTTCCCTTAATCTGTCAAAAAAATAGTTCTCCTTTGTTCTTGTATTATGTCTAAGTATGTTCACGTTTTTAGTTTGAGTATTATAGTTTTTTATTATATATTTAATGTATTCATATATATACAATGCAGGAAAGGTTAGTATATTTAATGTTTTGCAGGATTTTCTACAAATATAAAACCTTTTTAAATTACATATTATTCTTAAAGCACACTTCTGCAGCCTAAAAATTCTAAGCATTGTCTTTTTCTGTGCATTACCCCATAAAACCCCATAACCTATTTGTAATAAGCTCTTTCTATCCATTACTAGTGCTGACTGTCTTGGAATACATAGCCCTGTATTTACTTTTTTTAGCCGTTTTATCAGTATCCCATTTGATTTATGATCTATCACTAGTCCTAAGAGTTTTGTTTCCGTCACCAGCTGAATTAATCTATTTTCTATCTTTAGTTGTATATTGTGTTATGTAGTGTAACTTCCATCCATCCTGTTTTGTTAATACTGAGTGCCATACCTAGTTTTTTTTTAACTGACTACAATCATTTCTAGTAGTAATTTGGACTTATCTTGTACATCCATTTCTGAGTTTCCATTCATAATCATCGTTGTGTCATCGGTATATGCAATGGCTAAATCACCAGCATCTGTTATCTTTTTAAATAAGCAGTTTATGTACAATAAGAACAGAGGTCCAAGCTTCGAGCCTTGTGGAGTACCATGTGTAACTTTCATAATTTATAATCTAATTTTCTGTAATTTACCACTTAAATTATGTATTATTTCAACACATTGTTCTCTATTTTGTAGATATGATTTTCGCAGTGCAGTGGTAAACCCCTGATCCATAATTTTCAAGTTTTATGATTAATTTATTTATATGTACACACTTGAATGCCTTTAACAGATCAAGAAGGATTGACACTACATATTGCCTTTATAATAATGTCATTTCCTTTACAGATAGCATTTATTGTGTATTTCTCTGTTTGAAAACCAAACTGGTATTCTGATATTATTTTATATTTCTTGCAAAAGCTCTATAATTGATATAAAAAAAGTCCCTCTATTATTTTGGAAAAAGTTGAGCATAGTGATACAGGTCTATAATTTCCCACTGCTAGCTCTGAAGTTTTTTGCTTATATATGATCTCACTATCACCTTTTTTAATAATTTGGGAAATGTTCCTGACATGAACAAATGATTAATTACGTATGTTGTTATTTCAGAGAATTCATACTTGCAATATTTTAGCATTTCATTAGTAAATTCATCCAATCCACAGGATTGTTTACTTTATAAATCATTTATCTGTTTGATAACCTATTTCTCTGTTATTTCTTGTATCACCATTGAGTTACTTACAATGAAATTCTAAATTTTGAAATTCCACCAGCAGACTCCTTGATGCAGCTCATCCAATCAGCTCACAGAACAGAAGACAAGTGAGTTCATCACAGATGGATAAAAACTTTACCCAACATCATTGTTAATTCAAATCCTGGGGGCCAGGGGAGGAGAGCTGATATCAGTCTGTCTTCAGCTGAGGATGGAAGAAAGTAAAAATGTGATGCGAGTTAAAAACGAACCATGGTTAATAATACTTCTGTGAGTTTATTGTTGAACACCTTACGAGCACGGGCTGTTTTCACGAAATCCAAATCATCTGGAGTTTCATTCGTACCAGTTTCATAACAAAAAAATCTCCAGAAATTCGCTAGAATTAAAGTATGATTTGAAGGTAATTCCGTCATATTTTTACAGATCGCTAGCACGATCGATCCCCTTCCTCTTGAGCCGGTCCTGCTCACATATTTACTAGGTGCTACTTCCAGAGGTCGCAGTTTCAAATCCGGCGGAGAGTGATGGATTTTTCTCGGGTGTAAAAATCCTTAGCATGGCTTCCTTTGGAAGGGAAGTAAAGTCAGTGGTCCCGTGCCGTAGATTTACATCACGTAAAAGAACCTCAAGGCTGATAAAGAGGTCTCTGAGCGAAATTTCCGGTCTTTCTCGTCCAATATAGAATGGGACGCTAAGAATCATAATAGTTAAAAGAGCGTGCATAAATAATAATGAATTTATTTGTTTAGATATTTGCTACCCGTGTGTAGCTAATGTTCTACACGACTATCGCAGTTGGCCTTCTGTAATTTAACATAGGCACGACGCTATGTGGTTACCTGGGGTAACCAGTCTTTTCTTCTTTATCTTAATAAACTATTCCGTAATTTCGTTTGATGAGCGTTAAAATGGCTTCCGAAAAGGAATTGTATGAAGGTAATGATTATAATTGCTTTTAATGTTTTCTTTATTGCGAAATAGTAATGCAGCATATTTTAATAGCTGTTAAGGAAAATCTGGAGAAGAGTGGAAAACTGAACGAAATGAGAGCAAAGATGAGAGCAGAGATAATCAACGTGATAGAACCACCAACATACCTGAAGAAACATGTTCCAGAACTTCCACGGGGGACAATGTTTATAAATGAACTGATAAGGGAATACTTGGAATGGCACGGATATAAGTACTCAGCATCCATCTTAGTGACAGGTAAGAACATTCTGCCTTACGATCATGGCATGGCGTCCAGAGACACGGGACACAAGTTTTGTGGGTGAATCAGAGGCTAATAGAGCAATCTCTAAATATGTTGTTTTTCTTTGTTTTTTTTATGGACGCTCTTTAACATGGTAACCACTACACCACGAAGGACGACATTCTCTAAAGGAGGGAGGAATACTTACAAAGTGACACACCCTACCAATATCACAGAGAAAACCCACGAGTTGGGAAATTTTACCTGCTAGCCTCTACTTCCCGAGGTCGCGGGTTCAAACCCTGCGGAGGGCGACGGATTTTTTTGGGCGTAAAAATCCTTAGCATTGCTTCCTTCGGAAGGGAAGTAAAGCCGGCGGTTCCGTGTCGTAGCTTTAGGGCACGTAAAGGAACCTCAAGCCTGATAAAGAGGCCTCTGAGCGAAATTACCAGTCTTTCGCGCCCAATATAGAATGGGACGCTAAGAACCTCAGCAGTTAAAGCGCGTACATAAATAAAATATGTGTAGCGATGGAATTTCTAAGAACGCTAATTAAAGTTGTTTATTTCAACTCCAGTCTCTGTTTGATTAGGTCAATCTGGGACACTGCAACTGAAGTAGGAGATCCTTACGTGCACATGTTTCATTTTAATTCACACTAGTAGACACATTTATATTTGTTACTCATTGTATAGAAAATAGCAAACCTTCAGCCAATATTTTAAGTATTACTTATGAAGTCATGCCCGCAATCAGGGGCAGGGGTTTTGGGAGTTATGCTAAAAAAATGAACAGTAAATATAGATTCGTTAAAATCATAGCATCTTTCTATGCTGGCAGGAGCAAGATACTTCCTAATCGTATCACCGTAGCGTTATGCAGTCAAAGAGCGTTTTAACGAATATTTCAGTTCGACGAAAAAAACTAAAATCCCATTCTAAATCTACATAAGAGTCAATGATAAATTATTTCAATGTACGAACGTCGGTAAAACATAAATACGGAACAATTACATTGATTCAGAAAGTGGTTGGTTCATCCTTGACCATCATAAAGGGTCTCTTAATGGAATTCCGTAGTCTGGCAGTCTGTAAGCTACCGTTTTTTGTTCTACGTAAGACAGGAGTAGGAGGGAAATGATGGTTCAAAATCACTTAATATGCAGGAATGTGTATTCATATGCAAATGAGCTCCCCCACCCCTTCCCCAGCTCCTTGGTACTTTCAGTTGCAGCTGAGGGTCATAAATCTTGTCGAGTATAATGGAAGCTTGACAGTTAAGCAATTAAGGTTGTAAATCAACTGTCAAAACGAACAAATGGGTCATAGATTTACGCTTCTGTAACAAAGGCGGAGACGTTATTCTACCCCTTCCATATCCGGCCACTTCTGCGGCAACTTATCCCACTCGCATTGTTTAGCGACCACGTGCAAGAGGTTATCCATCGCTGTCAAAATGAACAAAGAGTATGCTGGACAAAGAATCAGGCGCTATTGTCCCCAGCTGTATTGTTTACTTTTAGGTAAAGCCACCTGCGAACTTGATATCGCATTATTTGTCGAACACGTGCAAGAGGTTATCCATAACTGTCAAAATGAACAAAGAGTATGCTGGACAAAGAATCAGACGTTATTGTCCACAGCTCTATTGAATTTCGTGAGTGTCTACGTTTAGAAAGACCAGCCGTATAACAAAAGAACAAGGCTTGCCCTTCACCTGTCAAAATGAGCAAAGATCATGATAAATCAGGGTCGTAACAAAAGAGAACCTGAAGAATGTTAACAAAGGAACAGATGCTATTGTATTCCCTTTCTATTGTCCGGAGCAAGGCTTCTTTAGAAAGACCACCTGTGTAGCATTCCCATTCCACAGCCGTATAACAAAGAACAAAGCTGGTCCCTTTTAGCAGATGTTATTGTCATCCGTTCCATTGTTCGACCACGTGCGTGTTTAGCAAAAGAAACTGAGGGAGGCTTTATACTTGCCCTGTCTTTGTTTGTCCGTGTGAAAGACAGAGAGGTCAGTTTACCTGCTAGACGTTAACAATTCAACAGCGTTCGAGTCAGCCATCATGACGTTGGCTTTGCCCTGAGGGCTGTTCTCCCCGAATGTCTTAACGAAGTCCTACGGTTATACCCGAACATAGTTTCTGTTTATGTAGCTGATTGTTTTCAAACAGCGATATAAAATGTATTTAACCTATACCATTACATACATTAAATCTCGGTGTATACTTGGATATCCATAGATCGGTGTTCGATTCTTACTGAAATCAAAAGTTTAATATTTTAATTACTAATGAGAAATTGATGCTTGATAATATTATATCATTAACGTAATTAATAAAAGGGTGTTCAGAGGCCCCTATTTCGAATCTTACCATGCGAAACTCTAATGTGTAATAAATATTAAACTATGAGAGCATGGACGGCCAGATTAAAATGTATTTAACAAATATAATTTAATTTTTATATATCATTACCCTAATTAATAAAAGGGCGTTCAGAGGTCCTGGTTCGAATCTGCGAAACTCTAATGCTTAATACATATTAAATTATGCGAGGTCAGATTAAAATGTGTTTAACAAATATAATTTAATTTTTACGTCATTACCTTAAATAAGGAAAGATCGTTTACTGGCCCTAATTCGAACTTACGCTACAAAACTCTAATGCGTAATAGCTATTAAATTATGGAAGCGTCCACGAGAAGATTAAAAATGTATTTAACAAAGATAATTATTAATATTAAACCCTTGTATATGCTTAAATATCCCGACGCCTAGACACGATTCTTTCTTCTCTCTTTTTCTTTCTCTCTCTTTCTTTCTTCCCGACTTGTACGTATCCAATCGTTCACATATACACTTGTACATACATCAACAATCATACACACACATACACACTCATATACGCACACAACACACACATACACACTCACACACTCGCACACACACAACGCACACATACATACACACTCACGCACACGCCCTGAATGAAAAGAGATAAAATGATACAATAAAAACTAATTATAACCTTGGGATCCGACGCGCGTTTTACGAATTCTTCGAAACTGGCCTGGATGCATGGGTTCGAATCATAGGAGTGATTACAAATTCATCTTCTAATAACTCTAAAACTAATTAAGATAAAGACGGCAAATAAACTTTATTACTTTTACGTCAATAGCTAGTTTCTTGTGAATGTATATTAGGGTACCAGACGTCATGGGTTCGAGCTCTCGTCGAGTCAAGATGGGTAGGAAGAAGACCGCCGCAGCCTCCAAGCTTCCTCCTCGAGAGGAAGCCACTACTAGCTCCGCCGCCGACGAAGAAAAGCTTCCAACCTCTCCGCCGCCGCCACAGCCAATCGAAGCGCCCAGCGCCATCTCTCCAGCCAGCACAGCCAGCAACACACCACTGACCAGCGTGCCTGCACGCTACTCCGCTGTTGTCCGGGGAGTGCACCGTCAACTCCCGGACGCTTTACTGCTCACCGCCGCCCAGCGCTTTTGGCCCTCTGCGGCCAAAGCGACTAGGATTCGGAACGACAGAGGTCCCACACCGCTGGTCCGACTAACCTTTATGGAGGAAGACGACTACTCGGCGGCCCTACACGCAGGAATGCCCTTATTAGGGCAAACCCTGGTGATTGAGGCCAGCCGCAGTGTGCGACCAACTCCATGCCGCCGCTGCTGCCTTTACGGGCACACAGACGCGTCATGTGACGCCGCTCCCCGCTGCCACTATTGTGGTAGCGGGAACTTCACCGCAGACTGCAGGGCACACGACCTGACACACCGCCACCGCTTCTGCGCCTCCTGTGGGGGCAAGGGGCACTACACCGGCCAGGCCGTCTGCCCACTCTATCCTCGTAGAGCCACGCCGCAATTCTCAGAGACACCGCAGAACCGCACACCTACGACGCCGAACATCACTTCATCCAGCGACTCGCCACAGATCCAGGAACAACTAGTAGCCACGAACCAACTCCTCCAGCAGCAAACTACAACCAACACAACCATCATCGACGCCATCCAGGACCTCCACGCTGAGATGCTAAACCTTTCCAGCAGGCTGAATACCCTGGAAGAGCAGATCAGCGCGAAGTTTAATGGAGTCGCCGACATCATAGACGAATCCCACGACGTTACCAAGAAGCGTCTGATCAATAACATGAACAGCCACTTCAACGAACGACAAGAATGCTTGGAACTAATAAACAGACGCACCAAGGACATGGAAACCAGTTCTAAACATCAATACGAGAAGATTTTCAACGCCATGAAGACACACTTCGACGACCCTATCACACGCATCAACGAGACCAGACTGGAAACCCGTGCTCAGATCGACAGCCTGCACCAACCACCTCATCAACGTGCCAACTCCCGGAGGTAACAGGCCCGGGATTGGAGCCAGCATTTCCTGTTACTTCACCACCGTTCCAGGTCCCTGTCAGGGCCATCGCCATGACAGATACCTTGCCTCCACAGCGGAGACTTCCGCCAATTCTAGTAATCACCCACAAACAGCGGGTTTGCTTCGGCGGTACCAGCCACCATGTTTACCACTATGCCCCAAATAAATTGCGCCATCACAGCATCACATCCTTCTTTTCCTTCTCCTTTTCCTTTCTATACCTATATTCATACTCTTGTTTTTCCTTCAGACCTTTATTCCTGTTCCCCCCCCCCAAAATGGGTTCGATCCTTAATTTTTAAATCTCAATTATCCCAGAAACTAGCAGAGATAGAGGTGCGAACCAAAGCATGATTGTTAGCTCCTATGATGGATAATTACTGCTGTATATAATTTCCAATCAGTTGTCCCTAATTCGAATCCCGATCTTTCAAAAACTTCCTTAATTTTCCTCTGTACTCTAGAATATATCACTTAGATCAATGTTGTAACTGCATACCGGTCTTTTAAACATGTCAAACTAATATCATAAATAATTTTGTTTCTGGTGTTCTGAGTTCGAACACTGATTCAATGAAATTTACTTATAAATTTAATAACACAGGAAATAATTAAGATAAAGGCACCAAATAAACCTTATTACGTTTATGTCATTAGTTAGTATCTTGTGAATGTATATTTGGGCACCTGGCGTCCAGGGTTCGATCCTTAAGTTTTAAGTCTATTATCTCAGAAACTAGCGGAGATAGAGGTGTGGACGAAACCATGTTTGATAGCTCCTACGATGAATAATTAATACTGTATATCATTCCCAATCAGTGGTCCCTAGGACGAATACCGATCTTTCAATGATACCAGGATCGTATCTTTGCTGGAGGATTGTCAAGTGTTCTTGCCAGAGCGCTATAATTCGTTAACCGATCAAGAGATTGCAGAAATACCTGGGAAAGTATACCTCCAGTATAACGGTATGGCAGAGATGGGGAAATTTAAGACATGTATATTGTCCTTTTTACCTACAGAGAAGGTGTGTAGAAGTGTCAAACTTAAGTATTGAATGTTCTCCTATTTTACAATGAAAAATTCATAAATAAAACAACTGACTCATTGATATTACATATAAAGATACAAAAGATACATGTTATAGAATTTTATAAAAAATTTACGAAATCACAATATCGCATGTTTTGAATTTAGTTATATCTAACACAATGAAATAACGATCAATATCCGAATGTTTATACAAATCTTTTGTGTTTCATTTTACATGTAGCATAACAAAAAAATCTGATGTGTTACACTCACATGACTTCCTCTACTCTTGTACAATCTATTTTTACAAACGCTTATTCTCCATCTCCTTCATGTTAATCGAGATAAACATTTGCAGACTCTATCTTATTGCTAATTTTCTTGTAGATGTAAGGGGAATATATATTTACAAGGGCAATATAGAAATACAGTAGCCTTTAAGCACATACATATCTCTTAATAGTTGGTTGCTAGGTGCAGCACCATTCCCTTTCCCACAGATTAATATTCTTTGCATATTGAAGACAAAAAAATCTGATGTGTTACACTCACATGACTTTCTCTACTCTTGTACAATCTAATTTTACAAACGCGTATTCTCCATATGCTTCATGTTATCGAGATATCGAGATGTGAATCTTATTGGTAATTTTCTTGTAGATGCAAGGGAAATATGGTAGCTTTTAAGCGATAGTCAAATATTTTAACGCTGGTTGCTATGTGGCGCATTCCATTCTCTTTGCATGTCCAGGACAAAAAAAAAATGAATAACGCATTTGAGAAAAAGTATAAGTATTGGAAAATTTAAGGAAATAACAATCAATATCTCGAAAACGGTTCACTCTACAAAAGAAATGTATATGACATAAGTTGTGTATTTTAACGCGATCTACATTCTTTGTGTAGTAAAATTTTGTCTATCTCTTATGGTTTACCAGTTATGCAAAAGTCGTTCACAATGAAGAACACTTTTGGAGACATTCCCAGAAAATTCGAGATATACATTTCATTTCTCATGACATTATCTTAAACATATGATATTTTCATCAAAATCGTTAAAGCCATTTTTGAGAAAATTAAAATTTTCGAAAAATCTTCCATGTAAAGGGTAGTCTGGGGTGGAGGGATTTTCTTGAAAACCTTCGTGTCGCATCTCTAGAAGATACTGAACCTAAATAGCAAGTTTGGTGCTTATCCGACTGTTCGTTTTTGAGTTATGCTGTTCACAGACACACACACACACACAGACACACACACACACACACACACACACACGGACATGTTTCCAAAAATGCTTTTTTTGATTCAGGAGGTCTCAAAACATGTATTTCCGGCGAAATCTCGGTATCGAATTTTTGGGTGGAATGCAATACTTCCCCTACTTGTTATACGTAGTAGAGAAAGTAAAAATCTGATGTGTTACACTCACATGACTTTCTCTGCTCCTGTACAATCTATTTTTACAAACGCCTATTCTCCATATGCTTCATGTTAATCGAGATGTCAATCTTATTGGTAATTTTCTTGTAGATGCAAGCGGAATATGGTAGGTTTTAAGCGATAGTCAAATATTTTAACGCTGGTTGCTATGTGGCGCATTCCATTCTCTTTGCATGTCCAGGACAAAACAAATGAATAACGAATTTGAGAAAAAGTATAAGTATTGGAAAATTTAAGGGAATAACAAGCAATATCTCGCAAACGGTTCACTCAACAAAAGAAATGTATATGACATAAATTGTGTATTTTAACGCGATCTACATTTTTTGTGTAGTAAAATTTTGTCTATGTCTTATGGTTTACCAGTTATGCAAAAGTCGTTCACAATGAAGAATACTTTTGGAGACATTCCCAGAAAATTCAAGATAAACATTTCATTTCTCATGACATTATCTTAAACATATGATATTTTAATCAAAATCGTTAGAGCCATTTTTGAGAAAATTAAAATTTTCGAAAACTCTTCCATGTAAAGGGTAGTCTGGGGTGGGGGGATTTTCTTGAAACCTTCGTGTCGCATCTCTGGAAGATACTGAATCTAAAAACTAAGCTTGGTATTTATCCGACTGTTCGTTTTTGAGTTATGCTGTTCACAGACACACAGACACACACACACACAGACACACACACAGACACACACACGGACATGTTTCCAAAAATGCTTTTTTTGGATTCAGGGGGTCTCAAAACATGTATTTCTGGTGAAATCTCGGTATCGAATTTTTGGGTGGAATGCAATACTTCCCCTACTTACTATACGTAGTAGAGAAAGTAAAAATGTAATTCTTTTCAGGTTGCCTTTACTTGATCGCAGCAGTTTTCTAAGACTTTCATTGTGCAATGTTTCAGACTGTGCAATAAGGGAAGAAGAAGAGGAACAGCTTTGCAGACATGCAAAGGAGGCTGACGCTATTGGAGGATAGAATACGCAGCATCGACACCTCCAAGAAACATTGCAGCAAGAAGCGGGTGCTGAGACATCTACATCACTGAAACACGTTAAGACAGGATTCTTATATAACATTCCAGGGCATACGATGAAAAAGCATGGACTATTTTGTATTCAAGCCAATGCATAGCTGGAGAGTTAGCTCGAGCAAGTCTCCCTATATTCGGTGAAAATAAGAATTGAGAGCAGTAATTTAAATGATTCTGAAAATACTTTTAAATAGTGATGAAATTTGTAACCTAAAAGACTTGAGCCCTGTATACATTAACAGCATTAAGTCTATTTGCCGCGCGGGAATAAAAATTATGAAAATAAAGAGACTTTCATTTAAATAATGAAGAAATTTGCATAACCTACTGTTACAAGTGTAATGACATATACAGAAACAAGGAGTTGGATGACGAAAGTGATGGAAATGAATGATAAATAATAATGACAATAATAATAGAGAATGAAAGTATGCTTTTACATCATGTTTTTATTCATTAAAAATCCATAATTCCTAATGAAAAAAATAAATCCTTACAATGATTAGTTTAAAATATAAGCTGCATCACATGAGTCAGAGGCTTGTATTTAAATACTTTATCGTGAATTATTAAACAATACAAGGAGGCCTGTATAGAGATATTTACACTAGCTTGAATTTCTATTCTGATGTTGACACAGCCGTTTACAACTTCCTCTGGTTGATGAGAGCAATATATAACAAATATAGGAGCAAATTTAAGTAATCTTTTCTCTTCAATAAAGGATGAATCTCTTTTTTCATAATAAGAGCTTAAGTACATATCATGCAATGATGCAAATCCCGAGTTTTCCAAAGTCCAAATTCATGTCATGATAGGGATAACATTTACTATTAAGATAAAGTCTCAAATTATAGTTAAAATGATGAAAAAGGGAACAGTCTTTAGTTGCATTACTCGATCTTGAAGTCAGAGCACCAAAACTGACAAATCCCCATTTTTAGATGTGGTGTCCAGGTAAATGCTTGTAACACAGCAGGTTGAGTATGCAGATCCATGGTCCTAAATGGGTGAAACAGAGCCTTATCCAGCTTGGCTGTCTTGAGGATCTCAGTATTAGAAAGTCGAATCACAGGCCTTCTCCACTCGATTAGTACAGGTTTAGCAGCAGCATTCTCTTCACCCTTAAACGGTATAATACAGTTTTTAGAACCCTTGGATCGAATCAGCACCAACAACGACTGTCTATTGTGCATAAGCTATGCAATAGTAGCTGCTCCATTAGATTTAGTAATATTTCCATTGATGTATAGATAACTTCAAGTAGGTAAAGTATATAAATGCTCAGCTTGACAAGGGATTCTAAACTCATTGTTAGCGTCCAGAGCTGATGTATTATATGGTAAAAACACATGTTCCTCTTCTTTAGTGATCTTGTCGTCGAATCTCGGTGTCCCGGTAACATTGAAGATGACCATGATTATAGGATTCTGAATCCCCAATACCTGGAGTAAGTGCTGCCGATTGCGTGATGTTAACCCGTTGGGTGTCAAGGGCAGAGCATGATGTGCGCGTCGAATCACTCCATTATTATATCCTCGACGTCATTGACTTCTTCTAAAATCTATGGGCATTATGCTTATATCCTTGTTTCTAAAGTCAATGATATTGCTGTTAAGCTCTCCTATACGAAGGCTGATTTGCTCTGTGAAGCGAGTGTTTATGAATAGCAGGTAAAATTTGATTTGATGGTTCTTGTGAAATATGGTATCCAAGCGTAACAGATGGGAAAACTGATAGATCGAGTGTCCTCTTTTACTATCGAGGAAGGAGACTGATGCAATACTGCGCTAGATTCGTATGATTCACCAGGAAATCAGATACAGTGACAGTGTATGTTGATGTGATTAGTAGACAGAACTAAAGTTCCATCAAAGTTAAAAACTATGTTTGAATAGTTTTAATAGCTAAACGTACTTCAAAATTTAATTCCAATTTGGTACATTATCAATTTGCTCATAAGGATTTGAGGTGTGCTTGCCTCAGTAGATAAACATAATGGTGATAAAATGCACCTAGTCTGACACTGTATGTCTCAAACGTTTGTTAATTCAAAATGCTTCACTTGTAGCTTCCGTTCAATCTTGTTCAAGATTTAAGAAATAATTTGGAAAGAACATCTTAAAGGTTGGAAAAAGTGGATGCTACAGATTTAAAGTATTGAAAATATTACATATTGAACTCTGCATCAGAGAATAAATCGCTAAGAAGAGTCATGTTTAAGAACTTTATCTCACACAACCAGAAGGGTGGATAAATTTCCAATTGACTGACTTAAAATTACAATTTGTAATTTCATGCTTGTTCTTTTATAAAAAAGGGATGTGTGTGTCATATGGAATCCCATATTGCATAGTTTAATATCAGAAAATATAACTTCTCTCAAACACATGAGACTTATCTACTTTGAGCCCAAAGTGCCTCTTTAGTTGTGTTTAGGCAGCATGAGAGTGTCTTGAAAAATAAAACAATCAGTAATCTCACCTATAACTATCCTTAATGTTAAAATTGATTTGGGTTGTAACAATACTTGTTTCAGATAGGCAGGGAAGCCATTCTGATTCTGAGCTATAAATGGTCCTTTTGGATGTGCCTGGAGTATATAATTACTGTTGGATGTCAACAGTGGCTGTGAATCCTACACTTCTTTTAGCAGACAGCTGATTAGCTGGAATAACTTTGTCGCTGAAATCCCCCAGAACGTTCATATAGAACAAATTGGAAAAAATCAAGAGTGAAAGGACATTTTAATTACAGGTTTCATTGCATTATTAATTGATCTAATAAAGAAGACATACATCCTAATATGAGGAATCTTAAAACATTGGACATACAAGTAGGGATCTATGTTACTCAATGCTTTTCAGGGACAAGTATAGCCCTCTACCAGAGTGTTTTGAATTCGCTTTCTTGATCTGCCCCGTCTTCGTTTCGATGTTCCTCCCCTTATTCTTCTTCACTCTTAGGCCTTTCCCTCTTGCTTCAGTTTCTTTGTTATGTCTCATCATTTCAGCAAGTTGTTTATGCGCAGATTTTTTGTTATTTACAGCTATAGCAATTTGTGATGCACCTCCAGCGGCGGCTCCTAGGGCTGCAATAATTGGTATGAGAGGTAGAAATCCTCCTCATTTCTTCTTTTTGGACCCACCGCCAACAGATACCTTTCTCTCAATTTCTCTCTTATGCCTCATTATTTCGGCGAGTTGTTTCTCTGCTGACGTTTCCTTATTTACTGCTGAGGCAATTTGGGCTGCACCTCCAGCGGCAGCACCTAGAGCTGCAATAATTGGTATGAGAGGTAGAAATCCTCGTTTCTTCTTCATGAATCCAGCACCAGTAGCTACCTTTCCCTTCATAATTGCTGTTACTAGTCGCGCTGCCAACGTTTCACCTAATGTAGCATCAGATTATTGCACTCTTTTCCATGCCATTTCAGCCAAGATCTTGTCAGCAATGTTTCTCGAAGCAGAGTCCTTATGCTGAGCATAGGCAATGTCGTTAAGTTTACACGCTTCGTCTAACGATTGATTCCAGAGTCCTCTCTTTAATCTTTTTCTAGCTTTGTCTCACGTCCTCAGTATATGTAACCAAGCAAATGTGCTTCAAATGGTAGCAGGTTAATGAGAGAGTTAATTAAACCGGAACCTCTTGCAACCTTAACCGCCCTTAGCTCTCATGGTATACTAATTGATTTTATTGCCGCATAGTTCTTGTATAGTTTCTCATTAGCATATATACATTAAGGGCGATTTATTTTATTTTAGCTGTCAAGCTAGAGCTGGTGAAGCAAGAATGCTCGCAGCCTATTCAGGTGTTAGACTTTGAAAGCAACTTTAGACGCGAACTTCATGGAAAACTGTTTCCTGTCAATGTTAGAACGCTAATTCTAGACATCTTCATCACGTAACCCGCTCACGCAAAAAAGGTGACCCGCTCAGGGAAAAAAAGTTACCCGCACTGGGAAAAAAGGTGACCCACTCAGGTCCTTACAATGATTAGTTTAAAATATAAGCTGCATCACATGAGTCGGAGGCTTGTATTTGAATACTTTATCGTGAATTATTAAACAATACAAGGAGGCCTGTATAGAGATATTTACACTAGCTTGAATTTCTATTCTGATGTTGACACAGCCGTTTACAACTTCCTCTGGAGCAAATTTAAGTAATCTTTTCTCTTCAATAAAGGATGAATCTCTTTTTTCATAATAAGAGCTTAAGTACATATCATGCAATGATGCAAATCCCGAGTTTTCCAAAGTCCAAATTCATGTCATGATAGGGATAACATTTACTATTAAGATAAAGTCTCAAATTGTAGTTAAAATGATGAAAAAGGGAACAGTCTTTAGTTGCATTACTCGATCTTAAAGTCAGAGCACCAAAACTGACAAATCTCCATTTTTAGATGTGGTGTCCAGGTAAATGTTTGTAACACAGCAGGTTGAGTATGCAGATCCATGGTCCTAAATGGGTGAAACAGAGTCTTATCCAGCTTGGCTGTCTTGAGGATCTCAGTATTAGAAAAAAGTTACCCGCACTGGGAAAAAAGGTGACCCACTCAGGGAAAAGGTGACCCGCTCAGGGAAAAAGGTGACCCGCTCAGTGAGAAAGGTGACCCGCTCAGTGAAAAAAATGACCTACTCAGGGAAAAAGGTGACCCGCTCAGGGAAAAAGGTGACCCACTCAGGGAAAAGGTGAACCGCTCAGGGAAAAAGGTGACCCACTCAGGGAGAAAAGGTGACCCACTCAGGGAAAAAAGGTGACCCGCTCAGGGAAAAAGGTGACCCACTTACGTAAAAGGTGACCCGCTCACGTAAAAGGTGCCCCGCTCACGTAAAAAGGTGACTCGCTGTCGCTAAAAGCTCTCAGATATGTGCGCCATTTTCGCTAAAGGATGATGCATGAGCTTCAGACTCCAGCTAGGTAGACCAGTATCTCACTCAGCTCTCGCATTCTCAGTGCTAACTATCATGCAAACTTGCACTCTTACCCCTATGAATCCATTTCATACTACTTGAATCTGCTTGTACTTAATGAAATAGTTATAATTAACAGAATTACAACATTAATGTGTGAATACTAAAATATTTCGCTAATTTGGATATGACTGTTTATATGCATCAAAACCTGAGATCATATATAAATACGTAAATGCCGAAAACAGTTCAGTCTCCTGTTTTCGTATACGAAATCAACATCTACAGTGACTAGTTTATATATACTGTTTGAGCATGAGCACACATAAAGATGCTCAATTACAGTCAATTTACGAGAATCTTGATTCTTCGTATGTTTCCCAAGGGAGAAGGAATCGTTTAAGTGCTGCATATGTAATAGAACTTTAAAAAAAGAACAATTTCAAGGCTCAAGGAACATAGGAGAAGATGCTGTAAAGAGATGACCAGCTGTGCATTGACCACAATCCCCAAACGCGATCCTGAAATCTTCTCAAGTTCCAAAGAGCGGGATTCAAGATGTATCGTACTTGGAACCAATTCAAGTGATCCTGTAATAACGTCAAGAGCTGCCACAGATGAATCAATAAAAGCAGTTTCTTTGAATGAGCAAACTCTGAATAAACACACCTATGAAAGCAAGCATACTAGTGTCAACTCACCAAGATATCCAAAGCGAATACTGAGGAGATGCTATACCGCTACAAGGATCTTAATGATTTGGTAGACATGCTAAGGGTGCTAATGATGCTTCATACACCTGAAAAAATGACTTTTCCGATGCGATTAGCGACATTATTCAGAAGATAAAGCTGGGTGGTTTTATAGCTGATTAGCCTCTGTGGAACTTTGAAACCAGCGAAAGAGTTGCAAAGATTCCCTCATTTGCGTTAAGGCACTGTTGAGAGGTTTCAGAGTTTAAATTCAGTCATCTGCGGGCACTTGTGTTTACAATTTCTATCGCAGTGAGTTACACTAACGCTGTCAGTGTCAACGAGTCTGTTCTTACTACCTACTTGAATCCTCCTCTTCAGCTAGATCCGAAGAGTCATTATGAGACTGCTCTATTGAATTTTGAAACCTTCTATTCCATTCCATATATTGATCAGAGTAATAATCAATTTCAATACATTCACAATGATAAAATTAAGTTCATTGATATACCTGATGGAACTTATGAGATTACTGAAATCAATGAATACATCAGAGATAAGCTAGGGTGGATGAGAATGTCTTCTTTATTAGATCAATTAATAATAATAATGCAATGAAAACTGTAATTAAAATGTCCTTTCACTCTTGATTTTTTCCAATGATTGTTCTATAGGAACGTTCTGGGGGACTTCAGCGATAAAGTTATTCCAGCTAATCAGCTGTCTGAATCTGATTTCCTGGTGAATATATTTAGGTTGAGCATCATACGAATCTATCGCAGTATTGCATCAGTCTCCTTCCTCGATAGTAAAAGAGGACACTCGATCTATCAGTTTTCCCATCTGTTACGCTTGGATACCATATTTCACAAGAACCATCAAATCAAATTTTACCTGCTATTCATAAACACTCGCTTCACAGAGCAAATCAGCCTTCGTATAGGAGAGCATAACAGCAATATCATTGACTTTAGAAACAAGGATATAAGCATAATGCCCATAGATTTTAGAAGAAGTCAACGACGTCGAGGATATAATAATGGAGTGATTCGACGCGCACATCATGCTCTGCCCTTGACACCCAACGGGTTAACATCACGCAATCGGCAGCACTTACTCCAGGTATTGGGGATTCAGAATCCTATAATCATGGTCATCTTCAATGTTACCGGGACACCGAGATTCGACGACAAGATCACTAAAGAAGAGGAACATGTGTTTTTACCATATAATACATCAGCTCTGGACGCTAACAATGAGTTTAGAATCCCTTGTCAAGCTGAGCATTTATATACTTTACCTACTTGAAGTTATCTATACATCAATGGAAATATTACTAAATCTAATGGAGCAGCTACTATTGCATAGCTTATGCACAATAGACAGTCGTTGTTGGTGCTGATTCGATCCAAGGGTTCTAAAAACTGTATTATACCGTTTAAGGGTGAAGAGAATGCTGCTGCTAAACCTGTACTAATCGAGTGGAGAAGGCCTGTGATTCGACTTTCTAATACTGAGATCCTCAAGACAGCCAAGCTGGATAAGACTCTGTTTCACCCATTTAGGACCATGGATCTGCATACTCAACCTGCTGTGTTACAAGCATTTACCTGGACACCACATCTAAAAATGGAGATTTGTCAGTTTTGGTGCTCTGACTTTAAGATCGAGTAATGCAACTAAAGACTGTTCCCTTTTTCATCATTTTAACTATAATTTGAGACTTTATCTTAATAGTAAATGTTATCCCTATCATGACATGAATTTGGACTTTGGAAAACTCGGGATTTGCATCATTGCATGATATGTACTTAAGCTCTTATTATGAAAAAAGAGATTCATCCTTTATTGAAGAGAAAAGATTACTTAAATTTGCTCCTATATTTGTTATATATTGCTCTCATCAACCAGAGGAAGTTGTAAACGGCTGTGTCAACATCAGAATAGAAATTCAAGCTAGTGTAAATATCTCTATACAGGCCTCCTTGTATTGTTTAATAATTCACGATAAAGTATTTAAATACAAGCCTCTGACTCATGTGATGCAGCTTATATTTTAAACTAATCATTGTAAGGATTTATTTTTTTCATTAGGAATTATGGATTTTTAATGAATAAAAACATGATGTAAAAGCATACTTTCATTCTCTATTATTATTGTCATTATTATTTATCATTCATTTCCATCACTTTCGTCATCCAACTCCTTGTTTCTGTATATGTCATTACACTTGTAACAGTAGGTTATGCAAATTTCTTCATTATTTAAATGAAAGTCTCTTTATTTTCATAATTTTTATTCCCGCGCGGCAAATAGACTTAATGCTGTTAATGTATACAGGGCTCAAGTCTTTTAGGTTACAAATTTCATCACTATTTAAAAGTATTTTCAGAATCATTTAAATTACTGCTCTCAATTCTTATTTTCACCGAATATAGGGAGACTTGCTCGAGCTAACTCTCCAGCTATGCATTGGCTTGAATACAAAATAGTCCGTGCTTTTTCATCGTATGCCCTGGAATGTTATATAAGAATCCTGTCTTAACGTGTTTCAGTGATGTAGATGTCTCAGCACCCGCTTCTTGCTGCAATGTTTCTTGGAGGTGTCGATGCTGCGTATTCTATCCTCCAATAGCGTCAGCCTCCTTTGCATGTCTGCAAAGCTGTTCCTCTTCTTCTTCCCTTATTGCACAGTCTGAAACATTGCACAATGAAAGTCTTAGAAAACTGCTGCGATCAAGTAAAGGCAACCTGAAAAGAATTACATTTTTTTTGTTATGCTACATGTAAAATGAAACACAAAAGATTTGTATAAACATTCGGATATTGATCGTTATTTCATTGCGTTAGATATAACTAAATTCAAAACATGCGATATTGTGATGTCGTAAATTTTTTATAAAATTCTATAACATGTATCTTTTGTATCTTTATATGTAATATCAATGAGTCAGTTGTTTTATTTATGAATTTTTCATTGTAAAATAGGAGAACGTTCAATACTTAAGTTTGACACTTCTACACACCTTCTCTGTAGGTAAAAAGGACAATTTACATGTCTTAAATTTCCCCATCTCTGCCATACCGTTATATTGGAGGTATACTTTCCCAGGTATTTCTGCAATCTCTTGATCGGTTAACGAATTATAGCGCTCTGGCAAGAACACTTGACAATCCTCCAGCGAAGATACGATCCTGGTACCGTATCTTTTTTGAACTCTCTTTAAGGACTTTATCTCGTATTTAAGACTTATTTCGAGATCTTGAACTCAGCGAGTCGGTAGGCAACTAAGCTCTTCAACCATCTTGTTAAGTCTATCTGTTAAACAATCTGTAACAGACATTGACATGTATTATTATTTTCACTACATTATTCAATGTTGAAGCACAAGTTATACATTTCTTTATATTAGAACTAAAGTGTGTGTTGTGCTGCATCACCAAAGGTTTTGTAAGAATGCTTATGAATGTGTAGAGAAACAAAGAACGAGTGGAGAAAATCGTGTGCATATTAATAGAGGAATGTGTAGCGAAAATCGTATGAACGTGTAGGGAAATAAAGAATAAGTACAGAAAATCATGTGAATGTTCATGGAAGATGAACCTGCAGAGAAACAAAGAACGAGTAGAGAAAATCGTGTGAATGAGAAACAAAGAATGAGCGGAGAAAATCGTGTGAATGCTTATGTAAGAAGAATGTATAGCGAAAATCATGTGAATGTTTATACAAGAAGAATGTGCAGAGAAAATAGTGTGAATGTTAATGGAAGAAGAATGAGTAGAGAAAATCCTGTGAACTGAAGAAGAGTACACAGAGAAATCCATGTGAATGTAAAGTACAGATTAAAAAATATGATGCTCTTACAACGAATCGTCTTTCATGTACTGTATCGTTTAAACAAGGTTAAATGTATTGTAAAAGCAAACAGTGATTTTGTATAGTTGTGCGTTGCTTTTAAAGTTCTTTAAAATTTAAATGTAAAGTTAATAAGTTCACAACAGTTCTAGCATACTCGGATATCTGTTTATATAGGGATCGAAACCCTTCAGGCGATGCCAGCACAACATCATGGCGGTGATGCTTGCACATCACGTGACTATTACACCAATGGAATTATCATCTGTTGCGCGTGCTCTCAGCGCATCTATCCCTATTTATTTCACTTCCTCTCGCGTTCTCTCTCTCTCTCTCAGAGTACATTCATAATGTCTTTACACAAAGCCGTATGCAGTTACAGCATCGATCTAAGTGATATATTCTAGACTACAGAGGAAAATTAAGGAAGTGCTTGAAAGATCGGGATTCGAACTAGGGACAACTGTAGGGAATTATATACAGTATTAATTATTCATCGTAGGAGCTATCAAACATGCTTTCGTCCACACCTCTATCTCCGCTAGTTTCTGAGATAATAGAGATTTAAAACTTAAGGATCGAACCCTGGACGCCAGGTACCCATATACATCCACAAGATACTAACTAAATACATAAACGTAATAAGGTTTATTTGGTACCTTTATCTTAATTATTTCCTGTGTTATTAAATTTATAAGTAAATTTCATTGCATCAGTGTTCGAACTCAGAACACCAGAAACAAAATTATTTATGATATTAGTTTGACATGTTTAAAAGACCTGTATACAGTTACAACATTGATCTAAGTGATATATTCTAGAGTACAGAGGAAAATTAAGGAAGTCATTGAAAGATCGGGATTCGAACTAGGGACAACTGATTGGAAATTATATACAGCAGTAATTATCCATCATAGGAGCTAACAATCATGCTTTGGTTCGCACCTCTATCACTGCTAGTTTCTGGGATAATTGAGATTTAAAAATTAAGGATCGAACCCATGACGTCTGGTACCCTAATATACATTCACAAGAAACTAGCTATTGACGTAAAAGTAATAAAGTTTATTTGCCGTCTTTATCTCAATTAGTTTTGGAGTTATTAGAGGATAAATTTGTAATCACTCCTAGGATTCGAACCCATGCATCCAGGTCAGTTTCGAAGAATTCGTAAATGGCGCCTCGCATCCCAAGGTTAGAATAAGTTTTTATTGCATCATTTTATCTCTTTTCATTCAGGGCGTGTGCGTGAGTGTGTATGTGCATGTGTGTGACTGTGTGCGTGTGCGTGCGTGTATGTGCTTGCATGTGTGTATGTATGTGTGCGTTGTGTGTGAGCGAGTGAGTGTGTATGTGTGTGTTATGTGCGTATATGAGTGTGCATGTGTGTGTATGTTTGTTGATGTATGTACAAGTGTATATGTGAACGATTGAATGTGTACAAGCCGAGAAGAAAGAGAGAAAGAAAAAGAGAGAAGAAGAAAGAATCGTGTCTAGGCGTCGGGATATCTAAGTATACACAAGGGTTTAATATAAATAATTATATTTGTTAAATACATTTTTAATCTTCTCGTGCACGCCTCCATAATTTAATAGCTATTACGATTAGAGTTTTGCAGGGAAACTTTCGAACTAGGACCCCTGAACGATCTTTCATTAATTAGCATAATGACGTAAAAAGTAAATTATATTTGTTAAACACATTTTAATCTGACCTCGCATAATTTAATATGTATTAAGCATTAGAGTTTCGCAGATTCGAACTAGGGCATCTGAACACCCTTTTATTAATTAGGGTAATGATATATAAAAATTGAATTATATTTGTTAAATACATTTTAATCGGCCGTTCATGCTCTCATAGTTTAATATTTATTACACATTAGAGTTTCGCATGGTAAGATTCGAACTAGCGACTTCTGAATACCCTTTTATTAATTACGGTAATGATATAATATTATCAAGCATCAATTTCTCAGTAGTAATTAAAATATTAAACTTTTGATTTCAGTAAGAATCGAACACCGATCTATGGATATCCAAGTATACACCCAGGTTTAATGTATGCAATGGTATAGGTTAAATACATTTTATATCGCTGTTTGAAAACAATCAGCTACATAAACAAACTATGTTCGGGTATAACCGTAGGACTTCGTTAAGACATTCGGGGAGAACAGCCCTCAGGGCAAAGCCAACGTCATGATGGCTGACTCGAACGCTGTTGAATTGTTAACGTCTAGCAGGTAAACTGACCTCTCTGTCTTTCACACGGACATACAAAGACAGGGCAAGTATAAAGCTTCCCTCAGTTTCTTTTGTTAAACACGCACGTGGTCGAACAGTGGAACGGATGACAATAACATCTGCTAAAATGGACTAGCTTTGTTCTTTGTTATACGGCTGTGGAATGGGAATGCTACACAGGTGGTCTTTCTAAAGAAGCCTTGCTCCGGACAATAGAAAGGGAATACAATAGAATCTGTTCCTTTGTTAACATTCTTCAGGTTCTCTTTTGTTACGACCCTGATTTATCATGATCTTTGCTCATTTTGACAGGTGAAGGGCAAGCCTTGTTCTTTTGTTATACGGCTGGTCTTTCTAAACGTAGACACTCACGGAATTCAATAAAGCTGTGGACAATAACATCTGATTCTTTGTCCAGCATACTCTTTGTTCATTTTGACAGTAATGGATAACCTCTTGCACGTGTTCGACAAACATGCGATATCAAGTTCGCAGGTGGCTTTACCTAAAAGTAAACAATACAGCTGGGGACAATAGCGCCTGCTTATTTGTCCAGCATACTCTTTGTTCATTTTGACAGTGATGGATAACCTCTTGCACGTGGTCGCTAAACAATGCGAGTGGGATGAGTTGCCGCAGAAGTGGTCGGATATGGAAGGGGTAGAATAACGTCTCCGCCTTTGTTACAGAAGCGTAAATTTATGACCCCTTTGTTCATTTTGACAGTTGATTTACAACCTTAATTGCTTAACTGTCAAGTTTCCATTATATTCGACAGGATTTGTGACCCTCTGCTGCAACTGAAAGTACTAAGGACCTGGGGATGGGGGGAGAGGAGGTGGGGGACCTCATTTGCATATGAATACACATTCCTTCATATTAAGTGATTATGAACCATCATTTCTCCCCTGCTAACGGGAATTTGGGTGTGCCAGAAACAATATCAACCAACAGAGTAGCGAAAAGTAAAAGAGAGTTGTTTTCTCTAAACGAAAAGTTAAACATTTTAGAAGTTGAAAATATGACAAAAAGTGAAAGTTGTATTGCAAAGTATTTGCAAAAATCGCTTTTGGAACGTTCTGTCCAAAAAAAAAGGAATTACAGACTTTTTCTCTAAATCAAAAATTTGTAACTAAGTTACGTAGTATATGAGATTAGTAGACATATTATTTAATTATGCAATGTTGCCACGTTCAATGTTTTAAATAAGAAATTACTTTTTTAGCGAGTTTCGAACTGTGTTGTCGAACTTCTTATCCATTCCTAATACATAGATATTAGTTTTAAAAAATATAGATACCTTATCAATTAGATTTAAAAGTTGCAATTTTGTCTCTTTTAAGATAAAATAACCGACTTACAAGGAAACGACATCTGACTTCAACTGCGTCTTAGAAAATGTCGCGAAAGGTGAGAGCAAGATAAACGGTACGTTAAGATATTGTTCCGGTTTCTAAATGAGTGCAATACCTCCAAGAAAACGTATTATCTAGTGAAATAAAATACTTCTCACATGTAATTAATTCTCATGTAACAACATCTTTGCCGCTTAGAATAAGCAAAATATCATACTTTAATTATAAATGGTGCATCTTAATCTGTGAACATAAAAGTGATTTATTTAAATATTTCAGCTCAGATTAATTCATATTTATCATTTGAATTGGCTCAAAACTCCCTTAATATTATTCTGGCAACACCACAAGCTGTGAAGCTTAGGTGGAGAAGTCCATTAGTTACTATTCAAGGCGGAACCCTTTCCTGTGATGAAGTTTCAGTGTATCTTCTTTTTTTTTTGTCTTCTTTTTGAAAACGCTTAGTTTGACTTCAATGATATTATAGTGCGCATATGTCACGACTTTTCCGCCGTAAGAATACACAGAAAGATGTTAATTTGCCATTAAGATAATGTAGACATTATATTGGGGTCAGTTATGTGGGACAGATAGGAGACACACGCAAGTCTCTTATCATTTCCAGCACGAAACACCGCTCTCGCCAGTAGGAACATTTCAAAAGCGCAGCAACCATGCCATCTGGTCACCACCGCCTGAAACATGAAATGACAGGAAATGAGACATCGTATTAAAATACACCACCCTAGCATTCGTCTAGGCGGCCAGAGGAAAACCACGAAAAAAAACCTTGGTCAGGGTGGGCGACCACCGGGAATCGAACCTGGGAGGTCGTGAATGCGGGCTACAGACGACACATTTCCGTTGTTAAAGTTTTTCTGAGCTGATATATGATATCACTCTTGCACACAACCAATTGAACAAGTAGCAATTGCTAAAACGAAACCTTATGTTTTTTACGTGAAATGTGAAAAAAATGTATTTAACTAGAATCACAACTACAAAAAAGATTCTGCGATATTTTTTCGTTTCTTCCTCGGATTATTTGGTAAAGTATTACACGCGTTAAAATGAATATTTTCTGACAAAATAAAATGACATCAGCTAAGACACGTGACGAGATGACGGTAGGTGGAGGTAAACACTTTCAAAATTTTGAAATTTACTTGCGAAATTAAGTTTTTGCACACAACCACGACGTTTCTTTCATGTTGAACTAGCTGCCTGCACGCTAAGATCGAATGACGATTACATGAACTTCACTTACCTCCTCCCGCCGTTCTTTATGAAAATTACTGTAGGAGCATTTTAACGCCAAATGCTTCCCTTTCGTACAGGCCGGCTTTTCCTAATAACGGATGAAACATCCTTAACCTCCAAGTTCTGGAAATACTGCATAGAGTATAAGTGTCCTTTGGTAGTGGAGAAATCATGGGTCGAGTAGCTTGTTCGAACAGCTGCTACACGTGCCCCCCAGGGGCTCACCTTATGTGAGTACGGGTTTGGCGTACCCGGCGGTTCCCGAGCCAATCATCACCATCATCATCCTTCCACCCCCGTCCGGTCGAGGTGGGTTCGTTCTCGTGACCGGGGGACTCAAGGTAGCCTCTCGTTCGTTCTGTGCATTTCATTCCATGTCGCCCTTCGCCATCTTTTCTTTCTTCTCTTCTATTTCTGCACATTTCGCCCCAAGCCCATTCATTTATACATATCTTTTACGTCTTCGCCGGCCTTCCTTGAGTGCGAAACGCCCACACACTTTTAGTTACCTTTAACCTTTTATTTTAATCCTCCGTGGACATAGCCTGACGGATACCCGCGCACCAGGAGCGCAGCTGGGTGAGTGGGTAATGGCGTCATCCCCACCAACCGGGGTCGTCATGTAGGGTTTGTGTTCGTATCCGCTGTTCAACTGCAGTCCCGCGGGGGGGGGCATTGCATGAGCTGCTGACTTCTGACGACGATTAGGTCCTCTGTCTATGTTCTGGAAGGTGTGACTCTGGGGTGAGGTAGGTATAGATAGGTCACTCACCCAAGCCGGGGTAACGTGCGGGAAGTCAGAGCCCGAGGTCAGAGACGGCTGCAATGGTGGAGGATTTTTTTTTCGCTATGGAGCACCCTTTCTCCATTATTAACAAGCGCCGAAAAGTTATTGTAACAGAAGTAGCACCACCAAAAGATGGTTGTTACTTAGTGATTACCCGTACAGAGGAAGGACAATCGTTCGAGAAGGTGAACCCTTTTATAATCCAGAAGGGAATTGACTGAATTGCCGGTCCTGTTCATTCCTGCACTCGCCTACGAAACGGTTCATTGTTGAATCAGAGTAAGTCCGATCAACAAAGTAAGACCTTGCTGCCCGCCACTCTTCTCCACGGTTATCCCATCCGTGTTGAGAGGCACCGCACCTTGAATTCCTGTCGAGGCGTCGTCACCACTCACAGCCTCGACGGAATATCAGACTATGAGCTGGTCGACTATCTTTCCGACCAAAAGGTTACAGCGGTTCAGCGAGTGCAGGCTAAACGCGACGGTGTGTTGGTACCTACTCGTACCCTATTTCTCAAGTTCGATGGCGTCGATCTGCCCACTAGTATTTCAGCAGGGTACGAACGTGTTGCTGTGAGGCCCTATATTCCTAGACCTCTGCGTTGTATCAAATACCAGCGTTTTGGGCATACGCAAGTCTCTTGTAAGAGTGCCGTATCCATCTGTGCCTCATGTAGCCAGCCGTCACACGAAGGTACCTCTTCATCAGGACCCGTCTGCGTTGATTGCAAAGGGTCTCATTCTGCTTCCTTTGCCGACTGTCCGCGGTATTTGGACGAGAAGGCGATCCAGGAGGTCCGGGTAAAGGAGAAACTCTCCTTCGCCGAAGCCCGGAGGCATTACCATGCGCGCCAACCTTCGTCCCTGCAAGCGAGAACATTTAGTTCTGTTGTTGCCACGCCAGTACCCCGGAAGGATGCGGAGACTCAAACTTGGACCATGACTGCATTGACCGCCCCTACCATCCGGCCGTCTATTTCAGCTACAGTTACCAAGCTCTCTAAACCTGGTGCAAAGACTATGAAGACACAAGGCACTGAGAAAAAATCTAAGCAGAAATCTCGTAGGGAAGATTTTTTGAAAGACACTCCGTGTGCGTGCGGCAAGCCAAGTTCACCTTCTCCTCCTCCTCCTCGGAAGTCGCAGTCCCAGGATGCTCCTGGAACAAGCCGCGCTCAGCCACCCAGAACAGATTCTCGGCGCTTGAGTCGGTTTCTGGTTCTGAGCGCGTGGGCCCTCCCTTCGAGGAGGCAATGGAGTCTGACCAACTCCATACAAAAAGCTCGAGCCCAAAGGTTAAGCAAAAGATTATTTTAAGCCGCCCTTCTAAGTAGACAGTCTATCCCTTTTTCTTAATGGCTATCCTGACCTGGAATTTACGTGGTGTACGATCGCATAGGCCGGAACTGCAACTTTTATTGCGTTCCCATTCACCTATAGTCGTGTGTTTGCAGGGAGACCAAGCTTCGCCTCACGACCCTTTTGATCTTCGAGGGTATACTCCGGTTCGCTACGATCTTGAACCGGAGGAGAGTATTCCTGCTCATGGAGGTGTCATGTTATTAGTGCGTAGCGACGTTCATTTTCAAACTATCACTATCACGTCCGAATTGCAAGCTGTTGCCGTTAAACTACAGTTACCTGTCTTTTTCTTTTCTGTTTGCTCTGTATATTCAACTCCATCGTCTCCCCTCGCTAACGCGGACATTCGCGCTCTCCTGTCTGCTCTCCCAACTCCATTTCTTCTGTTGGGAGATTTTAATGCCCGTCACCCCCTGTGGGGTTCTCCAAGGGCTTGTGCGAGGGGAACTCTTCTTTCCTACATTTTTGTTCACTTCAACCTCTCCGTCCTCAATACAGGTGAGCCTACTTTTATTTCTGACTCCTCTGGTACTTTCTCTCACTTGGACCTTGCCGTTTGTTCACTCCAGCTTGCTAGTCGTCCGCAGTGGGACGTCGTCGCTGACACCTACTCCAGCGACCATTGCCCCTGCATCGTTTCTCTGTTGTCTCACCACGTTCAGCATTCCAGAGTACCTACCTGGATATTCGAAAAGCCGACTGGAGATTGTATTCCAGCCTCTTGCATTTTGCCGACCAGCCCTTCACCGAGGTTAACCAAATGGTGCAGCACCTTACGTCTACGTTGCTATCTGCCGCCGAGCGGGCCATTCCCCGTTCGTCCTCTCACCCTCGGCGTATCTCTGTTCCGTGGTGGAACGAGGACTGTCGGGACGCCGTTCGTGCTCGTAGAACTGCGCTTAGGGTGTTTCGGCGACACCCTACACTTGATAATTTGGTTACTTTTAAACAATCGCGCGCCAGGGCTCATCGCATTATTCAGGATAGCAAGAAGGCATCTTGGACTCGTTTTGTGGAATATTTAATCGCTTCAAAACTTCCTCTGTTGTTTGGGATAAACTTCGTCGCTTCTCCGATAAAGTGTCGCATTGTACTGTGTCTGGCCTTCAGGTTTCCAATGCCACCATAGTGGCTGCCATTGCTCACACTCTGGGTGCGGTCTTTGAGGCGATTTCCAGTTCAGACCATTATTCCGCCGACTTTCGCTCTATTAAAGACCAGCTTGACTCCGCAACATCCAATTTTCGATCTGCTAATACTGAATGTTATAACGAACTTTTCACAATGAGGGAGCTAGAGCACGCTCTTCATTGCTCTAGGCACTCCGCTCCTGGGCCGGACGGCATTCATGTCCTGATGCTACAGAACCTTTCAGCCGACAGTATACTCTTTCTCTTGCAGGTCTATAACCGTATTTGCAAGACGGCATTTTTCATTCCTTTTGGCGCGAAGCCACCATTGTCCCTATACTTAAGCCTGGGAAGGATCACCTACTACCTTCCAGCTACCGCCCTATCTCCCTCGCCAGTTGCATTTTCAAGGTGATGGAGCGCATGATCAACGGGCGGTTGACATGGTGGCTTGAGTCTCAGAAACTTCTAGCGAACGCTCAGTGCGGATTTCGTCGCTATCGCTCTACCGTCGACCATCTGGTGTCTCCATCGACGCATATTATGAATGGATTTCTGAGAAAGTGTCAAACCGTGGCTGTGTTTTTTGACCTGGAGAAAGCTTATGACACATGTTGGAGGGGCGGCATTTTAAGTACACTCCATGCATTGAATTTCCGCGGTCGTCTTCCCATATTTCTTCGGGAATTTATGACGGACCGCGTCTTACGTGTACGTGTGGTCTCGGTTTTATCTAGTCGTTTTATTCAAGAGAATGGAGTACTGCAGGGCTCTATACTCAGTGTCACACTTTTTGCAATTGCTATTAACACCATTATTGATTGTATTCCACCTGGCATTACATCGTCCCTTTTTGCTGACGAGTTTGCCATCTATTGCAGTTCACGGCGGACCTATCTACTCGAACGCCGTCTCCCGAGCTGTATCGACCGTCTCTATGCCTGGAGTAACGCCAACGGCTTTAATTTCTCCGCCGAGAGATCCGTCTGTATCAATTTCTGGAGCCGGAAGGCTTTCCCTGCACCCTCTCTCCATCTTGGGCCGGAGCTCCTTCCATTTGCAGACGAGGTGAAATTTTTGGGGTTGATCTTTGATCGAAAGTTGAGCTGGACTTCTCACGTTTCCTTTTTAAAAGCAAAGTGTGACCGTTCTCTTAATCTTTTACGTGTTTTAAGTGGCACATCCTGGGGAGCTGATCGGATCGTCCTTCTTCGCCTTTATCGCTCTTTGGTCCGCTCCAAACTTGAATACGGGTGCATTGTCTATTCATCGGCACGTCCATCTGTGTTGAATCCCATTCATCATCGTGGTATTAGAGTCGCTACAGGGGCCCCGTACCCAGCCTTTACGCCGAAGCTGCAGAGCCTCCGCTGTCCTTCAGGCGTGAGCTGCTCTTGTGCAGCTATGCCGTCGACTCTCAAGCTTACCTGACCACCCGTCATTCCACTTATTTTTCGCGGAGTCGCTTGATCGGCAATATTTAACTAGCTCCTCTGCATTGGTCCCTCCAGGGATACGATTTCGCCAGCTCCTTCGGCATTTGGACGTTACGCCTGCGCCGGCCCTTCCCAGGGGGGAAACGCTTTTTTCTCCAAGGTTGCGCGCTGAGGCCCACTGTCACCTTGGGCTAACGTCGATGACGAAGACTGAGACCCCTTCTTCAGTCTTTAGATCGGCTTTTATTAGAAGTCCGGGCGCAATTCGGGGATTTTCTTTTTATTTTTACCGATGGATCTAAGACTGATGCTGGAGTTGAATGTGCCTTTGTTTTTGGTCAATGTAGTTTTACGTATCGTTTACCTGGACAATGTTCAATTTTTACCGCCGAACTTTTTAGCATTTATCAATCGGTTTTATACATTCAGCGGCACGGCTTGCGGCACTGTGTTATTTGTACGGACTCTCTGAGTGCCCTTCAGAGTATTAACGCGCTGTACCATTACCACCCACTCGTACAGCGCATACATGACCTGCTCCACTCGCTTGGTGTCTCCGGCATCAGCGTCTCCTTCATGTGGATTCCAGGGCATGTGGGCATCTCAGGTAATGAGTCTGCCGACGCCGCTGCCAAATTGGCGTTTTTACTTCTGTTGTTACCTTCACAGATTTGTTTGTTATTTTACGTAGCCGCATCCTCTCGCTTTGGAGGGATGAGTGGACGGCCTTCCGGGGGAACAAGTTACGGGAGGTTCAGCCCCTCCCGTTAGTCTGGGGTACCTCTTCTCGTTCGTGTCGTCGGGAAGAGGTAATTTTAGCTCGTTTACGGATCGGACATTGTCTTTTTAGTCATAGGTATCTGCTCAGTGGTGACCCCGCTCCACTCTGTGAACAGTGTGATGTGCCCTTAACGGAGCGTCACATTTTAACAGAGTGTCAACTTTTAGCTCCATTGCGCGTTCGCGTGGGCCTGCCTGTTGGCATAGCCAATGTTTTGGCCGACGACGCGCATGCTGTAGAATGTTTTTACGTTTTATCACTGACATTGGTTTTAGCCGTCGCATTTGATGCGCTGAGCGCCTTTTAGCTGTTTGAATTTTTATTTTATTTTTAATGGCGGCACCCCTCCCCAGTGGACATCAGGCGCTCATGTTCCATGCGTTCTACAGCTCTTCACACGTTTTAGTCTTTTATTGACCATGATTTTAGTGTGTAGATTTTAGTATTTGGTCTGTTGTGGTTTTTGTGTTTTTGACCAAGCGGGTCTGTGTGTGATTTTTTTAGTTTTTTGACTTTTAAATTTTATAGTTTCTAACTTGTAAGGGCGCTAATAACCCTAGCTGTTGAGCGCCCTTAAGCCTCATCTCATCATCATCATGCTACACGTGAACACCCTAACTTTAGACACCTTGCGGATTTTTCTTTGAATGCTGCTAAAGGTAAGGTAAACTCGACGCACATGTTGACGTAATTACCGCACTAGCGCGCCTGCACTCTGTTTCGATACTATCACTACAACGTGCACAAGTACTAGACAAGTTGTGTAGTTTGCTCATAAGCACGACTATTCTGTAGCAGCTGCTGTTTCACTAAAATGTTGTGAACAGCTAAATGTATACTCGAGAGCCGCTAAGTCCTGCTCCGTTGTTTAGGGGTACTATGCTAGCCTCTGGTTCCGGAGATCGCGGGTTCAAACCCAACGGAGAGCGATGGCGTAAAAATCCTTAGCATGGCTTCCTTCGGAAGGGAAGTGGTCCTGTGTCGTAGATTTACGGCACACAAAAGAACCTAAAGCCAGATAAATATGCCTCTGAGCAAAATTTCCGGTCCTTCACGCTCAATATAGAATGGGTCGCTAAGGACCAAGGCAAATAAAGAGCGTCCATAAATAAAACTCAGTTTAACTTATCGAGCCGCTACTACATTAGATAATTATAATGGGTGACATGTGCCTTCCCTTTGGTCCCATATTTATTCAATAACGCAAGTTGTCAGATAATGTAGCAACTGTAGCGGTTCCTCCCTGGTAGAACCCCACTAAGGTGATGATGCTGTATTACGTACCTAAGCCCGTACTCTTGTGACGTTCTCGTAGACTGGAGTCTGATGATCGTGTGTTATTACTTTATAATTGCGCCATGGCTGCTGTATTTTGAGTCGGACAGCAATTATGTCTTCTCAGGGTTAGGTATGGAGAACGCTAAAACAATTTGCACACACGTATTCTGTTAACTATTTCATTTATATTTTAATTAAACCACATGCAGATTATCACTATTACTTTTGTCATATAAAAATGTGTACAATCGGCAGACTTTAAATACGTAGTCTGGCGCCTATTTAGAGACGAGCTTATACATGGCTTTCCTGCTGGAAGTCTGACACATAGGAATCATACATGAAGATTCTGTGTGCTGGCATTATAACAGCAGGGAATTTGTCTCACTTCTCTGCAAGAGCTTGTTCTCACATAGGAATCATACATGAAGATTTTGTGTGCTGGCATTATAAAAGCAGGGAATGTCTCACTTCTCTGCAACAGTTTGTGGTCCCATAGGACTCATACATGAAGAATTTGTGTGCTGGCATTATAACAGCAGGGAATCTGTCTCACTTCTCTATAAGAGTTTGTTTTCATTTAGGACTCATGCATGAACATTCTCTGTGCTGGCATTACAAAAACAGGGAATATATCTCACTTCTCTACAGGAGTTGGTTGTCACATAGGAAGCATACATGAAGAGTCTGTGTGCTTGCATTATAACAGCAGGGAAATTGTCTCACTTCTCTACAAGAGATTGTTGTCACATAGGAATCATAAATGAAGATTCTGTGTGCCAGAATTATAACAGCAGGGAATCTGACTCAATTATCTAAAGGAGTTGGTTGTCACATACGAATCATACATGAAGATGTGTACTAGCATTATAACACCAGACAATTTGTCTCACTTCTCTACAAGAGTTTCCCGTCACATAGGCATCATACATGAAGAATCTGTGTGATAGGATTATAACAGGAGGGAATCTGTTTCACTTGTCTACCAGGGTTTGTTCTCACATAGGAATCATACATGAATATTCTGTGTGCTGTCATTATAACAACAGGCCATCTGTCTCACTTCTCTACAAGAGTTCATTGTCTCATAGGACTCATGCATGAAGATTCTGTGTGTTGACATTATAACGGCAGGTAATTTGCCTCACTTCCCTAAAAGAGTTAGTTGTCACATAGGAATCATACATGAAGATTCTATGTGCTGATATTATAAAGGCAGAGAATCTCTCTCACTTCTCTTCAAGAGTTTGTTTTCACAAAATTATCATACACAAAGATTCTGTGTGCTGGCATTATAACAGCAGAAAGTTTGTCTCACTTCTCCACAAGAATTTGTTTTCATATAGAAACCATACATGAAGATTGTGTGTGCCGGCATTATAACAGCAGGGAATTTGTTTCACTCCTGTACAACAGTTTGTTGTCACTTGCGAATCATACACGAAGATTCTTTGTGCTAGCAGTATAACATCAGGGAATTTGTCTCACTTCTGTACAAGAGTTTGTTGTCACTTAGGAATCACATATGAAGACTCTGTGTGCTGGCATTATAACAGCAGCCAATTTTTCTCACTTCCCTAAAAGAGTTAGTTGTCATATATGAATCATAGATGAAGATTCTGTGTGTTGGCGTTATAAATAGAGGTAATCTCCCTTACTCCTCTACAAGAGTTTGTTGTCATATAGAAATCATACATGAAGATTCTGTGTGCTGGCATTATAACAGCAGGGAATTTGTCTCACTCTACAAGAGATTGTTGTCACATAGGAATCATACATGAAGGTCCTGTGTGATGGTATTATAACAGAAGGGAATATGTCTCACTTCTCTACAGGAGTTGGTGGTCACATAGGAAGCATACATGAAGATTCTTTGTGCATCCATTATAACTGCAGGGTATCTGTCTCAATTGTTCACAAGAACTTGTTGTCATATAGGATTCAAACATGAAGATTCTGTGTGCTGGCATTATAAGAGCAAGGAATTTTTCTCACTTCTCTACAAGAGATTGTTGTCACTTAGGAATCATACTGAAGATTCTGTGTGCTGACATTTTAACAGCAGAGAATCTGACTCAATTCTCAACAAGGGTTTGTTGCCACATAGAAACCATACATGTAGATTCTATATGCTGGCATTATAGCAGCAGGGAATCTGTCTCACTTCTCTACAGGAGTTGGTTGTCACATAGGAATCATACACGAAGATTCTGTGTGACAGCATTATAACAGCTGGTAATCTGTCGCACATCTCTATAAGTGCTTGATGTCACAAAGGAATCATACATGAAGTTGAGTGCTGGCATTATAACAGAAGACAATTTGTCTCGCTGCTCTAGAAGAGTTTCCTGTCACATAGTAATTATACATGAAGATTCTGTGTGGTGGAATTATAACAGCAGTTAATGTGTCTCACTTCCATACAGGAGCTAGTTGTCACATATGAAGCATACATGAAGATTCTGTGCGCTGGCATTATAACACCAGAGAATCTGTCTCAGTTCCCTACAAGAGTTAGTTGTCACATAGGAAGCATACATGACGTTTCTGTGTAATGGCATTATAACAGCAGGGAATCTGTCTCACTTCTGTCCTGGAGTTGCTTGTCACATAGGAATCATATATGACGATTCTGTGTGCAAGAATTATAACATAAGGGAACCTGTCTCACTTATGTACAAGCATTCGTTGTCAAATAGGAATCATACATGAAGATTCTGTGTGCTGGATTTATAATAGCAGGGAATCTGTCTCACATCTCTACAGGAGCTAGTTGTCACATAGGAAGCACGCATGAAGACTCTATGTGCTTGCATTATAACAGCAGGCCATCTGTCTCACTTCTCTACAATAGTTCGTTGTCTCGTAAGAATCATGCATGAAGATTCTGTTTGCTAGCATTATAACAGCAGGGAATTTGTCCCACTTCTGTCCTAGAGTTAGTTGTCATATAGGAATCATACATGAAGATTCTGTGTGCTGGAATTATAACAACAGGGAATCTGTCTTACTTCTCTTATAGAATTTGTTGTCATATGGGAATCATAGTAGAAGGTTCTATGGGCTGGCACTACTGCAGCAGGGAATGTGTTTCACTTCTCTATAACAGTTCGTTGTCTCGTAAGAATCATGCATGAAGATTCTGTGTGCTGGCATTATAACAGCAGGGAATTTGTCCCACTTCACTACTAGAGTTAGTTGTCACATAGGAATCATACACGAAGATTCTATATGCTAGCATTATAACATCAGGGAACCTGTCTCACTTTCCTGCAAAACCTTATTGTCACATAGGCATCATACGTGAAGTTTCTGTGTGCTGGATTTATAATGGCAGGGAATTTGACACAATTCTCAACAAGAGTTTGTTGCCACATAGGAATCATACATGTAGATTCTATGTGTTGGCATTATAGCAGCAGGAAATCTGTCTCACTTCTCTACAGGAGTGGGTGTCACATAGGAATCATACATGTAGAATCTATGTGCTGGCATTATAACAGCAGGGAACCTGTTTCACTTCTCTATAAGAGTTTGTTGTCATTTAGGACTCATAAATGAAGATCCTGTGTACCAGCATTATAACAGCAGGGTATCTGTCCTACTTCTCTACATGTGTTTCCTGTCAAATAGGAATCATACATGAAGATTCTGTTTGCTGGAATTATAACAGGAGGGAACCTGTCTTACTTGTCTACCAGGGTTTGTAGTCAAATAGTAATCATGCATGACTATTCTGTGTCCTGGCTTTATAATAGAAGGCCATCTGTCTCACTTCTCCACAAGCATTTGTTGTCACATAGGCACCATACATGAAGTTTGTGTGTGCCGGCATTATAACAGCAGGGAGTTTGTGTCACTTCTGTGGAAGAGTTTGTTGTCACTTGGGAATCATACATAAAGGTTCTGTGTGCTGGCAGTATAACATCAGGGAATTTGTCTTACTTCTGTACAAGAGTTTGTTGTCAGTTAGGAATTGCATATGAAGATTCTGTGTGCTAGCATTATAACAGCAGCAATCTGTCTCACTTCTCTACAAGAGTTTGTTGTCACATAGGAATCAAACATGAAGATTCTATGTGCTGGCATTATAACAGCAGGGAAACTGTATCACTTCTCTACAGGAGCTAGTTGTCACATAGCAATCATACAAGAAGATTCTTTGTGCTGGGGTTATAACAGCAGGGAGTGACTCATTTCTCTACTGGAGTTGGTTGTAACATATGAATCATACATGCAGATTCTGTGTGATGGGATTATAACAGCAGGGAGTCTGTCTCATTTGTCTACAAGAGTTTGTTGTCACATAGGAATCATACGTGAAATTTCTGTGTGCTGGCGTTATAACAGTAAGGAATCTCATTCACTTATCAATAAGACTTTTTTGACACATAGGAAACATACATGAAGATTCTGTGTGCTGGCATCATAACAGTAGGGAATTTGTCTCTCTTCTCTACAAGAGTTTGTTGTCACATAGGAACCATACATGAATATTTTGTGTGATCGCATTGTAAAAGCAGGGAAGCTGTCTCAATTCTCTGCAAGAGTTTATTGTCACATAGGAATCATACTTGAAGATTTTGTGTGGTGGCATTATAACAGCAAGTAGTCTGTCTTACTTCTCTCTAAGAGTAGTTTGTCACATAGGAATCATGTATGAAGATCCTGTGTGGTGACATTATAACAGCAGGGAATCTGTCTCATTTCTCTAAAGTGTATGTTGTCACATAGGAATCATACACGAAGATTCTGTGTGCTGGCATTATTACAGCAGGGAATTTGTCTCACTTCTCTACAAGAGTTTGTTATCACCAGGAATCCTACATGAAATTTTGTGCTCGCATTATAACAGCAGGGAACCTGTCTCACTTCTCTGCATGAGTTTATTGTCACATAGGAATCATACACGAAGATTCGTTGTGCTAGCATTATAACATCAGGGAACCTGTCTCTCTTACCTACAAGCGTTTGTTGTCAAATAGGAATCATACATGAAGATTGTGTGTGTTGGCATTGTAACAACAGGGAAGATGTCTCACTTCTCTGGAGGAGTTGATTGTCACATAGGAATCATACATGAAGATTGTGTGTGCTGGCATTATAACAGCAGCAATCTGTCTCACTTCTCTACAAGAGTTTGATGTCACATAGGAATCATACATGAAGATTGTGTGTGCTGGCATTATAATAACAGGGAATCTGTCTTACTTCCCTATAAGAGTGTGTGGTCACATAGGAATCCTACCTGAAGATTGTGTGTGCTGGCATTATAACAACAGGGAATCTGTCTTTCTTCTCTATAAGGGTTTGTTATCACACAGGTATCATACACGAAGATTCTGTGTGCAAGCTTTATAACATCAGGGAACCTGTCTCACTTACCTACAAGCGTTTGTTGTCAAATAGGAATCGTACATGAAGATTTTGTGTGCTGGCATTGTAACAATAGGGAACATGTGTCACTTCTCGAGAAGTGTTGGTTGTCACTAGGAATTATACCTGAAGATTCTGTGTGCTGGCATTGTAACAACAGGGAACATGTCTCACTTCTCTGGAGGAGTTGGTTATCACATAGGAATCATAGATGAAGATTGTGTGTGCTGGCATTATAACAGCAGCAATCTGTGTCACTTCTCTACAAGAGTTTGATGTCACATAGGAATCATACATGAAGATTCTGTGTGCTGGCATTATAACAGCAGCAATCTGTTTCACTTCTCTACAAGAGTTTTTTGTCATGTAGGAAGCATACATGAAGATTCTATGTGCTGGCATTATAACAACAGGGAATCTGTATCACTTATCTACAGGAGCTAGTTGTCACATAGGAATCATACATGAAGATTCTGTGTGCTGGTGTTATAACAGCAGGGAGCGTCTCATTTCTCTACTGGAGTTGCTTGTCACATAGGAATCATACACGAGGATTCTGTGTGCTAGAATTATAACATCAGGGAAACTTTCTTACTTATCTACTAGCGTTTTTTGTCAAATAGGAATCATACATATAGATTCTGTGCGCTGGAATTATAACAGCAGGAAATCTGTCTCACTTCACTACAGGAGCTAGTTGTCACATAGGAAGCATGCATGAAGATTATGTGTGCTGGCATTATAACAGCAGGGAATTTGACTTGCCTCTCTACTAGAGTTAGTTGTCATATAGGAATCATACATGAAGACTCTGTGAGCTGGAATTATAACAACAGGGAATCTGTCTTACTTCTCTTATAGAGTTTGTTGTCATATGGGAATCATAGATGAAGATTCTATGGGCTGGCACTATAGCAGCAGGGAATCTGTCTCACTTTTCTACAGGTGTTGGTTGTCACATTGGAATCATACAAGAAGATTCTGTGTGCTAGCATTATTACAGCAGCGAAACTGTCTCACTTCCCTACAAAACGTTGATGTCACATGCGAATCATACATGAAGATTCTTTGTGCTGGCATTATAACAGCACGGAATTTATCTCATTTTTGTACAAGAGTTTTTTGTCAAATAGGAATCATACATGAAGATTTTCTGTGCTGGCATTATAACAACAGGGAACCTGTTTCACTTCTGTATAAGAGTTTGTTGTCATTTAGGACTCATACATGAAGATTGTATGTGCAGGCATTATAACAACAGGGAACCTGTTTGACTTCTCTATAATAGTTTGTTGTCATTTAGGACTCAAATATGAAGATTCTGTGTGCAGGTATTATAACAACATGGAATGTGTGTCACTTCTCTACAGGAGTTGGTTGGCACATCGGAAGCATATATGTAGATTCTGTGTGCTGGCATTATAACAGCAGTGAATTTGCCTCACTTCTCTACTCGCCGTCTTCACCCCAGCAAAGCTGCTGGACCTGACTTCGTTTCTCCCATTGCTCTCAAGCACCTTCTCCGTTGCGCTTTGGTTTTCCTTTCACGTGTCTTCACTGCTGGTCTTTCTCTTGATTATTTTCCTCCGGCCTGGAAGTCGGCCGACGTTACTATGTCGCGGGCCGCGCTCTTCGAGATGCATCTAATTATCTCCCCATTAGCCTGTTGTCCCATCTCGGCAAGCTCTTTGAACGGCTTCTTCTTCTCCACACCCATTCGGTTGTTCATTTTCGTGTTGCTCTTCCCGATTTTCAGTTGGATTTTCGCCCTCGTCACTCTACTGATCTCCAATTGCTTAAGTTTGTTGACGATGTCAGTACCGCCTTCAATGACGATTGCAGTACTCTTGCGTTGTTCCTCGATGTTGAGGCTGCTTTTGATCGTTGTTGGCATCATGGTATTCTGTTTAAGATCTTCCATCAGGTCCCGGAACTCCGTCCGTTCTTGCGTCTTTTCAACAGTTTTCTCCGTGATCGCACCTTTTCTGTGCGCGTTGGCAGGGCTCGATCCGCCCCTCGGTGTATGCGCGCGTGTGTCCCACAGGGTGCAATTCTAGCCCCTTACCTTTTTGCTTTATTCACTCGGGATCCACCCTCCTCGCCGCAATGTCACGTCCTGATGTACGCCGACGACACAGCTCTTTACCACCATTGCCGTAATTTGCGTTATGGCCAACTGGCCTTCCAACGCTATGTCTCCAGCTTCCTGGATTGGCTTGCGCAGTGGCGGATAGCCATTAATGCCGCCAAGTGCCACTTTTTATTGTTTTCTAAGAAACTTAAGATTCCCGAGCTCTCTCTTCAGGTCGCTGGGCGGGCCTTACCGTATCGTCGGCAAACTCGCTATTTGGGGGTTACCCTCGATAGCACTCTCACTTGGCGCCCCCATCTTGCCCATGTTCGTGCCCAGGGGAAGGCGCGACTTCATCTCTGTCAATAGATTTTCCGCAACCGCTCTCTTGCTCTTCGGTCCAAGCTCATTCTTTACGCAGCCTTTGTCCGCTCTTTTCTTCTTTATGCCTGTGTGGCCTGGGCTGGCGTCCCGCAAGGTAGCTGACAGGCGCTTCAGAGAGTCCAGGATCTTAGTCTCCACCGGATGCTTCGTTTCCCCTTACCACCACCAATCAGACTATTCGGGCTGAGCTGCAGATGCCCACCCTGGAGGAAGTCACGCATGTTCGTGGCCGTCGTTTGTGGGCTGCCATTCGTCGACACTCCAACCCGTTGATCAGGAACATCGGTACAGCCGAGCCTCGACACAGAAAGCACCGCTGTGTGCGTCAGTTTTAAACTTTTATACTCTTTTGTGCGCGCTCCCGCTGCGGCGGCTGTTCTATTGCGTCGTGTGTATCAGTGCTATGGACTGTTCTGTTTAGTGTAGCATAACATTTTGTGTAAACTTACCTACCTACTTGACTTTCTAGGCGGGGTGCCGCCATGTTTGTTCTGTTCTCTTGTGCATTACTATTTTGGTTCAAGTGGGGCTGTTCTCCTGGGGGCGCTTGGCCGCCCAGGTATGGGTTCCTTTTTATTGTTTTGTGTCATTGATTCTGTTTTGTATCACCTGATGTTATTTTAACCTGTGAGGCTGCCTCTATGTACCGGCCACAGGGTGATTTCTTTTGAATAAAAACCTGGAAACCTGGAACTTCTCTACAAGAGATTGCTGTCACATAGGAATCATACGTGAAGATTCTGTGTGCTGGCATTATAACAGCAGGGAATCTGACTCAATTCTCAACAAGAGTTTGATGCCACATAGGAAATATAGATGTAGATTCTATATGCTGGCATTATAGCAGCAGGGAATCTGTCTCACTTCTCTACAGGGGTTGATGATGGTGATATGCGGTTTAAGGGCGCTAAACTGCTACGGTCAGCAGCGCCCTTACAATGTATAAAATATAAAGTCAAAATATAAAAGACGGGTAAAAGAACCGCATAATTAAAAAACGGGACACAAACCCGCTATGTCTAAAAAGCTAAAAATAACAATAATACAACAATAACAATAATAACAATAACACCAATAATAACAATACAAATATCCTAAAAACCAACACACTAAAAGCATAGGCAATAAAAGATTAAAACGTGTCAAGAACTGTAGAATGCGAGGGACATGAGCGCCATATGTCCACTGGGGAGTAGAGTCCCTATTAAAACATACAGAATAAAATAACAAAGCTAAAGGACGCTCAGCGCATCAAATGCGCAGATTAAAATCACTGTCACTAATGAAACGTAAAACACATTCTACAATACGCGCGTCGTCCGCCAAAACGTTGGCTATGGCAACTGGCAGACCAACACGAACGCGCAATGGAGCTAAAACCTGACACCCTTCTAAAATGTGACGCACCGTTAAGGGCACATCACACTGCTCACAGAGTGGAGCGGGGTCACCACTGAGCAGACACCTATGACTAAACAGACAATGTCCAATCCGTAAACGAGCTAAAATTACCTCTTCCCGACGACACGAACGAGAAGAGGTACCCCAGAGTAACGGGTGAGGCTTAACCTCCCGTAACTTGTTCCCTCGGAGGGCCGTCCACTCATCCCTCCAAAGCAGGAGGATGCGGCTACGTAAAATAACAAACAAATCTGTGGAGGGAACAACAGAAGTAAAAGAACTGGGTAATAAAATCGCCGATTTGGCAGCGGCGTCGGCAGACTCGTTACCTGAGATGCCCACATGACCTGGAATCCACATGAAGGAGACGCTGATACCAGAGACACCAAGCGAGTGGAGCAGGTCATGTATGCGCTGTACGAGTGGGTGGTAATGGTACAGCGCGTTAATACTCTGAAGGGCACTCAGAGAGTCCGTACAAATAACACAGTGCCGCAAGCCGTGCCGCTGAATGTATAAAACCGATTGATAAATGCTAAAAGTTCGGCGGTAAAAATTGAACATTGTCCAGGTAAACGAAACGTAAAACTACATTGACCAAAAACAAAGGCACGTCCAACTCCAGCATCAGTCTTAGATCCATCGGTAAAAATAAAAAGAAAATCCCCGAATTGCGCCCGGACTTCTAATAAAAGCCGATCTAAAGACTGAAGAAGGGGTCTCAGTCTTCGTCATCGACGTTAGCCCAAGGTGACAGTGGGCCTCAGCGCGCAACCTTGGAGAAAAAAGCGTTTCCCCCCTGGGAAGGGCCGGCGGTGGCGTAACGTCCAAATGCCGAAGTAGCAGTCGAAATCGAACCCCTGGAGGTAGTAATGCAGAGGAGCTAACGAAATATTGTCGATCAAGCGAATCCTCGTAAAATAAACCGAAGGACGGGTGGTTAGGCAAGCTTGAGTGCCGACAAGCATAGCTGCACAAAAGGATCTCACGCCGGAAGGACAGCGGAGGCTCTGCAGCTTCTGCGTACAAACTCGGTACAGGGCTAGTTGGAAAAAGCCCCTGTAGCGACTCTTATGCCACGATGGTGAATAGCATTCAATCGACGTAACACAGATGGACGTGCCGACGAATAAACAATACACCCGTAATCAAGCTTGGATCGGACCAAAGAGCGATAAAGGCGAAGAAGGACGATCCGATCAGCTCCCCAGGATGTGCCACTTAAAACACGTAAAACATTAAGAGAACGGTCACACTTTGCTTTTAAAAACGAAATGTGCGAAATCCAGCTCAGCTTTCTATCAAATATCAACCCCCAAAATTTCGTCTCGTCTGCAAAGGGAAGTATCCCTGGCCCAAGATGGAGAGAGGGCGGAGGGAAAGCCTTTCGGCGCCAGAAATTGATACAGATGGATTTCTCGGCGGAGAAATTAAAGCCGTTGGCGTTACTCCAGGCGTAGAGACGGTCGATACAGCTCTGGAGACGGCGTTCGAGTAGACAGGTTCGCCGTGAACTGCAATATATGGCAAAATCATCAACAAAAAGGGACGATGAAATGCCAGGTGCAATACAAACAACAATGGGGTTGATAGCAATTGCAAAAAGTGTGGCACTGAAAACAGAGCCCTGCGGTACTCCGTTCTCTTGAATAAAACGACTAGATAAAACCGAGCCCACACGTACACGAAACACGCGGTCCGTCATAAATTCCCGAAGAAATATGGGAAGACGACCGCGGATATTCCATGCGTGAAGTGTACGTAAAATGCCGCCCATCCAACAAGTGTCATAAGCTTTCTCCAGGTCAAAAAACACAGCCACGGTTTGACACTCTCTCAGAAATCCATTCATAACATGCGTCGACAGGGACACCAGGTGGTCGACGGTAGAGCGATATCGACGAAATACGCACTGAGCGTTCGCTAGAAGTTTCTGAGACTGAAGCCACCATGTCAACCGCCCGTTGATCATGCGCTCCATCACCTTGCAAATGCAACTGGTGAGGGAGATAGAGCGATAGCTGGAAGGTAGTTGGCGATCCTTTCCAGGCTTAAGTATAGGGACAAAGGTGGCTTCGCGCCAAACGGAAGGAAAAACGCCGTCTTGCCAAATACGGTTATAGACCTGTAAGCGAAAGAGTTTACTGTCGGCTGAAAGGTGCTTTAACATCAGGACATGAATGCCGTCCGGGCCAGGAGCGGAGTGCCTAGAGCAATGAAGAGCGTGCTCCAGCTCCCTCATTGTGAAAAGTTCATTATAACACTCATGATTAGCAGACCGAAAATTTAAGGTGTCGGAATCCAGCCGGTCTTTGATAGAGCGAAAGCCGGCGGAATAATGGTCTGAACTGGATACCGCCTCAAAGGCAGCACCCAGAGTGTTAGCGACGGCAGCCGGATCCACTATAGTGGCATTGGAAACCTGAAGGCCAGAAACAGTACAATGCGACACTTTACCTGAGAAGCGACGAAGTTTATCCCAAACAACAGATGAAGGCGTAAAGCGATTAAAAGACTCGACAAAACGAGTCCACGACGCCTTCTTGCTATCCTGAATAATGCGACGAGCCCTGGCGCGCGATTGTTGAAAAGTCACCAAATTATCAAGTGTAGGTTGTCGCCGAAACACCCTAAGTGCAGTTCTACGGGCACGAACGGCGTCCCGACAATCCTCGTTCCACCACGGAACAGACGGTCCCCGAGGTTGAGAGAATGAATGGGGAATTGCGCGTTCGGCGGCAGAGAAAATCGTAGACGTAAGGTGCTGCACTAGTTGGTTAATGTCGGCGAAGGGCTGATCGTAAAAATGCACGAGGCTGGAATACAAGCTTCAGTCGGCTTATGTGAATATCCAGGTAGGTACTCTGGAATGCTGTACGTGGTGTGACGGAAGAGAAACGATGCAGGGGTAATGGTCGCTGGAGTAGGTGTCAGCGAAGATGTTCCACTGAAGACGACTAGCAAGCTGGAGTGAGCAAATGGCAAGATCCAGGTGAGAGAATGTACCAGAAGAGTCAGAAATAAAAGTAGGTGCACCTGTATTGAGGATGGAAAGATTGAACCGGTAAAAATGTCGGAAGGAAGAGTTTCCCTCGCACAAGCCCTTGGCGAACCCCACAGTGGGTGATGGGCTTTAAAATCTCCCAACAAAAGAAATGGTGTTGGGAGAGCGGACAGGAGGGCTCGAATGTCCGCGGAAGCGAGGGGAGACAATGGAGGTAAATACACAGAGCAAACAGAAATAAAAATGCCGGGGAGTGAAGGCGAACGGCAGCCGCTTGCAAGTCGGATGTAAGTGTGATAGTTTGAAAATGAACGTCGTTACGCACCAAAATCATGACACCACCATGAGCAGGAGTACCCTCCTCCGGTTCAAGGTCGAAGCGAACCGGAGTATATCCCCGGAGATCAAAAGGATCATGAGGGCGAAGGTTGGTCTCCTGCAAACACACGACCATAGGTGAATGGGAACGCAATAAAAGTTGCAGTTCCGCCCTATGCGATCGTACACCACGTAAATTCCAGGTCAGGATAGCCATTAAGAAAAAGGGATAAACTGTCTACTTAGACTGTCTCACTTCTCTACAATAGTTTGTTGTCTCGTAACAATCATGCATGAAGAATCTCTGTGTTGGCATTGTAACAGCAGGGAATATGTCTCACTTTCTACAGGAGTTAGTTGTAAAATTGGAAGCACATGAAGATTCTGTGTGCTAGCATTATAACAGCAGAGAATTTGTCTTACTTCTCAACAAGAGGTTGTTGCCCTATAGGAATTATACATGGAGATTCTATATTCTGGGATTATAACTGCAGGGAATACGTCTCACTTCTCTATAATGATTTTTTTGTCACATAGGAATCATACACGTAGTTTCTGTGTGCCCGCGTTATAACAGGAGGGAATTTGTCTCACTTCTCTAGAAGTGATTGTTGTCACATAGGAATCATACATGAAGATTCTGTGTGCTGGCGTTATAACAGCAGGGAATTAGTCCCACTTCTCGACAAGAGTTTTTTGACACATAGAATCATACATGAATATTTTGTGTGCTGGCATTATAACAGCAGGGAATCTCTCTCAGTTCTCTGCAAGAGTTTGTTGTCATAAAAGAATCATACATGAAGATTTTGTGTGCTGGCATTATAACTGCACTGAATCTGTCTCACCTCTGTATAAGAGTTTTTTGTCATCTAGGGCTTATTCATGAAGATTCTGTGTGCTGGCATTATAACAACAGGGAATATGTCTCACTTCTCTACAAGAGTTTGTTTTCACATAATTATCATACACGAGGGTTCTGTGTGCAGGCTTTATAACAGCAGAAATTTGTCTCACTTCTCTACAAGAGATTGTTGTCACATAGGAATCATACATTAAGATACTGTGTGATGGTATTATAACACCAGCGGGTCCATCTTATTTCTCTACAAGAGTTCATTGTCACATAGGAATCATACTAAAATATTCTGTGTGTTGCATTATAACAGCAGAGAATCTCACTCACTTCTCAACAAGAGTTTGTTGTCACATAGGAATCATACATGAAGATTCTGTGTGCTGGCATTATAACAGCAGGGAATCTGTCTCACTTCTCCTTAGGAGTTAGTTGTCACAAAGGAATCATACATGAAAATGCTGTGTGCTAGCATTATAGCATCAGGGATTCTGTCTCACTTCTCCACAGGAGTTGGTTGTCACAAAGGAATCACACATGAAGATTCTGTGTGCTAGCATTATAACACCATGGAATCTCTCCCACTTCCCTAGAAAACATTGTTGTCCCATACGAATCATACATGAGGATTCTGTGTGCTGGCATTATAACAGCAGAGTATTTGTCTCACTTGTGTACAAGAGTTTGTTGTCACATATGAATCATACATGAATGATGATGATGAGATGCGGTTTAAGGGCGCTAAACTGCTAAGGTCATCAGCGCCCTCACAATTTATAAAATATAAAGCAAAAATACAAAAGACGGGTAAAAATACCTCATAAATAAAAAAGGGACACAAACCCGCATTTCCAAAGAGCTAAAAACAGGAATTCACAAATTCGAAAAACCAACACACTAAAAGCATAGGCAATAAAAGAGTAAAACGTGTCAAGAACCGTAGAATGTGAGGGACTTAGGCGCCATATGTCCACTGGGGAGTGGAGTCTCCATTAAAACAGACATTATAAAATTTCAAAGCTGAAGTACGCAGATTAAAATCCCTGTCACGAATAAAACGTAAAACGCATTCTACAGCATGCGCGTCGTCTGCCAAAACGTTGGCTAGGCCAACAGGCAGACCAACACGAACGCGCAACGGAGATAAAATGAGATTGAAAATGAGTTTTATTTATGAACGGTCTTTAACTACTATGGTTCTTAACGTCCCTTTCTATATTGGGTGTGAAACATCAGTAATTTTGCTCAGAGGCCACTTTATCAGGCTTGAGGTTCTTTTACGTGCCGTAAATCTACGACACGGGACCACCGTATTTACTTCCCTTCCGAAGGAAGCCGTGCTAAGGATTTTTACGCCCGAAAAAATCCATCGCTCTCCGCCGGGTTTGAACACGCGACCTTGGTAACCAGAGGCTAGCACGGTACCACTAGTCCACGGAGGACGACACGGAGATAAAGTTTGACACTCTGTTAAAATATGACGCACCATTAAGGTCGCATCACACTGCTCACATATTGGTGCGGGGTCACCACTGGGCAGATACCTATGACTAAAAAGACAATGTCCGATCCGTAAACGAGCTAAAATTACCTCTTCCCGACAACACGAACGAGAAGAGTTACCCCAGACTAACGGGGGAGGCTTAACCTCCCGCAACTTGTTCCCCCGGAGGGTCGTCCACTCAAACCTCCAAAGCGAGAGGATGGGACTACGTAAAATAACAAACAAATCTGTGGAGGGAACAACACAGGTAAAATATCTGGGTAATAAAATCGCCGACCTGGCAGCGGCATTGGCAGATTCATTACCTGAGATGCCCACATGACCTAGATTCCACATGAAGGAGACGCTGATGCCAGAGACACCAAGCGAGTGGAGGTCATGAATGCGCTGTACGAGCGAATGGTAACCGTACAGCGAGCTAATAGTTGGAAGAGCACTCAGGGAGTCTGAACAAATAAAACAGTGCCGTAAGTCGTGCCGCTGAATGTATAAAAGTGACTGATAAATGCTAAAAGGTTCGGCGGTAAAAATCGAAAATTGCCCCGGTAAACGAAAGGTAAAACTATTTCCACCACAAACAAAGACACATCCTACTCCAGCATCAGTCTTAGATCCATCAGTAAAGATAAAATGAAAGTCCCCGAATTGCGACTGAAGTTCTAAAAACTCTGATCTAAAGACTGAAGAAGGAGTCTCATTCTTCGGCATCGACGATAACCCAAGGTGACAGCGGGCCTCAGCGCGCAACCATGGAAGAAAACGTGTTTCCCCCTTTGGAAGGACCGGCGCTGGCGTAACGTCCAAATGCCGAAGAAGCTGACGAAATCGAACCGCTGGATGATGATGAGAAGCGGTTTAAGGGCGCTAAACAGCTAAGGTAATCAGCGCCCTTACAAAGTATAAAAGTTACAGTCCAAAAATAAAAGTCCGATAAAAAAACGCAAAATTAAAAAGGGACACAAACCCGCGATGTCCAAAGGTAAAAAACAAAACACCACAGTCCAAAAACGAACACACTAAAACCATGGTCAATAAAAGAGTAAAACAACGTGTCAAGAACTGTGGAATGCAAGGGACACGAGTGCCAGATGTCCATTGGGGAGGAGATGCCCCATTAAAAAGACAGTATAAAATCACATAGTCAAAAGACGCTCAGCGCATCAAATGCGTCGGCTAAAGTCAATGTCACTAATAAAACGTAAAAGACATTCTACAGCACGCGCGTCGTCTGCCAAAACGTTGGCTAAGCCAACAGGCAGACCAACACGAACGCGCAACGGAGCTAAAACTTGACACTCTGCTAAAATGTGACGCACCGTTAAGGGCGCATCACACTACTCACAGAGTGGTGCGGGGTCACCACTGAGCAGGTATCTATGGCTAAAAAGACAATGTCCGAATCGTAAACGAGCTAAAAGTACCTCTTCCAGATGAGAAGAGGTACCCCAGACTAACGGAAGAGGTTTAACCTCCCGCAACTTGTTTCCCCTAAGAGCCGCCCACTCATCGCGTCAGCGCGAGAGGATACGGTAACGTAAAATAACATAAAAATCCGAGGAAGGAACACCATAAATAAAACATCTGGGTGATAAAATGGCAGCGCCGTCGGCAGACTCGATGCCTGAGATGCCCACATGACCTGGAATCCACACGAAGGACACGCTGATGCCAGAAGCACCAAGCGAGTGGAGCAGGTCATGAATGCGCTGTACGAGCGGGTGGTAACTATACAGCACGTGAATACTCTGAAGGGCACTCAGAGAGTCCGTACAAACAACACAGCGCCGTAAGACGTGCCGCTGAATGTATAAAACACATTGATATATACTAAAAAGTTCGGCGGTATAAATCGAACATTGTCCGAGTGAACGAAAAGTAAAACTCTGTGCACCAAACACAAAGGCACATCCTACTCCAACATCAGTCTTAGACCCATCGGTATATATAAAATGACAGTCCCCGAACTGCGCCTGTAGTTCTAAAAAAGCGGATCTAAGGACGGCAGCAGGGGTCTCATTTTTCGGCATCGACGTTAACCCAAGGTGAAAGTGGGCCTCAGCGCGCGACCATGGAGGAAAACTCGTTTCCCCCATGGAAGGGCCGGCGCTGGCGTAACGTCCAAATGCCGAAGTAGCAGTCGAAATCGAACCTCTGGAGGGAGCAATGCAGAGGAGCTAACTATGTATTGACGATCAAGCGAATCCTCAATAAATATCGTGAAGAACGGGTGGTCAGGCAAGCTTGAGAGTCGACAGGCATAGCTGCACATAAGCATCTCACGCCGGAAGGACAGCGGAGGCTCTGCAGCTTCAGCATACAGACTGGGAACAGGGCTTGTCCGAATCGTAAACGAGCTAAAAGTACCTCTTCCAGATGAGAAGAGGTACCCCAGACTAACGGAAGAGGTTTAACCTCCCGCAACTTGTTTCCCCTAAGAGCCGCCCACTCATCGCGTCAGCGCGAGAGGATACGGTAACGTAAAATAACATAAAAATCCGAGGAAGGAACACCATAAATAAAACATCTGGGTGATAAAATGGCAGCGCCGTCGGCAGACTCGATGCCTGAGATGCCCACATGACCTGGAATCCACACGAAGGACACGCTGATGCCAGAAGCACCAAGCGAGTGGAGCAGGTCATGAATGCGCTGTACGAGCGGGTGGTAACTATACAGCACGTGAATACTCTGAAGGGCACTCAGAGAGTCCGTACAAACAACACAGCGCCGTAAGACGTGCCGCTGAATGTATAAAACACATTGATATATACTAAAAAGTTCGGCGGTATAAATCGAACATTGTCCGAGTGAACGAAAAGTAAAACTCTGTGCACCAAACACAAAGGCACATCCTACTCCAACATCAGTCTTAGACCCATCGGTATATATAAAATGACAGTCCCCGAACTGCGCCTGTAGTTCTAAAAAAGCGGATCTAAGGACGGCAGCAGGGGTCTCATTTTTCGGCATCGACGTTAACCCAAGGTGAAAGTGGGCCTCAGCGCGCGACCATGGAGGAAAACTCGTTTCCCCCATGGAAGGGCCGGCGCTGGCGTAACGTCCAAATGCCGAAGTAGCAGTCGAAATCGAACCTCTGGAGGGAGCAATGCAGAGGAGCTAACTATGTATTGACGATCAAGCGAATCCTCAATAAATATCGTGAAGAACGGGTGGTCAGGCAAGCTTGAGAGTCGACAGGCATAGCTGCACATAAGCATCTCACGCCGGAAGGACAGCGGAGGCTCTGCAGCTTCAGCATACAGACTGGGAACAGGGCTGGTTGGAAAGGCCTCCGTAGCGACTCTTATGCCACGATGGTGAATGGCATTCAATCGACGTAACACAGGTGGACGTGCCGACGAATAAACAATGCACCCGTAATCAAGCTTGGATCGGACCAAAGAGTGATAAAGGCGAAGAAGGACGGTCAGATTAGCTCCCCAGGATGTGCCACTTAAAACACGTAAACGATTAAGAGAACGGTCACACTTTGCTTTTAAAAAGGAAATGTGCGAAGTCCAACACAACTTCCTATCAAGTATCAACCCCCAATTTTCGCCTCGTCTGCAAACGGAAGTATTCCTGGCCCAAGATGGAGAGAGGGCGGAGGGAAAGCCTTCCGGCGCCAGAAATTGATACAGGCGGATTTTTCGGCGGAGAAATTAAAGCCGTTGGCGTTACTCCAGGCGTAGAGACGGTCGATACAGCTCTGGAGACGGCGTTCGAGTAGACAGGTCGGCCGTGAACTACAATAGATAGCAAAATCGTCAACAAAAAGTGACGATGAAATGCCGGGTGGAATACAATCAACAATGGGGTTGATAGTAATCGCAAAAAGTGTGACACTGAGTACAGAGCCCTGCGGTACTCCGTTCTCTTGAATAAAACGACTACACGAAAGACGCGGTCCGTCATAAACTCCCGAAGAAATATGGGAAGACGACCGCGGAAATTCCATGCATAGAGTGTACGTAAAATGCCGCCCCTCCAACAAGTGCCATAAGCTTTCTCCAGGTCAAAAAATACAGCCACGGTTTGACACTTTCTCAGAAATCCGTTCATAATATGCGTCCACAGAGACACCAGATGGTCGACGGTAGAGCGATGGCGACGAAATCCACACTGAGCGTTCGCCAGATGTTTCTGAGACTCAAGCCACCATGTCAACCGCCTGTTGATCATGCGCTCCATCACCTTGCAAACGCAACTAGTGAGGGAAATAGGGCGTTAGTTGGAAGGTAGTTGGCGATCCTTCCGAGGCTTAAGTATAGGGACAATGGTGGTTACGCGCCAAACGGAAGGAAAAAGGCCGTCCTGCCAAATACGATAATAGACCCGTAAGAGAAAGCGTACTGTCGGCTGAAAGGTTCTTTAATAGCAGAACATGAATGCCATCCGGCCCAGGAGCGGAGTGCCTAGAGCAATGAAGAGCGTGCTCCAGCTCCCTCAATGTAAAAAGTGCATTATAACATTCCGTATCATCAGACCGAAAATTATAGGTTGTTGAATCCAGCCGGTCTTTGACAGAGCGAAAGCCGGCGGAATAATTGTCTGAACTGGAAACCGCCTCAAAGGCTGCACCAAGAGTGTTAGCGATGGCAGCCGGATCCACTATGGTGGCATTAGAAACCTGAAGGCCAGAAACAGTACAATGCGACACTTTACCTGAGAAGCGACGAAGTTTACCCCAAACAACACATGAAGGCGTAAAGCTATTAAAAGACTCGACAAAACGAGTCCACGACGCCTTCTTGCTATCTTGAATAATGCGAAGAGCCCTGGCGCGCGATTGTTTAAAAGTCACCAATTTATCAAGAGTAGGGTGTTGACGAAACAGCCTAAGTGCAGTTCTACGGGCACGAACGGCGTTCCGACAATCCTCGTTCCACCACGGAACAGGCAGTTGCCGAGGTTGAGAGGATGAACGGGGAATTGCGCGTTCGGCGGCAGAGAAAATCGTAACGTAAGGTGCTGCACTAGTTGGTTAATGTCGGTGAAGGGCTGGTCGTCAAAATGCACGAGGCTGGAATACTAGCTCCAGTCGGCTTTTGTAAAAATATCCAGGTGGGTACTCTGGAATGCTGTACGTGATGTGACAGAAGAGAAACGATGCAGGGGTAATGGTCGCTGCTGTAGGTGTCATCGACGACGTTCCATTGCAGACGACTAGCAAGCTGGAGTGAGCAAACGGCAAGGTCCAAATGAGAAAATGTACCGGCAGGATCAGAAAGAAACGTAGGCTCGCCTGTATTGAGAATAGAGAGATTGAACTGATCAAAAATGTCAGAAAGAAGAGTTCCCCTCGCACAAGCCCTAGGAGAACCCCACAGGAGGTGATGGGCATTAAAATCTCCCAACAGAAGAAATTGTCTATGGAGAGCGCACAGGAGAGCTCGAATGTCCGCGGGAGCGAGGGGAGACGATGGAGATGAATACACAGAGCAAACAGAAAAGAAAAAACCGGGTAACTGCAGTCTAATGGCAACAGCTTGCAAGTCGGACGTAAGAGTGAGATGTTGAAAATGAACGTCGTTACGCACTAACAACATGACACCTCCATGAGCAGGAGTACCCTCCTCCGGTTCAAGGTCGTAGCGAACCGGAGTATATCCTCGGAGACCAAAAGGATAGTAAGGGCGAAGCTTAGTCTCCTGCAAACATACGACCATAGGCGAATGGGAACGCAATAAAAGTTGCAGTTCCGCCCTATGCGATCGTACACCACGTACATTCCAGGTCAGGATAGCCATTAAGAAAAAGGGATAAACTGTCTACTTAGAAGGGCGGCTTAAAATTACCTTTTGTTTAACCTTTGGACTCGGGCTTTTGGTATGGAGTTGGTCAGACTCCATAGCCTCCTCGAAGGGAGGGCCCACGCGCTCAGAGCCAGAAACCAATTCAAGCGCCGAGAATCGGTTCTGGGTGGTGATGGGTGAGGGGTGCCACTGAGCGCGGCTTGTCCCAGGAGCTTCCGGAACTGCGACCTCCGAGGAGGAGAAGGTGAACTCTGCTTACTGTGAACCCGCGGAGGGTCTTTTAAAAAGTCTTCACTTCGAAATTTCTGCTTCGGTTTTTTCTCTGTGGCTTGTGACTTCATAGACTTTGGACCAGGTTTAGAGAGCTTGGTAACAGAGCTGAAATGGACGGCCGGATGGTAGTGGCGGTCAAGGCAGTATGGTCCAAGTTTGAGTCCCAGCACCCTTTCGGGGTACTGGCGAGGCAACAACAGAACTGAATGTTCCCGATCGCAGGAGCGGAGGTTGGTGCGCATGGTAACGCCTCCAGGCTTCGGCGAAGGAGTTTCTCCTTTACCCGGATCTCCTGGATCGCCTTCTCCTTCAAATGCCGCGGACAGTCGCCAAATGAAGCAGAATGTGACCCTTTGCAATTGACGCAGACGGGGGCTGTTGAACAGACACCTTCGTGTGAGGGCTGGCTACATGTTGCACAGATGTTAACGGCACTCTTACATGAGACTTGCGTATGCCCAAAACGTTGGCATTTAAAACAACGCAGAGGTCTAGGAATATAAGGGCTCACAGAAATCCGTTCGTACTCTGCGGAAATGCTCGTGGGCAGATCGACGCCATCAAATGTTAGAAACAGGCTACGAGTGGGTACCAATACGCCGTCGCGTTTGGCCTGCACTCGATGCACTTCGGTCACTTTCTAATCGGAGAGATATTCGACCAGGTCCTCGTCCGATATTCCATCGAGGCTATGCGTGGTAACGACGCCTCGACAGGAATTCAATATGCGGTGCTTCTCAACACGGATGGGATAACCGTGGAGAAGCGTAGCGCGCAACAAGGTCTTAGTTTGCTGGTCGGACTTCGAGTGTGCTAATAACGAGCCATTCCGTAGCCGAGTGCAGGATTGAACCGCACCAGCAATAGTATCTATGCCCTTCTGAATTATAAAAGGGTTCACCTTCTCAAAGTTTAGTCCTTCTTCTGTTTTTGAAATGACCGAGTAACCAGATGTCGGCGGTGCTACTTCTGTTACAATAACTTTTCGGCGCTTACTTGAATTAATGGAGAAAGGGTGCTCCATAGCGAAATAAATCCTCCACCATTGCAACCGTCTCCGACAGCGGGCTCTGACTTCCCGGGCGTTACCCCGACTTGGGTGAGTGGCCTATCTATACCTATCTCACCCCAGGGTCACACCTCCCAGAACATAGACAGAGGGACCCAATCGCCGTCAGAAGTCAGCAGCTCATGCAATGGCCCCCCGCGGGACTGCAGTTAAACAGCGGATACGAACACATACCCTACATGACGACACCGGGTGGTGGGGATGACGCCATTACCCACTCACCCAGCTGCGCACCCAGTGCGCGGGTATCCGTCAGGCTGTGCCAACGGAGGATTTAAATAAAAAGATAAAAGAGACTAAAAGTGCGTGGGCGTTTCGCACTCAAGGTAGGCCGGCGAAGAAGTAAAATAGATGTGTAAATGAATGGACATGGGGCGAAATGTGCGTAAGTAGAAGAGAAGAAAGAAATGATGGCGAGAGGTGACATGGAGTGAAATGCACAGAACGCACGAGAGCCTACCTTGAGTCCCCCGGTCACGAGAACGAACCCACCTCGACCGGACGGGGATGAACTGATGAAGATGGCGATGAGCGGCTCGCGAACCCCCGGGTACGCCAAACCCGTACTCACATAAGGTGAGACCCTGGGGGGGGGGAGCCCCGGAGGGAGCAATGCAGTGGAGCTAACTAAATATTGCCGATCATGCGAACCCTTGTAAAATATCGCGAAGGACGGGTGGTCAGGCAAGCTGGAGAGTCCACAGGCATAGCTGCACAAGAGCATCTCACGCCTGAAGGACAGCGGAGGCTCTGCAGCTTCAGCATACAGGCTAAGTACAGGGCTGGTTGAAAAGACCCCTGTAGCGACTCTTATGCCACGATGGTGAATGGCATTCAATCGACGTAATACAGATAGAAGCGCCGACGAATAGACAATGCCCTGTAATCAAGCTTGGATCGGAACAAAGAGCGATAAAGATGCAGAAGAACGGTCCGATCAGCTCCCCAGGATGTTCCACTTAAAACACGTAAAAGATTAAGAGAACGGTCACCCTTTGCTTTTAAAAACGAAATGTGAAAAGTCCAGCTCAGCTTTCGATCAAATATCAACCCCAAAAGTTTCACCTCGTCTGCAAATAGAAGGATCTCCAACCCAAGATGGAGAGAGGGCGGAGGGAAAGCCTTCCGGCGCCAGAAATTGATGCAGACGGATTTCTTGGCTGAGAAATTAAAGCCTTTGGCGTTACTCCAGGCTCAGAGACGGTCGATACAGCGCTGCAGCCGGCGTTCGAGTAGACAGGTTCGCCGTGAACTGCAATAAATGGCAAAATCGTCAATAAAAAGGGACGATGAAATACCAGGTGGAATACAATCAACAATGGGGTTGATAGCAATTGCAAAAAGTGTGACACTGAGTACAAAGCCCTGCGGAACTCCGTTCTCTTGAATAAAACGACTAGATAAAACCGAGCCACACGTACACGAAACACGCGGTCCGTCATAAACTCCCGAAGAAATATGGGAAGACGACCGTTGAGATTCCATGCGTGCAGTGTACGTAAATGCCGCCCCTCCAACAAGTGTCATAAGCTTTCTCCAGGTCAAAAAACACAGCCACGGATTGACACTTTCTCAGAAATCCATTCATAATATGCGTCGACAGGGACACCAGGTGGTCGACGGTAGAGCGATAGCGACGAAACCCGCACTGAGGTTCGCTAGAAGTTGCTGAGACTCAAGCCACCATGTCAACCGCCCGTTGACCATGCGCTCCATCACCTTGCAAATGCAACTGGTGTGGGAGATAGGGCGGTAACTGGAAGGTAGTTGGCGATCCTTCCCAGAATTAAGTAAAGGAACAATGGTGGCTTCGCGCCAAACGGAAGAAAAAGGCCGTTTTGCCAAATACGGTTATAGATCTGTAAGAGAAAGAGTTTACTGTCGGCTGAAAGGTTCTTTAAAATCAGGACATGAATGCCGTCCGGTCCAGGAGCGATACACCTAGAGCAATCAAGAGCGTGCTCCAGCTTCCGCATTGTTAGAAGTTCATTATAACACTCGGTATTAGCACACCGAAAATGATATCTGGCGGAATCCAGCCGGTCTTTGATAGAGCGAAAGCCGGCGGAATAATGGTCTGAACTGGAAACCGCCTCAAAGGCTGCACCAAGAGTGTTAGCGATGGCAGCCGGATCCACTATGGTGGCATTAGACACCTGAAGACCAGAAACAGTACTATGCGACATTTTACCTGAGAAGCGACGAAGTTTATCCCAAACAACAGGTGAAGCCGTAAAGCGATAAAAAGACTCGACAAAACGAGTCCACGACGCCTTCTTGCTATCCTGAATAATGCGACGAGCCCTGGCGCGCGATTGTTTAAAAGTCACCAAATTATCAAGTGAAGGGTGCCGCCGAAACACCCTAGGTGCAGTTCTACGGGCACGAACGGCGTCCCGACAATCCTCGTTCCACCACGGAACAGGCATTCGCCGAGGTTGAGAGGATGAACGGGGAATTGCGCTTTCGGCGGCAGAGAAAATCGTAGACGTAAGGTGCTGCACTAGTTGGTTAATGTCGGTGAAGGGCTGGTTGTCAAAATGCACGAGGCTAGAATACAAGCTCCAGTCGGCTTTTGTGAACATCCAGGTAGGAACTGTGGAATGCTGTACGCGGTGTGACAGAAGAGAAACGATGCAGGGGTAATGGTCGCTACAGTAGGTGTCAGCGACGATGTTCCACTGCAGACGACTAGCAAGCTGGAGTGAGCAAACAGCAACGTCCAGGTGTGAGAATGTACCAGAAGAATCAGAAATAAAAGTAGGTTCACCTGTATTGAGAATGGAGAGATCTAAGTGGTAAAAAATATCGGAAAGAAGAGTTCCCCTCGCACATGCCATTGGCGAACCCCACAGGGGGTGATGGGCATTAAAATCTCCTAACAGAAGAAATGGTGTTGGGAGAGCGGACAGGAGAGTTCGAATGTCCGCGGGAACGAGGGAAGACGATGGATGGGAATAGACAGAGCAGACAAAAGAAAAAGCCGGGTAATTGAACAGTTACGGCAACAGCTTGCAAGTCGGACGTAAGAGCGAGAGTTTGAAAAGAACGTCGCTACGCACTAATATCATGACACCTCCATGGGCAGGAGTACCCTCCTCCGGCTCAAGATCGTAGCGAACCGGAGTATACCCTCGGAGATCAAAAGGATCGTGAAGGCGAAGCTTAGTCTCCTTCAAACACACAACCATAGGGGAATGGGAACGCAATAAAAGTTGCAATTCCGCCCTATGCGATCGTACACCACGTAAATTCCGCGTCAGGATAGCCATAAAGAAAAGGGATAAACTTCTTATTCAGAAGAGCGGCTCAAAATTACATTGTGCTTAACCTTTGGGCTCAGGCTTTTGGTCAGACTCCATAGCCTCCTCGAAGAGCGTCCTGGGACTGCGACCTCCGAGGAGGAGAAGGTGAACTTTTCTTACTGCGCGCACGCGGAGGGTCCTTCAGAAAACCTTCCCTACGAAGTTTCTGCTTTGGTTCCTTTTCATCGGCTTGCGACTTCAGTGCTTTGGAACCAGCTTTAGATGGCTCGCTAACTATAGCAGCAATGGACGGCCGGATGGTAGTGCCGATTAATGCAGTCATGGTCCAGGTCTGAGTTTCGGCATCTACTCGTGGTACTGGCGAGGTAACAACAGAACTAAATGTACCAGATCGCAGGAGAGGTTGGCGCGCATGGTAACGCCTCCGGGCCTCGGCGAAGGAGTTTCTCCTTTACCCGGATCTCCTGGATCGCCTTCTCGTCCAAGTACCGCGGGCGGTCGGCAAACGACGCAGAATGAGACCCTTTGTAGTTAACACAGAAGGGGACTGTAGAAGTTACCTTCGTGTGACGGCTGGCTACATGAGGCACAGATGGTAACGGCACTATTACAGGAGACTTGCGTATGCCCAAAACGTTGGCATTTAAAACAACGCAGAGGTCTAGGAATATAAGGCCTCACCGCAATGCGTTCGTACCCTGCCGAAATGCTCGTGGGCAGATCTACGCCATCAAATGTTATAAACAGGGTACGAGTGGGTAGCAATACTCCGTCGCGTTTGACCTGCACTCGATGCACTGCTGTCACCTTTTGGTCTGAAAGATAGTCTACGAGTTCATCGTCCGACATACCATCGAGGCTATGGGTGGTAATAACGCTTTGACAGGAATTCAATGTGCGGTGCTTCTCCACACGGATGGGATAACCGTGGAGAAGCGTAGCGCGCAACTAGGTCTTACTTTGCTGATCGGACTTCGTTTGTGCTAATAAGGAACTATTCCGTAGACGAATGCAGGACTGAACCGCACCAGCAATAGTATCAATGCCCTTTTGAATAATGAAAGGGTTCACCTTCTCAAAACTTTGCCCTTCTTCGGTTCGTGAAATGACCAAGTAACAACCAGTTGTCGGTGGTGTCACTTCTCTTACATTAACATTTCGGCGCTTGTTGGCATTAATGGAGAAAGGGTGCTTAACAGCGAAATAAATCCTCCAACATTGCAATTCGTCTCCGACCTCGCGCTCTGACTTCCCGGGCGCTACCCCGGCTTGGGTGAGAGGCCTATCTATACCTAGCACACCCCAGGGTCACACCTCCCAGAACATAGACAGAGGGACCCAATCACCGTCTGAAATCAGCAGCAATGGCCCCCCCCTGCGGGACTGCAGTTGAACAGCGGATACGAACACAAACCCTACATGACGACCCCGGGTGGTGGGGATAACGCCATTACCCACTCACCCAGCTGCGCACGCAGTGTGCGAGTATCCGTCAGGCTGTGTCAACGGAGCATTAGAATAAAAGGTTAAAAGAAACTAAAAGTGTGTGGCAGTTTCTCACTCAAGGTAGGCCTGCGAAGAAAAAAAGAGATGTGTAAATCACTGGACGTGGTGCGAAATGTGTAGAAATAGAAGAGAGAAAAAAGAAACGATGGCGAGGGCGTCATGGAATGAAATGCACAGAACGCACGAGAGCCTACCTTGAGTCCCTCCGTCACGAGAACGAACCTACCTCGACCGGACAGGGATAAAGCGATGAAGATGACAATGTGTGGCTAGGGAACCCGAAGGTACGTCAACACCCGTACTCACATAAGGTGAGCCACTGGGGGGTAAAAGAGTTTGTTGTCGCATAGGAATCATACATGAAGATTCTGTGTGCTGGCATTATAACAGCAGGGAATCTGTCTCACTTCTGTACAAGGGTTTGTTGTCACATAGGAATCATACATGAAGATTTTGTGTGCTGGCATTATAACACCAGGGAATCTGTCACATTTCTGTACAAAGGTTTGTTGTCACATAGGAATCATACTGAAGATTCAGTGCGCTGGCGTTATAAGAACAGGAATCTGTCTCATTTCTCTACGAGAGTTTGTTGTCACACAGGAATCATACATGAGGATTCTGAGTGCTGGCAATATAACAGCAGGGAATCTGTCTCATTTCTCTACAAGCGTTTGTTGCCACATAGGAATTATACTGAAGATTCTGTGAGCTGGCATTATAACAACAGGGAACCTCTCTCATTTTTCTACAAGAGTTTGTTTGTCACATAGGAATCATACCTGAAGATTCTGTGTACTGGCATTATAACAGCAAGTAATCTGTCTCACTTCTGTACAAGAGTTTGTAGTCTATTGGGAATCATAGATGAAGATTCTGTGTGCTGGCATTATAACAAAAGGGAATTTGTCTCACTTCTGTACAAGAGTTTGTTGTCACATAGGAATCATACATGAAGATTCTGTGTGCTGGTATTATAACAGCAGGGATCTTGTCTCACTTCTGTACAAGAGTTTGTTGTCACTTGGGAACCAAACATGAAGATTCTCTGTGCTGACATTATGACAGCAGGGAAACTGTCTCACTTCTCTACTAGAATTTGTTGTCACATAGGAAACATACCCGAAGAATCTGTGTGCTGACATTATAACGCCAGAGAATCTGTCTCACTTCTCTACAAGAGTTTCTTGTCACATAGGAATCATACATCAAGATTTTGTGTGCTAAAGCTGTGACAACAGGGTATCTGTCTCACTTCTAAACAAGAGTTTGGTGCCAAATAGGAATCATACACGAAGATTCTGTGTGCAGGTATTATAACAGCTGGGAATTTGCCTCACTTCTCCACAAGAGTTTGTTGTCACATAGGAATCATACATGAAGATTCTGTGTGCTGGCATTATAACAGCAGGGAATCTGTCTCACTTCTCCACAAGAGTTTGTTGTCACATAGGAATCATACATGAAGATTCTGTGTGCTGGCATTATAACAGCAGGGAATTTGCCTCACATCTCCACAAGAGTTTGTTGTCACATAGGAATCATACATGAAGATTCTGTGTGCAGGTATTATAACAGCTGGGAATCTGTCTCACTTCTCCACAAGAGTTTGTTGTCATTTGGGAATCATACCTCAAGATTGTTTTTGCTGGCATTATAACAGCAGGGAATTTGTATCACTTCTATACAAGAGTTTGCTGTCACTTAGGAATCATACCTCAAGATTCTGTGTGCTGGCATTATAACAGCAGGGAATTTGTCTCACTTCTCCACAAGGGTTTGTTGTCACATAGGAAACATACATGAAGATTCTGTGTGCTGGCATTATAACAGCAGTGAATCTGTTTCACTTCTCTATAAGAGTTTGTTGTCATTTAGGACTCATACATGAAGATTCTGTGTGCTGGTATTATAACAGCAAGGAATCTGTCTCACTTCTCTACAAGAGTTTGTTGTCACTTAGGAATCATACCTGAAGATTCTGTGTGCTGGTATTATAACAGCAGAGAATTTGTCTCACTTCTCCACAAGAGTTTGTTGTCACATAGGAATCATACATGAAGATTCTGTGTGCTGGCATTACAACGGCAGGGAATTTTTCTCCCTTCTCTACAAGAGTTAGTTGTCACTTGGGAATCATTCATGAAGATTCTGAGTGCTGGTATTATAACAGCAGGGAATTTGTCTTACTTCTCTACAAGAGTTTGTTGTCACATAGGAATCATACATGAAGATTCTGTATGCTGGCATTACAACAGCAGGGAATTTTTCTCACTTCTCTACAAGAGTTAGTTGTCACTTGGGAATCATTTATGAAGATTCTGAGTGCTGGTATTATAACAGCAGGGAATTTGTCTTACTTCTCTACAAGAGTTTGTTGTCACATAGGAATCATACATGAAGATTGTGTGCCTGGTATTATAACAGCAGGGAATCTGTCTCACTTCTCTACAAGAGTTTGTTGTCAAATAGGAATCATTGATGAAGATTCTGTGTTGCGACATTATAACAGCAGGGAATCTGTTTCACTTCTCTACAAGTTTTTGTCACATAGGTATCATGCATGAAGATTATGTGTTGGGACATTATAACAGCAGGGAATCTGTCTCACTTCTCTACAAGTTTTTGTTGTCACACAGGAATCATGCATGGAGATTATGTGTGGTGACATTATAACAGCAGGGAATTTGTCTCACTTCACTAAAAGAGTTTTGTGTCACATAGGAATCATACATGAAGATTCTGTGTGGTGACATTATAACAGCAGGGAATCTGTCTCACTTCTCTACGAGAGTTTGTTGTCACATAGGAATCATGCATGAAGATTATGTGTGGTGACATTATAACAGCAGGGAATGTGTCTCACTTCACTAAAAGAGTTTTGTGTCACATAGGAATCATACATGAAGATTCTGTGTGGTGACATTATAACAGCAGGGAATCTGTCTCACTTCTCTACAAGAGTTTGTTGTCACATAGGAATCATACATGAAGATTCTGTGTGGTGACATTATAACAGCAGGGAATCTGTCTCACTTCTCTACAAGAGTTTGTTGTCACATAGGAATCATACATGAAGATTCTGTGTGGTGACATTATAACAGCAGGGAATCTGTGTCACTTCTCTACAAGAGTTTGTTGTCACATAGGAATCATACATGAAGATTCTGTGTGGTGACATTATAACAGCAGGGAATCTGTCTCACTTCTCTACAAGAGTTTGTTGTCACATAGGAATCATACATGAAGATTCTGTGTGGTGACATTATAACAGCAGGGAATCTGTCTCACTTCTCTACAAGAGTTTGTTGTCACATAGGAATCATGCATGAAGATTATGTGTGGTGACATTATAACAGCAGGGAATTTGTCTCACTTCACTAAAAGAGTTTTGTGTCACATAGGAATCATACATGAAGATTCTGTGTGGTGACATTATAACAGCATGGAATCTGTGTTACTTATCTACAAGAGTTTTTTCACATAGGAATCATGCATGAAGATTATGTGTGGTGACATTATAACAGCAGGGAATTTGTCTCACTTCACTAAAAGAGTTTTGTGTCACATAGGAATCATACATGAAGATTCTGTGTGGTGACATTATAACAGCAGGGAATCTGTCTCACTTCTCTACAAGAGTTTGTTGTCACATAGGAATCATGCAAGATTTTCGGTGGTGACATTATAATAACAGGGAATCTGTCTCACTTCTCTACAAGAGTTTGTTGTCATATAGGAATCATACATGAAGATTCTGTGTGCTGGCATTATAACAGCAGGGAATCTGTGTCACTTCTCTACAAGAGTTTGTTGTCACTTAGGAATCATACATGAAGATTCTGTGTGCTAACATTATAACAGCATTAACACACTGTAACACATGGTCTTACAATGTATCAATCTCTGTACAGCACAGAGTGAATGGACACAGCACAGTGAAGGACAACCAATTTGCCTTAATATAGCCATGTGCCCAAACGAAAGCTTTGTACATAAACAGTCCTTTATAATGTGATACTTGGAGAAAATGACAGGTAAAGTGTGTAGTGTAGATATCTACGCTGCAATAGATGGGCATTACTTCCCATGTGCAGACTCAGAACTTACAAATATTTGTTTAGAAAGCTCCCAATACCTATTGGAGTTGACCGTTCTTTTAATTTTGTTTTTTAGAATCTGGATTATCCACGGAACCCATAAACAGAACTACTCTTTCTAGAAATCTTGGAGTTGTGGAGAATGAGAAGTCTTCTCGTATGTAAGTATTAACATACATGCTTATTGTGTTACTTTAGAGGTGAAGCAAGTGTGTACATTAATATTTTGGGGTGGGGTGTAGGGTTCTTATGTGTTACAAAGGCGACACTGAAAAGTTTTACAACATCAAGCAAGGATTAGAATCACAAAAGTTTAAATGATTCCATTGTTTTTCCAAATATTCCCCTTTAACATGAGCACATTTTTGCATACTATGAAAACAGCCCTTACGGCAAGGTTGTCACTCTTCTTGAGGCACTTCAGGAATCAGGTTGTTATAATGTTCGACTGCTTCATCTGAAGATGAAAAAGTGATTCAGGCATGTTAACTTTAATTTTTGGAAACAAAAAAGAAATCACAAGCTGCTAGACCACGGTTGTATGGTGGAGGGTGACCGATATTCAGTTGTTAGTCTTGCTGTATGCGACGTCATGATGTAACATTGTTAGTTTTCCTTTTTCAAAATGTTGTGGTAAACAGACTTTTAAGTACCAATCGGCAGTAATGGTACATTAATATTCTAATGCTATAGAAGCAATATGGCCCGTTTTAGAAAAAATAAACTAGCAACCATCTTCTTGCTAGCACTGTGAATTCGTTGGACTTTTGTAGGCTTAGGTTCTGTTTGAAAGACCCACTGAACCGATTGACTTTTCTTGTCAGGATTACAACAATAAATCCAATATTCATCACCAGTAACAATATTCCAAATCAAATTTGAAGTGCCGCCTTGGAATTTTTCCAGAGTTTTTCTCTACCAATCAATGCGTTGTTTTTGATGGGGGAATCAGTTTATGTAAAATCCATCAACAACAAAGTTTTCTCATGTCTAACTGTTGATGTAAAGTGTTTTGGATTTGACTTATACCAATGCCCAATGTTGCCCAAAATCAATTCACAAGATGTCAGTCCCCTCGTTACTGAAGTCGCGGGTTCCAACTCGGTGGAGGGCCATGGATTTTTTCGCGCGTAAAAATTCTTAGCATGGCTTCCTTTGTAAGGGAGGTAAAGCCCGTGGTCCCGTGTAGTAAATCTACGGCATGTAAAAGAACCTCAAGTCTGATAAAGAGGCCTTTGAGAAAAATTACCGGTGTTTCACGCCCAATATAGAAAAAATGGGTGCTAAGGACCACAGCAGTTAAGGAGCATCCATAAATAAAACTCAATTAAATTAAGATGTCCGTTGATCTTCTTCAAGCATTGCTCGAACATTGGCAACATTTTCATCAGTAACAGCAGTTCTTGGGCGTCCTTCACGAAATTCATCACTATGAAAAAACCGAACTCTTTTCAATATGTTATACTAATTATTAAATTGTTGGGGTTTCTTCGCCAAATGCATATCTAAGCCGATCTTCACATTGTTTAGATGTTAACGAGAATTTAAAACTGTAAAAAACCATAGTCTGGAAATGTTCTAGATAAAATTCGTTTTTGGGTGAACACAAATTATTTAAATTATGATAAACTATTAAAACAACTTGCAAAACATTAGAAAGTAGATGTCAAATATAAACAAATTTTATTTGTCCATGGCATTCTAAAGATTTTTTAGTATCGCCATCGTATTTGTTGCTATAGTTAGTTATTTTGTACCAAAATCTCGAATGAAATGCTTTGCTGGCGGTTAAAATGATATTTTTGCTTTCTCTACCCTATGCCACTAGCTGACATCGCTGTTTTACACCTGACGTCACATTTTTTGTTTTTAACGTTCGTTGCTAGTTACCTACAGTAAGTAGGGAAGTAATGAATCCATTAAAAATGTTATATGAGATTTGATGGGAAATACATGTTTTGAGATCCCTGAAGAAAGAAAGAAAGAAAAAAGGATTTTTAGAGAAAGGTCTAGTTTGTTGGATGCTATAGCCGGGATTTGAACCACAGATCTACTGTGACAACTAACTTGACTTTCTGTACCTAGAGTAAATGGAGGATCATGCCGATATTTCACTGCAAATACATGTTTAAGGCTTCTTGAAAAACAAAGGTCCATGGGGTGTATGAACAGCGTAACTCAAAAGCGGTTAAACACCAACTTTGTGTTTAAGGATGCGACATCCCTTTACGAGAAAAAGTATTCCAATGTTCTCTAAAATAGCTTTAACAATGTTGATTAACAGAGCGCATGTTTAAATAAGTTTCTGCGAATAGCCTTGAAATGCTCTTCATTCTGTAACCGGTAAACCACAAGGTATACACAAAAAATGTATATCTATTTATGTCACATAAAAATGTTTGTAGCATTAACCATTTCTAAGAGTTTTGTTTGTTGTTATATACTTTTCTCAAGAAGAAATTGCTATTCGTTTTTTCTTTTTTGTTTGTTTCTCCTGGTCAAGCAGAGTTTAACTATAAAGCTCGTACTTTGCCATGGAGTAATTACCAGCAGACATATGGGTCTTTGTCTCGAGCATTTTTAAAATCGTTAGATAAAGCCATAAAAAAGTTATATAACATAAACTGTATGCTTCAACGAGATGTACAGCTCTAACTGCTGCGGTCCTTAACGTCCCATTCTATGTTGCTCAGAGGCTTGAGGTTCTTTTATGTGCCGTAAATCTATGACACGGGACCACTGGCTTTGTATCCCTTCCAAAGGAAGACATGCTAAGGATTTTTACTCCATCGCCATCCGCCGGGTTTGAACCCATGATTCGGGAACTATAGGCTAGCATGTTAACCACTACACCACGGAGGACGACTATTTTGTGTATCTCTTACGGTTTACCAATTATACAAAATTGTTTAAGAATGAAGAGGCTATTCGCAGAAAATTCAGGATATTTGTCTGAAATATATGGTACTTTGATAAAATTTGTTGTCATTTTTGACAAATGCAGCAGTTTGTGTCGTATCTTTGGGAGATGTTGAACTTAAATAAGAGGCTGGTATTCTGTTGGAACAAGACCTCGCTTGCACAGTAAAATGCTGCAAGTGATAGTAAAGTACTCTTATTATTTTTCAGCCCACTGTTGTACAGCTTAGTGTCAGCATTCAAGACCATGGACAGCTAGGAACAAGACCTCGCTTGCACAGTAAAATGCTGCAAGTGATAGTAAAGTACTCTTATTATTTTTCAGCCCACTGATGTACAGCTTAGTGTCAGCATTCAAGACCATGGACAGCTAGGAACAAGACCTCGCTTGCACAGTAAAATGCTGCAAGTGATAGTAAAGTACTCTTATTATTTTTCAGCCCACTGATGTACAGCTTACTGTCAGCATTCAAGACCATGGACAGCTAGGAACAAGACCTCGCTTGCACAGTAAAATGCTGCAAGTGATAGTAAAGTACTCTTATTATTTTTCAGCCCACTGTTGTACAGCTTAGTGTCAGCATTCAAGACCATGGACAGCTAGGAACAAGACCTCGCTTGCACAGTAAAATGCTGCAAGTGATAGTAAAGTACTCTTATTATTTTTCAGCCCACTGATGTACAGCTTAGTGTCAGCATTCAAGACCATGGACAGCTAGGTACAAGACCTCGCTTGCACAGTAAAATGCTGCAAGTGATAGTAAAGTACTCTTATTAATTTTCAGCCCACTGTTGTACAGCTTAGTGTCAGCATTCAAGACCATGGACAGCTAGGAACAAGACCTCGCTTGCACAGTAAAATGCTGCAAGTGATAGTAAAGTACTCTTATTATTTTTCAGCCCACTGATGTACAGCTTAGTGTCAGCATTCAAGACCATGGACAGCTAGGAACAAGACCTCGCTTGCACAGTAAAATGCTGCAAGTGATAGTAAAGTACTCTTATTATTTTTCAGCCCACTGATGTACAGCTTACTGTCAGCATTCAAGACCATGGACAGCTAGGAACAAGACCTCGCTTGCACAGTAAAATGCTGCAAGTGATAGTAAAGTACTCTTATTATTTTTCAGCCCACTGTTGTACAGCTTAGTGTCAGCATTCAAGACCATGGACAGCTAGGAACAAGACCTCGCTTGCACAGTAAAATGCTGCAAGTGATAGTAAAGTACTCTTATTATTTTTCAGCCCACTGATGTACAGCTTAGTGTCAGCATTCAAGACCATGGACAGCTAGGAACAAGACCTCGCTTGCACAGTAAAATGCTGCAAGTGATAGTAAAGTACTCTTATTATTTTTCAGCCCACTGATGTACAGCTTAGTGTCAGCATTCAAGACCATGGACAGCTAGGTACAAGACCTCGCTTGCACAGTAAAATGCTGCAAGTGATAGTAAAGTACTCTTATTATTTTTCAGCCCACTGATGTACAGCTTACTGTCAGCATTCAAGACCATGGACAGCTAGGTACAAAACATGCTGTAATATTTCAACAAATAAACTTTCTTCATTTTTAAGTGTCCAAGTTATTTATTACCGTGTCTTGACTTGCTGCTTTATTACTCACGTGTGCATCATTTTGAATTAAAGCAGAAAAAGTATCGTACTCCTCCCAAAAATTCAATACAGAGAAACACCTTCATGTTTTGAGATAAAGGTCCAAGTTGAGTGTATACACCTAACAATAGGAGGTCATTTGTGCTTTGATAACTTCACACAAGTGAAAGTCAGGTACTAGTCCTGCATTCCTATACTTAAAATAGAATAAAACTAAGCAAAGCAGTGCCAGCAACTGTAGAACAGAACCTGAAAATCGACAATTAGCAGACAACTTTGCTACCCCCAAGACCAGCCAACAGAAGACCCTAACAATTCCAACCTTGATGACCAAGAAGCAGGGCCAATGTGTCCAGGAATCCCACGCTAATGCCAGCACCAGCGAGCAAGTGGAATGGCGCTCAATGATACTGAAAAGTTCAGCTGTAAAAATCGAATAGTGGTAGCCATGAGTAAAAGAACAGCCTGCTCTTTGTGTAAATAGCATCACAGGTTCCACATTACTCTTTAATTTTTAAAAAGGTCAAACAAATAACTGAAAGTGGGGTCGTGACTTGGAATAGATACATATGGTCTCTGTGCGGGAAACCCAGCTTCCCCTTGGTAAATATGGCATCCAACTGCCGAGAGAGTAAACGAAAATTAATACCAAGAGGGAGTGGAGCCAGCGTGTTCGTTGTCGTCCTCCGTGGTGTAGTGGCTACCATGCTAGCATCTAGTTCCCAAGGTCGTGGGTTCAAAACCAGAGGAGGGCGATGGATTTTTCAGGCGTAAAGATCCTTCGGAAGGGTAGTAAAGCCGCTACGCACGTAAAAGAACCTCAAGTCTGATAAACAGGCCTCTGAGCAAAATTACCGGTCATTCACGCCCAATATAGTATGGGACGCTAAGATGTTCGTTGCGTATTGATAGTCCAATGAGATGTAGCTCGATAAGGTAACAGAGCTGATATTCAGTCTGGTACCGCTGATTTAAAACACAAGAATACACAATGCAACAGTCATTTAAAACCCGTAAAAGATTCACACTTTGCTTTTAAATACATATACATGAGAAGATAAAGCTAAACTTTTTGTAAATAATCAATACTAAAAATTTCGCCTCGTTTGCGAAGGCAAGATGTAGAGAAGGCGAAGGGAATGCCTTGCGGTGTCAGAAGTTAACGCAGGCGGTTTTCTAGGTAGAAAACGTAAACCGTTTTTGATACTCCAAGAGTAGAGGCGGTCAAGACAGTGTTGGAATCAGCATTCTAAGAGACAAGCCCACCGGAAATTATAATAAATGGCGAAACCATCCACAAACGATATAGACGAAACATACTCCACGATAGCATTAACTGAAACAGCGAAAAGTTTGACGCCGATTACCGAGCCCTGAGGTACTCCATTCTCCTGGGCGAGAACATGGCGTAAACCAAGTACACTCATACCTAAAACATCCTTTTCTTCATGAACTCCCAAATAAAGAGAGTACGAAGAGCACGAATGCCCCACTTGTGCAAGGTACGAGGAATACCTTGTCTTCAGTAAATGTCATAGGCTCGAAGAATACCTCATCTCCAGCAAGTATCATACACTCGAAGAATACCTTATCTCAAGTAAGCGTAATATGCTCGAAGAATGCCTAACCTCCATTAAGTGTAAATATGCTCGAAGAATACTTTCTCTCCAGTAAGTGTCAATACTGTCGAAGAATACTTTCTCTCCAGTAAGTGTCAATAAGGTCGAAGAATACTTTCTCTCCAGTAAGTGTTAATACGGTCGAAGAATACTTTCTCTCCAGTAAGTGTCATATGCCCGAAGAATACCTAATCTCCAGTGTTAATACGGTCGAAGAATACTTTCTCTCCAGTAAGTGTCAATACGGTCGAAGAATACTTTCTCTCCAGTAAGTGTCATATGCCCGAAGAATACCTAATCTCCAGTGTTAATACGGTCGAAGAATACTTTCTCTCCAGTAAGTGTCAATACGGTCGAAGAATACTTTCTCTCCAGTAAGTGTCATATGCCCGAAGAATACCTAATCTCCAGTGTTAATACGGTCGAAGAATACTTTCTCTCCAGTAAGTGTCAATACGGTCGAAGAATACTTTCTCTCCAGTAAGTGTCAATACGGTCGAAGAATACTTTCTCTCCAGTAAGTGTCAATAAGGTCGAAGAATACTTTCTCTCCAGTAAGTGTCAATACGGTCGAAGAATACTTTCTCTCCAGTAAGTGTTAATACGGTCGAAGAATACTTTCTCTCCAGTAAGTGTCAATAAGGTCGAAGAATACTTTCTCTCCAGTAAGTGTCATATGCCAGAAGAATAATTTCTCTCCAGTAAGTGTCATATGCCCGAAGAATACTTTCTCTCCAGTAAGTGTCAATACGGTCGAAGAATACTTTCTCTCCAGTAAGTGTCAATACGGTCGAAGAATACTTTCTCTCCAGTAAGTGTCAATACGGTCGAAGAATACTTTCTCTCCAGTAAGTGTCAATACGGTCGAAGAATACTTTCTCTCCAGTAAGTGTCAATACGGTCGAAGAATACTTTCTCTCCAGTAAGTGTCAATACGGTCGAAGAATACTTTCTCTCCAGTAAGTGTCAATACGGTCGAAGAATACTTTCTCTCCAGTAAGTGTCAATATGGTCGAAGAATACTTTCTCTCCAGTAAGTGTCAATACGGTCGAAGAATACTTTCTCTCCAGTAAGTGTCAATACGGTCGAAGAATACTTTCTCTCCAGTAAGTGTCAATACGGTCGAAGAATACTTTCTCTCCAGTAAGTGTCAATACGGTCGAAGAATACTTTCTCTCCAGTAAGTGTCAATACGGTCGAAGAATACTTTCTCTCCAGTAAGTGTCAATACGGTCGAAGAATACTTTCTCTCCAGTAAGTGTCAATACGGTCGAAGAATACTTTCTCTCCAGTAAGTGTCAATACGGTCGAAGAATACTTTCTCTCCAGTAAGTGTCAATACGGTCGAAGAATACTTTCTCTCCAGTAAGCGTCAATACGGTCAAAGAATACTTTCTCTCCAGTAAGCGTCAATACGGTCAAAGAATACTTTCTCTCCAGTAAGCGTCATATGCCAGAAGAATACTTTCTCTCCAGTAAGCGTCATATACCCGAAGAATACTTTCTCTCCAGTAAGCGTCATATGCCCGAACAATACCTAATCTCCAGTAAGTGTAAATATGCTCGAACAATACTTTATCTCCAGTAAGTGTCAATACGGTCGAAGAATACTTTCTCTCCAGTAAGCGCCATATACCCGAAGAATACTTTTTCTACAGTAAACGTCATATGCCCGAACAATACTTTCTCTCCAGTAAGCGCCATATACCCGAAGAATACTTTTTCTACAGTAAACGTCATATGCCCGAACAATACTTTCTCTCCAGTAAGCGCCATATACCCGAAGAATGCTTTTTCTACAGTAAACGTCATATGCCCGAACAATACTTTCTCTCCAGTAAGCGTCATATGCCAGAAGAATACTTTCTCACCAGTAAGTGTCATATGCCAGAAGAATACTTTCTCTCCAGTAAGCGCCATATACCCGAAGAATGCTTTTTCTACAGTAAACGTCATATGCCCGAACAATACTTTCTCTCCAGTAAGCGTCATATGCCAGAAGAATACTTTCTCACCAGTAAGTGTCATATGCCAGAAGAATACTTTCTCTCCAGTAAGCGCCATATACCCGAAGAATGCTTTTTCTACAGTAAACGTCATATGCCCGAACAATACTTTCTCTCCAGTAAGCGTCATATGCCAGAAGAATACTTTCTCACCAGTAAGTGTCATATGCCAGAAGAATACTTTCTCTCCAGTAAGCGCCATATACCCGAAGAATGCTTTTTCTACAGTAAACGTCATATGCCCGAACAATACTTTCTCTCCAGTAAGCGTCATATGCCAGAAGAATACTTTTTCTACAGTAAACGTCATATGCCCGAACAATACTTTATCTCCAGTAAGTGTCAATACGGTCGAAGAATACTTTCTCTCCAGTAAGTGCCATATACCCGAACAATACTTTCTCTCCAGTAAGCATCAATACGGTCGAATAGCAACTGCAAGCAAACTGACATCGTAAGAACTATAAGAGAGTTTAAGTTCCGCGTACGTATACCACTTCAATATCGACATTTGAGAACGGATAAGCATTTTACTAGACCTGTCCAAAGTGACACTTTTCTTCCTTACGGGACTCGAAAATGTTGTGATCTAAGGACTTCTCGGAGGTTAGGCCTCCACCTACAGGTGTTGCAATCGATTCCAGAGCCGAGAATCGGTTTCCTATGGTAATCGGCGCGGAAGCCCTCCGCCGACTGCGGCTTTACCCAGGAGTATCCCGGAATTGAGACCTCCGAGGAGCGGAGGGCGACTGATTTTCGCCTTTCCTGCGTTAGGATGGAACTTTGACGACGTCCTCCTTGGTGAGACTTTAAGTGCAACCAGTTCTAGTGACGCACTGGCTGACCCTAGACCTCTCATTGCTGGAGCTTCATGTTTGACTGTAGCAGCGAAAGTGGATAGTCATGATCAATTTCTGCGTAAGGGCAACTGACCTGAAGTGCCAAATCTCAGGAGCAACAGCTAACGTCCAAAATGCAATTTTCGAGCTTCCGTGAAAAACCGTTTCTCCTTAATGCGGAGCTCCTGGATGTCTGTGTCATTTCCTTGTCAAACCTACCTTTTCGTTTGTTAGAGGTGTAAAAACATGTCTGCATGACGGTCGGGCTGGGGTTAACTCGACTCAAATTAAATTGACTTTTATTTAACTGATGTGGTCCTTAGCGACCCATTCTATATTGGTAGTGAAAGACCGGTAATTTGGCTCAGAGGCCACCTTATCGGGGTTGAGGTACATTTACGTGCCGTATATATAGGACACGGAACCACGGGCATTACTTCTCTTCCGAAGGAAGACTTTCTAAGGATGTTTACGCCCGAAAAAATCCATCGCCCTTCGCCGAGGTTGAACCCACGACCACGGGAACTAGAGGCTAGCAGGTAAACACTACACTAGAGAGGACGACTTAAAAAAATCGGGTGAGTGGACCATCTATACTTATTTCACCTAAGGGTCACATCTCCCGCATTGACCCTAAAAACCATCGGAAGTTAGCAGCAAGTGCAATAACCCCACAGTAACACTGCAGCTGTAAATCGGATACATACGCAACTCCACCTGAGACACAGGATGAGGCCTTCACCCGGGCACACTCACTATACTAAGTATATCTTATAGACAATACAAATACTCTCATCACAGTTAACACTGTCATGAACAACTAGGAGTGTTGTCTTAACAAGTGTCTTGTTGAAGAGGTCACTTTACTGAGCATGTCATATAGAGAATACAAATACTTTCATCACAGTTAACACTGTCATGAACAACTAGGAGTGTTGTCTTAACAAGTGTCTTGTTGAAGAGGTCAATTTACTGAGCATATCATATAGACAATACAAATACTTTCATCACAGTTAACACTGTCATGAACAACTAGGAGTGTTGTCTTAACAAGTGTCTTGTTGAAGAGGTCACTTTACTGAGTATATCATATAGACAATACAAATACTCTCATCACAGTTAACACTGTCATGAACAACTAGGAGTGTTGTCTTAACAAGTGTCTTGTTGAAGAGGTCACTTTACTGAGTATATCATATAGACAATACAAATACTTTCATCACAGTTAACACTGTCATGAACAACTAGGAGTGTTGTCTTAACAAGTGTCTTGTTGAAGAGGTCACTTTACTGAGCATTACATATAGACAATACAAATACTCTCATCACAGTTAACACTGTCATGAACAACTAGGAGTGTTGTCTTAACAAGTGTCTTGTTGAACAGGTCACTTTACTGAGCATATCATATAGACAATACAAATACTTTCATCACAGTTGACACTGTCATGAACAACTAGGAGTGTTGTCTTAACAAGTGTCTTGTTGAAGAGGTCACTTTACTGAGTATATCATATAGACAATACAAATACTCTCATCATAGCTGACATTGTCATGAAGAACTGGGAGTGTTGTCTCAACAAGTGTCTTGTTGAAGAGGTCACTTTACTGAGTATATCATATAGACAATACAAATACTGTCATCACAGTTGACAGTGCCATGAAGAACTGGGAGTGTTGTCTCAACAAGTGTCTTGTTGAAGAGGTCACTTTACTGAGTATATCATATAGACAATACAAATACTGTCATCACAGTTGACAGTGCCATGAAGAACTGGGAGTGTTGTCTTAACAAGTGTCTTGTTGAAGAGGTCACTTTACTGAGTATATCATATAGACAATACAAATGCTCTCATCACAGTTAACACTGTCATGAACAACTAAGAGTGTTGTCTTAACAAGTGTCTTGTTGAAGAGGTCACTTTACTGAGCATATCATATAGACAATACAAATACTCTCATCACAGTTAACACTGTCATGAAGAACTGGGAGTGTTGTCTTAACAAGTGTCTTGTTGAAGAGGTCACTTTACTGAGCATAACATACAGACAATACAAATACTCTCATCACAGTTGACACTGTCATGAACAACTAGGAGTGTTGTCTTAACAAGTGTCTTGTTGGAGAGGTCACTTTACAGAGCATATCATATAGACAATACAAATACTCTCATCACAGCTGACATTGTCATGAAGAACTGGGAGTGTTGTCTTAACAAGTGTCTTATTGAAGAGGTCACTTTACTGAGTATATCATATAGACAATACAAATACTCTCATCACAGCTGACATTGTCATGAAGAACTGGGAGTGTTGTCTTAACAAGTGTCTTATTGAAGAGGTCACTTTACTGAGCATATCATACAGACAATACAAATACTCTCATCACAGTTGACACTGTCATGAACAACTAGGAGTGTTGTCTTAACAAGTGTCTTGTTGGAGAGGTCACTTTACAGAGCATATCATATAGACAATACAAATACTCTCATCACAGCTGACATTGTCATGAAGAACTGGGAGTGTTGTCTTAACAAGTGTCTAGTTGAAGAGGTCACTTTACTGAGTATATCATATAGACAATACAAATACTCTCATCACAGCTGACATTGTCATGAAGAACTGGGAGTGTTGTCTCAACAAGTGTCTTGTTGAAGAGGTCACTTTACTGAGTATATCATATAGACAATACAAATACTTTCATCACAGTTGAATGTCATGAACAACTGGGAGTGTTGTCTTAACAGGTGTCTTGTTGAAGAGGTCACTTTACTGAGCATATCATATAGACAATACAAATACTGTCATCACAGCTGAAACTGTCATGAACAACTAGGAGTGTTGTCTTAACAAGTGTCTTGTTGAAGAGGTCACTTTACTGAGTATATCATATAGACAATACAAATACTTTCATCCCAGTTGACACAGTCATGAACAACTAGGAGTGTTGTCTTAACAAGTGTCTTGTTGAAGAGGTCACTTTACTGAGTATATCATATAGACAATACAAATACTTTCATCACAGTTGACACTGTCATGAACAACTAGGAGTGTTGTCTTAACAAGTGTCTTGTTGAAGAGGTCACTTTACTGAGTATATCATATAGACAATACAAATACTTTCATCACAGTTGACACTGTCATGAACAACTAGGAGTGTTGTCTTAACAAGTGTCTTGTTGAAGAGGTCACTTTACTGAGCATATCATATAGACAATACAAATACTGTCATCACAGTTAACACTGTCATGAAGAACTGGGAGTGTTGTCTCAACAAGTGTCTATTTGGAGAGGTCAGTTTACTGTGCATATCATATAGACAATACAAATACTGTCATCACAGTTAACATTGTCATGAACAACTAGGAGTGTTGTCTCAACAAGTGTCTATTTGGACAGGTCACATTACTGAGTATATCATATAGACAATACAAATACTTTCATCACAGTTAACACTGTCATGAACAACTAGGAGTGTTGTCTCAACAAGTGTCTATTTGGACAGGTCACATTACTGTGCATATCATATAGACAATACAAATACTCTCATCACAGTTAACATTGTCATGAACAACTAGGAGTGTTGTCTCAACAAGTGTCTATTTGGACAGGTCACATTACTGTGCATATCATATAGACAATACAAATACTCTCATCACAGTTAACATTCTCATGAACAACTAGGAGTGTTGTCTCAACAAGTGTCTATTTGGACAGGTCACATTACTGTGCATATCATATAGACAATACAAATGCTGTCATCACAGTTAACATTGTCATGAACAACTAGGAGTGTTGTCTCAACAAGTGTCTATTTGGACAGGTCACATTACTGTGCATATCATATAGACAATACAAATACTCTCATCACAGTTAACACTGTCATGAACAACTAGGAGTGTTGTCTCAACAAGTGTCTATTTGGAGAGAACACTTTACTGTGCATATCATATAGACAATACAAATGCTCTCATAACAGTTAACACTGTCATGAACAACTAGGAGTGTTGTCTCAACAAGTGTCTATTTGGACAGGTCACATTACTGAGTATATCATATAGACAATACAAATACTTTCATCACAGTTAACATTGTCATGAACAACTAGGAGTGTTGTCTTAACAAGTGTCTTGTTGAAGAGGTCACTTTACTGAGCATGTCATATAGACAATACAAATACTCTCATCACAGTTAACACTGTCATGAACAACTAGGAGTGTTGTCTCAACAAGTGTCTATTTGGACAGGTCACATTACTGAGTATATCATATAGACAATACAAATACTTTCATCACAGTTAACATTGTCATGAACAACTAGGAGTGTTGTCTTAACAAGTGTCTTGTTGAAGAGGTCACTTTACTGAGTATATCATATAGACAATACAAATACTCTCATCACAGCTGACATTGTCATGAAGAACTGGGAGTGTTGTCTCAACAAGTGTCTTGTTGAAGAGGTCACTTTACTGAGTATATCATATAGACAATACAAATACTCTCATCACAGCTGACATTGTCATGAAGAACTGGGAGTGTTGTCTCAACAAGTGTCTTGTTGAAGAGGTCACTTTACTGAGCATATCATATAGACAAAACAAATGCTCTCATCACAGCTGACATTGTCATGAAGAACTGGGAGTGTTGTCTTAACAAGTGTCTTGTTGAAGAGGTCACTTTACTGTGCATATCATATAGACAATACAAATACTCTCATCACAGTTGACATTGTCATGAAGAACTGGGAGTGTTGTCTTAACAAGTGTCTTGTTGAAGAGGTCACTTTACTGAGTATATCATATAGACAATACAAATACTTTCATCACAGTTGACATTGTCATGAAGAACTGGGAGTGTTGTCTTAACAAGTGTCTTGTTGAAGAGGTCACTTTACTGAGTATATCATATAGACAATACAAATACTCTCATCACAGTTGACATTGTCATGAAGAACTGGGAGTGTTGTCTTAACAAGTGTCTTGTTGAAGAGGTCACTTTACTGAGTATATCATATAGACAATACAAATACTTTCATCACAGTTGACATTGTCATGAAGAACTGGGAGTGTTGTCTTAACAAGTGTCTTGTTGAAGAGGTCACTTTACTGAGTATATCATATAGACAATACAAATACTCTCATCACAGTTGACATTGTCATGAAGAACTGGGAGTGTTGTCTTAACAAGTGTCTTGTTGGAGAGGTCACTTTACTGAGTATATCATATAGACAATACAAATACTTTCATCACAGTTGACATTGTCATGAAGAACTGGGAGTGTTGTCTTAACAAGTGTCTTGTTGAAGAGGTCACTTTACTGAGTATATCATACAGACAATACAAATGCTCTCATCACAGCTGACACTGTCATGAAGAACTGGGAGTGTTGTCTCAACAAGTGTCTTGTTGAAGAGGTCACTTTACTGAGCATATCATATAGACAATACAAATACTCTCATCACAGCTGACACTGTCATGAAGAACTGGGAGTGTTGTCTTAACAAGTGTGTTGTTGAAGAGGTCACTTTACTGAGTATATCATATAGACAATACAAATACTCTCATCACAGCTGACACTGTCATGAAGAACTGGGAGTGTTGTCTTAACAAGTGTCTTGTTGAAGAGGTCACTTTACTGAGCATATCATATAGACAATACAAATATTGTCATCACAGTTAACACTGTCATGAAGAACTGGGAGTGTTGTCTCAACAAGTGTCTTGTTGGAGAGGTCACTTTACTGAGCATATCATATAGACAATACAAATACTGTCATCACAGTTAACATTGTCATGAAGAACTGGGAGTGTTGTCTCAACAAGTGTCTTGTTGAAGAGGTCACTTTACTGAGCATGTCATATAGACAATACAAATACTGTCATCACAGTTGACATTGTCATGAAGAACTGGGAGTGTTGTCTCAACAAGTGTCTTGTTGAAGAGGTCACTTTACTGAGCATATCATATAGACAGTACAAATACTGTCATCACAGTTAACACTGCCATGAAGAACTGGGAGTGTTGTCTCAACAAGTGTATTTGGAGAGGTCACTTTACTAAGTATATCATATAGACAATACAAATACTGTCATCACAGCTGACATTGTCATGAAGAACTGGGAGTGTTGTCTCAACAAGTGTCTTGTTGAAGAGGTCACTTTACTGAGTATATCATATAGACAATACCAATACTCTCATCACAGCTGACACTGTCATGAAGAACTGGGAGTGTTGTCTCAACAAGTGTCTTGTTGAAGAGGTCACTTTACTGAGCATATCATATAGACAATACAAATACTGTCATCAAAGCTGACATTGTCATGAAGAACTGGGAGTGTTGTCTCAACAAGTGTCTTGTTGAAGAGGTCACTTTACTGAGTATATCATATAGACAATACAAATACTGTCATCACAGTTGACAGTGCCATGAAGAACTGGGAGTGTTGTCTCAACAAGTGTCTTGTTGAAGAGGTCACTTTACTGAGCATATCATATAGACAATACAAATATTGTCATCACAGTTGACATTGTCATGAACTGGGAGTGTTGTCTCAACAAGTGTCTTGTTGAAGAGGTCACTTTACTGAGCATGTCATATAGACAATACAAATATTGTCATCACAGTTGACATTGTCATGAACTGGGAGTGTTGTCTCAACAAGTGTCTTGTTGAAGAGGTCACTTTACTGAGCATATCATATAGACAATAACAATATTGTCATCACAGTTGACATTGTCATGAACTGGGAGTGTTGTCTTAACAAGTGTCTTGTTGAAGAGGTCACTTTACTGAGTATATCATATAGACAATACAAATATTGTCATCACAGTTGACATTGTCATGAACTAAGAGTGTTGTCTTAACAAGTGTCTTGTTGAAGAGGTCACTTTACTGAGTATATCATATAGACAATACAAATACTCTCATCACAGCTGACATTGTCATGAAGAACTGGGAGTGTTGTCTTAACAAGTGTCTTGTTGAAGAGGTCACCTTACTCAGCATGTCATATAGACAATACAAATATTGTCATCACAGTTGACACTGTCATGAAGAACTGGGAGTGTTGTCTCAACAAGTGTCTATTTGGAGAGGTCACTTTACTGTGCATATCATATAGACAATACAAATACTTTCATCACAGTTAACACTGTCATGAAGAACTGGGAGTGTTGTCTCAACAAGTGTCTTGTTGAAGAGGTCACTTTACTGAGTATATCATATAGACAATACAAATGCTCTCATCACAGCTGACATTGTCATGAAGAACTGGGAGTGTTGTCTCAACAAGTGTCTTGTTGAAGAGGTCACTTTACTGAGTATATCATATAGACAATACAAATGCTCTCATCACAGCTGACATTGTCATGAAGAACTGGGAGTGTTGTCTCAACAAGTGTCTTGTTGAAGAGGTCACTTTACTGAGTATATCATATAGACAATACAAATGCTCTCATCACAGCTGACATTGTCATGAAGAACTGGGAGTGTTGTCTCAACAAGTGTGTTGTTGAAGAGGTCACTTTACTGAGTATATCATATAGACAATACAAATGCTCTCATCACAGCTGACATTGTCATGAAGAACTGGGAGTGTTGTCTCAACAAGTGTCTTGATGAAGAGGTCACTTTACTGAGCATATCATATAGACAATACAAATGCTCTCATTACAGCTGACACTGTCATGAAGACCTGGGAGTGTTGTCTAAACAAGTGTCTTGTTGAAGAGGTCACTTTACTGAGCATATCATATAGACAATAAAAATACTGTCATCACAGTTAACACTGTCATGAAGAACTGGGAGTGTTGTCTTAACAAGTGTCTTGTTGAAGAGGTCACTTTACTGAGCATGTCATATAGACAATACAAATGCTGTCATCACAGTTGACATTGTCATGAAGAACTGGGAGTGTTGTCTCAACAAGTGTCTTGTTGAAGAGGTCACTTTACTGAGTATATCATATAGACTATACAAATGCTCTCATCACAGCTGACATTGTCATGAAGAACTGGGAGTGTTGTCTCAACAAGTGTCTTGTTGAAGAGGTCACTTTACTGAGCATATCATATAGACAATACAAATGCTCTCATCACAGCTGACATTGTCATGAAGAACTGGGAGTGTTGTCTTAACAAGTGTCTTGTTGAAGAGGTCACTTTACTGAGAATATCATATAGACAAAACAATTACTGTCATCACAGTTGACATTGTCATGAAGAACTGGGAGTGTTGTCTCAACAAGTGTCTTGTTGGAGAGGTCACTTTACTGAGCATATCATATAGACAATACAAATACTGTCATCACAGTTGACATTGTCATGAAGAACTGGGAGTGTTGTCTCAACAAGTGTCTTGTTGAAGAGGTCACTTTACTGAGTATATCATATAGACAATACAAATACTGTCATCACAGTTGACATTGTCATGAAGAACTGGGAGTGTTGTCTCAACAAGTGTCTTGTTGGAGAGGTCACTTTACTGGGCATATCATATAGACAATACAAATACTGTCATCACAGTTGACATTGTCATGAAGAACTGGGAGTGTTGTCTCAACAAGTGTCTTGTTGGAGAGGTCACTTTACTGAGCATATCATATAGTCAATACAAATACTGTCATCACAGTTGACATTGTCATGAAGAACTGGGAGTGTTGTCTCAACAAGTGTCTTGTTGAAGAGGTCACTTTACTGAGCATATCATATAGACAATACAAATACTGTCATCACAGTTGACATTGTCATGAAGAACTGGGAGTGTTGTCTCAACAAGTGTCTTGTTGAAGAGGTCACTTTACTGAGCATGTCATATAGACAATACAAATACTGTCATCACAGTTGACATTGTCATGAAGAACTGGGAGTGTTGTCTCAACAAGTGTCTTGTTGAAGAGGTCACTTTACTGAGCATATCATATAGTCAATACAAATACTGTCATCACAGTTGACATTGTCATGAAGAACTGGGAGTGTTGTCTCAACAAGTGTCTTGTTGGAGAGGTCACTTTACTGTGCATATCATATAGACAATACAAATGCTCTCATCACAGCTGACATTGTCATGAAGAACTGTGAGTGTTGTCTCAACAAGTGTCTTGTTGAAGAGGTCACTTTACTGAGTATATCATATAGACAATACAAATACTCTCATCACAGCTGACATTGTCATGAAGAACTGGGAGTGTTGTCTCAACAAGTGTCTTGTTGGAGTGGTCACTTTACTGAGTATATCATATAGACAATACAAATACTGTCATCACAGTTGACATTGTCATGAAGAACTGGGAGTGTTGTCTCAACAAGTGTCTTGTTGGAGTGGTCACTTTACTGAGTATATCATATAGACAATACAAATACTCTCATCACAGCTGACATTGTCATGAAGAACTGGGAGTGTAGTCTCAACAAGTGTCTTGTTGAAGAGGTCACTTTACTGAGTATATCATATAGACAATACAAATGCTCTCATCACAGTTAACACTGTCATGAAGAACTGGGAGTCTTGTCTCAACAAGTGTCTTGTTGGAGAGGTCACTTTACTGAGCATATCATATAGACAATACAAATACTGTCATCACAGTTGACACTGTCATGAACAACTGGGAGTGTTGTCTGAACAAGTGTCTTGTTGAAGAGGTCACTTTACTGAGCATATCATATAGACAATACAAATACTGTCATCACAGCTGACACTCTCATGAACAACTAGGAGTGTTGTCTTAACAAGTGTCTTGTTGAAGAGGTCACTTTACTGAGTATATCATATAGACAATACAAATACTTTCATCCCAGTTGACACTGTCATGAACAACTAGGAGTGTTGTCTTAACAAGTGTCTTGTTGAAGAGGTCACTTTACTGAGTATATCATATAGACAATACAAATACTTTCATCACAGTTGACACTGTCATGAACAACTAGGAGTGTTGTCTTAACAAGTGTCTTGTTGAAGAGGTCACTTTACTGAGTATATCATATAGACAATACAAATACTTTCATCACAGTTGACACTGTCATGAACAACTAGGAGTGTTGTCTCAACAAGTGTCTTGTTGAAGAGGTCACTTTACTGAGCATATCATATAGACAATACAAATACTGTCATCACAGTTAACACTGTCATGAAGAACTGGGAGTGTTGTCTCAACAAGTGTATTTGGAGAGGTCACTTTACTAAGTATATCATATAGACAATACAAATACTGTCATCACAGCTGACATTGTCATGAAGAACTGGGAGTGTTGTCTCAACAAGTGTCTTGTTGAAGAGGTCACTTTACTGAGCATATCATATAGACAATACAAATACTGTCATCAAAGCTGACATTGTCATGAAGAACTGGGAGTGTTGTCTCAACAAGTGTCTTGTTGAAGAGGTCACTTTACTGAGTATATCATATAGACAATACAAATACTGTCATCACAGTTGACAGTGCCATGAAGAACTGGGAGTGTTGTCTCAACAAGTGTCTTGTTGAAGAGGTCACTTTACTGAGCATATCATATAGACAATACAAATATTGTCATCACAGTTGACATTGTCATGAACTGGGAGTGTTGTCTCAACAAGTGTCTTGTTGAAGAGGTCACTTTACTGAGCATGTCATATAGACAATACAAATATTGTCATCACAGTTGACATTGTCATGAACTGGGAGTGTTGTCTCAACAAGTGTCTTGTTGAAGAGGTCACTTTACTGAGCATATAATATAGACAATAACAATATTGTCATCACAGTTGACATTGTCATGAACTGGGAGTGTTGTCTTAACAAGTGTCTTGTTGAAGAGGTCACTTTACTGAGTATATCATATAGACAATACAAATATTGTCATCACAGTTGACATTGTCATGAACTAAGAGTGTTGTCTTAACAAGTGTCTTGTTGAAGAGGTCACTTTACTGAGTATATCATATAGACAATACAAATACTCTCATCACAGCTGACATTGTCATGAAGAACTGGGAGTGTTGTCTTAACAAGTGTCTTGTTGAAGAGGTCACCTTACTCAGCATGTCATATAGACAATACAAATATTGTCATCACAGTTGACACTGTCATGAAGAACTGGGAGTGTTGTCTCAACAAGTGTCTATTTGGAGAGGTCACTTTACTGTGCATATCATATAGACAATACAAATACTTTCATCACAGTTAACACTGTCATGAAGAACTGGGAGTGTTGTCTCAACAAGTGTCTTGTTGAAGAGGTCACTTTACTGAGTATATCATATAGACAATACAAATGCTCTCATCACAGCTGACATTGTCATGAAGAACTGGGAGTGTTGTCTCAACAAGTGTCTTGTTGAAGAGGTCACTTTACTGAGTATATCATATAGACAATACAAATGCTCTCATCACAGCTGACATTGTCATGAAGAACTGGGACTGTTGTCTCAACAAGTGTCTTGTTGAAGAGGTCACTTTACTGAGTATATCATATAGACAATACAAATGCTCTCATCACAGCTGACATTGTCATGAAGAACTGGGAGTGTGGTTCTCAACAAGTGTGTTGTTGAAGAGGTCACTTTACTGAGTATATCATATAGACAATACAAATGCTCTCATCACAGCTGACATTGTCATGAAGAACTGGGAGTGTTGTCTCAACAAGTGCCTTGTTGAAGAGGTCACTTTACTGAGCATATCATATAGACAATACAAATGCTCTCATCACAGCTGACACTGTCATGAAGACCTGGGAGTGTTGTCTCAACAAGTGTCTTGTTGAAGAGGTCACTTTACTGAGCATATCATATAGACAATACAAATACTGTCATCACAGTTAACACTGTCATGAAGAACTGGGAGTGTTGTCTCAACAAGTGTCTTGTTGAAGAGGTCACTTTACTGAGCATGTCATATAGACAATACAAATGCTGTCATCACAGTTGACATTGTCATGAAGAACTGGGAGTGTTGTCTCAACAAGTGTCTTGTTGAAGAGGTCACTTTACTGAGTATATCATATAGACTATACAAATGCTCTCATCACAGCTGACATTGTCATGAAGAACTGGGAGTGTTGTCTCAACAAGTGTCTTGTTGAAGAGGTCACTTTACTGAGCATATCATATAGACAATACAAATACTGTCATCACAGATGACATTGTCATGAAGAACTGGGAGTGTTGTCTCAACAAGTGTCTTGTTGAAGAGGTCACTTTACTGAGCATATCATATAGACAATACAAATACTGTCATCACAGTTGACATTGTCATGAAGAACTGGGAGTGTTGTCTCAACAAGTGTCTTGTTGGAGAGGTCACTTTACTGAGTATATCATATAGACAATACAAATACTGTCATCACAGTTGACATTGTCATGAAGAACTGGGAGTGTTGTCTCAACAAGTGTCTTGTAGAAGAGGTCACTTTACTGAGTATATCATATAGACAATACAAATACTGTCATCACAGTTAACACTGTCATGAAGAACTGGGAGTGTTGTCTTAACAAGTGTCTTGTTGAAGAGGTCACTTTACTGGGTATATCATATAGACAAAACAAATACTTTCATCACAGTTGACATTGTCATGAAGAACTGGGAGTGTTGTCTCAACAAGTGTCTTGTAGAAGAGGTCACTTTACTGAGTATATCATATAGACAATACAAATACTGTCATCACAGTTAACACTGTCATGAAGAACTGGGAGTGTTGTCTTAACAAGTGTCTTGTTGAAGAGGTCACTTTACTGGGTATATCATATAGACAAAACAAATACTTTCATCACAGTTAACATTGTCATGAACAACTAGGAGTGTTGTCTTAACAAGTGTCTTGTTGAAGAGGTCACTTTACTGAGTATATCATATAGACAATACAAATACTTTCATCACAGTTAACACTGTCATGAAGAACTGGGAGTGTTGTCTCAACAAGTGTCTTGTTGAAGAGGTCACTTTACTGAGCATATCATATAGACAATACAAATACTGTCATCACAGTTAACATTGTCATGAACAACTAGGAGTGTTGTCTTAACAAGTGTCTTGTTGAAGAGGTCACTTTACTGGGTATATCATATAGACAAAACAAATACTTTCATCACAGTTAACATTGTCATGAACAACTAGGAGTGTTGTCTTAACAAGTGTCTTGTTGAAGAGGTCACTTTACTGAGTATATCATATAGACAATACAAATACTGACATCACAGTTGACATTGTCATGAAGAACTGGGAGTGTTGTCTCAACAAGTGTCTTGTTGAAGAGGTCACTTTACTGAGTATATCATATAGACAATACAAATACTGTCATCACAGTTGACATTGTCATGAAGAACTGGGAGTGTTGTCTCAACAAGTGTCTTGTTGGAGAGGTCACTTTACTGAGCATATCATATAGACAATACAAATACTGTCATCACAGTTGACATTGTCATGAAGAACTGGGAGTGTTGTCTCAACAAGTGTCTTGTTGGAGAGGTCACTTTACTGAGCATATCATATAGTCAATACAAATACTGTCATCGAAGCTGACATTGTCATGAAGAACTGGGAGTGTTGTCTCAACAAGTGTCTTGTTGAAGAGGTCACTTTACTGAGTATATCATATAGACAATACAAATACTGTCATCACAGTTGACAGTGCCATGAAGAACTGGGAGTGTTGTCTCAACAAGTGTCTTGTTGAAGAGGTCACTTTACTGAGCATATCATATAGACAATACAAATATTGTCATCACAGTTGACATTGTCAAGAACTGGGAGTGTTGTCTCAACAAGTGTCTTGTTGAAGAGGTCACTTTACTGAGCATGTCATATAGACAATACAAATATTGTCATCACAGTTGACATTGTCATGAACTGGGAGTGTTGTCTCAACAAGTGTCTTGTTGAAGAGGTCACTTTACTGAGCATATCATATAGACAGTACAAATACTGTCATCACAGTTAACACTGCCATGAAGAACTGGGAGTGTTGTCTCAACAAGTGTATTTGGAGAGGTCACTTTACTAAGTATATCATATAGACAATACAAATACTGTCATCACAGCTGACATTGTCATGAAGAACTGGGAGTGTTGTCTCAACAAGTGTCTTGTTGAAGAGGTCACTTTACTGAGTATATCATATAGACAATACCAATACTCTCATCACAGCTGACACTGTCATGAAGAACTGGGAGTGTTGTCTCAACAAGTGTCTTGTTGAAGAGGTCACTTTACTGAGCATATCATATAGACAATACAAATACTGTCATCAAAGCTGACATTGTCATGAAGAACTGGGAGTGTTGTCTCAACAAGTGTCTTGTTGAAGAGGTCACTTTACTGAGTATATCATATAGACAATACAAATACTGTCATCACAGTTGACAGTGCCATGAAGAACTGGGAGTGTTGTCTCAACAAGTGTCTTGTTGAAGAGGTCACTTTACTGAGCATATCATATAGACAATACAAATATTGTCATCACAGTTGACATTGTCATGAACTGGGAGTGTTGTCTCAACAAGTGTCTTGTTGAAGAGGTCACTTTACTGAGCATGTCATATAGACAATACAAATATTGTCATCACAGTTGACATTGTCATGAACTGGGAGTGTTGTCTCAAAAAGTGTCTTGTTGAAGAGGTCACTTTACTGAGCATATCATATAGACAATAACAATATTGTCATCACAGTTGACATTGTCATGAACTGGGAGTGTTGTCTTAACAAGTGTCTTGTTGAAGAGGTCACTTTACTGAGTATATCATATAGACAATACAAATATTGTCATCACAGTTGACATTGTCATGAACTAAGAGTGTTGTCTTAACAAGTGTCTTGTTGAAGAGGTCACTTTACTGAGTATATCATATAGACAATACAAACACTCTCATCACAGCTGACATTGTCATGAAGAACTGGGAGTGTTGTCTTAACAAGTGTCTTGTTGAAGAGGTCACCTTACTCAGCATGTCATATAGACAATACAAATATTGTCATCACAGTTGACACTGTCATGAAGAACTGGGAGTGTTGTCTCAACAAGTGTCTATTTGGAGAGGTCACTTTACTGTGCATATCATATAGACAATACAAATACTTTCATCACAGTTAACACTGTCATGAAGAACTGGGAGTGTTGTCTCAACAAGTGTCTTGTTGAAGAGGTCACTTTACTGAGTATATCATATAGACAATACAAATGCTCTCATCACAGCTGACATTGTCATGAAGAACTGGGAGTGTTGTCTCAACAAGTGTCTTGTTGAAGAGGTCACTTTACTGAGTATATCATATAGACAATACAAATGCTCTCATCACAGCTGACATTGTCATGAAGAACTGGGAGTGTTGTCTCAACAAGTGTCTTGTTGAAGAGGTCACTTTACTGAGTATATCATATAGACAATACAAATGCTCTCATCACAGCTGACATTGTCATGAAGAACTGGGAGTGTTGTCTCAACAAGTGTGTTGTTGAAGAGGTCACTTTACTGAGTATATCATATAGACAATACAAATGCTCTCATCACAGCTGACATTGTCATGAAGAACTGGGAGTGTTGTCTCAACAAGTGTCTTGTTGAAGAGGTCACTTTACTGAGCATATCATATAGACAATACAAATGCTCTCATTACAGCTGACACTGTCATGAAGACCTGGGAGTGTTGTCTCAACAAGTGTCTTGTTGAAGAGGTCACTTTACTGAGCATATCATATAGACAATAAAAATACTGTCATCACAGTTAACACTGTCATGAAGAACTGGGAGTGTTGTCTTAACAAGTGTCTTGTTGAAGAGGTCACTTTACTGAGCATGTCATATAGACAATACAAATGCTGTCATCACAGTTGACATTGTCATGAAGAACTGGGAGTGTTGTCTCAACAAGTGTCTTGTTGAAGAGGTCACTTTACTGAGTATATCATATAGACTATACAAATGCTCTCATCACAGCTGACATTGTCATGAAGAACTGGGAGTGTTGTCTCAACAAGTGTCTTGTTGAAGAGGTCACTTTACTGAGCATATCATATAGACAATACAAATGCTCTCATCACAGCTGACATTGTCATGAAGAACTGGGAGTGTTGTCTTAACAAGTGTCTTGTTGAAGAGGTCACTTTACTGAGAATATCATATAGACAAAACAATTACTGTCATCACAGTTGACATTGTCATGAAGAACTGGGAGTGTTGTCTCAACAAGTGTCTTGTTGGAGAGGTCACTTTACTGAGCATATCATATAGACAATACAAATACTGTCATCACAGTTGACATTGTCATGAAGAACTGGGAGTGTTGTCTCAACAAGTGTCTTGTTGAAGAGGTCACTTTACTGAGTATATCATATAGACAATACAAATACTGTCATCACAGTTGACATTGTCATGAAGAACTGGGAGTGTTGTCTCAACAAGTGTCTTGTTGGAGAGGTCACTTTACTGGGCATATCATATAGACAATACAAATACTGTCATCACAGTTGACATTGTCATGAAGAACTGGGAGTGTTGTCTCAACAAGTGTCTTGTTGGAGAGGTCACTTTACTGAGCATATCATATAGTCAATACAAATACTGTCATCACAGTTGACATTGTCATGAAGAACTGGGAGTGTTGTCTCAACAAGTGTCTTGTTGAAGAGGTCACTTTACTGAGCATATCATATAGACAATACAAATACTGTCATCACAGTTGACATTGTCATGAAGAACTGGGAGTGTTGTCTCAACAAGTGTCTTGTTGAAGAGGTCACTTTACTGAGCATGTCATATAGACAATACAAATACTGTCATCACAGTTGACATTGTCATGAAGAACTGGGAGTGTTGTCTCAACAAGTGTCTTGTTGAAGAGGTCACTTTACTGAGCATATCATATAGTCAATACAAATACTGTCATCACAGTTGACATTGTCATGAAGAACTGGGAGTGTTGTCTCAACAAGTGTCTTGTTGGAGAGGTCACTTTACTGTGCATATCATATAGACAATACAAATGCTCTCATCACAGCTGACATTGTCATGAAGAACTGTGAGTGTTGTCTCAACAAGTGTCTTGTTGAAGAGGTCACTTTACTGAGTATATCATATAGACAATACAAATACTCTCATCACAGCTGACATTGTCATGAAGAACTGGGAGTGTTGTCTCAACAAGTGTCTTGTTGGAGTGGTCACTTTACTGAGTATATCATATAGACAATACAAATACTGTCATCACAGTTGACATTGTCATGAAGAACTGGGAGTGTTGTCTCAACAAGTGTCTTGTTGGAGTGGTCACTTTACTGAGTATATCATATAGACAATACAAATACTCTCATCACAGCTGACATTGTCATGAAGAACTGGGAGTGTTGTCTCAACAAGTGTCTTGTTGAAGAGGTCACTTTACTGAGTATATCATATAGACAATACAAATGCTCTCATCACAGTTAACACTGTCATGAAGAACTGGGAGTCTTGTCTCAACAAGTGTCTTGTTGGAGAGGTCACTTTACTGAGCATATCATATAGACAATACAAATACTGTCATCACAGTTGACACTGTCATGAACAACTGGGAGTGTTGTCTGAACAAGTGTCTTGTTGAAGAGGTCACTTTACTGAGCATATCATATAGACAATACAAATACTGTCATCACAGCTGACACTCTCATGAACAACTAGGAGTGTTGTCTTAACAAGTGTCTTGTTGAAGAGGTCACTTTACTGAGTATATCATATAGACAATACAAATATTGTCATCACAGTTGACATTGTCATGAACTAAGAGTGTTGTCTTAACAAGTGTCTTGTTGAAGAGGTCACTTTACTGAGCATATCATATAGTCAATACAAATACTGTCATCGAAGCTGACATTGTCATGAAGAACTGGGAGTGTTGTCTCAACAAGTGTCTTGTTGAAGAGGTCACTTTACTGAGTATATCATATAGACAATACAAATACTGTCATCACAGTTGACAGTGCCATGAAGAACTGGGAGTGTTGTCTCAACAAGTGTCTTGTTGAAGAGGTCACTTTACTGAGCATATCATATAGACAATACAAATATTGTCATCACAGTTGACATTGACAAGAACTGGGAGTGTTGTCTCAACAAGTGTCTTGTTGAAGAGGTCACTTTACTGAGCATGTCATATAGACAATACAAATATTGTCATCACAGTTGACATTGTCATGAACTGGGAGTGTTGTCTCAACAAGTGTCTTGTTGAAGAGGTCACTTTACTGAGCATATCATATAGACAGTACAAATACTGTCATCACAGTTAACACTGCCATGAAGAACTGGGAGTGTTGTCTCAACAAGTGTATTTGGAGAGGTCACTTTACTAAGTATATCATATAGACAATACAAATACTGTCATCACAGCTGACATTGTCATGAAGAACTGGGAGTGTTGTCTCAACAAGTGTCTTGTTGAAGAGGTCACTTTACTGAGTATATCATATAGACAATACCAATACTCTCATCACAGCTGACACTGTCATGAAGAACTGGGAGTGTTGTCTCAACAAGTGTCTTGTTGAAGAGGTCACTTTACTGAGCATATCATATAGACAATACAAATACTGTCATCAAAGCTGACATTGTCATGAAGAACTGGGAGTGTTGTCTCAACAAGTGTCTTGTTGAAGAGGTCACTTTACTGAGTATATCATATAGACAATACAAATACTGTCATCACAGTTGACAGTGCCATGAAGAACTGGGAGTGTTGTCTCAACAAGTGTCTTGTTGAAGAGGTCACTTTACTGAGCATATCATATAGACAATACAAATATTGTCATCACAGTTGACATTGTCATGAACTGGGAGTGTTGTCTCAACAAGTGTCTTGTTGAAGAGGTCACTTTACTGAGCATGTCATATAGACAATACAAATATTGTCATCACAGTTGACATTGTCATGAACTGGGAGTGTTGTCTCAACAAGTGTCTTGTTGAAGAGGTCACTTTACTGAGCATATCATATAGACAATAACAATATTGTCATCACAGTTGACATTGTCATGAACTGGGAGTGTTGTCTTAACAAGTGTCTTGTTGAAGAGGTCACTTTACTGAGTATATCATATAGACAATACAAATATTGTCATCACAGTTGACATTGTCATGAACTAAGAGTGTTGTCTTAACAAGTGTCTTGTTGAAGAGGTCACTTTACTGAGTATATCATATAGACAATACAAATACTCTCATCACAGCTGACATTGTCATGAAGAACTGGGAGTGTTGTCTTAACAAGTGTCTTGTTGAAGAGGTCACCTTACTCAGCATGTCATATAGACAATACAAATATTGTCATCACAGTTGACACTGTCATGAAGAACTGGGAGTGTTGTCTCAACAAGTGTCTATTTGGAGAGGTCACTTTACTGTGCATATCATATAGACAATACAAATACTTTCATCACAGTTAACACTGTCATGAAGAACTGGGAGTGTTGTCTCAACAAGTGTCTTGTTGAAGAGGTCACTTTACTGAGTATATCATATAGACAATACAAATGCTCTCATCACAGCTGACATTGTCATGAAGAACTGGGAGTGTTGTCTCAACAAGTGTCTTGTTGAAGAGGTCACTTTACTGAGTATATCATATAGACAATACAAATGCTCTCATCACAGCTGACATTGTCATGAAGAACTGGGAGTGTTGTCTCAACAAGTGTCTTGTTGAAGAGGTCACTTTACTGAGTATATCATATAGACAATACAAATGCTCTCATCACAGCTGACATTGTCATGAAGAACTGGGAGTGTTGTCTCAACAAGTGTGTTGTTGAAGAGGTCACTTTACTGAGTATATCATATAGACAATACAAATGCTCTCATCACAGCTGACATTGTCATGAAGAACTGGGAGTGTTGTCTCAACAAGTGTCTTGTTGAAGAGGTCACTTTACTGAGCATATCATATAGACAATACAAATGCTCTCATTACAGCTGACACTGTCATGAAGACCTGGGAGTGTTGTCTCAACAAGTGTCTTGTTGAAGAGGTCACTTTACTGAGCATATCATATAGACAATAAAAATACTGTCATCACAGTTAACACTGTCATGAAGAACTGGGAGTGTTGTCTTAACAAGTGTCTTGTTGAAGAGGTCACTTTACTGAGCATGTCATATAGACAATACAAATGCTGTCATCACAGTTGACATTGTCATGAAGAACTGGGAGTGTTGTCTCAACAAGTGTCTTGTTGAAGAGGTCACTTTACTGAGTATATCATATAGACTATACAAATGCTCTCATCACAGCTGACATTGTCATGAAGAACTGGGAGTGTTGTCTCAACAAGTGTCTTGTTGAAGAGGTCACTTTACTGAGCATATCATATAGACAATACAAATGCTCTCATCACAGCTGACATTGTCATGAAGAACTGGGAGTGTTGTCTTAACAAGTGTCTTGTTGAAGAGGTCACTTTACTGAGAATATCATATAGACAAAACAATTACTGTCATCACAGTTGACATTGTCATGAAGAACTGGGAGTGTTGTCTCAACAAGTGTCTTGTTGGAGAGGTCACTTTACTGAGCATATCATATAGACAATACAAATACTGTCATCACAGTTGACATTGTCATGAAGAACTGGGAGTGTTGTCTCAACAAGTGTCTTTTTGAAGAGGTCACTTTACTGAGTATATCATATAGACAATACAAATACTGTCATCACAGTTGACATTGTCATGAAGAACTGGGAGTGTTGTCTCAACAAGTGTCTTGTTGGAGAGGTCACTTTACTGGGCATATCATATAGACAATACAAATACTGTCATCACAGTTGACATTGTCATGAAGAACTGGGAGTGTTGTCTCAACAAGTGTCTTGTTGGAGAGGTCACTTTACTGAGCATATCATATAGTCAATACAAATACTGTCATCACAGTTGACATTGTCATGAAGAACTGGGAGTGTTGTCTCAACAAGTGTCTTGTTGAAGAGGTCACTTTACTGAGCATATCATATAGACAATACAAATACTGTCATCACAGTTGACATTGTCATGAAGAACTGGGAGTGTTGTCTCAACAAGTGTCTTGTTGAAGAGGTCACTTTACTGAGCATGTCATATAGACAATACAAATACTGTCATCACAGTTGACATTGTCATGAAGAACTGGGAGTGTTGTCTCAACAAGTGTCTTGTTGAAGAGGTCACTTTACTGAGCATATCATATAGTCAATACAAATACTGTCATCACAGTTGACATTGTCATGAAGAACTGGGAGTGTTGTCTCAACAAGTGTCTTGTTGGAGAGGTCACTTTACTGTGCATATCATATAGACAATACAAATGCTCTCATCACAGCTGACATTGTCATGAAGAACTGTGAGTGTTGTCTCAACAAGTGTCTTGTTGAAGAGGTCACTTTACTGAGTATATCATATAGACAATACAAATACTCTCATCACAGCTGACATTGTCATGAAGAACTGGGAGTGTTGTCTCAACAAGTGTCTTGTTGGAGTGGTCACTTTACTGAGTATATCATATAGACAATACAAATACTGTCATCACAGTTGACATTGTCATGAAGAACTGGGAGTGTTGTCTCAACAAGTGTCTTGTTGGAGTGGTCACTTTACTGAGTATATCATATAGACAATACAAATACTCTCATCACAGCTGACATTGTCATGAAGAACTGGGAGTGTTGTCTCAACAAGTGTCTTGTTGAAGAGGTCACTTTACTGAGTATATCATATAGACAATACAAATGCTCTCATCACAGTTAACACTGTCATGAAGAACTGGGAGTCTTGTCTCAACAAGTGTCTTGTTGGAGAGGTCACTTTACTGAGCATATCATATAGACAATACAAATACTGTCATCACAGTTAACACTGTCATGAAGAACTGGGAGTGTTGTCTCAACAAGTGTCTTGTTGGAGAGGTCACTTTACTGAGCATATCATATAGACAATACAAATACTGTCATCACAGTTGACATTGTCATGAAGAACAGTGAGTGTTATCTCAACAAGTGTCTTGTTGAAGAGGTCACTTTACTGAGTATATCATATAGACAATACAAATACTGTCATCACAGTTAACACTGTCATGAAGAACTGCGAGTGTTGTCTCAACAAGTGGCTTGTTGGAGAGGTCACTTTACTGAGCATATCATATAGACAATACAAATACTGTCATCACAGTTAACATTGTCATGAAGAACTGGGAGTGTTGTCTCAACAAGTGTCTTGTTGAAGAGGTCACTTTACTGAGTATATCATATAGACAATACAAATGCTCTCATCACAGCTGACATTGTCATGAAGAACTGGGAGTGTTGTCTCAACAAGTGTCTTGTTGAAGAGGTCACTTTACTGAGCATATCATATAGACAATACAAATGCTCTCATCACAGCTGACATTGTCATGAAGAACTGGGAGTGTTGTCTCAACAAGTGTCTTGTTGAAGAGGTCACTTTCCTGAGTATATCATATAGACAATACAAATACTGTCATCACAGTTAACACTGTCATGAAGAACTGGGAGTGTTGTCTCAACAAGTGTCTTGTTGAAGAGGTCACTTTACTGAGTATATCATATAGACAATACAAATACTGTCATCACATTTAACATTGTCATGAAGAACTGGGAGTGTTGTCTCAACAAGTGTCTTGTTGAAGAGGTCACTTTACTGAGTATATCATATAGACAATACAAATACTGTCATCACAGTTAACACTGTCATGAAGAACTGGGAGTGTTGTCTCAACAAGTGTCTTGTTGAAGAGGTCACTTTACTGAGCATATCATATAGACAATACAAATACTGTCATCACAGCTGACACTGTCATGAACAACTAGGAGTGTTGTCTTAACAAGTGTCTTGTTGAAGAGGTCACTTTACTGAGTATATCATATGGACAATACAAATACTTTCATCCCAGTTGACACTGTCATGAACAACTAGGAGGGTTGTCTTAACAAGTGTCTTGTTGAAGAGGTCACTTTACTGAGTATATCATATAGACAATACAAATACTTTCATCACAGTTGACACTGTCATGAACAACTAGGAGTGTTGTCTTAACAAGTGTCTTGTTGAAGAGGTCACTTTACTGAGTATATCATATAGACAATACAAATACTTTCATCACAGTTGACACTGTCATGAACAACTAGGAGTGTTGTCTTAACAAGTGTCTTGATGAAGAGGTCACTTTACTGAGTATATCATATAGACAATACAAATACTTTCATCACAGTTGACACTGTCATGAACAACTAGGAGTGTTGTCTCAACAAGTGTCTTGTTGAAGAGGTCACTTTACTGAGCATATCATATAGACAATACAAATACTGTCATCACAGTTGACACTGTCATGAAGAACTGGGAGTGTTGTCTCAACAAGTGTCTATTTGGAGAGGTCACTTTACTGTACATATCATATAGACAATACAAATACTGTCATCACAGTTGACATTGTCATGAACAACTAGGAGTGTTGTCTCAACAAGTGTCTATTTGGACAGGTCACATTACTGAGTATATCATATAGACAATACAAATACTTTCATCACAGTTAACACTGTCATGAACAACTGGGAGTGTTGTCTCGACAAGTGTCTATTTGGACAGGTCACATTACTGTGCATATCATATAGACAATACAAATACTCTCATCACAGTTAACATTGTCATGAACAACTAGGAGTGTTGTCTCAACAAGTGTCTACTTGGACAGCTCACATTACTGTGCATATCATATAGACAATACAAATACTCTCATCACAGTTAACATTGTCATGAACAACTAGGAGTGTTGTCTCCACAAGTGTCTATTTGGACAGGTCACATTACTGTGCTTATCATATAGACAATACAAATGCTGTCATCACAGTTAACATTGTCATGAACAACTAGGAGTGTTGTCTCAACAAGTGTCTATTTGGACAGGTCACATTACTGTGCATATCATATAGACAATACAAATACTCTCATCACAGTTAACACTGTCATGAACAACTAGGAGTGCTGTCTCAACAAGTGTCTATTTGGAGAGGTCACTTTACAGTGCATATCATATAGACAATACAAATATTGTCATCATAGTTGACATTGTCATGAACTGGGAGTGTTGTCTCAACAAGTGTCTTGTTGAAGAGGTCACTTTACTGAGCATGTCATATAGACAATACAAATATTGTCATCACAGTTGACATTGTCATGAACTGGGAGTGTTGTCTCAACAAGTGTCTTGTTGAAGAGGTCACTTTACTGAGTATATCATATAGACAATACAAATACTGTCATCACAGTTGACAGTGCCATGAAGAACTGGGAGTGTTGTCTCAACAAGTGTCTTGTTGAAGAGGTCACTTTACTGAGCATATCATATAGACAATACAAATATTGTCATCATAGTTGACATTGTCATGAACTGGGAGTGTTGTCTCAACAAGTGTCTTGTTGAAGAGGTCACTTTACTGAGCATGTCATATAGACAATACAAATATTGTCATCACAGTTGACATTGTCATGAACTGGGAGTGTTGTCTCAACAAGTGTCTTGTTGAAGAGGTCACTTTACTGAGTATATCATATAGACAATACAAATACTCTCATCACAGCTGACATTGTCATGAAGAACTGGGAGTGTTGTCTTAACAAGTGTCTTGTTGAAGAGGTCACTTTACTGAGTATATCATATAGACAATACAAATACTCTCATCACAGCTGACATTGTCATGAAGAACTGGGAGTGTTGTCTCAACAAGTGTCTTGTTGGAGTGGTCACTTTACTGAGTATATCATATAGACAAAACAAATACTGTCATCACAGTTGACATTGTCATGAAGAACTGGGAGTGTTGTCTCAACAAGTGTCTTGTTGGAGTGGTCACTTTACTGAGTATATCATATAGACAATACAAATGCTCTCATCACAGCTGACATTGTCATGAAGAACTGTGAGTGTTGTCTCAACAAGTGTCTTGTTGAAGAGGTCACTTTACTGAGTATATCATATAGACAATACAAATGCTCTCATCACAGTTAACACTGTCATGAAGAACTGGGAGTGTTGTCTCAACAAGTGTCTTGTTGGAGAGGTCACTTTACTGAGCATATCATATAGACAATACAAATACTGTCATCACAGTTGACACTGTCATGAACAACTGGGAGTGTTGTCTGAACAAGTGTCTTGTTGAAGAGGTCACTTTACTGAGCATATCATATAGACAATACAAATACTGTCATCACAGCTGACACTGTCATGAACAACTAGGAGTGTTGTCTTAACAAGTGTCTTGTTGAAGAGGTCACTTTACTGAGTATATCATATAGACAATACAAATACTTTCATCACAGTTGACAGTGTCATGAACAACTAGGAGTGTTGTCTTAACAAGTGTCTTGTTGAAGAGGTCACTTTACTGAGTATATCATATAGACAATACAAATGCTCTCATCACAGCTGACACTGTCATGAAGAACTGGGAGTGTTGTCTCAACAAGTGTCTTGTTGAAGAGGTCACTTTACTGAGCATATCATATAGACAATACAAATACTCTCATCACAGCTGACACTGTCATGAAGAACTGGGAGTGTTGTCTTAACAAGTGTCTTGTTGAAGAGGTCACTTTACTGAGTATATCATATAGACAATACAAATACTCTCATCACAGCTGACACTGTCATGAAGAACTGGGAGTGTTGTCTTAACAAGTGTCTTGTTGAAGAGGTCACTTTACTGAGCATATCATATAGACAATACAAATATTGTCATCACAGTTAACACTGTCATGAAGAACCGGGAGTGTTGTCTCAACAAGTGTCTTGTTGGAGAGGTCACTTTACTGAGCATATCATATAGACAATACAAATACTGTCATCACAGTTAACATTGTCATGAAGAACTGGGAGTGTTGTCTCAACAAGTGTCTTGTTGAAGAGGTCACTTTACTGAGCATGTCATATAGACAATACAAATACTGTCATCACAGTTGACATTGTCATGAAGAACTGGGAGTGTTGTCTCAACAAGTGTCTTGTTGAAGAGGTCACTTTACTGAGCATATCATATAGACAATACAAATACTGTCATCACAGTTAACACTGCCATGAAGAACTGGGAGTGTTGTCTCAACAAGTGTATTTGGAGAGGTCACTTTACTAAGTATATCATATAGACAATACAAATACTGTCATCACAGCTGACACTGTCATGAACAACTAGGAGTGTTGTCTTAACAAGTGTCTTGTTGAAGAGGTCACTTTACTGAGTATATCATATAGACAATACAAATACTTTCATCCCAGTTGACACTGTCATGAACAACTAGGAGTGTTGTCTTAACAAGTGTCTTGTTGAAGAGGTCACTTTACTGAGTATATCATATAGACAATACAAATACTTTCATCACAGTTGACACTGTCATGAACAACTAGGAGTGTTGTCTCAACAAGTGTCTTGTTGAAGAGGTCACTTTACTGAGCATATCATATAGACAATACAAATACTGTCATCACAGTTAACACTGTCATGAAGAACTGGGAGTGTTGTCTCAACAAGTGTCTATTTGGAGAGGTCACTTTACTGTACATATCATATAGACAATACAAATACTGTCATCACAGTTAACATTGTCATGAACAACTAGGAGTGTTGTCTCAACAAGTGTCTATTTGGACAGGTCACATTACTGAGTATATCATATAGACAATACAAATACTCTCATCACAGCTGACATTGTCATGAAGAACTGGGAGTGTTGTCTCAACAAGTCTCTTGTTGAAGAGGTCACTTTACTGAGCATATCATATAGACAATACAAATGCTCTCATCACAATTAACACTGTCATGAAGAACTGGGAGTGTTGTCTCAACAAGTGTCTTGTTGGAGAGGTCACTTTACTGAGCATATCATATAGACAATACAAATACTGTCATCACAGTTAACACTGTCATGAAGAACTGGGAGTGTTGTCTCAACAAGTGTCTTGTTGGAGAGGTCACTTTACTGAGCATATCATATAGACAATACAAATACTGTCATCACAGTTGACATTGTCATGAAGAACAGTGAGTGTTATCTCAACAAGTGTCTTGTTGAAGAGGTCACTTTACTGAGTATATCATATAGACAATACAAATACTGTCATCACAGTTAACACTGTCATGAAGAACTGCGAGTGTTGTCTCAACAAGTGGCTTGTTGGAGAGGTCACTTTACTGAGCATATCATATAGACAATACAAATACTGTCAGCACAGCTGACACTGTCATGAACAACTAGGAGTGTTGTCTTAACAAGTGTCTTGTTGAAGAGGTCACTTTACTGAGTATATCATATAGACAATACAAATACTTTCATCACAGTTGACACTGTCATGAACAACTAGGAGTGTTGTCTTAACAAGTGTCTTGTTGAAGAGGTCACTTTACTGAGTATATCATATAGACAATACAAATACTTTCATCACAGTTGACACTGTCATGAACAACTAGGAGTGTTGTCTTAACAAGTGTCTTGTTGAAGAGGTCACTTTACTGAGTATATCATATAGACAATACAAATACTTTCATCACAGTTGACACTGTCATGAACAACTAGGAGTGTTGTCTTAACAAGTGTCTTGATGAAGAGGTCACTTTACTGAGTATATCATAGAGACAATACAAATACTTTCATCACAGTTGACACTGTCATGAACAACTAGGAGTGTTGTCTCAACAAGTGTCTTGTTGAAGAGGTCACTTTACTGAGCATATCATATAGACAATACAAATACTGTCATCACAGTTAACACTGTCATGAAGAACTGGGAGTGTTGTCTCAACAAGTGTCTATTTGGAGAGGTCACTTTACTGTACATATCATATAGACAATACAAATACTGTCATCACAGTTAACATTGTCATGAACAACTAGGAGTGTTGTCTCAACAAGTGTCTATTTGGACAGGTCACATTACTGAGTATATCATATAGACAATACAAATACTTTCATCACAGTTAACACTGTCATGAACAACTAGGAGTGTTGTCTCGACAAGTGCCTATTTGGACAGGTCACATTACTGTGCATATCATATAGACAATACAAATACTCTCATCACAGTTAACATTGTCATGAACAACTAGGAGTGTTGTCTCAACAAGTGTCTATTTGGACAGCTCACATTACTGTGCATATCATATAGACAATACAAATACTCTCATCACAGTTAACATTGTCATGAACAACTAGGAGTGTTGTCTCCACAAGTGTCTATTTGGACAGGTCACATTACTGTGCATATCATATAGACAATACAAATGCTGTCATCACAGTTAACATTGTCATGAACAACTAGGAGTGTTGTCTCAACAAGTGTCTATTTGGACAGGTCACATTACTGTGCATATCATATAGACAATACAAATACTCTCATCACAGGTAACACTGTCATGAACAACTAGGAGTGTTGTCTCAACAAGTGTCTATTTGGAGAGGTCACTTTACAGTGCATATCATATAGACAATACAAATGCTCTCATCACAGTTAACACTGTCATGAACAACTAGGAGTGTTGTCTCAACAAGTGTCTATTTGGACAGGTCACTTTACTGAGTATATCATATAGACAATACAAATACTTTCATCACAGTTAACATTGTCATGAACATTTAGGAGTGTTGTCTTAACAAGTGTCTTGTAGAAGAGGTCACTTTACTGAGTATATCATATAGACAATACAAATACTCTCATCACAGCTGACATTGTCATGAAGAACTGGGAGTGTTGTCTCAACAAGTGTCTTGTTGAAGAGGTCACTTTACTGAGTATATCATATAGACAATACAAATACTCTCATCACAGCTGACATTGTCATGAAGAACTGGGAGTGTTGTCTCAACAAGTGTCTTGTTGAAGAGGTCACTTTACTGAGTATATCATATAGACAATACAAATACTCTCATCACAGTTAACATTGTCATGAAGAACTGGGAGTGTTGTCTCAACAAGTGTCTTGTTGAAGAGGTCACTTTACTGTGCATATCATATAGACAATACAAATACTCTCATCACAGTTGACATTGTCATGAAGAACTGGGAGTGTTGTCTTAACAAGTGTCTTGTTGAAGAGGTCACGTTACTGAGTATATCATATAGACAATACAAATACTTTCATCACAGTTGACATTGTCATGAAGAACTGGGAGTGTTGTCTTAACAAGTGTCTTGTTGAAGAGGTCACTTTACTGAGTATATCATATAGACAATACAAATACTCTCATCACAGTTGACATTGTCATGAAGAACTGGGAGTGTTGTCTTAACAAGTGTCCTGTTGGAGAGGTCACTTTACTGAGTATATCATATAGACAATACAAATACTTTCATCACAGTTGACATTGTCATGAAGAACTGGGAGTGTTGTCTTAACAAGTGTCTTGTTGAAGAGGTCACTTTACTGAGTATATCATATAGACAATACAAATGCTCTCATCACAGCTGACACTGTCATGAAGAACTGGGAGTGTTGTCTCAACAAGTGTCTTGTTGAAGAGGTCACATTACTGAGCATATCATATAGACAATACAAATACTCTCATCACAGCTGACACTGTCATGAAGAACTGGGAGTGTTGTCTTAACAAGTGTCTTGTTGAAGAGGTCACTTTACTGAGTATATCATATAGACAATACAAATACTCTCATCACAGCTGACACTGTCATGAAGAACTGGGAGTGTTGTCTTAACAAGTGTCTTGTTGAAGAGGTCACTTTACTGAGCATATCATATAGACAATACAAATATTGTCATCACAGTTAACACTGTCATGAAGAACTGGGAGTGTTGTCTCAACAAGTGTCTTGTTGGAGAGGTCACTTTACTGAGCATATCATATAGACAATACAAATACTGTCATCACAGTTAACATTGTCATGAAGAACTGGGAGTGTTGTCTCAACAAGTGTCTTGTTGAAGAGGTCACTTTACTGAGCATGTCATATAGACAATACAAATACTGTCATCACAGTTGACATTGTCATGAAGAACTGGGAGTGTTGTCTCAACAAGTGTCTTGTTGAAGAGGTCACTTTACTGAGCATATCATATAGACAATACAAATACTGTCATCACAGTTAACACTGCCATGAAGAACTGGGAGTGTTGTCTCAACAAGTGTATTTGGAGAGGTCACTTTACTAAGTATATCATATAGACAATACAAATACTGTCATCACAGCTGACACTGTCATGAACAACTAGGAGTGTTGTCTTAACAAGTGTCTTGTTGAAGAGGTCACTTTACTGAGTATATCATATAGACAATACAAATACTTTCATCCCAGTTGACACTGTCATGAACAACTAGGAGTGTTGTCTTAACAAGTGTCTTGTTGAAGAGGTCACTTTACTGAGTATATCATATAGACAATACAAATACTTTCATCACAGTTGACACTGTCATGAACAACTAGGAGTGTTGTCTCAACAAGTGTCTTGTTGAAGAGGTCACTTTACTGAGCATATCATATAGACAATACAAATACTGTCATCACAGTTAACACTGTCATGAAGAACTGGGAGTGTTGTCTCAACAAGTGTCTATTTGGAGAGGTCACTTTACTGTACATATCATATAGACAATACAAATACTGTCATCACAGTTAACATTGTCATGAACAACTAGGAGTGTTGTCTCAACAAGTGTCTATTTGGACAGGTCACATTACTGAGTATATCATATAGACAATACAAATACTCTCATCACAGCTGACATTGTCATGAAGAACTGGGAGTGTTGTCTCAACAAGTCTCTTGTTGAAGAGGTCACTTTACTGAGCATATCATATAGACAATACAAATGCTCTCATCACAATTAACACTGTCATGAAGAACTGGGAGTGTTGTCTCAACAAGTGTCTTGTTGGAGAGGTCACTTTACTGAGCATATCATATAGACAATACAAATACTGTCATCACAGTTAACACTGTCATGAAGAACTGGGAGTGTTGTCTCAACAAGTGTCTTGTTGGAGAGGTCACTTTACTGAGCATATCATATAGAGAATACAAATACTGTCATCACAGTTGACATTGTCATGAAGAACAGTGAGTGTTATCTCAACAAGTGTCTTGTTGAAGAGGTCACTTTACTGAGTATATCATATAGACAATACAAATACTGTCATCACAGTTAACACTGTCATGAAGAACTGCGAGTGTTGTCTCAACAAGTGGCTTGTTGGAGAGGTCACTTTACTGAGCATATCATATAGACAATACAAATACTGTCATCACAGTTAACATTGTCATGAAGAACTGGGAGTGTTGTCTCAACAAGTGTCTTGTTGAAGAGGTCACTTTACTGAGTATATCATATAGACAATACAAATGCTCTCATCACAGCTGACATTGTCATGAAGAACTGGGAGTGTTGTCTCAACAAGTGTCTTGTTGAAGAGGTCACTTTACTGAGCATATCATATAGACAATACAAATGCTCTCATCACAGCTGACATTGTCATGAAGAACTGGGAGTGTTGTCTCAACAAGTGTCTTGTTGAAGAGGTCACTTTCCTGAGTATATCATATAGACAATACAAATACTGTCATCACAGTTAACACTGTCATGAAGAACTGGGAGTGTTGTCTCAACAAGTGTCTTGTTGAAGAGGTCACTTTACTGAGTATATCATATAGACAATACAAATACTGTCATCACATTTAACATTGTCATGAAGAACTGGGAGTGTTGTCTCAACAAGTGTCTTGTTGAAGAGGTCACTTTACTGAGTATATCATATAGACAATACAAATACTGTCATCACAGTTAACACTGTCATGAAGAACTGGGAGTGTTGTCTCAACAAGTGTCTTGTTGAAGAGGTCACTTTACTGAGCATATCATATAGACAATACAAATACTGTCATCACAGCTGACACTGTCATGAACAACTAGGAGGGTTGTCTTAACAAGTGTCTTGTTGAAGAGGTCACTTTACTGAGTATATCATATAGACAATACAAATACTTTCATCACAGTTGACACTGTCATGAACAACTAGGAGTGTTGTCTTAACAAGTGTCTTGTTGAAGAGGTCACTTTACTGAGTATATCATATAGACAATACAAATACTTTCATCACAGTTGACACTGTCATGAACAACTAGGAGTGTTGTCTTAACAAGTGTCTTGATGAAGAGGTCACTTTACTGAGTATATCATATAGACAATACAAATACTTTCATCACAGTTGACACTGTCATGAACAACTAGGAGTGTTGTCTCAACAAGTGTCTTGTTGAAGAGGTCACTTTACTGAGCATATCATATAGACAATACAAATACTGTCATCACAGTTGACACTGTCATGAAGAACTGGGAGTGTTGTCTCAACAAGTGTCTATTTGGAGAGGTCACTTTACTGTACATATCATATAGACAATACAAATACTGTCATCACAGTTGACATTGTCATGAACAACTAGGAGTGTTGTCTCAACAAGTGTCTATTTGGACAGGTCACATTACTGAGTATATCATATAGACAATACAAATACTTTCATCACAGTTAACACTGTCATGAACAACTGGGAGTGTTGTCTCGACAAGTGTCTATTTGGACAGGTCACATTACTGTGCATATCATATAGACAATACGAATACTCTCATCACAGTTAACATTGTCATGAACAACTAGGAGTGTTGTCTCAACAAGTGTCTACTTGGACAGCTCACATTACTGTGCATATCATATAGACAATACAAATACTCTCATCACAGTTAACATTGTCATGAACAACTAGGAGTGTTGTCTCCACAAGTGTCTATTTGGACAGGTCACATTACTGTGCTTATCATATAGACAATACAAATGCTGTCATCACAGTTAACATTGTCATGAACAACTAGGAGTGTTGTCTCAACAAGTGTCTATTTGGACAGGTCACATTACTGTGCATATCATATAGACAATACAAATACTCTCATCACAGTTAACACTGTCATGAACAACTAGGAGTGCTGTCTCAACAAGTGTCTATTTGGAGAGGTCACTTTACAGTGCATATCATATAGACAATACAAATATTGTCATCATAGTTGACATTGTCATGAACTGGGAGTGTTGTCTCAACAAGTGTCTTGTTGAAGAGGTCACTTTACTGAGCATGTCATATAGACAATACAAATATTGTCATCACAGTTGACATTGTCATGAACTGGGAGTGTTGTCTCAACAAGTGTCTTGTTGAAGAGGTCACTTTACTGAGTATATCATATAGACAATACAAATACTGTCATCACAGTTGACAGTGCCATGAAGAACTGGGAGTGTTGTCTCAACAAGTGTCTTGTTGAAGAGGTCACTTTACTGAGCATATCATATAGACAATACAAATATTGTCATCATAGTTGACATTGTCATGAACTGGGAGTGTTGTCTCAACAAGTGTCTTGTTGAAGAGGTCACTTTACTGAGCATGTCATATAGACAATACAAATATTGTCATCACAGTTGACATTGTCATGAACTGGGAGTGTTGTCTCAACAAGTGTCTTGTTGAAGAGGTCACTTTACTGAGTATATCATATAGACAATACAAATACTCTCATCACAGCTGACATTGTCATGAAGAACTGGGAGTGTTGTCTTAACAAGTGTCTTGTTGAAGAGGTCACTTTACTGAGTATATCATATAGACAATACAAATACTTTCATCACAGTTGACACTGTCATGAACAACTAGGAGTGTTGTCTTAACAAGTGTCTTGTTGAAGAGGTCACTTTACTGAGTATACCATATAGACAATACAAATATTGTCATCACAGTTGACACTGTCATGAAGAACTGGGAGTGTTGTCTCAACAAGTGTCTATTTGGAGAGGTCACTTTACTGAGTATATCATATAGACAATACAAATACTTTCATCACAGTTAACACTGTCATGAAGAACTGGGAGTGTTTTCTCAACAAGTGTCTTGTTGAAGAGGTCACTTTACTGAGTATATCATATAGACAATACAAATGCTCTCATCACAGCTGACATTGTCATGAAGAACTGGGAGTGTTGTCTCAACAAGTGTCTTGTTGAAGAGGTCACTTTACTGAGTATATCATATAGACAATACAAATGCTCTCATCACAGCTGACATTGTCATGAAGAACTGGGAGTGTTGTCTCAACAAGTGTATTGTTGAAGAGGTCACTTTACTGAGTATATCATATAGACAATACAAATGCTCTCATCACAGCTGACATTGTCATGAAGAACTGGGAGTGTTGTCTCAACAAGTGTCTTGTTGAACAGGTCACTTTACTGAGTATATCAAATAGACAATACAAATGCTCTCATCACAGCTGACATTGTCATGAAGAACTGGGAGTGTTGTCTCAACAAGTGTCTTGTTGAAGAGGTCACTTTAATGAGCATATCATATAGACAATACAAATGCTCTCATCACAGCTGACACTGTCATGAAGACCTGGGAGTGTTGTCTCAACAAGTGTCTTGTTGAAGAGGTCACTTTACTGAGCATATCATATAGACAATACAAATACTGTCATCACAGTTAACACTGTCATGAAGAACTAGGAGTGTTGTCTTAACAAGTGTCTTGTTGAAGAGGTCACTTTACTGAGCATGTCATATAGACAATACAAATGCTGTCATCACAGTTGACATTGTCATGAAGAACTGGGAGTGTTGTCTCAACAAGTGTCTTGTTGAAGAGGTCACTTTACTGAGTATATCATATAGACAATACAAATGCTCTCATCACAGCTGACATTGTCATGAAGAACTGGGAGTGTTGTCTCAACAAGTGTCTTGTTGAAGAGGTCACTTTACTGAGCATATCATATAGACAATACAAATGCTCTCATCACAGCTGACATTGTCATGAAGAACTGGGAGTGTTGTCTTAACAAGTGTCTTGTTAAAGAGGTCACTTTACTGAGTATATCATATAGACAAAACAATTACTGTCATCACAGTTGACATTGTCATGAAGAACTGGGAGTGTTGTCTCAACAAGTGTCTTGTTGGAGAGGTCACTTTACTGAGCATATCATATAGACAATACAAATACTGTCATCACAGTTGACATTGTCATGAAGAACTGGGAGTGTTGTCTCAACAAGTGTCTTGTTGAAGAGGTCACTTTAGTGAGCATATCATATAGACAATACAAATACTGTCATCACAGTTGACATTGTCATGAAGAACTGGGAGTGTTGTCTCAACAAGTGTCTTGTTCGAGAGGTCACTTTACTGAGTATATCATATAGACAATACAAATACTGTCATCACAGTTGACATTGTCATGAAGAACTGGGAGTGTTGTCTCAACAAGTGTCTTGTTGAAGAGGTCACTTTACTGAGTATATCATATAGACAATACAAATACTGTCATCACAGTTAACACTGTCATGAAGAACTGGGAGTGTTGTCTTAACAAGTGTCTTGTTGAAGAGGTCACTTTACTGGGTATATCATATAGACAATACAAATACTTTCATCACAGTTAACATTGTCATGAACAACTAGGAGTGTTGTCTTAACAAGTGTCTTGTTGAAGAGGTCACTTTACTGAGTATATCATATAGACAATACAAATACTTTCATCACAGTTAACACTGTCATGAAGAACTGGGAGTGTTGTCTCAACAAGTGTCTTGTTGAAGAGGTCACTTTACTGAGCATATCATATAGACAATACAAATACTGTCATCACAGTTAACATTGTCATGAACAACTAGGAGTGTTGTCTTAACAAGTGTCTTGTTGAAGAGGTCACATTACTGAGTATATCATATAGACAATACAAATACTGTCATCACAGTTAACACTGTCATGAAGAACTGGGAGTGTTGTCTCAACAAGTGTCTTGTTGAAGAGGTCACTTTACTGAGTATATCATATAGACAATACAAATACTGTCATCACAGTTAACATTGTCATGAAGAACTGGGAGTGTTGTCTCAACAAGTGTCTTGTTGAAGAGGTCACTTTACTGAGTATATCATATAGACAATACAAATACTGTCATCACAGTTAACACTGTCATGAAGAACTGGGAGTGTTGTCTCAACAAGTGTCTTGTTGAAGAGGTCACTTTACTGAGTATATCATATAGACAATACAAATACTGTCATCACAGTTGACATTGTCATGAAGAACTGGGAGTGTTGTCTCAACAAGTGTCTTGTTGAAGAGGTCACTTTACTGAGTATATCATATAGACAATACAAATACTGTCATCACAGTTAACACTGTCATGAAGAACTGGGAGTGTTGTCTCAACAAGTGTCTTGTTGAAGAGGTCACTTTACTGAGCATATCATATAGACAATACAAATACTGTCATCACAGTTGACACTGTCATGAACAACTGGGAGTGTTGTCTGAACAAGTGTCTTGTTGAAGAGGTCACTTTACTGAGCATATCATATAGACAATACAAATACTGTCATCACAGCTGACACTGTCATGAAACACTAGGAGTGTTGTCTTAACAAGTGTCTTGTTGAAGAGGTCACTTTACTGAGTATATCATATAGACAATACAAATACTTTCATCCCAGTTGACACTGTCATGAACAACTAGGAGTGTTGTCTTAACAAGTGTCTTGTTGAAGAGGTCACTTTACTGAGTATATCATATAGACAATACAAATACTTTCATCACAGTTGACACTGTCATGAACAACTAGGAGTGTTGTCTTAACAAGTGTCTTGTTGAAGAGGTCACTTTACTGAGTATATCATATAGACAATACAAATACTTTCATCACAGTTGACACTGTCATGAACAACTAGGAGTGTTGTCTTAACAAGTGTCTTGATGAAGAGGTCACTTTACTGAGTATATCATATAGACAATACAAATACTTTCATCACAGTTGACACTGTCATGAACAACTAGGAGTGTTGTCTCAACAAGTGTCTTGTTGAAGAGGTCACTTTACTGAGCATATCATATAGACAATACAAATACTGTCATCACAGTTAACACTGTCATGAAGAACTGGGAGTGTTGTCTCAACAAGTGTCTATTTGGAGAGGTCACTTTACTGTGCATATCATATAGACAATACAAATACTGTCATCACAGTTAACATTGTCATGAACAACTAGGAGTGTTGTCTCAACAAGTGTCTATTTGGACAGGTCACATTACTGAGTATATCATATAGACAATACAAATACTTTCATCACAGTTAACACTGTCATGAACAACTAGGAGTGTTGTCTCAACAAGTGTCTATTTGGACAGGTCACATTACTGTGCATATCATATAGACAATACAAATACTCTCATCACAGTTAACATTGTCATGAACAACTAGGAGTGTTGTCTCAACAAGTGTCTATTTGGACAGCTCACATTACTGTGCATATCATATAGACAATACAAATACTCTCATCACAGTTAACATTGTCATGAACAACTAGGAGTGTTGTCTCCACAAGTGTCTATTTGGACAGGTCACATTACTGTGCATATCATATAGACAATACAAATGCTGTCATCACAGTTAACATTGTCATGAACAACTAGGAGTGTTGTCTCAACAAGTGTCTATTTGGACAGGTCACATTACTGTGCATATCATATAGACAATACAAATACTCTCATCACAGTTAACACTGTCATGAACAACTAGGAGTGTTGTCTCAACAAGTGTCTATTTGGAGAGGTCACTTTACAGTGCATATCATATAGACAATACAAATGCTCTCATCACAGTTAACACTGTCATGAACAACTAGGAGTGTTGTCTCAACAAGTGTCTATTTGGACAGGTCACATTACTGAGTATATCATATAGACAATACAAATACTTTCATCACAGTTAACATTGTCATGAACAACTAGGAGTGTTGTCTTAACAAGTGTCTTGTTGAAGAGGTCACCTTACTGAGCATGCCATATAGACAATACAAATACTCTCATCACAGTAAACACTGTCATGAACAACTAGGAGTGTTGTCTCAACAAGTGTCTATTTGGACAGGTCACATTACTGAGTATATCATATAGACAATACAAATACTTTCATCACAGTTAACATTGTCATGAACAACTAGGAGTGTTGTCTTAACAAGTGTCTTGTTGAAGAGGTCACTTTACTGAGTATATCATATAGACAATACAAATACTATCATCACAGCTGACATTGTCATGAAGAACTGGGAGTGTTGTCTCAACAAGTGTCTTGTTGAAGAGGTCACTTTACTGAGTATATCATATAGACAATACAAATACTCTCATCACAGCTGACATTGTCATGAAGAACTTGGAGTGTTGTCTCAAGAAGTGTCTTGTTGAAGAGGTCACTTTACTGAGTATATCATATAGACAATACAAATACTCTCATCACAGTTAACATTGTCATGAAGAACTGGGAGTGTTGTCTCAACAAGTGTCTTGTTGAAGAGGTCACTTTACTGTGCATATCATATAGACAATACAAATACTCTCATCACAGCTGACACTGTCATGAAGAACTGGGAGTGTTGTCTTAACAAGTGTCTTGTTGAAGAGGTCACTTTACTGAGTATATCATATAGACAATACAAATACTCTCATCACAGCTGACACTGTCATGAAGAACTGGGAGTGTTGTCTTAACAAGTGTCTTGTTGAAGAGGTCACTTTACTGAGCATATCATATAGACAATACAAATATTGTCATCACAGTTAACACTGTCATGAAGAACTGGGAGTGTTGTCTCAACAAGTGTCTTGTTGGAGAGGTCACTTTACTGAGCATATCATATAGACAATACAAATACTGTCATCACAGTTAACATTGTCATGAAGAACTGGGAGTGTTGTCTCAACAAGTGTCTTGTTGAAGAGGTCACTTTACTGAGCATGTCATATAGACAATACAAATACTGTCATCACAGTTGACATTGTCATGAAGAACTGGGAGTGTTGTCTCAACAAGTGTCTTGTTGAAGAGGTCACTTTACTGAGCATATCATATAGACAATACAAATACTGTCATCACAGTTAACACTGCCATGAAGAACTGGGAGTGTTGTCTCAACAAGTGTATTTGGAGAGGTCACTTTACTAAGTATATCATATAGACAATACAAATACTGTCACCACAGCTGACATTGTCAAGAAGAACTGGAAGTGTTGTCTCAACAAGTGTCTTGTTGAAGAGGTCACTTTACTGAGTATATCATATAGACAATACAAATACTCTCATCACAGCTGACACTGTCATGAAGAACTGGGAGTGTTGTCTCAACAAGTGTCTTGTTGAAGAGGTCACTTTACTGAGCATATCATATAGACAATACAAATACTGTCATCAAAGCTGACATTGTCATGAAGAACTGGGAGTGTTGTCTCAACAAGTGTCTTGTTGAAGAGGTCACTTTACTGAGTATATCATATAGACAATACAAATACTGTCATCACAGTTGACAGTGCCATGAAGAACTGGGAGTGTTGTCTCAACAAGTGTCTTGTTGAAGAGGTCACTTTACTGAGCATATCGTATAGACAATACAAATATTGTCATCACAGTTGACATTGTCATGAACTGGGAGTGTTGTCTCAACAAGTGTCTTGTTGAAGAGGTCACTTTACTGAGCATGTCATATAGACAATACAAATATTGTCATCACAGTTGACATTGTCATGAACTGGGAGTGTTGTCTCAACAAGTGTCTTGTTGAAGAGGTCACTTTACTGAGCATATCATATAGACAATACAAATATTGTCATCACAGTTGACATTGTCATGAACAACTAGGAGTGTTGTCTTAACAAGTGTCTTGTTGAAGAGGTCACTTTACTGAGTATATCATATAGACAATACAAATACTATCATCACAGCTGACACTGTCATGAAGAACTGGGAGTGTTGTCTCAACAAGTGTCTTGTTGAAGAGGTCACTTTACTGAGTATATCATATAGACAATACAAATACTGTCATCACAGTTGACAGTGCCATGAAGAACTGGGAGTGTTGTCTCAACAAGTGTCTTGTTGAAGAGGTCACTTTACTGAGCATATCATATAGACAATACAAATATTGTCATCACAGTTGACATTGTCATGAACTGGGAGTGTTGTCTCAACAAGTGTCTTGTTGAAGAGGTCACTTTACTGAGCATGTCATATAGACAATACAAATATTGTCATCACAGTTGACATTGTCATGAACTGGGATTGTTGTCTCAACAGGTGTCTTGTTGAAGAGGTCACTTTACTGAGTATATCATATAGACAATACAAATACTCTCATCACAGCTGACATTGTCATGAAGAACTGGGAGTGTTGTCTTAACAAGTGTCTTGTTGAAGAGGTCACTTTACTGTGCATATCATATAGACAATACAAATACTTTCATCACAGTTAACACTGTCATGAAGAACTGGGAGTGTTGTCTCAACAAGTGTCTTGTTGAAGAGGTCACTTTACTGAGTATATCATATAGACAATACAAATGCTCTCATCACAGCTGACATTGTCATGAAGAACTGGGAGTGTTGTCTCAACAAGTGTCTTGTTGAAGAGGTCACTTTACTGAGTATATCATATAGACAATACAAATGCTCTCATCACAGCTGACATTGTCATGAAGAACTGGGAGTGTTGTCTCAACAAGTGTATTGTTGAAGAGGTCACTTTACTGAGTATATCATATAGACAATACAAATGCTCTCATCACAGCTGACATTGTCATGAAGAACTGGGAGTGTTGTCTCAACAAGTGTCTTGTTGAACAGGTCACTTTACTGAGTATATCAAATAGACAATACAAATGCTCTCATCACAGCTGACATTGTCATGAAGAACTGGGAGTGTTGTCTCAACAAGTGTCTTGTTGAAGAGGTCACTTTAATGAGCATATCATATAGACAATACAAATGCTCTCATCACAGCTGACACTGTCATGAAGACCTGGGAGTGTTGTCTCAACAAGTGTCTTGTTGAAGAGGTCACTTTACTGAGCATATCATATAGACAATACAAATACTGTCATCACAGTTAACACTGTCATGAAGAACTAGGAGTGTTGTCTTAACAAGTGTCTTGTTGAAGAGGTCACTTTACTGAGCATGTCATATAGACAATACAAATGCTGTCATCACAGTTGACATTGTCATGAAGAACTGGGAGTGTTGTCTCAACAAGTGTCTTGTTGAAGAGGTCACTTTACTGAGTATATCATATAGACAATACAAATGCTCTCATCACAGCTGACATTGTCATGAAGAACTGGGAGTGTTGTCTCAACAAGTGTCTTGTTGAAGAGGTCACTTTACTGAGCATATCATATAGACAATACAAATGCTCTCATCACAGCTGACATTGTCATGAAGAACTGGGAGTGTTGTCTTAACAAGTGTCTTGTTAAAGAGGTCACTTTACTGAGTATATCATATAGACAAAACAATTACTGTCATCACAGTTGACATTGTCATGAAGAACTGGGAGTGTTGTCTCAACAAGTGTCTTGTTGGAGAGGTCACTTTACTGAGCATATCATATAGACAATACAAATACTGTCATCACAGTTGACATTGTCATGAAGAACTGGGAGTGTTGTCTCAACAAGTGTCTTGTTGAAGAGGTCACTTTACTGAGCATATCATATAGACAATACAAATACTGTCATCACAGTTGACATTGTCATGAAGAACTGGGAGTGTTGTCTCAACAAGTGTCTTGTTGGAGAGGTCACTTTACTGAGTATATCATATAGACAATACAAATACTGTCATCACAGTTGACATTGTCATGAAGAACTGGGAGTGTTGTCTCAACAAGTGTCTTGTTGAAGAGGTCACTTTACTGAGTATATCATATAGACAATACAAATACTGTCATCACAGTTAACACTGTCATGAAGAACTGGGAGTGTTGTCTTAACAAGTGTCTTGTTGAAGAGGTCACTTTACTGGGTATATCATATAGACAATACAAATACTTTCATCACAGTTAACATTGTCATGAACAACTAGGAGTGTTGTCTTAACAAGTGTCTTGTTGAAGAGGTCACTTTACTGAGTATATCATATAGACAATACAAATACTTTCATCACAGTTAACACTGTCATGAAGAACTGGGAGTGTTGTCTCAACAAGTGTCTTGTCGAAGAGGTCACTTTACTGAGTATATCATATAGACAATACAAATACTTTCATCACAGTTAACACTGTCATGAAGAACTGGGAGTGTTGTCTCAACAAGTGTCTTGTTGAAGAGGTCACTTTACTGAGCATATCATATAGACAATACAAATACTGTCATCACAGTTAACATTGTCATGAACAACTAGGAGTGTTGTCTTAACAAGTGTCTTGTTGAAGAGGTCACATTACTGAGTATATCATATAGACAATACAAATACTGTCATCACAGTTAACACTGTCATGAAGAACTGGGAGTGTTGTCTCAACAAGTGTCTTGTTGAAGAGGTCACTTTACTGAGTATATCATATAGACAATACAAATACTGTCATCACAGTTAACATTGTCATGAAGAACTGGGAGTGTTGTCTCAACAAGTGTCTTGTTGAAGAGGTCACTTTACTGAGTATATCATATAGACAATACAAATACTGTCATCACAGTTAACACTGTCATGAAGAACTGGGAGTGTTGTCTCAACAAGTGTCTTGTTGAAGAGGTCACTTTACTGAGTATATCATATAGACAATACAAATACTGTCATCACAGTTGACATTGTCATGAAGAACTGGGAGTGTTGTCTCAACAAGTGTCTTGTTGAAGAGGTCACTTTACTGAGTATATCATATAGACAATACAAATACTGTCATCACAGTTAACACTGTCATGAAGAACTGGGAGTGTTGTCTCAACAAGTGTCTTGTTGAAGAGGTCACTTTACTGAGCATATCATATAGACAATACAAATACTGTCATCACAGTTGACACGGTCATGAACAACTGGGAGTGTTGTCTGAACAAGTGTCTTGTTGAAGAGGTCACTTTACTGAGCATATCATATAGACAATACAAATACTGTCATCACAGCTGACACTGTCATGAAACACTAGGAGTGTTGTCTTAACAAGTGTCTTGTTGAAGAGGTCACTTTACTGAGTATATCATATAGACAATACAAACACTTTCATCCCAGTTGACACTGTCATGAACAACTAGGAGTGTTGTCTTAACAAGTGTCTTGTTGAAGAGGTCACTTTACTGAGTATATCATATAGACAATACAAATACTTTCATCACAGTTGACACTGTCATGAACAACTAGGAGTGTTGTCTTAACAAGTGTCTTGTTGAAGAGGTCACTTTACTGAGTATATCATATAGACAATACAAATACTTTCATCACAGTTGACACTGTCATGAACAACTAGGAGTGTTGTCTTAACAAGTGTCTTGATGAAGAGGTCACTTTACTGAGTATATCATATAGACAATACAAATACTTTCATCACAGTTGACACTGTCATGAACAACTAGGAGTGTTGTCTCAACAAGTGTCTTGTTGAAGAGGTCACTTTACTGAGCATATCATATAGACAATACAAATACTGTCATCACAGTTAACACTGTCATGAAGAACTGGGAGTGTTGTCTCAACAAGTGTCTATTTGGAGAGGTCACTTTACTGTGCATATCATATAGACAATACAAATACTGTCATCACAGTTAACATTGTCATGAACAACTAGGAGTGTTGTCTCAACAAGTGTCTATTTGGACAGGTCACATTACTGAGTATATCATATAGACAATACAAATACTTTCATCACAGTTAACACTGTCATGAACAACTAGGAGTGTTGTCTCAAGAAGTGTCTATTTGGACAGGTCACATTACTGTGCATATCATATAGACAATACAAATACTCTCATCACAGTTAACATTGTCATGAACAACTAGGAGTGTTGTCTCAACAAGTGTCTATTTGGACAGCTCACATTACTGTGCATATCATATAGACAATACAAATACTCTCATCACAGTTAACATTGTCATGAACAACTAGGAGTGTTGTCTCCACAAGTGTCTATTTGGACAGGTCACATTACTGTGCATATCATATAGACAATACAAATGCTGTCATCACAGTTAACATTGTCATGAACAACTAGGAGTGTTGTCTCAACAAGTGTCTATTTGGACAGGTCACATTGCTGTGCATAGCATATAGACAATACAAATACTCTCATCACAGTTAACACTGTCATGAACAACTAGGAGTGTTGTCTCAACAAGTGTCTATTTGGAGAGGTCACCTTACAGTGCATATCATATAGACAATACAAATGCTCTCATCACAGTTAACACTGTCATGAACAACTAGGAGTGTTGTCTCAACAAGTGTCTATTTGGACAGGTCACATTACTGAGTATATCATATAGACAATACAAATACTTTCATCACAGTTAACATTGTCATGAACAACTAGGAGTGTTGTCTTAACAAGTGTCTTGTTGAAGAGGTCACTTTACTGAGCATGCCATATAGACAATACAAATACTCTCATCACAGTTAACACTGTCATGAACAACTAGGAGTGTTGTCTCAACAAGTGTCTATTTGGACAGGTCACATTACTGAGTATATCATATAGACAATACAAATACTTTCATCACAGTTAACATTGTCATGAACAACTAGGAGTGTTGTCTTAACAAGTGTCTTGTTGAAGAGGTCACTTTACTGAGTATATCATATAGACAATACAAATACTATCATCACAGCTGACATTGTCATGAAGAACTGGGAGTGTTGTCTCAACAAGTGTCTTGTTGAAGAGGTCACTTTACTGAGTATATCATATAGACAATACAAATACTCTCATCACAGCTGACATTGTCATGAAGAACTGGGAGTGTTGTCTCAACAAGTGTCTTGTTGAAGAGGTCACTTTACTGAGTATATCATATAGACAATACAAATACTCTCATCACAGTTAACATTGTCATGAAGAACTGGGAGTGTTGTCTAAACAAGTGTCTTGTTGAAGAGGTCACTTTACTGTGCATATCATATAGACAATACAAATACTCTCATCACTGTTGACATTGTCATGAAGAACTGGGAGTGTTGTCTTAACAAGTGTCTTGTTGAAGAGGTCACTTTACTGAGTATATCATATAGACAATACAAATACTTTCATCACAGTTGACATTGTCATGAAGAACTGGGAGTGTTGTCTTAACAAGTGTCTTGTTGAAGAGGTCACTTTACTGAGTATATCATATAGACAATACAAATACTGTCATCACAGTTGACATTGCCATGAAGAACTGGGAGTGTTGTCTTAACAAGTGTCCTGTTGGAGAGGTCACTTTACTGAGTATATCATATAGACAATACAAATACTTTCATCACAGTTGACATTGTCATGAAGAACTGGGAGTGTTGTCTTAACAAGTGTCTTGTTGAAGAGGTCACTTTACTGAGTATATCATATAGACAATACAAATGCTCTCATCACAGCTGACACTGTCATGAAGAACTGGGAGTGTTGTCTCAACAAGTGTCTTGTTGAAGAGGTCACTTTACTGAGCATATCATATAGACAATACAAATACTCTCATCACAGCTGACACTGTCATGAAGAACTGGGAGTGTTGTCTTAACAAGTGTCTTGTTGAAGAGGTCACTTTACTGAGTATATCATATAGACAATACAAATACTCTCATCACAGCTGACACTGTCATGAAGAACTGGGAGTGTTGTCTTAACAAGTGTCTTGTTGAAGAGGTCACTTTACTGAGCATATCATATAGACAATACAAATATTGTCATCACAGTTAACACTGTCATGAAGAACTGGGAGTGTTGTCTCAACAAGTGTCTTGTTGGAGAGGTCACTTTACTGAGCATATCATATAGACAATACAAATACTGTCATCACAGTTAACATTGTCATGAAGAACTGGGAGTGTTGTCTCAACAAGTGTCTTGTTGAAGAGGTCACTTTACTGAGCATGTCATATAGACAATACAAATACTGTCATCACAGTTGACATTGTCATGAAGAACTGGGACTGTTGTCTCAACAAGTGTCTTGTTGAAGAGGTCACTTTACTGAGCATATCATATAGACAATACAAATACTGTCATCACAGTTAACACTGCCATGAAGAACTGGGAGTGTTGTCTCAACAAGTGTATTTGGAGAGGTCACTTTACTAAGTATATCATATAGACAATACAAATACTGTCACCACAGCTGACATTGTCAAGAAGAACTGGGAGTGTTGTCTCAACAAGTGTCTTGTTGAAGAGGTCACTTTACTGAGTATATCATATAGACAATACAAATACTCTCATCACAGCTGACACTGTCATGAAGAACTGGGAGTGTTGTCTCAACAAGTGTCTTGTTGAAGAGGTCACTTTACTGAGCATATCATATAGACAATACAAATACTGTCATCAAAGCTGACATTGTCATGAAGAACTGGGAGTGTTGTCTCAACAAGTGTCTTGTTGAAGAGGTCACTTTACTGAGTATATCATATAGACAATACAAATACTGTCATCACAGTTGACAGTGCCATGAAGAACTGGGGGTGTTGTCTCAACAAGTGTCTTGTTGAAGAGGTCACTTTACTGAGCATATCGTATAGACAATACAAATATTGTCATCACAGTTGACATTGTCATGAACTGGGAGTGTTGTCTCAACAAGTGTCTTGTTGAAGAGGTCACTTTACTGAGCATATCATATAGACAATACAAATATTGTCATCACAGTTGACATTGTCATGAACAACTAGGAGTGTTGTCTTAACAAGTGTCTTGTTGAAGAGGTCACTTTACTGAGTATATCATATAGACAATACAAATACTATCATCACAGCTGACATTGTCATGAAGAACTGGGAGTGTTGTCTCAACAAGTGTCTTGTTGAAGAGGTCACTTTACTGAGTATATCATATAGACAATACAAATGCTCTCATCACAGCTGACACTGTCATGAAGAACTGGGAGTGTTGTCTCAACAAGTGTGTTGTTGAAGAGGTCACTTTACTGAGTATATCATATAGACAATACAAATACTTTCATCACAGTTGACATTGTCATGAAGAACTGGGAGTGTTGTCTTAACAAGTGTCTTGTTGAAGAGGTCACTTTACTGAGTATATCATATAGACAATACAAATACTGTCATCACAGTTAACACTGTCATGAAGAACTGGGAGTGTTGTCTCAACAAGTGTCTATTTGGAGAGGTCACTTTACTGTGCATATCATATAGACAATACAAATACTGTCATCACAGTTAACATTGTCATGAACAACTAGGAGTGTTGTCTCAACAAGTGTCTATTTGGACAGGTCACATTACTGAGTATATCATATAGACAATACAAATACTTTCATCACAGTTAACACTGTCATGAACAACTAGGAGTGTTGTCTCAACAAGTGTCTATTTGGACAGGTCACATTACTGTGCATATCATATAGACAATACAAATACTCTCATCACAGTTAACATTGTCATGAACAACTAGGAGTGTTGTCTCAACAAGTGTCTATTTGGACAGCTCACATTACTGTGCATATCATATAGACAATACAAATACTCTCATCACAGTTAACATTGTCATGAACAACTAGGAGTGTTGTCTCCACAAGTGTCTATTTGGACAGGTCACATTACTGTGCATATCATATAGACAATACAAATGCTGTCATCACAGTTAACATTGTCATGAACAACTAGGAGTGTTGTCTCAACAAGTGTCTATTTGGACAGGTCACATTGCTGTGCATAGCATATAGACAATACAAATACTCTCATCACAGTTAACACTGTCATGAACAACTAGGAGTGTTGTCTCAACAAGTGTCTATTTGGAGAGGTCACCTTACAGTGCATATCATATAGACAATACAAATGCTCTCATCACAGTTAACACTGTCATGAACAACTAGGAGTGTTGTCTCAACAAGTGTCTATTTGGACAGGTCACATTACTGAGTATATCATATAGACAATACAAATACTTTCATCACAGTTAACATTGTCATGAACAACTAGGAGTGTTGTCTTAACAAGTGTCTTGTTGAAGAGGTCACTTTACTGAGCATGCCATATAGACAATACAAATACTCTCATCACAGTTAACACTGTCATGAACAACTAGGAGTGTTGTCTCAACAAGTGTCTATTTGGACAGGTCACATTACTGAGTATATCATATAGACAATACAAATACTTTCATCACAGTTAACATTGTCATGAACAACTAGGAGTGTTGTCTTAACAAGTGTCTTGTTGAAGAGGTCACTTTACTGAGTATATCATATAGACAATACAAATACTATCATCACAGCTGACATTGTCATGAAGAACTGGGAGTGTTGTCTCAACAAGTGTCTTGTTGAAGAGGTCACTTTACTGAGTATATCATATAGACAATACAAATACTCTCATCACAGCTGACATTGTCATGAAGAACTGGGAGTGTTGTCTCAACAAGTGTCTTGTTGAAGAGGTCACTTTACTGAGTATATCATATAGACAATACAAATACTCTCATCACAGTTAACATTGTCATGAAGAACTGGGAGTGTTGTCTAGACAAGTGTCTTGTTGAAGAGGTCACTTTACTGTGCATATCATATAGACAATACAAATACTCTCATCACTGTTGACATTGTCATGAAGAACTGGGAGTGTTGTCTTAACAAGTGTCTTGTTGAAGAGGTCACTTTACTGAGTATATCATATAGACAATACAAATACTTTCATCACAGTTGACATTGTCATGAAGAACTGGGAGTGTTGTCTTAACAAGTGTCTTGTTGAAGAGGTCACTTTACTGAGTATATCATATAGACAATACAAATACTGTCATCACAGTTGACATTGCCATGAAGAACTGGGAGTGTTGTCTTAACAAGTGTCCTGTTGGAGAGGTCACTTTACTGAGTATATCATATAGACAATACAAATACTTTCATCACAGTTGACATTGTCATGAAGAACTGGGAGTGTTGTCTTAACAAGTGTCTTGTTGAAGAGGTCACTTTACTGAGTATATCATATAGACAATACAAATGCTCTCATCACAGCTGACACTGTCATGAAGAACTGGGAGTGTTGTCTCAACAAGTGTCTTGTTGAAGAGGTCACTTTACTGAGCATATCATATAGACAATACAAATACTCTCATCACAGCTGACACTGTCATGAAGAACTGGGAGTGTTGTCTTAACAAGTGTCTTGTTGAAGAGGTCACTTTACTGAGTATATCATATAGACAATACAAATACTCTCATCACAGCTGACACTGTCATGAAGAACTGGGAGTGTTGTCTTAACAAGTGTCTTGTTGAAGAGGTCACTTTACTGAGCATATCATATAGACAATACAAATATTGTCATCACAGTTAACACTGTCATGAAGAACTGGGAGTGTTGTCTCAACAAGTGTCTTGTTGGAGAGGTCACTTTACTGAGCATATCATATAGACAATACAAATACTGTCATCACAGTTAACATTGTCATGAAGAACTGGGAGTGTTGTCTCAACAAGTGTCTTGTTGAAGAGGTCACTTTACTGAGCATGTCATATAGACAATACAAATACTGTCATCACAGTTGACATTGTCATGAAGAACTGGGACTGTTGTCTCAACAAGTGTCTTGTTGAAGAGGTCACTTTACTGAGCATATCATATAGACAATACAAATACTGTCATCACAGTTAACACTGCCATGAAGAACTGGGAGTGTTGTCTCAACAAGTGTATTTGGAGAGGTCACTTTACTAAGTATATCATATAGACAATACAAATACTGTCACCACAGCTGACATTGTCAAGAAGAACTGGGAGTGTTGTCTCAACAAGTGTCTTGTTGAAGAGGTCACTTTACTGAGTATATCATATAGACAATACAAATACTCTCATCACAGCTGACACTGTCATGAAGAACTGGGAGTGTTGTCTCAACAAGTGTCTTGTTGAAGAGGTCACTTTACTGAGCATATCATATAGACAATACAAATACTGTCATCAAAGCTGACATTGTCATGAAGAACTGGGAGTGTTGTCTCAACAAGTGTCTTGTTGAAGAGGTCACTTTACTGAGTATATCATATAGACAATACAAATACTGTCATCACAGTTGACAGTGCCATGAAGAACTGGGGGTGTTGTCTCAACAAGTGTCTTGTTGAAGAGGTCACTTTACTGAGCATATCGTATAGACAATACAAATATTGTCATCACAGTTGACATTGTCATGAACTGGGAGTGTTGTCTCAACAAGTGTCTTGTTGAAGAGGTCACTTTACTGAGCATGTCATATAGACAATACAAATATTGTCATCACAGTTGACATTGTCATGAACTGGGAGTGTTGTCTCAACAAGTGTCTTGTTGAAGAGGTCACTTTACTGAGCATATCATATAGACAATACAAATATTGTCATCACAGTTGACATTGTCATGAACAACTAGGAGTGTTGTCTTAACAAGTGTCTTGTTGAAGAGGTCACTTTACTGAGTATATCATATAGACAATACAAATACTATCATCACAGCTGACATTGTCATGAAGAACTGGGAGTGTTGTCTCAACAAGTGTCTTGTTGAAGAGGTCACTTTACTGAGTATATCATATAGACAATACAAATGCTCTCATCACAGCTGACACTGTCATGAAGAACTGGGAGTGTTGTCTCAACAAGTGTGTTGTTGAAGAGGTCACTTTACTGAGTATATCATATAGACAATACAAATACTTTCATCACAGTTGACATTGTCATGAAGAACTGGGAGTGTTGTCTTGACAAGTGTCTTGTTGAAGAGGTCACTTTACTGAGTATATCATATAGACAATACAAATACTCTCATCACAGTTGACATTGTCATGAAGAACTGGGAGTGTTGTCTTAACAAGTGTCCTGTTGGAGAGGTCACTTTACTGAGTATATCATATAGACAATACAAATACTTTCATCACAGTTGACATTGTCATGAAGAACTGGGAGTGTTGTCTTAACAAGTGTCTTGTTGAAGAGGTCACTTTACTGAGTATATCATATAGACAATACAAATGCTCTCATCACAGCTGACACTGTCATGAAGAACTGGGAGTGTTGTCTCAACAAGTGTCTTGTTGAAGAGGTCACTTTACTGAGTATATCATATAGACAATACAAATACTTTCATCACAGTTGACATTGTCATGAAGAACTGGGAGTGTTGTCTTAACAAGTGTCTTGTTGAAGAGGTCACTTACTGAGTATATCATATGGACAATACAAATACTCTCATCACAGTTGACATTGTCATGAAGAACTGGGAGTGTTGTCTTAACAAGTGTCCTGTTGGAGAGGTCACTTTACTGAGTATATCATATAGACAATACAAATACTTTCATCACAGTTGACATTGTCATGAAGAACTGGGAGTGTTGTCTTAACAAGTGTCTTGTTGAAGAGGTCACTTTACTGAGTATATCATATAGACAATACAAATGCTCTCATCACAGCTGACACTGTCATGAAGAACTGGGAGTGTTGTCTCAACAAGTGTCTTGTTGAAGAGGTCACTTTACTGAGCATATCATATAGACAATACAAATACTCTCATCACAGCTGACACTGTCATGAAGAACTGGGAGTGTTGTCCTAACAAGTGTCTTGTTGAAGAGGTCACTTTACTGAGTATATCATATAGACAATACAAATACTCTCATCACAGCTGACACTGTCATGAAGAACTGGGAGTGTTGTCTTAACAAGTGTCTTGTTGAAGAGGTCACTTTACTGAGCATATCATATAGACAATACAAATATTGTCATCACAGTTAACACTGTCATGAAGAACTGGGAGTGTTGTCTCAACAAGTGTCTTGTTGGAGAGGTCACTTTACTGAGCATATCATATAGACAATACAAATACTGTCATCACAGTTAACATTGTCATGAAGAACTGGGAGTGTTGTCTCAACAAGTGTCTTGTTGAAGAGGTCACTTTACTGAGCATGTCATATAGACAATACAAATACTGTCATCACAGTTGACATTGTCATGAAGAACTGGGAGTGTTGTCTCAACAAGTGTCTTGTTGAAGAAATCACTTTACTGAGCACATCATATAGACAATACAAATACTGTCATCACAGTTAACACTGCCATGAAGAACTGGGAGTGTTGTCTCAACAAGTGTATTTGGAGAGGTCACTTTACTAAGTATATCATATAGACAATACAAATACTGTCACCACAGCTGACATTGTCAAGAAGAACTGGGAGTGTTGTCTCAACAAGTGTCTTGTTGAAGAGGTCACTTTACTGAGTATATCATATAGACAATACAAATACTCTCATCACAGCTGACACTGTCATGAAGAACTGGGAGTGTTGTCTCAACAAGTGTCTTGTTGAAGAGGTCACTTTACTGAGCATATCATATAGACAATACAAATACTGTCATCAAAGCTGACATTGTCATGAAGAACTGGGAGTGTTGTCTCAACAAGTGTCTTGTTGAAGAGGTCACTTTACTGAGTATATCATATAGACAATACAAATACTGTCATCACAGTTGACAGTGCCATGAAGAACTGGGAGTGTTGTCTCAACAAGTGTCTTGTTGAAGAGGTCACTTTACTGAGCATATCATATAGACAATACAAATACTGTCACCACAGCTGACATTGTCAAGAAGAACTGGGAGTGTTGTCTCAACAAGTGTCTTGTTGAAGAGGTCACTTTACTGAGTATATCATATAGACAATACAAATACTCTCATCACAGCTGACACTGTCATGAAGAACTGGGAGTGTTGTCTCAACAAGCGTCTTGTTGAAGAGGTCACTTTACTGAGTATATCATATAGACAATACAAATACTGTCATCACAGTTGACAGTGCCATGAAGAACTGGGAGTGTTGTCTCAACAAGTGTCTTGTTGAAGAGGTCACTTTACTGAGCATATCATATAGACAATACAAATATTGTCATCACAGTTGACATTGTCATGAACTGGGAGTGTTGTCTCAACAAGTGTCTTGTTGAAGAGGTCACTTTACTGAGCATGTCATATAGACAAAACAAATATTGTCATCACAGTTGACATTGTCATGAACTGGGAGTGTTGTCTCAACAAGTGTCTTGTTGAAGAGGTCACTTTACTGAGCATATCATATAGACAATACAAATATTGTCATCACAGTTGACATTGTCATGAACAACTAGGAGTGTTGTCTTAACAAGTGTCTTGTTGAAGAGGTCACTTTACTGAGTATATCATATAGACAATACAAATACTATCATCACAGCTGACACTGTCATGAACAACTAGGAGTGTTGTCTCAACAAGTGTCTATTTGGAGAGGTCACTTTACAGTGCATATCATATAGACAATACAAATGCTCTCATCACAGTTAACACTGTCATGAACAAGTAGGAGTGTTGTCTCAACAAGTGTCTATTTGGACAGGTCACATTACTGAGTATATCATATAGACAATACAAATACTTTCATCACAGTTAACATTGTCATGAACAACTAGGAGTGTTGTCTTAACAAGTGTCTTGTTGAAGAGGTCACTTTACTGAGCATGCCATATAGACAATACAAATACTCTCATCACAGTTAACACTGTCATGAACAACTAGGAGTGTTGTCTCAACAAGTGTCTATTTGGACAGGTCACATTACTGAGTATATCATATAGACAATACGAATACTTTCATCACAGTTAACATTGTCATGAACAACTAGGAGTGTTGTCTTAACAAGTGTCTTGTTGAAGAGGTCACTTTACTGAGTATATCATATAGACAATACAAATACTATCATCACAGCTGACATTGTCATGAAGAACTGGGAGTGTTGTCTCAACAAGTGTCTTGTTGAAGAGGTCACTTTACTGAGTATATCATATAGACAATACAAATACTGTCATCACAGTTGACATTGTCATGAAGAACAGTGAGTGTTGTCTCAACAAGTGTCTTGTTGAAGAGGTCACTTTACTGAGTATATCATATAGACAATACAAATACTGTCATCACAGTTAACACTGTCATGAAGAACTGGGAGTGTTGTCTCAACAAGTGGCTTGTTGGTGAGGTCACTTTACTGAGCATATCATATAGACAATACAAATACTGTCATCACAGTTAACATTGACATGAAGAACTGGGAGTGTTGTCTCAAAAAGTGTCTTGTTGAAGAGGTCACTTTACTGAGTATATCATATAGACAATACAAATGCTCTCATCACAGCTGACATTGTCATGAAGAACTGGGAGTGTTGTCTCAACAAGTGTCTTGTTGAAGAGGTCACTTTACTGAGCATTTCATATAGACAATACAAATGCTCTCATCACAGCTGACATTGTCATGAAGAACTGGGAGTGTTGTCTTAACAAGTGTCTTGTTGAAGAGGTCACTTTACTGAGTATATCATATAGACAATACAAATACTGTCATCACAGTTAACACTGTCATGAAGAACTGGGAGTGTTGTCTCAACAAGTGTCTTGTTGAAGAGGTCACTTTACTGAGTATATCATATAGACAATACAAATACTGTCATCACAGTTAACATTGTCATGAAGAACTGGGAGTGTTGTCTTAACAAGTGTCTTGTTGAAGAGGTCACTTTACTGAGTATATCATATAGACAATACAAATACTCTCATCACAGTTGACATTGTCATGAAGAACTGGGAGTGTTGTCTTAACAAGTGTCCTGTTGGAGAGGTCACTTTACTGAGTATATCATATAGACAATACAAATACTTTCATCACAGTTGACATTGTCATGAAGAACTGGGAGTGTTGTCTTAACAAGTGTCTTGTTGAAGAGGTCACTTTACTGAGTATATCATATAGACAATACAAATGCTCTCATCACAGCTGACACTGTCATGAAGAACTGGGAGTGTTGTCTCAACAAGTGTCTTGTTGAAGAGGTCACTTTACTGAGTATATCATATAGACAATACAAATACTTTCATCACAGTTGACATTGTCATGAAGAACTGGGAGTGTTGTCTTAACAAGTGTCTTGTTGAAGAGGTCACTTACTGAGTATATCATATGGACAATACAAATACTCTCATCACAGTTGACATTGTCATGAAGAACTGGGAGTGTTGTCTTAACAAGTGTCCTGTTGGAGAGGTCACTTTACTGAGTATATCATATAGACAATACAAATACTTTCATCACAGTTGACATTGTCATGAAGAACTGGGAGTGTTGTCTTAACAAGTGTCTTGTTGAAGAGGTCACTTTACTGAGTATATCATATAGACAATACAAATGCTCTCATCACAGCTGACACTGTCATGAAGAACTGGGAGTGTTGTCTCAACAAGTGTCTTGTTGAAGAGGTCACTTTACTGAGCATATCATATAGACAATACAAATACTCTCATCACAGCTGACACTGTCATGAAGAACTGGGAGTGTTGTCCTAACAAGTGTCTTGTTGAAGAGGTCACTTTACTGAGTATATCATATAGACAATACAAATACTCTCATCACAGCTGACACTGTCATGAAGAACTGGGAGTGTTGTCTTAACAAGTGTCTTGTTGAAGAGGTCACTTTACTGAGCATATCATATAGACAATACAAATATTGTCATCACAGTTAACACTGTCATGAAGAACTGGGAGTGTTGTCTCAACAAGTGTCTTGTTGGAGAGGTCACTTTACTGAGCATATCATATAGACAATACAAATACTGTCATCACAGTTAACATTGTCATGAAGAACTGGGAGTGTTGTCTCAACAAGTGTCTTGTTGAAGAGGTCACTTTACTGAGCATGTCATATAGACAATACAAATACTGTCATCACAGTTGACATTGTCATGAAGAACTGGGAGTGTTGTCTCAACAAGTGTCTTGTTGAAGAAATCACTTTACTGAGCATATCATATAGACAATACAAATACTGTCATCACAGTTAACACTGCCATGAAGAACTGGGAGTGTTGTCTCAACAAGTGTATTTGGAGAGGTCACTTTACTAAGTATATCATATAGACAATACAAATACTGTCACCACAGCTGACATTGTCAAGAAGAACTGGGAGTGTTGTCTCAACAAGTGTCTTGTTGAAGAGGTCACTTTACTGAGTATATCATATAGACAATACAAATACTCTCATCACAGCTGACACTGTCATGAAGAACTGGGAGTGTTGTCTCAACAAGTGTCTTGTTGAAGAGGTCACTTTACTGAGCATATCATATAGACAATACAAATACTGTCATCAAAGCTGACATTGTCATGAAGAACTGGGAGTGTTGTCTCAACAAGTGTCTTGTTGAAGAGGTCACTTTACTGAGTATATCATATAGACAATACAAATACTGTCATCACAGTTGACAGTGCCATGAAGAACTGGGAGTGTTGTCTCAACAAGTGTCTTGTTGAAGAGGTCACTTTACTGAGCATATCATATAGACAATACAAATACTGTCACCACAGCTGACATTGTCAAGAAGAACTGGGAGTGTTGTCTCAACAAGTGTCTTGTTGAAGAGGTCACTTTACTGAGTATATCATATAGACAATACAAATACTCTCATCACAGCTGACACTGTCATGAAGAACTGGGAGTGTTGTCTCAACAAGCGTCTTGTTGAAGAGGTCACTTTACTGAGCATATCATATAGACAATACAAATACTGTCATCAAAGCTGACATTGTCATGAAGAACTGGGAGTGTTGTCTCAACAAGTGTCTTGTTGAAGAGGTCACTTTACTGAGTATATCATATAGACAATACAAATACTGTCATCACAGTTGACAGTGCCATGAAGAACTGGGAGTGTTGTCTCAACAAGTGTCTTGTTGAAGAGGTCACTTTACTGAGCATATCATATAGACAATACAAATATTGTCATCACAGTTGACATTGTCATGAACTGGGAGTGTTGTCTCAACAAGTGTCTTGTTGAAGAGGTCACTTTACTGAGCATGTCATATAGACAAAACAAATATTGTCATCACAGTTGACATTGTCATGAACTGGGAGTGTTGTCTCAACAAGTGTCTTGTTGAAGAGGTCACTTTACTGAGCATATCATATAGACAATACAAATATTGTCATCACAGTTGACATTGTCATGAACAACTAGGAGTGTTGTCTTAACAAGTGTCTTGTTGAAGAGGTCACTTTACTGAGTATATCATATAGACAATACAAATACTATCATCACAGCTGACACTGTCATGAACAACTAGGAGTGTTGTCTCAACAAGTGTCTATTTGGAGAGGTCACTTTACAGTGCATATCATATAGACAATACAAATGCTTTCATCACAGTTAACACTGTCATGAACAAGTAGGAGTGTTGTCTCAACAAGTGTCTATTTGGACAGGTCACATTACTGAGTATATCATATAGACAATACAAATACTTTCATCACAGTTAACATTGTCATGAACAACTAGGAGTGTTGTCTTAACAAGTGTCTTGTTGAAGAGGTCACTTTACTGAGCATGCCATATAGACAATACAAATACTCTCATCACAGTTAACACTGTCATGAACAACTAGGAGTGTTGTCTCAACAAGTGTCTATTTGGACAGGTCACATTACTGAGTATATCATATAGACAATACGAATACTTTCATCACAGTTAACATTGTCATGAACAACTAGGAGTGTTGTCTTAACAAGTGTCTTGTTGAAGAGGTCACTTTACTGAGTATATCATATAGACAATACAAATACTATCATCACAGCTGACATTGTCATGAAGAACTGGGAGTGTTGTCTCAACAAGTGTCTTGTTGAAGAGGTCACTTTACTGAGTATATCATATAGACAATACAAATACTCTTATCACAGCTGACATTGTCATGAAGAACTGGGAGTGTTGTCTCAACAAGTGTCTTGTTGAAGAGGTCACTTTACTGAGTATATCATATAGACAATACAAATACTCTCATCACAGTTAACATTGTCATGAAGAACTGGGAGTGTTGTCTCAACAAGTGTATTGTTGAAGAGGTCACTTTACTGTGCATATCATATAGACAATACAAATACTCTCATCACTGTTGACATTGTCATGAAGAACTGGGAGTGTTGTCTTAACAAGTGTCTTGTTGAAGAGGTCACTTTACTGAGTATATCATATAGACAATACAAATACTTTCATCACAGTTGACATTGTCATGAAGAACTGGGAGTGTAGTCTTAACAAGTGTCTTGTTGAAGAGGTCACTTTACTGAGTATATCATATAGACAATACAAATACTCTCATCACAGTTGACATTGTCATGAAGAACTGGCAGTGTTGTCTTAACAAGTGTCCTGTTGGAGAGGTCACTTTACTGAGTATATCATATAGACAATACAAATACTTTCATCACAGTTGACATTGTCATGAAGAACTGGGAGTGTTGTCTTAACAAGTGTCTTGTTGAAGAGGTCACTTTACTGAGTATATCATATAGACAATACAAATGCTCTCATCACAGCTGACACTGTCATGAAGAACTGGGAGTGTTGTCTCAACAAGTGTCTTGTTGAAGAGGTCACTTTACTGAGCATATCATATAGACAATACAAATACTCTCATCACAGCTGACACTGTCATGAAGAACTGGGAGTGTTGTCTCAACAAGTGTCTTGTTGAAGAGGTCACTTTACTGAGTATATCATATAGACAATACAAATACTCTCATCACAGCTGACACTGTCATGAAGAACTGGGAGTGTTGTCTTAACAAGTGTCTTGTTAAAGAGGTCACTTTACTGAGCATATCATATAGACAATACAAATATTGTCATCACAGTTAACACTGTCATGAAGAACTGGGAGTGTTGTCTCAACAAGTGTCTTGTTGGAGAGGTCACTTTACTGAGCATATCATATAGACAATACAAATACTGTCATCACAGTTAACATTGTCATGAAGAACTGGGAGTGTTGTCTCAACAAGTGTCTTGTTGAAGAGGTCACTTTACTGAGCATGTCATATAGACAATACAAATACTGTCATCACAGTTGACATTGTCATGAAGAACTGGGAGTGTTGTCTCAACAAGTGTCTTGTTGAAGAGGTCACTTTACTGAGCATATCATATAGACAATACAAATACTGTCATCACAGTTAACACTGCCATGAAGAACTGGGAGTGTTGTCTCAACAAGTGTATTTGGAGAGGTCACTTTACTAAGTATATCATATAGACAATACAAATACTGTCACCACAGCTGACATTGTCAAGAAGAACTGGGAGTGTTGTCTCAACAAGTGTCTTGTTGAAGAGGTCACTTTACTGAGTATATCATATAGACAATACAAATACTCTCATTACAGCTGACACTGTCATGAAGAACTGGGAGTGTTGTCTCAACAAGTGTCTTGTTGAAGAGGTCACTTTACTGAGCATATCATATAGACAATACAAATACTGTCATCAAAGCTGACATTGTCATGAAGAACTGGGAGTGTTGTCTCAACAAGTGTCTTGTTGAAGAGGTCACTTTACTGAGTATATCATATACACAATACAAATACTCTCATCACAGTTGACAGTGCCATGAAGAACTGGGAGTGTTGTCTCAACAAGTGTCTTGTTGAAGAGGTCACTTTACTGAGCATATCATATAGACAATACAAATATTGTCATCACAGTTGACATTGTCATGAACTGGGAGTGTTGTCTCAACAAGTGTCTATTTGGACAGGTCACATTACTGAGTATATCATATAGACAATACAAATACTTTCATCACAGTTAACATTGTCATGAACAACTAGGAGTGTTGTCTTAACAAGTGTCTTGTTGAAGAGGTCACTTTACTGAGCATGCCATATAGACAATACAAATACTCTCATCACAGTTAACACTGTCATGAACAACTAGGAGTGTTGTCTCAACAAGTGTCTATTTGGACAGGTCACATTACTGAGTATATCATATAGACAATACAAATATTGTCATCACAGTTGACATTGTCATGAACTAAGAGTGTTGTCTTAACAAGTGTCTTGTTGAAGAGGTCACTTTACTGAGTATATCATATAGACAATACAAATACTCTCATCACAGCTGACATTGTCATGAAGAACTGGGAGTGTTGTCTTAACAAGTGTCTTGTTGAAGAGGTCACTTTACTGAGTATATCATATAGACAATACAAATACTTTCATCACAGTTGACACTGTCATGAACAACTAGGAGTGTTGTCTTAACAAGTGTCTTGTTGAAGAGGTCACTTTACTGAGTATATCATATAGACAATACAAATATTGTCATCACATTTGACACTGTCATGAAGAACTGGGAGTGTTGTCTCAACAAGTGTCTATTTGGAGAGGTCACTTTACTGTGCATATCATATAGACAATACAAATACTTTCATCACAGTTAACACTGTCATGAAGAACTGGGAGTGTTGTCTCAACAAGTGTCTTGTTGAAGAGGTCACTTTACTGATTATATCATATAGACAATACAAATGCTCTCATCACAGCTGACATTGTCATGAAGAACTGGGAGTGTTGTCTCAACAAGTGTCTTGTTGAAGAGGTCACTTTACTGAGTATATCATATAGACAATACAAATGCTCTCATCACAGCTGACATTGTCATGAAGAACTGGGAGTGTTGTCTCAACAAGTGTCTTGTTGAAGAGGTCACTTTACTGAGTATATCATATAGACAATACAAATGCTCTCATCACAGCTGACATTGTCATGAAGAACTGGGAGTGTTGTCTCAACAAGTGTCTTGTTGAACAGGTCACTTTACTGAGTATATCATATAGACAATACAAATGCTCTCATCACAGCTGACATTGTCATGAAGAACTGGGAGTGTTGTCTCAACAAGTGTCTTGTTGAAGAGGTCACTTTACTGAGCATATCATATAGACAATACAAATGCTCTCATTACAGCTGACACTGTCATGAAGACCTGGGAGTGTTGTCTCAACAAGTGTCTTGTTGAAGAGGTCACTTTACTGAGCATATCATATAGACAATACAAATACTGTCATCACAGTTAACACTGTCATGAAGAACTGGGAGTGTTGTCTTAACAAGTGTCTTGTTGAAGAGGTCACTTTACTGAGCATGTCATATAGACAATACAAATGCTGTCATCACAGTTGACATTGTCATGAAGAACTGGGAGTGTTGTCTCAACAAGTGTCTTGTTGAAGAGGTCACTTTACTGAGTATATCATATAGACAATACAAATGCTCTCATCACAGCTGACATTGTCATGAAGAACTGGGAGTGTTGTCTCAACAAGTGTCTTGTTGAAGAGGTCACTTTACTGAGCATATCATATAGACAATACAAATGCTCTCATCACAGCTGACATTGTCATGAAGAACTGGGAGTGTTGTCTTAACAAGTGTCTTGTTGAAGAGGTCACTTTACTGAGTATATCATATAGACAAAACAATTACTGTCATCACAGTTGACATTGTCATGAAGAACTGGGAGTGTTGTCTCAACAAGTGTCTTGTTGGAGAGGTCACTTTACTGAGCATATCATATAGACAATACAAATACTGTCATCACAGTTGACATTGTCATGAAGAACTGGGAGTGTTGTCTCAACAAGTGTCTTGTTGAAGAGGTCACTTTACTGAGCATATCATATAGACAATACAAATACTGTCATCACAGTTGACATTGTCATGAAGAACTGGGAGTGTTGTCTCAACAAGTGTCTTGTTGGAGAGGTCACTTTACTGAGTATATCATATAGACAATACAAATACTGTCATCACAGTTGACATTGTCATGAAGAACTGGGAGTGTTGTCTCAACAAGTGTCTTGTTGAAGAGGTCACTTTACTGAGTATATCATATAGACAATACAAATACTGTCATCACAGTTAACACTGTCATGAAGAACTGGGAGTGTTGTCTTAACAAGTGTCTTGTTGAAGAGGTCACTTTACTGGGTATATCATATAGACAATACAAATACTTTCATCACAGTTAACATTGTCATGAACAACTAGGAGTGTTGTCTTAACAAGTGTCTTGTTGAAGAGGTCACTTTACTGAGTATATCATATAGACAATACAAATACTTTCATCACAGTTAACATTGTCATGAACAACTAGGAGTGTTGTCTTAACAAGTGTCTTGTTGAAGAGGTCACTTTACTGAGTATATCATATAGACAATACAAATACTTTCATCACAGTTAACACTGTCATGAAGAACTGGGAGTGTTGTCTCAATAATTGTCTTGTTGGAGAGGTCACTTTACTGAGTATATCATATAGACAATACAAATACTGTCATCACAGTTGACATTGTCATGAAGAACTGGGAGTGTTGTCTCAACAAGTGTCTTGTTGAAGAGGTCACTTTACTGAGTATATCATATAGACAATACAAATACTGTCATCACAGTTGACATTGTCATGAAGAACTGGGAGTGTTGTCTCAACAAGTGTCTTGTTGGAGAGGTCACTTTACTGAGCATATCATATAGACAATACAAATACTGTCATCACAGTTGACATTGTCATGAAGAACTGGGAGTGTTGTCTCAACAAGTGTCTTGTTGGAGAGGTCACTTTACTGAGCATATCATATAGTCAATACAAATACTGTCATCACAGTTGACATTGTCATGAAGAACTGGGAGTGTTGTCTCAACAAGTGTCTTGTTGAAGAGGTCACTTTACTGAGCATATCATATAGACAATACAAATACTGTCATCACAGTTGACATTGTCATGAAGAACTGGGAGTGTTGTCTCAACAAGTGTCTTGTTGAAGAGGTCACTTTACTGAGCATGTCATATAGACAATACAAATACTGTCATCACAGTTGACATTGTCATGAAGAACTGGGAGTGTTGTCTCAACAAGTGTCTTGTTGAAGAGGTCACTTTACTGAGCATATCATATAGTCAATACAAATACTGTCATCACAGTTGACATTGTCATGAAGAACTGGGAGTGTTGTCTCAACAAGTGTCTTGTTGGAGAGGTCACTTTACTGTGCATAACATATAGACAATACAAATGCTCTCATCACAGCTGACATTGTCATGAAGAACTGTGAGTGTTGTCTCAACAAGTCTCTTGTTGAAGAGGTCACTTCACTGAGTATATCATATAGACAATACAAATACTCTCATCACAGCAGACATTGTCATGAAGAACTGGGAGTGTTGTCTCAACAAGTGTCTTGTTGGAGTGGTCACTTTACTGAGTATATCATATAGACAATACAAATACTGTCATCACAGTTGACATTGTCATGAAGAACTGGGAGTGTTGTCTCAACAAGTGTCTTGTTGGAGTGGTCACTTTACTGAGTATATCATATAGACAATACAAATACTCTCATCACAGCTGACATTGTCATGAAGAACTGGGAGTGTTGTCTCAACAAGTGTCTTGTTGAAGAGGTCACTTTACTGAGTATATCATATAGACAATACAAATACTGTCATCACAGTTGACATTGTCATGAAGAACAGTGAGTGTTGTCTCAACAAGTGTCTTGTTGAAGAGGTCACTTTACTGAGTATATCATATAGACAATACAAATACTGTCATCACAGTTAACACTGTCATGAAGAACTGGGAGTGTTGTCTCAACAAGTGGCTTGTTGGTGAGGTCACTTTACTGAGCATATCATATAGACAATACAAATACTGTCATCACAGTTAACATTGACATGAAGAACTGGGAGTGTTGTCTCAACAAGTGTCTTGTTGAAGAGGTCACTTTACTGAGTATATCATATAGACAATACAAATGCTCTCATCACAGCTGACATTGTCATGAAGAACTGGGAGTGTTGTCTCAACAAGTGTCTTGTTGAAGAGGTCACTTTACTGAGCATTTCATATAGACAATACAAATGCTCTCATCACAGCTGACATTGTCATGAAGAACTGGGAGTGTTGTCTTAACAAGTGTCTTGTTGAAGAGGTCACTTTACTGAGTATATCATATAGACAATACAAATACTGTCATCACAGTTAACACTGTCATGAAGAACTGGGAGTGTTGTCTCAACAAGTGTCTTGTTGAAGAGGTCACTTTACTGAGTATATCATATAGACAATACAAATACTGTCATCACAGTTAACATTGTCATGAAGAACTGGGAGTGTTGTCTCAACAAGTGTCTTGTTGAAGAGGTCACTTTACTGAGTATATCATATAGACAATACAAATACTGTCATCACAGTTAACACTGTCATGAAGAACTGGGAGTGTTGTCTCAACAAGTGTCTTGTTGAAGAGGTCACTTTACTGAGTATATCATATAGACAATACAAATACTGTCATCACAGTTGACATTGTCATGAAGAACTGGGAGTGTTGTCTCAACAAGTGTCTTGTTGCAGAGGTCACTTTACTGAGTATATCATATAGACAATACAAATACTGTCATCACAGTTAACACTGTCATGAAGAACTGGGAGTGTTGTCTCAACAAGTGTCTTGTTGAAGAGGTCACTTTACTGAGTATATCATATAGACAATACAAATACTTTCATCCCAGTTGACACTGTTATGAACAACTAGGAGTGTTGTCTTAACAAGTGTCTTGTTGAAGAGGTCACTTTACTGAGTATATCATATAGACAATACAAATACTTTCATCACAGTTGACACTGTCATGAACAACTAGGAGTGTTGTCTTAACAAGTGTCTTGTTGAAGAGGTCACTTTACTGAGTATATCATATAGACAATACAAATACTTTCATCACAGTTGACACTGTCATGAACAACTAGGAGTGTTGTCTTAACAAGTGTCTTGATGAAGAGGTCACTTTACTGAGTATATCATATAGACAATACAAATACTTTCATCACAGTTGACACTGTCATGAACAACTAGGAGTGTTGTCTCAACAAGTGTCTTGTTGAAGAGGTCACTTTACTGAGCATGTCATATAGACAATACAAATACTGTCATCACAGTTAACACTGTCATGAAGAACTGGGAGTGTGGTCTCAACAAGTGTCTATTTGGAGAGGTCACTTTACTGTGCATATCATATAGACAATACAAATACTGTCATCACAGTTAACATTGTCATGAACAACTAGGAGTGTTGTCTCAACAAGTGTCTATTTGGACAGGTCACATTACTGAGTATATCATATAGACAATAGAAATACTTTCATCACAGTTAACACTGTCATGAACAACTAGGAGTGTTGTCTCAACAAGTGTCTATTTGGACAGGTCACATTACTGTGCATATCATATAGACAATACAAATACTCTCATCACAGTTAACATTGTCATGAACAACTAGGAGTGTTGTCTCAACAAGTGTCTATTTGGACAGCTCACATTACTGTGCATATCATATAGACAATACAAATACTCTCATCACAGTTAACATTGTCATGAACAAGTAGGAGTGTTGTCTCCACAAGTGTCTATTTGGACAGGTCACATTACTGTGCATATCATATAGACAATACAAATGCTGTCATCACAGTTAACATTGTCATGAACAACTAGGAGTGTTGTCTCAACAAGTGTCTATTTGGACAGGTCACATTACTGTGCATATCATATAGACAATACAAATACTCTCATCACAGTTAACACTGTCATGAACAACTAGGAGTGTTGTCTCAACAAGTGTCTATTTGGAGAGGTCACTTTACTGTGCATATCATATAGACAATACAAATACTCTCATCACAGTTAACACTGTCATGAACAACTAGGAGTGTTGTCTTAACAAGTGTCTTGTTGAAGAGGTCACTTTACTGAGCATGCCATATAGACAATACAAATACTCTCATCACAGTTAACACTGTCATGAACAACTACGAGTGTTGTCTCAACAAGTGTCTATTTGGACAGGTCACATTACTGAGTATATCATATAGACAATACAAATACTTTCATCACAGTTAACATTGTCATGAACAACTAGGAGTGTTGTCTTAACAAGTGTCTTGTTGAAGAGGTCACTTTACTGAGTATATCATATAGACAATACAAATACTCTCATCACAGCTGACATTGTCATGAAGAACTGGGAGTGTTGTCTCAACAAGTGTCTTGTTGAAGAGGTCACTTTACTGAGTATATCATATAGACAATACAAATACTCTCATCACAGCTGACACTGTCATGAAGAACTGGGAGTGTTGTCTCAACAAGTGTCTTGTTGAAGATTTCACTTTACTGAGCATATCATATAGACAATACAAATACTGTCATCAAAGCTGACATTGTCATGAAGAACTGGGAGTGTTGTCTCAACATGTGTCTTGTTGAAGAGGTCACTTTACTGAGTATATCATATAGACAATACAAATACTGTCATCAGAGTTGACAGTGCCATGAAGAACTGGGAGTGTTGTCTCAACAAGTGTCTTGTTGAAGAGGTCACTTTACTGAGCATATCATATAGACAATACAAATATTGTCATCACAGTTGACATTGTCATGAACTGGGAGTGTTGTCTCAACAAGTGTCTTGTTGAAGAGGTCACTTTACTGAGCATGTCATATAGACAATACAAATATTGTCATCACAGTTGACATTGTCATGAACTGGGAGTGTTGTCTCAACAAGTGTCTTGTTGAAGAGGTCACTTTACTGAGCATATCATATAGACAATACAAATATTGTCATCACAGTTGACATTGTCATGAACTGGGAGTGTTGTCTTAACAAGAGACTTGTTGAAGAGGTCACTTTACTGAGTATATCATATAGACAATACAAATATTGTCATCACAGTTGACATTGTCATGAACTAAGAGTGTTGTCTCAACAAGTGTCTTGTTGAAGAGGTCACTTTACTGAGCATGTCATATAGACAATACAAATATTGTCATCACAGTTGACATTGTCATGAACTGGGAGTGTTGTCTCAACAAGAGTCTTGTTGAAGAGGTCACTTTACTGAGTATATCATATAGACAATACAAATACTCTCATCACAGCTGACATTGTCATGAAGAACTGGGAGTGTTGTCTTAACAAGTGTCTTGTTGAAGAGGTCACTTTACTGAGTATATCATATAGACAATACAAATACTTTCATCACAGTTGACACTGTCATGAACAACTAGGAGTGTTGTCTGAACAAGTGTCTTGTTGAAGAGGTCACTTTACTGAGTATATCATATAGACAATACAAATATTGTCATCACAGTTGACACTGTCATGAAGAACTGGGAGTGCTGTCTCAACAAGTGTCTATTTGGAGAGGTCACTTTACTGTGCATATCATATAGACAATACAAATACTTTCATCACAGTTAACACTGTCATGAAGAACTGGGAGTGTTGTCTCAACAAGTGTCTTGTTGAAGAGGTCACTTTACTGAGTATATCATATAGACAATACAAATAGTTTCATCCCAGTTGACACTGTCATGAACAACTAGGAGTGTTGTCTTAACAAGTGTCTTGTTGAAGAGGTCACTTTACTGAGTATATCATATAGACAATACAAATACTTTCATCACAGTTGACACTGTCATGAACAACTAGGAGTGTTGTCTTAACAAGTGTCTTGTTGAAGAGGTCACTTTACTGAGTATATCATATAGACAATACAAATACTTTCATCACAGTTGACACTGTCATGAACAACTAGGAGTGTTGTCTTAACAAGTGTCTTGATGAAGAGGTCACTTTACTGAGTATATCATATGGACAATACAAATACTTTCATCACAGTTGACACTGTCATGAACAACTAGGAGTGTTGTCTCAACAAGTGTCTTGTTGAAGAGGTCACTTTACTGAGCATATCATATAGACAATACAAATACTGTCATCACAGTTAACACTGTCATGAAGAACTGGGAGTGTTGTCTCAACAAGTGTCTATTTGGAGAGGTCACTTTACTGTGCATATCATATAGATAATACAAATACTGTCATCACAGTTAACATTGTCATGAACAACTAGGAGTGTTGTCTCAACAAGTGTCTATTTGGACAGGTCACATTACTGAGTATATCATATAGACAATACAAATACTTTCATCACAGTTAACACTGTCATGAACAACTAGGAGTGTTGTCTCAACAAGTGTCTATTTGGACAGGTCACATTACTGTGCATATCATATAGACAATACAAATACTCTCATCACAGTTAACATTGTTATGAACAACTAGGAGTGTTGTCTCCACAAGTGTCTATTTGGACAGGTCACATTACTGTGCATATCATATAGACAATACAAATGCTGTCATCACAGTTAACATTGTCATGAACAACTAGGAGTGTTGTCTCAACAAGTGTCTATTTGGACAGGTCACGTTACTGTGCATATCATATAGACAATACAAATGCTCTCATCACAGTTAACACTGTCATGAAGTACTGGGAGTGTTGTCTCAACAAGTGTCTATTTGGACAGGTCACATTACTGAGTATATCATATAGACAATACAAATACTTTCATCACAGTTAACATTGTCATGAACAACTAGGAGTGTTGTCTTAACAAGTGTCTTGTTGAAGAGGTCACTTTACTGAGCATGCCATATAGACAATACAAATACTCTCATCACAGTTAACACTGTCATGAACAACTAGGAGTGTTGTCTCAACAAGTGTCTATTTGGACAGGTGACATTACTGAGTATATCATATAGACAATACAAATACTTTCATCACAGTTAACATTGTCATGAACAACTAGGAGTGTTGTCTTAACAAGTGTCTTGTTGAAGAGGTCACTTTACTGAGTATATCATATAGACAATACAAATACTATCATCACAGCTGACATTGTCATGAAGAACTGGGAGTGTTGTCTCAACAAGTGTCTTGTTGAAGAGGACACTTTACTGAGTATATCATATAGACAATACAAATACTCTCATCACAGCTGACATTGTCATGAAGAACTGGGAGTGTTGTCTCAACAAGTGTCTTGTTGAAGAGGTCACTTTACTGAGTATATCATATAGACAATACAAATACTCTCATCACAGTTAACATTGTCATGAAGAACTGGGAGTGTTGTCTCAACAAGTGTCTTGTTGAAGAGGTCACTTTACTGTGCATATCATATAGACAATACAAATACTCTCATCACTGTTGACATTGTCATGAAGAACTGGGAGTGTTGTCTTAACAAGTGTCTTGTTGAAGAGGTCACTTTACTGGGTATATCATATAGACAATACAAATACTTTCATCACAGTTGACATTGTCATGAAGAACTGGGAGTGTTGTCTCAATAATTGTCTTGTTGGAGAGGTCACTTTACTGAGTATATCATATAGACAATACAAATACTGTCATCACAGTTGACATTGTCATGAAGAACTGGGAGTGTTGTCTCAACAAGTGTCTTGTTGGAGAGGTCACTTTACTGAGCATATCATATAGACAATACAAATACTGTCATCACAGTTGACATTGTCATGAAGAACTGGGAGTGTTGTCTCAACAAGTGTCTTGTTGGAGAGGTCACTTTACTGAGCATATCATATAGTCAATACAAATACTGTCATCACAGTTGACATTGTCATGAAGAACTGGGAGTGTTGTCTCAACAAGTGTCTTGTTGAAGAGGTCACTTTACTGAGCATATCATATAAACAATACAAATACTGTCATCACAGTTGACATTGTCATGAAGAACTGGGAGTGTTGTCTCAACAAGTGTCTTGTTGAAGAGGTCACTTTACTGAGCATGTCATATAGACAATACAAATACTGTCATCACAGTTGACATTGTCATGAAGAACTGGGAGTGTTGTCTCAACAAGTGTCTTGTTGAAGAGGTCACTTTACTGAGCATATCATATAGTCAATACAAATACTGTCATCACAGTTGACATTGTCATGAAGAACTGGGAGTGTTGTCTCAACAAGTGTCTTGTTGGAGAGGTCACTTTACTGTGCATATCATATAGACAATACAAATGCTCTCATCACAGCTGACATTGTCATGAAGAACTGTGAGTGTTGTCTCAACAAGTGTCTTGTTGAAGGGGTCACTTCACTGAGTATATCATATAGACAATACAAATACTCTCATCACAGCAGACATTGTCATGAAGAACTGGGAGTGTTGTCTCAACAAGTGTCTTGTTGGAGTGGTCACTTTACTGAGTATATCATATAGACAATACAAATACTGTCATCACAGTTGACATTGTCATGAAGAACTGGGAGTGTTGTCTCAACAAGTGTCTTGTTGGAGTGGTCACTTTACTGAGTATATCATATAGACAATACAAATACTCTCATCACAGCTGACATTGTCATGAAGAACTGGGAGTGTTGTCTCAACAAGTGTCTTGTTGAAGAGGTCACTTTACTGAGTATATCATATAGACAATACAAATACTGTCATCACAGTTGACATTGTCATGAAGAACAGTGAGTGTTGTCTCAACAAGTGTCTTGTTGAAGAGGTCACTTTACTGAGTATATCATATAGACAATACAAATACTGTCATCACAGTTAACACTGTCATGAAGAACTGGGAGTGTTGTCTCAACAAGTGGCTTGTTGGTGAGGTCACTTTACTGAGCATATCATATAGACAATACAAATACTGTCATCACAGTTAACATTGACATGAAGAACTGGGAGTGTTGTCTCAACAAGTGTCTTGTTGAAGAGGTCACTTTACTGAGTATATCATATAGACAATACAAATGCTCTCATCACAGCTGACATTGTCATGAAGAACTGGGAGTGTTGTCTCAACAAGTGTCTTGTTGAAGAGGTCACTTTACTGAGCATATCATATAGACAATACAAATGCTCTCATCACAGCTGACATTGTCATGAAGAACTGGGAGTGTTGTCTTAACAAGTGTCTTGTTGAAGAGGTCACTTTACTGAGTATATCATATAGACAATACAAATACTGTCATCACAGTTAACACTGTCATGAAGAACTGGGAGTGTTGTCTCAACAAGTGTCTTGTTGAAGAGGTCACTTTACTGAGTATATCATATAGACAATACAAATACTGTCATCACAGTTAACATTGTCATGAAGAACTGGGAGTGTTGTCTCAACAAGTGTCTTGTTGAAGAGGTCACTTTACTGAGTATATCATATAGACAATACAAATACTGTCATCACAGTTAACACTGTCATGAAGAACTGGGAGTGTTGTCTCAACAAGTGTCTTGTTGAAGAGGTCACTTTACTGAGTATATCATATAGACAATACAAATACTGTCATCACAGTTGACATTGTCATGAAGAACTGGGAGTGTTGTCTCAACAAGTGTCTTGTTGCAGAGGTCACTTTACTGAGTATATCATATAGACAATACAAATACTGTCATCACAGTTAACACTGTCATGAAGAACTGGGAGTGTTGTCTCAACAAGTGTCTTGTTGAAGAGGTCACTTTACTGAGTATATCATATAGACAATACAAATACTTTCATCCCAGTTGACACTGTTATGAACAACTAGGAGTGTTGTCTTAACAAGTGTCTTGTTGAAGAGGTCACTTTACTGAGTATATCATATAGACAATACAAATACTTTCATCACAGTTGACACTGTCATGAACAACTAGGAGTGTTGTCTTAACAAGTGTCTTGTTGAAGAGGTCACTTTACTGAGTATATCATATAGACAATACAAATACTTTCATCACAGTTGACACTGTCATGAACAACTAGGAGTGTTGTCTTAACAAGTGTCTTGATGAAGAGGTCACTTTACTGAGTATATCATATAGACAATACAAATACTTTCATCACAGTTGACACTGTCATGAACAACTAGGAGTGTTGTCTCAACAAGTGTCTTGTTGAAGAGGTCACTTTACTGAGCATGTCATATAGACAATACAAATACTGTCATCACAGTTAACACTGTCATGAAGAACTGGGAGTGTGGTCTCAACAAGTGTCTATTTGGAGAGGTCACTTTACTGTGCATATCATATAGACAATACAAATACTGTCATCACAGTTAACATTGTCATGAACAACTAGGAGTGTTGTCTCAACAAGTGTCTATTTGGACAGGTCACATTACTGAGTATATCATATAGACAATAGAAATACTTTCATCACAGTTAACACTGTCATGAACAACTAGGAGTGTTGTCTCAACAAGTGTCTATTTGGACAGGTCACATTACTGTGCATATCATATAGACAATACAAATACTCTCATCACAGTTAACATTGTCATGAACAACTAGGAGTGTTGTCTCAACAAGTGTCTATTTGGACAGCTCACATTACTGTGCATATCATATAGACAATACAAATACTCTCATCACAGTTAACATTGTCATGAACAACTAGGAGTGTTGTCTCCACAAGTGTCTATTTGGACAGGTCACATTACTGTGCATATCATATAGACAATACAAATGCTGTCATCACAGTTAACATTGTCATGAACAACTAAGAGTGTCGTCTCAACAAGTGTCTATTTGGACAGGTCACATTACTGTGCATATCATATAGACAATACAAATACTCTCATCACAGTTAACACTGTCATGAACAACTAGGAGTGTTGTCTCAACAAGTGTCTATTTGGAGAGGTCACTTTACTGTGCATATCATATAGACAATACAAATACTCTCATCACAGTTAACACTGTCATGAACAACTAGGAGTGTTGTCTTAACAAGTGTCTTGTTGAAGAGGTCACTTTACTGAGCATGCCATATAGACAATACAAATACTCTCATCACAGTTAACACTGTCATGAACAACTACGAGTGTTGTCTCAACAAGTGTCTATTTGGACAGGTCACATTACTGAGTATATCATATAGACAATACAAATACTTTCATCACAGTTAACATTGTCATGAACAACTAGGAGTGTTGTCTTAACAAGTGTCTTGTTGAAGAGGTCACTTTACTGAGTATATCATATAGACAATACAAATACTCTCATCACAGCTGACATTGTCATGAAGAACTGGGAGTGTTGTCTCAACAAGTGTCTTGTTGAAGAGGTCACTTTACTGAGTATATCATATAGACAATACAAATACTCTCATCACAGCTGACACTGTCATGAAGAACTGGGAGTGTTGTCTCAACAAGTGTCTTGTTGAAGATTTCACTTTACTGAGCATATCATATAGACAATACAAATACTGTCATCAAAGCTGACATTGTCATGAAGAACTGGGAGTGTTGTCTCAACATGTGTCTTGTTGAAGAGGTCACTTTACTGAGTATATCATATAGACAATACAAATACTGTCATCAGAGTTGACAGTGCCATGAAGAACTGGGAGTGTTGTCTCAACAAGTGTCATGTTGAAGAGGTCACTTTACTGAGCATATCATATAGACAATACAAATATTGTCATCAGAGGTGACATTGTCATGAACTGGGAGTGTTGTCTCAACAAGTGTCTTGTTGAAGAGGTCACTTTACTGAGCATGTCATATAGACAATACAAATATTGTCATCACAGTTGACATTGTCATGAACTGGGAGTGTTGTCTCAACAAGTGTCTTGTTGAAGAGGTCACTTTACTGAGCATATCATATAGACAATACAAATATTGTCATCACAGTTGACATTGTCATGAACTGGGAGTGTTGTCTTAACAAGTGTCTTGTTGAAGAGGTCACTTTACTGAGTATATCATATAGACAATACAAATATTGTCATCACAGTTGACATTGTCATGAACTAAGAGTGTTGTCTCAACAAGTATCTTGTTGAAGAGGTCACTTTACTGAGCATGTCATATAGACAATACAAATATTGTCATCACAGTTGACATTGTCATGAACTGGGAGTGTTGTCTCAACAAGAGTCTTGTTGAAGAGGTCACTTTACTGAGTATATCATATAGACAATACAAATACTCTCATCACAGCTGACATTGTCATGAAGAACTGGGAGTGTTGTCTTAACAAGTGTCTTGTTGAAGAGGTCACTTTACTGAGTATATCATATAGACAATACAAATACTTTCATCACAGTTGACACTGTCATGAACAACTAGGAGTGTTGTCTTAACAAGTGTCTTGTTGAAGAGGTCACTTTACTGAGTATATCATATAGACAATACAAATATTGTCATCACAGTTGACACTGTCATGAAGAACTGGGAGTGCTGTCTCAAAAAGTGTCTATTTGGAGAGGTCACTTTACTGTGCATATCATATAGACAATACAAATACTTTCATCACAGTTAACACTGTCATGAAGAACTGGGAGTGTTGTCTCAACAAGTGTCTTGTTGAAGAGGTCACTTTACTGAGTATATCATATAGACAATACAAATAGTTTCATCCCAGTTGACACTGTCATGAACAACTAGGAGTGTTGTCTTAACAAGTGTCTTGTTGAAGAGGTCACTTTACTGAGTATATCATATAGACAATACAAATACTTTCATCACAGTTGACACTGTCATGAACAACTAGGAGTGTTGTCTTAACAAGTGTCTTGTTGAAGAGGTCACTTTACTGAGTATATCATATAGACAATACAAATACTTTCATCACAGTTGACACTGTCATGAACAACTAGGAGTGTTGTCTCAACAAGTGTCTTGTTGAAGAGGTCACTTTACTGAGTATATCATATAGACAATACAAATGCTCTCATCACAGCTGACATTGTCATGAAGAACTGGGAGTGTTGTCTCAACAAGTGTCTTGTTGAACAGGTCACTTTACTGAGTATATCATATAGACAATACAAATGCTCTCATCACAGCTGACATTGTCATGAAGAACTGGGAGTGTTGTCTCAACAAGTGTCTTGTTGAAGAGGTCACTTTACTGAGCATATCATATAGACAATACAAATGCTCTCATTACAGCTGACACTGTCATGAAGACCTGGGAGTGTTGTCTCAACAAGTGTCTTGTTGAAGAGGTCACTTTACTGAGCATATCATATAGACAATACAAATACTGTCATCACAGTTAACACTGTCATGAAGAACTGGGAGTGTTGTCTTAACAAGTGTCTTGTTGAAGAGGTCACTTTACTGAGCATGTCATATAGACAATACAAATGCTGTCATCACAGTTGACATTGTCATGAAGAACTGGGAGTGTTGTCTCAACAAGTGTCTTGTTGAAGAGGTCACTTTACTGAGTATATCATATAGACAATACAAATGCTCTCATCACAGCTGACATTGTCATGAAGAACTGGGAGTGTTGTCTCAACAAGTGTCTTGTTGAAGAGGTCACTTTACTGAGCATATCATATAGACAATACAAATGCTCTCATCACAGCTGACATTGTCATGAAGAACTGGGAGTGTTGTCTTAACAAGTGTCTTGTTGAAGAGGTCACTTTACTGAGTATATCATATAGACAAAACAATTACTGTCATCACAGTTGACATTGTCATGAAGAACTGGGAGTGTTGTCTCAACAAGTGTCTTGTTGGAGAGGTCACTTTACTGAGCATATCATATAGACAATACAAATACTGTCATCACAGTTGACATTGTCATGAAGAACTGGGAGTGTTGTCTCAACAAGTGTCTTGTTGAAGAGGTCACTTTACTGAGCATATCATATAGACAATACAAATACTGTCATCACAGTTGACATTGTCATGAAGAACTGGGAGTGTTGTCTCAACAAGTGTCTTGTTGGAGAGGTCACTTTACTGAGTATATCATATAGACAATACAAATACTGTCATCACAGTTGACATTGTCATGAAGAACTGGGAGTGTTGTCTCAACAAGTGTCTTGTTGAAGAGGTCACTTTACTGAGTATATCATATAGACAATACAAATACTGTCATCACAGTTAACACTGTCATGAAGAACTGGGAGTGTTGTCTTAACAAGTGTCTTGTTGAAGAGGTCACTTTACTGGGTATATCATATAGACAATACAAATACTTTCATCACAGTTAACATTGTCATGAACAACTAGGAGTGTTGTCTTAACAAGTGTCTTGTTGAAGAGGTCACTTTACTGAGTATATCATATAGACAATACAAATACTTTCATCACAGTTAACATTGTCATGAACAACTAGGAGTGTTGTCTTAACAAGTGTCTTGTTGAAGAGGTCACTTTACTGAGTATATCATATAGACAATACAAATACTTTCATCACAGTTAACACTGTCATGAAGAACTGGGAGTGTTGTCTCAATAATTGTCTTGTTGGAGAGGTCACTTTACTGAGTATATCATATAGACAATACAAATACTGTCATCACAGTTGACATTGTCATGAAGAACTGGGAGTGTTGTCTCAACAAGTGTCTTGTTGAAGAGGTCACTTTACTGAGTATATCATATAGACAATACAAATACTGTCATCACAGTTGACATTGTCATGAAGAACTGGGAGTGTTGTCTCAACAAGTGTCTTGTTGGAGAGGTCACTTTACTGAGCATATCATATAGACAATACAAATACTGTCATCACAGTTGACATTGTCATGAAGAACTGGGAGTGTTGTCTCAACAAGTGTCTTGTTGGAGAGGTCACTTTACTGAGCATATCATATAGTCAATACAAATACTGTCATCACAGTTGACATTGTCATGAAGAACTGGGAGTGTTGTCTCAACAAGTGTCTTGTTGAAGAGGTCACTTTACTGAGCATATCATATAGACAATACAAATACTGTCATCACAGTTGACATTGTCATGAAGAACTGGGAGTGTTGTCTCAACAAGTGTCTTGTTGAAGAGGTCACTTTACTGAGCATGTCATATAGACAATACAAATACTGTCGTCACAGTTGACATTGTCATGAAGAACTGGGAGTGTTGTCTCAACAAGTGTCTTGTTGAAGAGGTCACTTTACTGAGCATATCATATAGTCAATACAAATACTGTCATCACAGTTGACATTGTCATGAAGAACTGGGAGTGTTGTCTCAACAAGTGTCTTGTTGGAGAGGTCACTTTACTGTGCATAACATATAGACAATACAAATGCTCTCATCACAGCTGACATTGTCATGAAGAACTGTGAGTGTTGTCTCAACAAGTGTCTTGTTGAAGAGGTCACTTCACTGAGTATATCATATAGACAATACAAATACTCTCATCACAGCAGACATTGTCATGAAGAACTGGGAGTGTTGTCTCAACAAGTGTCTTGTTGGAGTGGTCACTTTACTGAGTATATCATATAGACAATACAAATACTGTCATCACAGTTGACATTGTCATGAAGAACTGGGAGTGTTGTCTCAACAAGTGTCTTGTTGGAGTGGTCACTTTACTGAGTATATCATATAGACAATACAAATACTCTCATCACAGCTGACATTGTCATGAAGAACTGGGAGTGTTGTCTCAACAAGTGTCTTGTTGAAGAGGTCACTTTACTGAGTATATCATATAGACAATACAAATACTGTCATCACAGTTGACATTGTCATGAAGAACAGTGAGTGTTGTCTCAACAAGTGTCTTGTTGAAGAGGTCACTTTACTGAGTATATCATATAGACAATACAAATACTGTCATCACAGTTAACACTGTCATGAAGAACTGGGAGTGTTGTCTCAACAAGTGGCTTGTTGGTGAGGTCACTTTACTGAGCATATCATATAGACAATACAAATACTGTCATCACAGTTAACATTGACATGAAGAACTGGGAGTGTTGTCTCAACAAGTGTCTTGTTGAAGAGGTCACTTTACTGAGTATATCATATAGACAATACAAATGCTCTCATCACAGCTGACATTGTCATGAAGAACTGGGAGTGTTGTCTCAACAAGTGTCTTGTTGAAGAGGTCACTTTACTGAGCATTTCATATAGACAATACAAATGCTCTCATCACAGCTGACATTGTCATGAAGAACTGGGAGTGTTGTCTTAACAAGTGTCTTGTTGAAGAGGTCACTTTACTGAGTATATCATATAGACAATACAAATACTGTCATCACAGTTAACACTGTCATGAAGAACTGGGAGTGTTGTCTCAACAAGTGTCTTGTTGAAGAGGTCACTTTACTGAGTATATCATATAGACAATACAAATACTGTCATCACAGTTAACATTGTCATGAAGAACTGGGAGTGTTGTCTCAACAAGTGTCTTGTTGAAGAGGTCACTTTACTGAGTATATCATATAGACAATACAAATACTGTCATCACAGTTAACACTGTCATGAAGAACTGGGAGTGTTGTCTCAACAAGTGTCTTGTTGAAGAGGTCACTTTACTGAGTATATCATATAGACAATACAAATACTGTCATCACAGTTGACATTGTCATGAAGAACTGGGAGTGTTGTCTCAACAAGTGTCTTGTTGCAGAGGTCACTTTACTGAGTATATCATATAGACAATACAAATACTGTCATCACAGTTAACACTGTCATGAAGAACTGGGAGTGTTGTCTCAACAAGTGTCTTGTTGAAGAGGTCACTTTACTGAGTATATCATATAGACAATACAAATACTTTCATCCCAGTTGACACTGTTATGAACAACTAGGAGTGTTGTCTTAACAAGTGTCTTGTTGAAGAGGTCACTTTACTGAGTATATCATATAGACAATACAAATACTTTCATCACAGTTGACACTGTCATGAACAACTAGGAGTGTTGTCTTAACAAGTGTCTTGTTGAAGAGGTCACTTTACTGAGTATATCATATAGACAATACAAATACTTTCATCACAGTTGACACTGTCATGAACAACTAGGAGTGTTGTCTTAACAAGTGTCTTGATGAAGAGGTCACTTTACTGAGTATATCATATAGACAATACAAATACTTTCATCACAGTTGACACTGTCATGAACAACTAGGAGTGTTGTCTCAACAAGTGTCTTGTTGAAGAGGTCACTTTACTGAGCATGTCATATAGACAATACAAATACTGTCATCACAGTTAACACTGTCATGAAGAACTGGGAGTGTGGTCTCAACAAGTGTCTATTTGGAGAGGTCACTTTACTGTGCATATCATATAGACAATACAAATACTGTCATCACAGTTAACATTGTCATGAACAACTAGGAGTGTTGTCTCAACAAGTGTCTATTTGGACAGGTCACATTACTGAGTATATCATATAGACAATAGAAATACTTTCATCACAGTTAACACTGTCATGAACAACTAGGAGTGTTGTCTCAACAAGTGTCTATTTGGACAGGTCACATTACTGTGCATATCATATAGACAATACAAATACTCTCATCACAGTTAACATTGTCATGAACAACTAGGAGTGTTGTCTCAACAAGTGTCTATTTGGACAGCTCACATTACTGTGCATATCATATAGACAATACAAATACTCTCATCACAGTTAACATTGTCATGAACAAGTAGGAGTGTTGTCTCCACAAGTGTCTATTTGGACAGGTCACATTACTGTGCATATCATATAGACAATACAAATGCTGTCATCACAGTTAACATTGTCATGAACAACTAGGAGTGTTGTCTCAACAAGTGTCTATTTGGACAGGTCACATTACTGTGCATATCATATAGACAATACAAATACTCTCATCACAGTTAACACTGTCATGAACAACTAGGAGTGTTGTCTCAACAAGTGTCTATTTGGAGAGGTCACTTTACTGTGCATATCATATAGACAATACAAATACTCTCATCACAGTTAACACTGTCATGAACAACTAGGAGTGTTGTCTTAACAAGTGTCTTGTTGAAGAGGTCACTTTACTGAGCATGCCATATAGACAATACAAATACTCTCATCACAGTTAACACTGTCATGAACAACTACGAGTGTTGTCTCAACAAGTGTCTATTTGGACAGGTCACATTACTGAGTATATCATATAGACAATACAAATACTTTCATCACAGTTAACATTGTCATGAACAACTAGGAGTGTTGTCTTAACAAGTGTCTTGTTGAAGAGGTCACTTTACTGAGTATATCATATAGACAATACAAATACTCTCATCACAGCTGACATTGTCATGAAGAACTGGGAGTGTTGTCTCAACAAGTGTCTTGTTGAAGAGGTCACTTTACTGAGTATATCATATAGACAATACAAATACTCTCATCACAGCTGACACTGTCATGAAGAACTGGGAGTGTTGTCTCAACAAGTGTCTTGTTGAAGATTTCACTTTACTGAGCATATCATATAGACAATACAAATACTGTCATCAAAGCTGACATTGTCATGAAGAACTGGGAGTGTTGTCTCAACATGTGTCTTGTTGAAGAGGTCACTTTACTGAGTATATCATATAGACAATACAAATACTGTCATCAGAGTTGACAGTGCCATGAAGAACTGGGAGTGTTGTCTCAACAAGTGTCTTGTTGAAGAGGTCACTTTACTGAGCATATCATATAGACAATACAAATATTGTCATCACAGTTGACATTGTCATGAACTGGGAGTGTTGTCTCAACAAGTGTCTTGTTGAAGAGGTCACTTTACTGAGCATGTCATATAGACAATACAAATATTGTCATCACAGTTGACATTGTCATGAACTGGGAGTGTTGTCTCAACAAGTGTCTTGTTGAAGAGGTCACTTTACTGAGCATATCATATAGACAATACAAATATTGTCATCACAGTTGACATTGTCATGAACTGGGAGTGTTGTCTTAACAAGAGACTTGTTGAAGAGGTCACTTTACTGAGTATATCATATAGACAATACAAATATTGTCATCACAGTTGACATTGTCATGAACTAAGAGTGTTGTCTCAACAAGTGTCTTGTTGAAGAGGTCACTTTACTGAGCATGTCATATAGACAATACAAATATTGTCATCACAGTTGACATTGTCATGAACTGGGAGTGTTGTCTCAACAAGAGTCTTGTTGAAGAGGTCACTTTACTGAGTATATCATATAGACAATACAAATACTCTCATCACAGCTGACATTGTCATGAAGAACTGGGAGTGTTGTCTTAACAAGTGTCTTGTTGAAGAGGTCACTTTACTGAGTATATCATATAGACAATACAAATACTTTCATCACAGTTGACACTGTCATGAACAACTAGGAGTGTTGTCTGAACAAGTGTCTTGTTGAAGAGGTCACTTTACTGAGTATATCATATAGACAATACAAATATTGTCATCACAGTTGACACTGTCATGAAGAACTGGGAGTGCTGTCTCAACAAGTGTCTATTTGGAGAGGTCACTTTACTGTGCATATCATATAGACAATACAAATACTTTCATCACAGTTAACACTGTCATGAAGAACTGGGAGTGTTGTCTCAACAAGTGTCTTGTTGAAGAGGTCACTTTACTGAGTATATCATATAGACAATACAAATAGTTTCATCCCAGTTGACACTGTCATGAACAACTAGGAGTGTTGTCTTAACAAGTGTCTTGTTGAAGAGGTCACTTTACTGAGTATATCATATAGACAATACAAATACTTTCATCACAGTTGACACTGTCATGAACAACTAGGAGTGTTGTCTTAACAAGTGTCTTGTTGAAGAGGTCACTTTACTGAGTATATCATATAGACAATACAAATACTTTCATCACAGTTGACACTGTCATGAACAACTAGGAGTGTTGTCTTAACAAGTGTCTTGATGAAGAGGTCACTTTACTGAGTATATCATATGGACAATACAAATACTTTCATCACAGTTGACACTGTCATGAACAACTAGGAGTGTTGTCTCAACAAGTGTCTTGTTGAAGAGGTCACTTTACTGAGCATATCATATAGACAATACAAATACTGTCATCACAGTTAACACTGTCATGAAGAACTGGGAGTGTTGTCTCAACAAGTGTCTATTTGGAGAGGTCACTTTACTGTGCATATCATATAGATAATACAAATACTGTCATCACAGTTAACATTGTCATGAACAACTAGGAGTGTTGTCTCAACAAGTGTCTATTTGGACAGGTCACATTACTGAGTATATCATATAGACAATACAAATACTTTCATCACAGTTAACACTGTCATGAACAACTAGGAGTGTTGTCTCAACAAGTGTCTATTTGGACAGGTCACATTACTGTGCATATCATATAGACAATACAAATACTCTCATCACAGTTAACATTGTCATGAACAACTAGGAGTGTTGTCTCCACAAGTGTCTATTTGGACAGGTCACATTACTGTGCATATCATATAGACAATACAAATGCTGTCATCACAGTTAACATTGTCATGAACAACTAGGAGTGTTGTCTCAACAAGTGTCTATTTGGACAGGTCACGTTACTGTGCATATCATATAGACAATACAAATGCTCTCATCACAGTTAACACTGTCATGAAGTACTGGGAGTGTTGTCTCAACAAGTGTCTATTTGGACAGGTCACATTACTGAGTATATCATATAGACAATACAAATACTTTCATCACAGTTAACATTGTCATGAACAACTAGGAGTGTTGTCTTAACAAGTGTCTTGTTGAAGAGGTCACTTTACTGAGCATGCCATATAGACAATACAAATACTCTCATCACAGTTAACACTGTCATGAACAACTAGGAGTGTTGTCTCAACAAGTGTCTATTTGGACAGGTGACATTACTGAGTATATCATATAGACAATACAAATACTTTCATCACAGTTAACATTGTCATGAACAACTAGGAGTGTTGTCTTAACAAGTGTCTTGTTGAAGAGGTCACTTTACTGAGTATATCATATAGACAATACAAATACTATCATCACAGCTGACATTGTCATGAAGAACTGGGAGTGTTGTCTCAACAAGTGTCTTGTTGAAGAGGTCACTTTACTGAGTATATCATATAGACAATACAAATACTCTCATCACAGCTGACATTGTCATGAAGAACTGGGAGTGTTGTCTCAACAAGTGTCTTGTTGAAGAGGTCACTTTACTGAGTATATCATATAGACAATACAAATACTCTCATCACAGTTAACATTGTCATGAAGAACTGGGAGTGTTGTCTCAACAAGTGTCTTGTTGAAGAGGTCACTTTACTGTGCATATCATATAGACAATACAAATACTCTCATCACTGTTGACATTGTCATGAAGAACTGGGAGTGTTGTCTTAACAAGTGTCTTGTTGAAGAGGTCACTTTACTGGGTATATCATATAGACAATACAAATACTTTCATCACAGTTGACATTGTCATGAAGAACTGGGAGTGTTGTCTCAATAATTGTCTTGTTGGAGAGGTCACTTTACTGAGTATATCATATAGACAATACAAATACTGTCATCACAGTTGACATTGTCATGAAGAACTGGGAGTGTTGTCTCAACAAGTGTCTTGTTGGAGAGGTCACTTTACTGAGCATATCATATAGACAATACAAATACTGTCATCACAGTTGACATTGTCATGAAGAACTGGGAGTGTTGTCTCAACAAGTGTCTTGTTGGAGAGGTCACTTTACTGAGCATATCATATAGTCAATACAAATACTGTCATCACAGTTGACATTGTCATGAAGAACTGGGAGTGTTGTCTCAACAAGTGTCTTGTTGAAGAGGTCACTTTACTGAGCATATCATATAAACAATACAAATACTGTCATCACAGTTGACATTGTCATGAAGAACTGGGAGTGTTGTCTCAACAAGTGTCTTGTTGAAGAGGTCACTTTACTGAGCATGTCATATAGACAATACAAATACTGTCATCACAGTTGACATTGTCATGAAGAACTGGGAGTGTTGTCTCAACAAGTGTCTTGTTGAAGAGGTCACTTTACTGAGCATATCATATAGTCAATACAAATACTGTCATCACAGTTGACATTGTCATGAAGAACTGGGAGTGTTGTCTCAACAAGTGTCTTGTTGGAGAGGTCACTTTACTGTGCATATCATATAGACAATACAAATGCTCTCATCACAGCTGACATTGTCATGAAGAACTGTGAGTGTTGTCTCAACAAGTGTCTTGTTGGAGTGGTCACTTTACTGAGTATATCATATAGACAATACAAATACTGTCATCACAGTTGACATTGTCATGAAGAACTGGGAGTGTTGTCTCAACAAGTGTCTTGTTGGAGTGGTCACTTTACTGAGTATATCATATAGACAATACAAATACTCTCATCACAGCTGACATTGTCATGAAGAACTGGGAGTGTTGTCTCAACAAGTGTCTTGTTGAAGAGGTCACTTTACTGAGTATATCATATAGACAATACAAATACTGTCATCACAGTTGACATTGTCATGAAGAACAGTGAGTGTTGTCTCAACAAGTGTCTTGTTGAAGAGGTCACTTTACTGAGTATATCATATAGACAATACAAATACTGTCATCACAGTTAACACTGTCATGAAGAACTGGGAGTGTTGTCTCAACAAGTGGCTTGTTGGTGAGGTCACTTTACTGAGCATATCATATAGACAATACAAATACTGTCATCACAGTTAACATTGACATGAAGAACTGGGAGTGTTGTCTCAACAAGTGTCTTGTTGAAGAGGTCACTTTACTGAGTATATCATATAGACAATACAAATGCTCTCATCACAGCTGACATTGTCATGAAGAACTGGGAGTGTTGTCTCAACAAGTGTCTTGTTGAAGAGGTCACTTTACTGAGCATATCATATAGACAATACAAATGCTCTCATCACAGCTGACATTGTCATGAAGAACTGGGAGTGTTGTCTTAACAAGTGTCTTGTTGAAGAGGTCACTTTACTGAGTATATCATATAGACAATACAAATACTGTCATCACAGTTAACACTGTCATGAAGAACTGGGAGTGTTGTCTCAACAAGTGTCTTGTTGAAGAGGTCACTTTACTGAGTATATCATATAGACAATACAAATACTGTCATCACAGTTAACATTGTCATGAAGAACTGGGAGTGTTGTCTCAACAAGTGTCTTGTTGAAGAGGTCACTTTACTGAGTATATCATATAGACAATACAAATACTGTCATCACAGTTAACACTGTCATGAAGAACTGGGAGTGTTGTCTCAACAAGTGTCTTGTTGAAGAGGTCACTTTACTGAGTATATCATATAGACAATACAAATACTGTCATCACAGTTGACATTGTCATGAAGAACTGGGAGTGTTGTCTCAACAAGTGTCTTGTTGCAGAGGTCACTTTACTGAGTATATCATATAGACAATACAAATACTGTCATCACAGTTAACACTGTCATGAAGAACTGGGAGTGTTGTCTCAACAAGTGTCTTGTTGAAGAGGTCACTTTACTGAGTATATCATATAGACAATACAAATACTTTCATCCCAGTTGACACTGTTATGAACAACTAGGAGTGTTGTCTTAACAAGTGTCTTGTTGAAGAGGTCACTTTACTGAGTATATCATATAGACAATACAAATACTTTCATCACAGTTGACACTGTCATGAACAACTAGGAGTGTTGTCTTAACAAGTGTCTTGTTGAAGAGGTCACTTTACTGAGTATATCATATAGACAATACAAATACTTTCATCACAGTTGACACTGTCATGAACAACTAGGAGTGTTGTCTTAACAAGTGTCTTGATGAAGAGGTCACTTTACTGAGTATATCATATAGACAATACAAATACTTTCATCACAGTTGACACTGTCATGAACAACTAGGAGTGTTGTCTCAACAAGTGTCTTGTTGAAGAGGTCACTTTACTGAGCATGTCATATAGACAATACAAATACTGTCATCACAGTTAACACTGTCATGAAGAACTGGGAGTGTGGTCTCAACAAGTGTCTATTTGGAGAGGTCACTTTACTGTGCATATCATATAGACAATACAAATACTGTCATCACAGTTAACATTGTCATGAACAACTAGGAGTGTTGTCTCAACAAGTGTCTATTTGGACAGGTCACATTACTGAGTATATCATATAGACAATAGAAATACTTTCATCACAGTTAACACTGTCATGAACAACTAGGAGTGTTGTCTCAACAAGTGTCTATTTGGACAGGTCACATTACTGTGCATATCATATAGACAATACAAATACTCTCATCACAGTTAACATTGTCATGAACAACTAGGAGTGTTGTCTCAACAAGTGTCTATTTGGACAGCTCACATTACTGTGCATATCATATAGACAATACAAATACTCTCATCACAGTTAACATTGTCATGAACAACTAGGAGTGTTGTCTCCACAAGTGTCTATTTGGACAGGTCACATTACTGTGCATATCATATAGACAATACAAATGCTGTCATCACAGTTAACATTGTCATGAACAACTAAGAGTGTCGTCTCAACAAGTGTCTATTTGGACAGGTCACATTACTGTGCATATCATATAGACAATACAAATACTCTCATCACAGTTAACACTGTCATGAACAACTAGGAGTGTTGTCTCAACAAGTGTCTATTTGGAGAGGTCACTTTACTGTGCATATCATATAGACAATACAAATACTCTCATCACAGTTAACACTGTCATGAACAACTAGGAGTGTTGTCTTAACAAGTGTCTTGTTGAAGAGGTCACTTTACTGAGCATGCCATATAGACAATACAAATACTCTCATCACAGTTAACACTGTCATGAACAACTACGAGTGTTGTCTCAACAAGTGTCTATTTGGACAGGTCACATTACTGAGTATATCATATAGACAATACAAATACTTTCATCACAGTTAACATTGTCATGAACAACTAGGAGTGTTGTCTTAACAAGTGTCTTGTTGAAGAGGTCACTTTACTGAGTATATCATATAGACAATACAAATACTCTCATCACAGCTGACATTGTCATGAAGAACTGGGAGTGTTGTCTCAACAAGTGTCTTGTTGAAGAGGTCACTTTACTGAGTATATCATATAGACAATACAAATACTCTCATCACAGCTGACACTGTCATGAAGAACTGGGAGTGTTGTCTCAACAAGTGTCTTGTTGAAGATTTCACTTTACTGAGCATATCATATAGACAATACAAATACTGTCATCAAAGCTGACATTGTCATGAAGAACTGGGAGTGTTGTCTCAACATGTGTCTTGTTGAAGAGGTCACTTTACTGAGTATATCATATAGACAATACAAATACTGTCATCAGAGTTGACAGTGCCATGAAGAACTGGGAGTGTTGTCTCAACAAGTGTCTTGTTGAAGAGGTCACTTTACTGAGCATATCATATAGACAATACAAATATTGTCATCAGAGGTGACATTGTCATGAACTGGGAGTGTTGTCTCAACAAGTGTCTTGTTGAAGAGGTCACTTTACTGAGCATGTCATATAGACAATACAAATATTGTCATCACAGTTGACATTGTCATGAACTGGGAGTGTTGTCTCAACAAGTGTCTTGTTGAAGAGGTCACTTTACTGAGCATATCATATAGACAATACAAATATTGTCATCACAGTTGACATTGTCATGAACTGGGAGTGTTGTCTTAACAAGTGTCTTGTTGAAGAGGTCACTTTACTGAGTATATCATATAGACAATACAAATATTGTCATCACAGTTGACATTGTCATGAACTAAGAGTGTTGTCTCAACAAGTATCTTGTTGAAGAGGTCACTTTACTGAGCATGTCATATAGACAATACAAATATTGTCATCACAGTTGACATTGTCATGAACTGGGAGTGTTGTCTCAACAAGAGTCTTGTTGAAGAGGTCACTTTACTGAGTATATCATATAGACAATACAAATACTCTCATCACAGCTGACATTGTCATGAAGAACTGGGAGTGTTGTCTTAACAAGTGTCTTGTTGAAGAGGTCACTTTACTGAGTATATCATATAGACAATACAAATACTTTCATCACAGTTGACACTGTCATGAACAACTAGGAGTGTTGTCTTAACAAGTGTCTTGTTGAAGAGGTCACTTTACTGAGTATATCATATAGACAATACAAATATTGTCATCACAGTTGACACTGTCATGAAGAACTGGGAGTGCTGTCTCAAAAAGTGTCTATTTGGAGAGGTCACTTTACTGTGCATATCATATAGACAATACAAATACTTTCATCACAGTTAACACTGTCATGAAGAACTGGGAGTGTTGTCTCAACAAGTGTCTTGTTGAAGAGGTCACTTTACTGAGTATATCATATAGACAATACAAATAGTTTCATCCCAGTTGACACTGTCATGAACAACTAGGAGTGTTGTCTTAACAAGTGTCTTGTTGAAGAGGTCACTTTACTGAGTATATCATATAGACAATACAAATACTTTCATCACAGTTGACACTGTCATGAACAACTAGGAGTGTTGTCTTAACAAGTGTCTTGTTGAAGAGGTCACTTTACTGAGTATATCATATAGACAATACAAATACTTTCATCACAGTTGACACTGTCATGAACAACTAGGAGTGTTGTCTTAACAAGTGTCTTGATGAAGAGGTCACTTTACTGAGTATATCATATGGACAATACAAATACTTTCATCACAGTTGACACTGTCATGAACAACTAGGAGTGTTGTCTCAACAAGTGTATTGTTGAAGAGGTCACTTTACTGAGCATATCATATAGACAATACAAATACTGTCATCACAGTTAACACTGTCATGAAGAACTGGGAGTGTTGTCTCAACAAGTGTCTATTTGGAGAGGTCACTTTACTGTGCATATCATATAGATAATACAAATACTGTCATCACAGTTAACATTGTCATGAACAACTAGGAGTGTTGTCTCAACAAGTGTCTATTTGGACAGGTCACATTACTGAGTATATCATATAGACAATACAAATACTTTCATCACAGTTAACACTGTCATGAACAACTAGGAGTGTTGTCTCAACAAGTGTCTATTTGGACAGGTCACATTACTGTGCATATCATATAGACAATACAAATACTCTCATCACAGTTAACATTGTCATGAACAACTAGGAGTGTTGTCTCCACAAGTGTCTATTTGGACAGGTCACATTACTGTGCATATCATATAGACAATACAAATGCTGTCATCACAGTTAACATTGTCATGAACAATTAGGAGTGTTGTCTCAACAAGTGTCTATTTGGACAGGTCACGTTACTGTGCATATCATATAGACAATACAAATGCTCTCATCACAGTTAACACTGTCATGAAGTACTGGGAGTGTTGTCTCAACAAGTGTCTATTTGGACAGGTCACATTACTGAGTATATCATATAGACAATACAAATACTTTCATCACAGTTAACATTGTCATGAACAACTAGGAGTGTTGTCTTAACAAGTGTCTTGTTGAAGAGGTCACTTTACTGAGCATGCCATATAGACAATACAAATACTCTCATCACAGTTAACACTGTCATGAACAACTAGGAGTGTTGTCTCAACAAGTGTCTATTTGGACAGGTGACATTACTGAGTATATCATATAGACAATACAAATACTTTCATCACAGTTAACATTGTCATGAACAACTAGGAGTGTTGTCTTAACAAGTGTCTTGTTGAAGAGGTCACTTTACTGAGTATATCATATAGACAATACAAATACTATCATCACAGCTGACATTGTCATGAAGAACTGGGAGTGTTGTCTCAACAAGTGTCTTGTTGAAGAGGTCACTTTACTGAGTATATCATATAGACAATACAAATACTCTCATCACAGCTGACATTGTCATGAAGAACTGGGAGTGTTGTCTCAACAAGTGTCTTGTTGAAGAGGTCACTTTACTGAGTATATCATATAGACAATACAAATACTCTCATCACAGTTAACATTGTCATGAAGAACTGGGAGTGTTGTCTCAACAAGTGTCTTGTTGAAGAGGTCACTTTACTGTGCATATCATATAGACAATACAAATACTCTCATCACTGTTGACATTGTCATGAAGAACTGGGAGTGTTGTCTTAACAAGTGTCTTGTTGAAGAGGTCACTTTACTGAGTATATCATATAGACAATACAAATACTTTCATCACAGTTGACATTGTCATGAAGAACTGGGAGTGTTGTCTTAACAAGTGTCTTGTTGAAGAGGTCACTTTACTGAGTATATCATATAGACAATACAAATACTCTCATCACAGTTGACATTGTCATGAAGAACTGGGAGTGTTGTCTTAACAAGTGTCCTGTTGGAGAGGTCACTTTACTGAGTATATCATATATACAATACAAATACTTTCATCACAGTTGACATTGTCATGAAGAACTGGGAGTGTTGTCTTAACAAGTGTCTTGTTGAAGAGGTCACTTTACTGAGTATATCATATAGACAATACAAATGCTCTCATCACAGCTGACACTGTCATGAAGAACTGGGAGTGTTGTCTCAACAAGTGACTTGTTGAAGAGGTCACTTTACTGAGCATATCATATAGACAATACAAATACTCTCATCACAGCTGACACTGTTATAAAGAACTGGGAGTGTTGTCTTAACAAGTGTCTTGTTGAAGAGGTCACTTTACTGAGTATATCATATAGACAATACAAATACTCTCATCACAGCTGACACTGTCATGAAGAACTGGGAGTGTTGTCTTAACAAGTGTCTTGTTGAAGAGGTCACTTTACTGAGCATATCATATAGACAATACAAATATTGTCATCACAGTTAACACTGTCATGAAGAACTGGGAGTGTTGTCTCAACAAGTGTCTTGTTGGATAGGTCACTTTACTGAGCATATCATATAGACAATACAAATAGTGTCATCACAGTTAACATTGTCATGAAGAACTGGGAGTGTTGTCTCAACAAGTGTCTTGTTGAAGAGGTCACTTTACTGAGCATGTCATATAGACAATACAAATACTGTCATCACAGTTGACATTGTCATGAAGAACTGGGAGTGTTGTCTCAACAAGTGTCTTGTTGAAGAGGTCACTTTACTGAGCATATCATATAGACAATACAAATACTGTCATCACAGTTAACACTGTCATGAAGAACTGGGAGTGTTGTCTCAACAAGTGTATTTGGAGAGGTCACTTTACTAAGTATATCATATAGACAATACAAATACTGTCACCACAGCTGACATTGTCAAGAAGAACTGGGAGTGTTGTCTCAACAAGTGTCTTGTTGAAGAGGTCACTTTACTGAGTATATCATATAGACAATACAAATACTCTCATCACAGCTGACACTGTCATGAAGAACTGGGAGTGTTGTCTCAACAAGTGTCTTGTTGAAGAGGTCACTTTACTGAGCATATCATATAGACAATACAAATACTGTCATCAAAGCTGACATTGTCATGAAGAACTGGGAGTGTTGTCTCAACAAGTGTCTTGTTGAAGAGGTCACTTTACTGAGCATATCATATAGACAATACAAATACTGTCATCACAGTTAACACTGCCATGAAGAACTGGGAGTGTTGTCTCAACAAGTGTATTTGGAGAGGTCACTTTACTAAGTATATCATATAGACAATACAAATACTGTCATCACAGTTGACAGTGCCATGAAGAACTGGGAGTGTTGTCTCAACAAGTGTCTTGTTGAAGAGGTCACTTTACTGAGCATATCATATAGACAATACAAATATTGTCATCACAGTTGACATTGTCATGAACTGGGAGTGTTGTCTCAACAAGTGTCTTGTTGAAGAGGTCACTTTACTGAGCATGTCATATAGACAATACAAATATTGTCATCACAGTTGACATTGTCATGAACTGGGAGTGTTGTCTCAACAAGTGTCTTGTTGAAGAGGTCACTTTACTGAGCATATCATATAGACAATACAAATATTGTCATCACAGTTGACATTGTCATGAACTGGGAGTGTTGTCTTAACAAGTGTCTTGTTGAAGAGGTCACTTTACTGAGTATATCATATAGACAATACAAATATTGTCATCACAGTTGACATTGTCATGAACTAAGAGTGTTGTCTTAACAAGTGTCTTGTTGAAGAGGTCACTTTACTGAGTATATCATATAGACAATACAAATACTCTCATCACAGCTGACATTGTCATGAAGAACTGGGAGTGTTGTCTTAACAAGTGTCTTGTTAAAAAGAGGTCACTTTACTGAGTATATCATATAGACAATACAAATACTTTCATCACAGTTGACACTGTCATGAACAACTAGGAGTGTTGTCTTAACAAGTGTCTTGTTGAAGAGGTCACTTTACTGAGTATATCATATAGAAAATACAAATATTGTCATCACATTTGACACTGTCATGAAGAACTGGGAGTGTTGTCTCAACAAGTGTCTTGTTGAAGAGGTCACTTTACTGAGTATATCATATAGACAATACAAATGCTCTCATCACAGCTGACATTGTCATGAAGAACTGGGAGTGTTGTCTCAACAAGTGTCTTGTTGAAGAGGTCACTTTACTGAGTATATCATATAGACAATACAAATGCTCTCATCACAGCTGACATTGTCATGAAGAACTGGGAGTGTTGTCTCAACAAGTGTCTTGTTGAAGAGGCACTTTACTGAGTATATCATATAGACAATACAAATGCTCTCATCACAGCTGACATTGTCATGAAGAACTGGGAGTGTTGTCTCAACAAGTGTCTTGTTGAAGAGGTCACTTTACTGAGCATATCATATAGAATATACAAATGCTCTCATTACAGCTGACACTGTCATGAAGACCTGGGAGTGTTGTCTCAACAAGTGTCTTGTTGAAGAGGTCACTTTACTGAGCATATCAAATAGACAATACAAATACTGTCATCACAGTTAACACTGTCATGAAGAACTGGGAGTGTTGTCTTAACAAGTGTCTTGTTGAAGAGGTCACTTTACTGAGCATGTCATATAGACAATACAAATGCTGTCATCACAGTTGACATTGTCATGAAGAACTGGGAGTGTTGTCTCAACAAGTGTCTTGTTGAAGAGGTCACTTTACTGAGTATATCATATAGACAATACAAATGCTCTCATCACAGCTGACATTGTCATGAAGAACTGGGAGTGTTGTCTCAACAAGTGTCTTGTTGAAGAGGTCACTTTACTGAGCATATCATATAGACAATACAAATGCTCTCATCACAGCTGACATTGTCATGAAGAACTGGGAGTGTTGTCTTAACAAGTGTCTTGTTGAAGAGGTCACTTTACTGAGTATATCATATAGACAAAACAATTACTGTCATCACAGTTGACATTGTCATGAAGAACTGGGAGTGTTGTCTCAACAAGTGTCTTGTTGGAGAGGTCACTTTACTGAGCATATATAGACAATACAAATACTGTCATCACAGTTGACATTGTCATGAAGAACTGGGAGTGTTGTCTCAACAAGTGTCTTGTTGAAGAGGTCACTTTACTGAGCATATCATATAGACAATACAAATACTGTCATCACAGTTGACATTGTCATGAAGAACTGGGAGTGTTGTCTCAACAAGTGTCTTGTTGGAGAGGTCACTTTACTGAGTATATCATATAGACAATACAAATACTGTCATCACAGTTGACATTGTCATGAAGAACTGGGAGTGTTGTCTCAACAAGTGTCTTGTTGAAGAGGTCACTTTACTGAGTATATCATATAGACAATACAAATACTGTCATCACAGTTAACACTGTCATGAAGAACTGGGAGTGTTGTCTTAACAAGTGTCTTGTTGAAGAGGTCACTTTACTGGGTATATCATATAGACAATACAAATACTTTCATCACAGTTAACATTGTCATGAACAACTAGGAGTGTTGTCTTAACAAGTGTCTTGTTGAAGAGGTCACTTTACGAGTATATCATATAGACAATACAAATACTTTCATCACAGTTAACACTGTCATGAAGAACTGGGAGTGTTGTCTCAACAAGTGTCTTGTCGAAGAGGTCACTTTACTGAGTATATCATATAGACAATAAAAATACTGTCATCACAGTTGACATTGTCATGAAGAACTGGGAGTGTTGTCTCAACAAGTGTCTTGTTGAAGAGGTCACTTTACTGAGTATATCATATAGACAATACAAATACTATCATCACAGTTAACACTGTCATGAAGAACTGGGAGTGTTGTCTTAACAAGTGTCTTGTTGAAGAGGTCACTTTACTGGGTATATCATATAGACAATACAAATACTTTCATCACAGTTAACATTGTCATGAACAACTAGGAGTGTTGTCTTAACAAGTGTCTTGTTGAAGAGGTCACTTTACTGAGTATATCATATAGACAATACAAATACTTTCATCACAGTTAACACTGTCATGAAGAACTGGGAGTGTTGTCTCAACAAGTGTCTTGTTGAAGAGGTCACTTTACTGAGCATATCATATAGACAATACAAATACTGTCATCACAGTTAACATTGTCATGAACAACTAGGAGTGTTGTCTTAACAAGTGTCTTGTTGAAGAGGTCACTTTACTGAGTATATCATATAGACAATACAAATACTTTCATCACAGTTAACATTGTGATGAACAACTAGGAGTGTTGTCTTAACAAGTGTCTTGTTGAAGAGGTCACTTTACTGAGTATATCATATAGACAATACAAATACTTTCATCACAGTTAACACTGTCATGAAGAACTGGGAGTGTTGTCTCAACAAGTGTCTTGTTGGAGAGGTCACTTTACTGAGCATATCATATAGACAATACAAATACTGTCATCACAGTTGACATTGTCATGAAGAACTGGAAGTGTTGTCTCAACAAGTGTCTTGTTGGAGAGGTCACTTTACTGAGCATATCATATAGTCAATACAAATACTGTCATCACAGTTGACATTGTCATGAAGAACTGGGAGTGTTGTCTCAACAAGTGTCTTGTTGAAGAGGTCACTTTACTGAGCATATCATATAGACAATACAAATACTGTCATCACAGTTGACATTGTCATGAAGAACTGGGAGTGTTGTCTCAACAAGTGTCTTGTTGAAGAGGTCACTTTACTGAGCATGTCATATAGACAATACAAATACTGTCATCACAGTTGCAATTGTCATGAAGAACTGGGAGTGTTGTCTCAACAAGTGTCTTTTTGAAGAGGTCACTTTACTGAGCATATCATATAGTCAATACAAATACTGTCATCACAGTTGACATTGTCAGGAAGAACTGGGAGTGTTGTCTCAACAAGTGTCTTGTTGGAGAGGTCACTTTACTGAGCATATCATATAGACAATACAAATGCTCTCATCACAGCTGACATTGTCATGAAGAGCTGTGAGTGTTGTCTCAACAAGTGTCTTGTTGAAGAGGTCACTTCACTGAGTATATCATATAGACAATACAAATACTCTCATCACAGCTGACATTGTCATGAAGAACTGGGAGTGTTGTCTCAACAAGTGTCTTGTTGGAGTGGTCACTTTACTGAGTATATCATATAGACAATACAAATACTGTCATCACAGTTGACATTGTCATGAAGAACTGGGAGTGTTGTCTCAACAAGTGTCTTGTTGGAGTGGTCACTTTACTGAGTATATCATATAGACAATACAAATACTCTCATCACAGCTGACATTGTCATGAAGAACTGGGAGTGTTGTCTCAACAAGTGTCTTGTTGAAGAGGTCACTTTACTGAGTATATCATATAGACAATACAAATGCTCTCATCACAGTTAACACTGTCATGAAGAACTGGGAGTGTTGTCTCAACAAGTGTCTTGTTGGAGAGGTCACTTTACTGAGCATATCATATAGACAATACAAATACTGTCATCACAGTTAACATTGTCATGAAGAACTGGGAGTGTTGTCTCAACAAGTGTCTTGTTGGAGAGTTCACTTTACTGAGCATATCATATAGACAATACAAATACTGTCATCACAGTTGACATTGTCATGAAGAACAGTGAGTGTTGTCTCAACAAGTGTCTTGTTGAAGAGGTCACTTTACTGAGTATATCATATAGACAATACAAATACTGTCATCACAGTTAACACTGTCATGAAGAACTGGGAGTGTTGTCTCAACAAGTGGCTTGTTGGTGAGGTCACTTTACTGAGCATATCATATAGACAATACAAATACTGTCATCACAGTTAACATTGACATGAAGAACTGGGAGTGTTGTCTCAACAAGTGTCTTGTTGAAGAGGTCACTTTACTGAGTATATCATATAGACAATACAAATGCTCTCATCACAGCTGACATTGTCATGAAGAACTGGGAGTGTTGTCTCAACAAGTGTCTTGTTGAAGAGGTCACTTTACTGAGCATATCATATAGACAATACAAATGCTCTCATCACAGCTGACATTGTCATGAAGAACTGGGAGTGTTGTCTTAACAAGTGTCTTGTTGAAGAGGTCACTTTACTGAGTATATCATATAGATAATACAAATACTGTCATCACAGTTAACACTGTCATGAAGAACTGGGAGTGTTGTCTCAACAAGTGTCTTGTTGAAGAGGTCACTTTACTGAGTATATCATATAGACAATACAAATACTGTCATCACAGTTAACATTGTCATGAAGAACTGGGAGTGTTGTCTCAACAAGTGTCTTGTTGAAGAGGTCACTTTACTGAGTATATCATATAGACAATACAAATACTGTCATCACAGTTAACACTGTCATGAAGAACTGGGAGTGTTGTCTCAACAAGTGTCTTGTTGAAGAGGTCACTTTACTGAGTATATCATATAGACAATACAAATACTGTCATCACAGTTGACATTGTCATGAAGAACTGGGAGTGTTGTCTCAACAAGTGTCTTGTTGCAGAGGTCACTTTACTGAGTATATCATATAGACAATACAAATACTGTCATCACAGTTAACACTGTCATGAAGAACTGGGAGTGTTGTCTCAACAAGTGTCTTGTTGAAGAGGTCACTTTACTGAGTATATCATATAGACAATACAAATACTTTCATCCCAGTTGACACTGTCATGAACAACTAGGAGTGTTGTCTTAACAAGTGTCTTGTTGAAGAGGTCACTTTACTGAGTATATCATATAGACAATACAAATACTTTCATCACAGTTGACACTGTCATGAACAACTAGGAGTGTTGTCTTAACAAGTGTCTTGTTGAAGAGGTCACTTTACTGAGTATATCATATAGACAATACAAATACTTTCATCACAGTTGACACTGTCATGAACAACTAGGAGTGTTGTCTTAACAAGTGTCTTGATGAAGAGGTCACTTTACTGAGTATATCATATAGACAATACAAATACTTTCATCACAGTTGACACTGTCATGAACAACTAGGAGTGTTGTCTCAACAAGTGTCTTGTTGAAGAGGTCACTTTACTGAGCATGTCATATAGACAATACAAATACTGTCATCACAGTTAACACTGTCATGAAGAACTGGGAGTGTGGTCTCAACAAGTCTCTATTTGGAGAGGTCACTTTACTGTGCATATCATATAGACAATACAAATACTGTCATCACAGTTAACATTGTCATGAACAACTAGGAGTGTTGTCTCAACAAGTGTCTATTTGGACAGGTCACATTACTGAGTATATCATATAGACAATACAAATACTCTCATCACAGTTAACATTGTCATGAACAACTAGGAGTGTTGTCTCAACAAGTGTCTATTTGGACAGCTCACATTACTGTGCATATCATATAGACAATACAAATACTCTCATCACAGTTAACATTGTCATAAACAACTAGGAGTGTTGTCTCCACAAGTGTCTATTTGGACAGGTCACATTACTGTGCATATCATATAGACAATACAAATGCTGTCATCACAGTTAACATTGTCATGAACAACTAGGAGTGTTGTCTCAACAAGTGTCTATTTGGACAGGTCACATTACTGTGCATATCATATAGACAATACAAATACTCTCATCACAGTTAACACTGTCATGAACAACTAGGAGTGTTGTCTCAACAAGTGTCTATTTGGAGAGGTCACTTTACTGTGCATATCATATAGACAATACAAATGCTCTCATCACAGTTAACACTGTCATGAACAACTAGGAGTGTTGTCTCAACAAGTGTCTATTTGGACCGGTCACATTACTGAGTATATCATATAGACAATACAAATAGTTTCATCACAGTTTACATTGTCATGAACAACTAGAAGTGTTGTCTTAACAAGTGTCTTGTTGAAGAGGTCACTTTACTGAGCATGCCATATAGACAATACAAATACTCTCATCACAGTTAACACTGTCATGAACAACTACGAGTGTTGTCTCAACAAGTGTCTATTTGGACAGGTCACATTACTGAGTATATCATATAGACAATACAAATACTTTCATCACAGTTAACATTGTCATGAACAACTAGGAGTGTTGTCTTAACAAGTGTCTTGTTGAAGAGGTCACTTTACTGAGTATATCATATCGACATTACAAATACTCTCATCACAGCTGACATTGTCATGAAGAACTGGGAGTGTTGTCTCAACAAGTGCCTTGTTGAAGAGGTCACTTTACTGAGTATATCATATAGACAATACAAATACTCTCATCACAGCTGACACTGTCATGAAGAACTGGGAGTGTTGTCTCAACAAGCGTCTTGTTGAAGATTTCACTTTACTGAGCATATCATATAGACAATACAAATACTGTCATCAAAGCTGACATTGTCATGAAGAACTGGGAGTGTTGTCTCAACAAGTGTCTTGTTGAAGAGGTCACTTTACTGAGTATATCATATAGACAATACAAATACTGTCATCAGAGTTGACAGTGCCATGAAGAACTGGGAGTGTTGTCTCAACAAGTGTCTTGTTGAAGAGGTCACTTTACTGAGCATATCATATAGACAATACAAATATTGTCATCACAGTTGACATTGTCATGAACTGGGAGTGTTGTCTCAACAAGTGTCTTGTTGAAGAGGTCACTTTACTGAGCATGTCATATAGACAATACAAATACTTTCATCACAGTTGACACTGTCATGAAGAACTGGGAGTGTGGTCTCAACAAGTGTCTATTTGGAGAGGTCACTTTACTGTGCATATCATATAGACAATACAAATACTGTCATCACAGTTAACATTGTCATGAACAACTAGGAGTGTTGTCTCAACAAGTGTCTATTTGGACAGGTCACATTACTGAGTATATCATATAGACAATAGAAATACTTTCATCACAGTTAACACTGTCATGAACAACTAGGAGTGTTGTCTCAACAAGTGTCTATTTGGACAGGTCACATTACTGTGCATATCATATAGACAATACAAATACTCTCATCACAGTTAACATTGTCATGAACAACTAGGAGTGTTGTCTCAACAAGTGTCTATTTGGACAGCTCACATTACTGTGCATATCATATAGACAATACAAATACTCTCATCACAGTTAACATTGTCATGAACAAGTAGGAGTGTTGTCTCCACAAGTGTCTATTTGGACAGGTCACATTACTGTGCATATCATATAGACAATACAAATGCTGTCATCACAGTTAACATTGTCATGAACAACTAGGAGTGTTGTCTCAACAAGTGTCTATTTGGACAGGTCACATTACTGTGCATATCATATAGACAATACAAATACTCTCATCACAGTTAACACTGTCATGAACAACTAGGAGTGTTGTCTCAACAAGTGTCTATTTGGAGAGGTCACTTTACTGTGCATATCATATAGACAATACAAATACTCTCATCACAGTTAACACTGTCATGAACAACTAGGAGTGTTGTCTTAACAAGTGTCTTGTTGAAGAGGTCACTTTACTGAGCATGCCATATAGACAATACAAATACTCTCATCACAGTTAACACTGTCATGAACAACTACGAGTGTTGTCTCAACAAGTGTCTATTTGGACAGGTCACATTACTGAGTATATCATATAGACAATACAAATACTTTCATCACAGTTAACATTGTCATGAACAACTAGGAGTGTTGTCTTAACAAGTGTCTTGTTGAAGAGGTCACTTTACTGAGTATATCATATAGACAATACAAATACTCTCATCACAGCTGACATTGTCATGAAGAACTGGGAGTGTTGTCTCAACAAGTGTCTTGTTGAAGAGGTCACTTTACTGAGTATATCATATAGACAATACAAATACTCTCATCACAGCTGACACTGTCATGAAGAACTGGGAGTGTTGTCTCAACAAGTGTCTTGTTGAAGATTTCACTTTACTGAGCATATCATATAGACAATACAAATACTGTCATCAAAGCTGACATTGTCATGAAGAACTGGGAGTGTTGTCTCAACATGTGTCTTGTTGAAGAGGTCACTTTACTGAGTATATCATATAGACAATACAAATACTGTCATCAGAGTTGACAGTGCCATGAAGAACTGGGAGTGTTGTCTCAACAAGTGTCTTGTTGAAGAGGTCACTTTACTGAGCATATCATATAGACAATACAAATATTGTCATCACAGTTGACATTGTCATGAACTGGGAGTGTTGTCTCAACAAGTGTCTTGTTGAAGAGGTCACTTTACTGAGCATGTCATATAGACAATACAAATATTGTCATCACAGTTGACATTGTCATGAACTGGGAGTGTTGTCTCAACAAGTGTCTTGTTGAAGAGGTCACTTTACTGAGCATATCATATAGACAATACAAATATTGTCATCACAGTTGACATTGTCATGAACTGGGAGTGTTGTCTTAACAAGAGACTTGTTGAAGAGGTCACTTTACTGAGTATATCATATAGACAATACAAATATTGTCATCACAGTTGACATTGTCATGAACTAAGAGTGTTGTCTCAACAAGTGTCTTGTTGAAGAGGTCACTTTACTGAGCATGTCATATAGACAATACAAATATTGTCATCACAGTTGACATTGTCATGAACTGGGAGTGTTGTCTCAACAAGAGTCTTGTTGAAGAGGTCACTTTACTGAGTATATCATATAGACAATACAAATACTCTCATCACAGCTGACATTGTCATGAAGAACTGGGAGTGTTGTCTTAACAAGTGTCTTGTTGAAGAGGTCACTTTACTGAGTATATCATATAGACAATACAAATACTTTCATCACAGTTGACACTGTCATGAACAACTAGGAGTGTTGTCTGAACAAGTGTCTTGTTGAAGAGGTCACTTTACTGAGTATATCATATAGACAATACAAATATTGTCATCACAGTTGACACTGTCATGAAGAACTGGGAGTGCTGTCTCAACAAGTGTCTATTTGGAGAGGTCACTTTACTGTGCATATCATATAGACAATACAAATACTTTCATCACAGTTAACACTGTCATGAAGAACTGGGAGTGTTGTCTCAACAAGTGTCTTGTTGAAGAGGTCACTTTACTGAGTATATCATATAGACAATACAAATAGTTTCATCCCAGTTGACACTGTCATGAACAACTAGGAGTGTTGTCTTAACAAGTGTCTTGTTGAAGAGGTCACTTTACTGAGTATATCATATAGACAATACAAATACTTTCATCACAGTTGACACTGTCATGAACAACTAGGAGTGTTGTCTTAACAAGTGTCTTGTTGAAGAGGTCACTTTACTGAGTATATCATATAGACAATACAAATACTTTCATCACAGTTGACACTGTCATGAACAACTAGGAGTGTTGTCTTAACAAGTGTCTTGATGAAGAGGTCACTTTACTGAGTATATCATATGGACAATACAAATACTTTCATCACAGTTGACACTGTCATGAACAACTAGGAGTGTTGTCTCAACAAGTGTCTTGTTGAAGAGGTCACTTTACTGAGCATATCATATAGACAATACAAATACTGTCATCACAGTTAACACTGTCATGAAGAACTGGGAGTGTTGTCTCAACAAGTGTCTATTTGGAGAGGTCACTTTACTGTGCATATCATATAGATAATACAAATACTGTCATCACAGTTAACATTGTCATGAACAACTAGGAGTGTTGTCTCAACAAGTGTCTATTTGGACAGGTCACATTACTGAGTATATCATATAGACAATACAAATACTTTCATCACAGTTAACACTGTCATGAACAACTAGGAGTGTTGTCTCAACAAGTGTCTATTTGGACAGGTCACATTACTGTGCATATCATATAGACAATACAAATACTCTCATCACAGTTAACATTGTCATGAACAACTAGGAGTGTTGTCTCCACAAGTGTCTATTTGGACAGGTCACATTACTGTGCATATCATATAGACAATACAAATGCTGTCATCACAGTTAACATTGTCATGAACAACTAGGAGTGTTGTCTCAACAAGTGTCTATTTGGACAGGTCACGTTACTGTGCATATCATATAGACAATACAAATGCTCTCATCACAGTTAACACTGTCATGAAGTACTGGGAGTGTTGTCTCAACAAGTGTCTATTTGGACAGGTCACATTACTGAGTATATCATATAGACAATACAAATACTTTCATCACAGTTAACATTGTCATGAACAACTAGGAGTGTTGTCTTAACAAGTGTCTTGTTGAAGAGGTCACTTTACTGAGCATGCCATATAGACAATACAAATACTCTCATCACAGTTAACACTGTCATGAACAACTAGGAGTGTTGTCTCAACAAGTGTCTATTTGGACAGGTGACATTACTGAGTATATCATATAGACAATACAAATACTTTCATCACAGTTAACATTGTCATGAACAACTAGGAGTGTTGTCTTAACAAGTGTCTTGTTGAAGAGGTCACTTTACTGAGTATATCATATAGACAATACAAATACTATCATCACAGCTGACATTGTCATGAAGAACTGGGAGTGTTGTCTCAACAAGTGTCTTGTTGAAGAGGTCACTTTACTGAGTATATCATATAGACAATACAAATACTCTCATCACAGCTGACATTGTCATGAAGAACTGGGAGTGTTGTCTCAACAAGTGTCTTGTTGAAGAGGTCACTTTACTGAGTATATCATATAGACAATACAAATACTCTCATCACAGTTAACATTGTCATGAAGAACTGGGAGTGTTGTCTCAACAAGTGTCTTGTTGAAGAGGTCACTTTACTGTGCATATCATATAGACAATACAAATACTCTCATCACTGTTGACATTGTCATGAAGAACTGGGAGTGTTGTCTTAACAAGTGTCTTGTTGAAGAGGTCACTTTACTGGGTATATCATATAGACAATACAAATACTTTCATCACAGTTGACATTGTCATGAAGAACTGGGAGTGTTGTCTCAATAATTGTCTTGTTGGAGAGGTCACTTTACTGAGTATATCATATAGACAATACAAATACTGTCATCACAGTTGACATTGTCATGAAGAACTGGGAGTGTTGTCTCAACAAGTGTCTTGTTGGAGAGGTCACTTTACTGAGCATATCATATAGACAATACAAATACTGTCATCACAGTTGACATTGTCATGAAGAACTGGGAGTGTTGTCTCAACAAGTGTCTTGTTGGAGAGGTCACTTTACTGAGCATATCATATAGTCAATACAAATACTGTCATCACAGTTGACATTGTCATGAAGAACTGGGAGTGTTGTCTCAACAAGTGTCTTGTTGAAGAGGTCACTTTACTGAGCATATCATATAAACAATACAAATACTGTCATCACAGTTGACATTGTCATGAAGAACTGGGAGTGTTGTCTCAACAAGTGTCTTGTTGAAGAGGTCACTTTACTGAGCATGTCATATAGACAATACAAATACTGTCATCACAGTTGACATTGTCATGAAGAACTGGGAGTGTTGTCTCAACAAGTGTCTTGTTGAAGAGGTCACTTTACTGAGCATATCATATAGTCAATACAAATACTGTCATCACAGTTGACATTGTCATGAAGAACTGGGAGTGTTGTCTCAACAAGTGTCTTGTTGGAGAGGTCACTTTACTGTGCATATCATATAGACAATACAAATGCTCTCATCACAGCTGACATTGTCATGAAGAACTGTGAGTGTTGTCTCAACAAGTGTCTTGTTGGAGTGGTCACTTTACTGAGTATATCATATAGACAATACAAATACTGTCATCACAGTTGACATTGTCATGAAGAACTGGGAGTGTTGTCTCAACAAGTGTCTTGTTGGAGTGGTCACTTTACTGAGTATATCATATAGACAATACAAATACTCTCATCACAGCTGACATTGTCATGAAGAACTGGGAGTGTTGTCTCAACAAGTGTCTTGTTGAAGAGGTCACTTTACTGAGTATATCATATAGACAATACAAATACTGTCATCACAGTTGACATTGTCATGAAGAACAGTGAGTGTTGTCTCAACAAGTGTCTTGTTGAAGAGGTCACTTTACTGAGTATATCATATAGACAATACAAATACTGTCATCACAGTTAACACTGTCATGAAGAACTGGGAGTGTTGTCTCAACAAGTGGCTTGTTGGTGAGGTCACTTTACTGAGCATATCATATAGACAATACAAATACTGTCATCACAGTTAACATTGACATGAAGAACTGGGAGTGTTGTCTCAACAAGTGTCTTGTTGAAGAGGTCACTTTACTGAGTATATCATATAGACAATACAAATGCTCTCATCACAGCTGACATTGTCATGAAGAACTGGGAGTGTTGTCTCAACAAGTGTCTTGTTGAAGAGGTCACTTTACTGAGCATATCATATAGACAATACAAATGCTCTCATCACAGCTGACATTGTCATGAAGAACTGGGAGTGTTGTCTTAACAAGTGTCTTGTTGAAGAGGTCACTTTACTGAGTATATCATATAGACAATACAAATACTGTCATCACAGTTAACACTGTCATGAAGAACTGGGAGTGTTGTCTCAACAAGTGTCTTGTTGAAGAGGTCACTTTACTGAGTATATCATATAGACAATACAAATACTGTCATCACAGTTAACATTGTCATGAAGAACTGGGAGTGTTGTCTCAACAAGTGTCTTGTTGAAGAGGTCACTTTACTGAGTATATCATATAGACAATACAAATACTGTCATCACAGTTAACACTGTCATGAAGAACTGGGAGTGTTGTCTCAACAAGTGTCTTGTTGAAGAGGTCACTTTACTGAGTATATCATATAGACAATACAAATACTGTCATCACAGTTGACATTGTCATGAAGAACTGGGAGTGTTGTCTCAACAAGTGTCTTGTTGCAGAGGTCACTTTACTGAGTATATCATATAGACAATACAAATACTGTCATCACAGTTAACACTGTCATGAAGAACTGGGAGTGTTGTCTCAACAAGTGTCTTGTTGAAGAGGTCACTTTACTGAGTATATCATATAGACAATACAAATACTTTCATCCCAGTTGACACTGTTATGAACAACTAGGAGTGTTGTCTTAACAAGTGTCTTGTTGAAGAGGTCACTTTACTGAGTATATCATATAGACAATACAAATACTTTCATCACAGTTGACACTGTCATGAACAACTAGGAGTGTTGTCTTAACAAGTGTCTTGTTGAAGAGGTCACTTTACTGAGTATATCATATAGACAATACAAATACTTTCATCACAGTTGACACTGTCATGAACAACTAGGAGTGTTGTCTTAACAAGTGTCTTGATGAAGAGGTCACTTTACTGAGTATATCATATAGACAATACAAATACTTTCATCACAGTTGACACTGTCATGAACAACTAGGAGTGTTGTCTCAACAAGTGTCTTGTTGAAGAGGTCACTTTACTGAGCATGTCATATAGACAATACAAATACTGTCATCACAGTTAACACTGTCATGAAGAACTGGGAGTGTGGTCTCAACAAGTGTCTATTTGGAGAGGTCACTTTACTGTGCATATCATATAGACAATACAAATACTGTCATCACAGTTAACATTGTCATGAACAACTAGGAGTGTTGTCTCAACAAGTGTCTATTTGGACAGGTCACATTACTGAGTATATCATATAGACAATAGAAATACTTTCATCACAGTTAACACTGTCATGAACAACTAGGAGTGTTGTCTCAACAAGTGTCTATTTGGACAGGTCACATTACTGTGCATATCATATAGACAATACAAATACTCTCATCACAGTTAACATTGTCATGAACAACTAGGAGTGTTGTCTCAACAAGTGTCTATTTGGACAGCTCACATTACTGTGCATATCATATAGACAATACAAATACTCTCATCACAGTTAACATTGTCATGAACAACTAGGAGTGTTGTCTCCACAAGTGTCTATTTGGACAGGTCACATTACTGTGCATATCATATAGACAATACAAATGCTGTCATCACAGTTAACATTGTCATGAACAACTAAGAGTGTCGTCTCAACAAGTGTCTATTTGGACAGGTCACATTACTGTGCATATCATATAGACAATACAAATACTCTCATCACAGTTAACACTGTCATGAACAACTAGGAGTGTTGTCTCAACAAGTGTCTATTTGGAGAGGTCACTTTACTGTGCATATCATATAGACAATACAAATACTCTCATCACAGTTAACACTGTCATGAACAACTAGGAGTGTTGTCTTAACAAGTGTCTTGTTGAAGAGGTCACTTTACTGAGCATGCCATATAGACAATACAAATACTCTCATCACAGTTAACACTGTCATGAACAACTACGAGTGTTGTCTCAACAAGTGTCTATTTGGACAGGTCACATTACTGAGTATATCATATAGACAATACAAATACTTTCATCACAGTTAACATTGTCATGAACAACTAGGAGTGTTGTCTTAACAAGTGTCTTGTTGAAGAGGTCACTTTACTGAGTATATCATATAGACAATACAAATACTCTCATCACAGCTGACATTGTCATGAAGAACTGGGAGTGTTGTCTCAACAAGTGTCTTGTTGAAGAGGTCACTTTACTGAGTATATCATATAGACAATACAAATACTCTCATCACAGCTGACACTGTCATGAAGAACTGGGAGTGTTGTCTCAACAAGTGTCTTGTTGAAGATTTCACTTTACTGAGCATATCATATAGACAATACAAATACTGTCATCAAAGCTGACATTGTCATGAAGAACTGGGAGTGTTGTCTCAACATGTGTCTTGTTGAAGAGGTCACTTTACTGAGTATATCATATAGACAATACAAATACTGTCATCAGAGTTGACAGTGCCATGAAGAACTGGGAGTGTTGTCTCAACAAGTGTCTTGTTGAAGAGGTCACTTTACTGAGCATATCATATAGACAATACAAATATTGTCATCAGAGGTGACATTGTCATGAACTGGGAGTGTTGTCTCAACAAGTGTCTTGTTGAAGAGGTCACTTTACTGAGCATGTCATATAGACAATACAAATATTGTCATCACAGTTGACATTGTCATGAACTGGGAGTGTTGTCTCAACAAGTGTCTTGTTGAAGAGGTCACTTTACTGAGCATATCATATAGACAATACAAATATTGTCATCACAGTTGACATTGTCATGAACTGGGAGTGTTGTCTTAACAAGTGTCTTGTTGAAGAGGTCACTTTACTGAGTATATCATATAGACAATACAAATATTGTCATCACAGTTGACATTGTCATGAACTAAGAGTGTTGTCTCAACAAGTATCTTGTTGAAGAGGTCACTTTACTGAGCATGTCATATAGACAATACAAATATTGTCATCACAGTTGACATTGTCATGAACTGGGAGTGTTGTCTCAACAAGAGTCTTGTTGAAGAGGTCACTTTACTGAGTATATCATATAGACAATACAAATACTCTCATCACAGCTGACATTGTCATGAAGAACTGGGAGTGTTGTCTTAACAAGTGTCTTGTTGAAGAGGTCACTTTACTGAGTATATCATATAGACAATACAAATACTTTCATCACAGTTGACACTGTCATGAACAACTAGGAGTGTTGTCTTAACAAGTGTCTTGTTGAAGAGGTCACTTTACTGAGTATATCATATAGACAATACAAATATTGTCATCACAGTTGACACTGTCATGAAGAACTGGGAGTGCTGTCTCAAAAAGTGTCTATTTGGAGAGGTCACTTTACTGTGCATATCATATAGACAATACAAATACTTTCATCACAGTTAACACTGTCATGAAGAACTGGGAGTGTTGTCTCAACAAGTGTCTTGTTGAAGAGGTCACTTTACTGAGTATATCATATAGACAATACAAATAGTTTCATCCCAGTTGACACTGTCATGAACAACTAGGAGTGTTGTCTTAACAAGTGTCTTGTTGAAGAGGTCACTTTACTGAGTATATCATATAGACAATACAAATACTTTCATCACAGTTGACACTGTCATGAACAACTAGGAGTGTTGTCTTAACAAGTGTCTTGTTGAAGAGGTCACTTTACTGAGTATATCATATAGACAATACAAATACTTTCATCACAGTTGACACTGTCATGAACAACTAGGAGTGTTGTCTTAACAAGTGTCTTGATGAAGAGGTCACTTTACTGAGTATATCATATGGACAATACAAATACTTTCATCACAGTTGACACTGTCATGAACAACTAGGAGTGTTGTCTCAACAAGTGTATTGTTGAAGAGGTCACTTTACTGAGCATATCATATAGACAATACAAATACTGTCATCACAGTTAACACTGTCATGAAGAACTGGGAGTGTTGTCTCAACAAGTGTCTATTTGGAGAGGTCACTTTACTGTGCATATCATATAGATAATACAAATACTGTCATCACAGTTAACATTGTCATGAACAACTAGGAGTGTTGTCTCAACAAGTGTCTATTTGGACAGGTCACATTACTGAGTATATCATATAGACAATACAAATACTTTCATCACAGTTAACACTGTCATGAACAACTAGGAGTGTTGTCTCAACAAGTGTCTATTTGGACAGGTCACATTACTGTGCATATCATATAGACAATACAAATACTCTCATCACAGTTAACATTGTCATGAACAACTAGGAGTGTTGTCTCCACAAGTGTCTATTTGGACAGGTCACATTACTGTGCATATCATATAGACAATACAAATGCTGTCATCACAGTTAACATTGTCATGAACAATTAGGAGTGTTGTCTCAACAAGTGTCTATTTGGACAGGTCACGTTACTGTGCATATCATATAGACAATACAAATGCTCTCATCACAGTTAACACTGTCATGAAGTACTGGGAGTGTTGTCTCAACAAGTGTCTATTTGGACAGGTCACATTACTGAGTATATCATATAGACAATACAAATACTTTCATCACAGTTAACATTGTCATGAACAACTAGGAGTGTTGTCTTAACAAGTGTCTTGTTGAAGAGGTCACTTTACTGAGCATGCCATATAGACAATACAAATACTCTCATCACAGTTAACACTGTCATGAACAACTAGGAGTGTTGTCTCAACAAGTGTCTATTTGGACAGGTGACATTACTGAGTATATCATATAGACAATACAAATACTTTCATCACAGTTAACATTGTCATGAACAACTAGGAGTGTTGTCTTAACAAGTGTCTTGTTGAAGAGGTCACTTTACTGAGTATATCATATAGACAATACAAATACTATCATCACAGCTGACATTGTCATGAAGAACTGGGAGTGTTGTCTCAACAAGTGTCTTGTTGAAGAGGTCACTTTACTGAGTATATCATATAGACAATACAAATACTCTCATCACAGCTGACATTGTCATGAAGAACTGGGAGTGTTGTCTCAACAAGTGTCTTGTTGAAGAGGTCACTTTACTGAGTATATCATATAGACAATACAAATACTCTCATCACAGTTAACATTGTCATGAAGAACTGGGAGTGTTGTCTCAACAAGTGTCTTGTTGAAGAGGTCACTTTACTGTGCATATCATATAGACAATACAAATACTCTCATCACTGTTGACATTGTCATGAAGAACTGGGAGTGTTGTCTTAACAAGTGTCTTGTTGAAGAGGTCACTTTACTGAGTATATCATATAGACAATACAAATACTTTCATCACAGTTGACATTGTCATGAAGAACTGGGAGTGTTGTCTTAACAAGTGTCTTGTTGAAGAGGTCACTTTACTGAGTATATCATATAGACAATACAAATACTCTCATCACAGTTGACATTGTCATGAAGAACTGGGAGTGTTGTCTTAACAAGTGTCCTGTTGGAGAGGTCACTTTACTGAGTATATCATATATACAATACAAATACTTTCATCACAGTTGACATTGTCATGAAGAACTGGGAGTGTTGTCTTAACAAGTGTCTTGTTGAAGAGGTCACTTTACTGAGTATATCATATAGACAATACAAATGCTCTCATCACAGCTGACACTGTCATGAAGAACTGGGAGTGTTGTCTCAACAAGTGACTTGTTGAAGAGGTCACTTTACTGAGCATATCATATAGACAATACAAATACTCTCATCACAGCTGACACTGTTATAAAGAACTGGGAGTGTTGTCTTAACAAGTGTCTTGTTGAAGAGGTCACTTTACTGAGTATATCATATAGACAATACAAATACTCTCATCACAGCTGACACTGTCATGAAGAACTGGGAGTGTTGTCTTAACAAGTGTCTTGTTGAAGAGGTCACTTTACTGAGCATATCATATAGACAATACAAATATTGTCATCACAGTTAACACTGTCATGAAGAACTGGGAGTGTTGTCTCAACAAGTGTCTTGTTGGATAGGTCACTTTACTGAGCATATCATATAGACAATACAAATAGTGTCATCACAGTTAACATTGTCATGAAGAACTGGGAGTGTTGTCTCAACAAGTGTCTTGTTGAAGAGGTCACTTTACTGAGCATGTCATATAGACAATACAAATACTGTCATCACAGTTGACATTGTCATGAAGAACTGGGAGTGTTGTCTCAACAAGTGTCTTGTTGAAGAGGTCACTTTACTGAGCATATCATATAGACAATACAAATACTGTCATCACAGTTAACACTGTCATGAAGAACTGGGAGTGTTGTCTCAACAAGTGTATTTGGAGAGGTCACTTTACTAAGTATATCATATAGACAATACAAATACTGTCACCACAGCTGACATTGTCAAGAAGAACTGGGAGTGTTGTCTCAACAAGTGTCTTGTTGAAGAGGTCACTTTACTGAGTATATCATATAGACAATACAAATACTCTCATCACAGCTGACACTGTCATGAAGAACTGGGAGTGTTGTCTCAACAAGTGTCTTGTTGAAGAGGTCACTTTACTGAGCATATCATATAGACAATACAAATACTGTCATCAAAGCTGACATTGTCATGAAGAACTGGGAGTGTTGTCTCAACAAGTGTCTTGTTGAAGAGGTCACTTTACTGAGCATATCATATAGACAATACAAATACTGTCATCACAGTTAACACTGCCATGAAGAACTGGGAGTGTTGTCTCAACAAGTGTATTTGGAGAGGTCACTTTACTAAGTATATCATATAGACAATACAAATACTGTCATCACAGTTGACAGTGCCATGAAGAACTGGGAGTGTTGTCTCAACAAGTGTCTTGTTGAAGAGGTCACTTTACTGAGCATATCATATAGACAATACAAATATTGTCATCACAGTTGACATTGTCATGAACTGGGAGTGTTGTCTCAACAAGTGTCTTGTTGAAGAGGTCACTTTACTGAGCATGTCATATAGACAATACAAATATTGTCATCACAGTTGACATTGTCATGAACTGGGAGTGTTGTCTCAACAAGTGTCTTGTTGAAGAGGTCACTTTACTGAGCATATCATATAGACAATACAAATATTGTCATCACAGTTGACATTGTCATGAACTGGGAGTGTTGTCTTAACAAGTGTCTTGTTGAAGAGGTCACTTTACTGAGTATATCATATAGACAATACAAATATTGTCATCACAGTTGACATTGTCATGAACTAAGAGTGTTGTCTTAACAAGTGTCTTGTTGAAGAGGTCACTTTACTGAGTATATCATATAGACAATACAAATACTCTCATCACAGCTGACATTGTCATGAAGAACTGGGAGTGTTGTCTTAACAAGTGTCTTGTTGAAGAGGTCACTTTACTGAGTATATCATATAGACAATACAAATACTTTCATCACAGTTGACACTGTCATGAACAACTAGGAGTGTTGTCTTAACAAGTGTCTTGTTGAAGAGGTCACTTTACTGAGTATATCATATAGAAAATACAAATATTGTCATCACATTTGACACTGTCATGAAGAACTGGGAGTGTTGTCTCAACAAGTGTCTTGTTGAAGAGGTCACTTTACTGAGTATATCATATAGACAATACAAATGCTCTCATCACAGCTGACATTGTCATGAAGAACTGGGAGTGTTGTCTCAACAAGTGTCTTGTTGAAGAGGTCACTTTACTGAGTATATCATATAGACAATACAAATGCTCTCATCACAGCTGACATTGTCATGAAGAACTGGGAGTGTTGTCTCAACAAGTGTCTTGTTGAAGAGGCACTTTACTGAGTATATCATATAGACAATACAAATGCTCTCATCACAGCTGACATTGTCATGAAGAACTGGGAGTGTTGTCTCAACAAGTGTCTTGTTGAAGAGGTCACTTTACTGAGCATATCATATAGAATATACAAATGCTCTCATTACAGCTGACACTGTCATGAAGACCTGGGAGTGTTGTCTCAACAAGTGTCTTGTTGAAGAGGTCACTTTACTGAGCATATCAAATAGACAATACAAATACTGTCATCACAGTTAACACTGTCATGAAGAACTGGGAGTGTTGTCTTAACAAGTGTCTTGTTGAAGAGGTCACTTTACTGAGCATGTCATATAGACAATACAAATGCTGTCATCACAGTTGACATTGTCATGAAGAACTGGGAGTGTTGTCTCAACAAGTGTCTTGTTGAAGAGGTCACTTTACTGAGTATATCATATAGACAATACAAATGCTCTCATCACAGCTGACATTGTCATGAAGAACTGGGAGTGTTGTCTCAACAAGTGTCTTGTTGAAGAGGTCACTTTACTGAGCATATCATATAGACAATACAAATGCTCTCATCACAGCTGACATTGTCATGAAGAACTGGGAGTGTTGTCTTAACAAGTGTCTTGTTGAAGAGGTCACTTTACTGAGTATATCATATAGACAAAACAATTACTGTCATCACAGTTGACATTGTCATGAAGAACTGGGAGTGTTGTCTCAACAAGTGTCTTGTTGGAGAGGTCACTTTACTGAGCATATATAGACAATACAAATACTGTCATCACAGTTGACATTGTCATGAAGAACTGGGAGTGTTGTCTCAACAAGTGTCTTGTTGAAGAGGTCACTTTACTGAGCATATCATATAGACAATACAAATACTGTCATCACAGTTGACATTGTCATGAAGAACTGGGAGTGTTGTCTCAACAAGTGTCTTGTTGGAGAGGTCACTTTACTGAGTATATCATATAGACAATACAAATACTGTCATCACAGTTGACATTGTCATGAAGAACTGGGAGTGTTGTCTCAACAAGTGTCTTGTTGAAGAGGTCACTTTACTGAGTATATCATATAGACAATACAAATACTGTCATCACAGTTAACACTGTCATGAAGAACTGGGAGTGTTGTCTTAACAAGTGTCTTGTTGAAGAGGTCACTTTACTGGGTATATCATATAGACAATACAAATACTTTCATCACAGTTAACATTGTCATGAACAACTAGGAGTGTTGTCTTAACAAGTGTCTTGTTGAAGAGGTCACTTTACGAGTATATCATATAGACAATACAAATACTTTCATCACAGTTAACACTGTCATGAAGAACTGGGAGTGTTGTCTCAACAAGTGTCTTGTCGAAGAGGTCACTTTACTGAGTATATCATATAGACAATAAAAATACTGTCATCACAGTTGACATTGTCATGAAGAACTGGGAGTGTTGTCTCAACAAGTGTCTTGTTGAAGAGGTCACTTTACTGAGTATATCATATAGACAATACAAATACTATCATCACAGTTAACACTGTCATGAAGAACTGGGAGTGTTGTCTTAACAAGTGTCTTGTTGAAGAGGTCACTTTACTGGGTATATCATATAGACAATACAAATACTTTCATCACAGTTAACATTGTCATGAACAACTAGGAGTGTTGTCTTAACAAGTGTCTTGTTGAAGAGGTCACTTTACTGAGTATATCATATAGACAATACAAATACTTTCATCACAGTTAACACTGTCATGAAGAACTGGGAGTGTTGTCTCAACAAGTGTCTTGTTGAAGAGGTCACTTTACTGAGCATATCATATAGACAATACAAATACTGTCATCACAGTTAACATTGTCATGAACAACTAGGAGTGTTGTCTTAACAAGTGTCTTGTTGAAGAGGTCACTTTACTGAGTATATCATATAGACAATACAAATACTTTCATCACAGTTAACATTGTGATGAACAACTAGGAGTGTTGTCTTAACAAGTGTCTTGTTGAAGAGGTCACTTTACTGAGTATATCATATAGACAATACAAATACTTTCATCACAGTTAACACTGTCATGAAGAACTGGGAGTGTTGTCTCAACAAGTGTCTTGTTGGAGAGGTCACTTTACTGAGCATATCATATAGACAATACAAATACTGTCATCACAGTTGACATTGTCATGAAGAACTGGAAGTGTTGTCTCAACAAGTGTCTTGTTGGAGAGGTCACTTTACTGAGCATATCATATAGTCAATACAAATACTGTCATCACAGTTGACATTGTCATGAAGAACTGGGAGTGTTGTCTCAACAAGTGTCTTGTTGAAGAGGTCACTTTACTGAGCATATCATATAGACAATACAAATACTGTCATCACAGTTGACATTGTCATGAAGAACTGGGAGTGTTGTCTCAACAAGTGTCTTGTTGAAGAGGTCACTTTACTGAGCATGTCATATAGACAATACAAATACTGTCATCACAGTTGCAATTGTCATGAAGAACTGGGAGTGTTGTCTCAACAAGTGTCTTTTTGAAGAGGTCACTTTACTGAGCATATCATATAGTCAATACAAATACTGTCATCACAGTTGACATTGTCAGGAAGAACTGGGAGTGTTGTCTCAACAAGTGTCTTGTTGGAGAGGTCACTTTACTGAGCATATCATATAGACAATACAAATGCTCTCATCACAGCTGACATTGTCATGAAGAGCTGTGAGTGTTGTCTCAACAAGTGTCTTGTTGAAGAGGTCACTTCACTGAGTATATCATATAGACAATACAAATACTCTCATCACAGCTGACATTGTCATGAAGAACTGGGAGTGTTGTCTCAACAAGTGTCTTGTTGGAGTGGTCACTTTACTGAGTATATCATATAGACAATACAAATACTGTCATCACAGTTGACATTGTCATGAAGAACTGGGAGTGTTGTCTCAACAAGTGTCTTGTTGGAGTGGTCACTTTACTGAGTATATCATATAGACAATACAAATACTCTCATCACAGCTGACATTGTCATGAAGAACTGGGAGTGTTGTCTCAACAAGTGTCTTGTTGAAGAGGTCACTTTACTGAGTATATCATATAGACAATACAAATGCTCTCATCACAGTTAACACTGTCATGAAGAACTGGGAGTGTTGTCTCAACAAGTGTCTTGTTGGAGAGGTCACTTTACTGAGCATATCATATAGACAATACAAATACTGTCATCACAGTTAACATTGTCATGAAGAACTGGGAGTGTTGTCTCAACAAGTGTCTTGTTGGAGAGTTCACTTTACTGAGCATATCATATAGACAATACAAATACTGTCATCACAGTTGACATTGTCATGAAGAACAGTGAGTGTTGTCTCAACAAGTGTCTTGTTGAAGAGGTCACTTTACTGAGTATATCATATAGACAATACAAATACTGTCATCACAGTTAACACTGTCATGAAGAACTGGGAGTGTTGTCTCAACAAGTGGCTTGTTGGTGAGGTCACTTTACTGAGCATATCATATAGACAATACAAATACTGTCATCACAGTTAACATTGACATGAAGAACTGGGAGTGTTGTCTCAACAAGTGTCTTGTTGAAGAGGTCACTTTACTGAGTATATCATATAGACAATACAAATGCTCTCATCACAGCTGACATTGTCATGAAGAACTGGGAGTGTTGTCTCAACAAGTGTCTTGTTGAAGAGGTCACTTTACTGAGCATATCATATAGACAATACAAATGCTCTCATCACAGCTGACATTGTCATGAAGAACTGGGAGTGTTGTCTTAACAAGTGTCTTGTTGAAGAGGTCACTTTACTGAGTATATCATATAGATAATACAAATACTGTCATCACAGTTAACACTGTCATGAAGAACTGGGAGTGTTGTCTCAACAAGTGTCTTGTTGAAGAGGTCACTTTACTGAGTATATCATATAGACAATACAAATACTGTCATCACAGTTAACATTGTCATGAAGAACTGGGAGTGTTGTCTCAACAAGTGTCTTGTTGAAGAGGTCACTTTACTGAGTATATCATATAGACAATACAAATACTGTCATCACAGTTAACACTGTCATGAAGAACTGGGAGTGTTGTCTCAACAAGTGTCTTGTTGAAGAGGTCACTTTACTGAGTATATCATATAGACAATACAAATACTGTCATCACAGTTGACATTGTCATGAAGAACTGGGAGTGTTGTCTCAACAAGTGTCTTGTTGCAGAGGTCACTTTACTGAGTATATCATATAGACAATACAAATACTGTCATCACAGTTAACACTGTCATGAAGAACTGGGAGTGTTGTCTCAACAAGTGTCTTGTTGAAGAGGTCACTTTACTGAGTATATCATATAGACAATACAAATACTTTCATCCCAGTTGACACTGTCATGAACAACTAGGAGTGTTGTCTTAACAAGTGTCTTGTTGAAGAGGTCACTTTACTGAGTATATCATATAGACAATACAAATACTTTCATCACAGTTGACACTGTCATGAACAACTAGGAGTGTTGTCTTAACAAGTGTCTTGTTGAAGAGGTCACTTTACTGAGTATATCATATAGACAATACAAATACTTTCATCACAGTTGACACTGTCATGAACAACTAGGAGTGTTGTCTTAACAAGTGTCTTGATGAAGAGGTCACTTTACTGAGTATATCATATAGACAATACAAATACTTTCATCACAGTTGACACTGTCATGAACAACTAGGAGTGTTGTCTCAACAAGTGTCTTGTTGAAGAGGTCACTTTACTGAGCATGTCATATAGACAATACAAATACTGTCATCACAGTTAACACTGTCATGAAGAACTGGGAGTGTGGTCTCAACAAGTCTCTATTTGGAGAGGTCACTTTACTGTGCATATCATATAGACAATACAAATACTGTCATCACAGTTAACATTGTCATGAACAACTAGGAGTGTTGTCTCAACAAGTGTCTATTTGGACAGGTCACATTACTGAGTATATCATATAGACAATACAAATACTCTCATCACAGTTAACATTGTCATGAACAACTAGGAGTGTTGTCTCAACAAGTGTCTATTTGGACAGCTCACATTACTGTGCATATCATATAGACAATACAAATACTCTCATCACAGTTAACATTGTCATAAACAACTAGGAGTGTTGTCTCCACAAGTGTCTATTTGGACAGGTCACATTACTGTGCATATCATATAGACAATACAAATGCTGTCATCACAGTTAACATTGTCATGAACAACTAGGAGTGTTGTCTCAACAAGTGTCTATTTGGACAGGTCACATTACTGTGCATATCATATAGACAATACAAATACTCTCATCACAGTTAACACTGTCATGAACAACTAGGAGTGTTGTCTCAACAAGTGTCTATTTGGAGAGGTCACTTTACTGTGCATATCATATAGACAATACAAATGCTCTCATCACAGTTAACACTGTCATGAACAACTAGGAGTGTTGTCTCAACAAGTGTCTATTTGGACCGGTCACATTACTGAGTATATCATATAGACAATACAAATAGTTTCATCACAGTTTACATTGTCATGAACAACTAGAAGTGTTGTCTTAACAAGTGTCTTGTTGAAGAGGTCACTTTACTGAGCATGCCATATAGACAATACAAATACTCTCATCACAGTTAACACTGTCATGAACAACTACGAGTGTTGTCTCAACAAGTGTCTATTTGGACAGGTCACATTACTGAGTATATCATATAGACAATACAAATACTTTCATCACAGTTAACATTGTCATGAACAACTAGGAGTGTTGTCTTAACAAGTGTCTTGTTGAAGAGGTCACTTTACTGAGTATATCATATCGACATTACAAATACTCTCATCACAGCTGACATTGTCATGAAGAACTGGGAGTGTTGTCTCAACAAGTGCCTTGTTGAAGAGGTCACTTTACTGAGTATATCATATAGACAATACAAATACTCTCATCACAGCTGACACTGTCATGAAGAACTGGGAGTGTTGTCTCAACAAGCGTCTTGTTGAAGATTTCACTTTACTGAGCATATCACATAGACAATACAAATACTGTCATCAAAGCTGACATTGTCATGAAGAACTGGGAGTGTTGTCTCAACAAGTGTCTTGTTGAAGAGGTCACTTTACTGAGTATATCATATAGACAATACAAATACTGTCATCAGAGTTGACAGTGCCATGAAGAACTGGGAGTGTTGTCTCAACAAGTGTCTTGTTGAAGAGGTCACTTTACTGAGCATATCATATAGACAATACAAATATTGTCATCACAGTTGACATTGTCATGAACTGGGAGTGTTGTCTCAACAAGTGTCTTGTTGAAGAGGTCACTTTACTGAGCATGTCATATAGACAATACAAATACTTTCATCACAGTTGACACTGTCATGAACAACTAGGAGTGTTGTCTCAACAAGTGTCTTGTTGAAGAGGTCACTTTACTGAGCATATGATATATACAATACAAATACTGTCATCACAGTTAACACTGTCATGAAGAACTGGGAGTGTTGTCTCAACAAGTGTCTATTTGGAGAGGTCACTTTACTGTGCATATCATATAGACAATACAAATACTGTCATCACAGTTAACATTGTCATGAACAACTAGGAGTGTTGTCTCAACAAGTGTCTATTTGGACAGGTCACATTACTGAGTATATCATATAGACAATACAAATACTTTCATCACAGTTAACACTGTCATGAACAACTAGGAGTGTTGTCTCAACAAGTGTCTATTTGGACAGGTCACATTACTGTGCATATCATATAGACAATACAAATACTCTCATCACAGTTAACATTGTCATGAACAACTAGGAGTGTTGTCTCATCAAGTGTCTATTTGGACAGCTCACATTACTGTGCATATCATATAGACAATACAAATACTCTCATCACAGTTAACATTGTCATGAACAACTAGGAGTGTTGTCTCAACAAGTGTCTATTTGGACAGGTGACATTACTGTGCATATCATATAGACAATACAAATGCTCTCATCACAGTTAACACTGTCATGAACAACTAGGAGTGTTGTCTCAACAAGTGTCTATTTGGACAGGTGACATTACTGAGTATATCATATAGACAATACAAATACTTTCATCACAGTTAACATTGTCATGAACAACTAGGAGTGTTGTCTTAACAAGTGTCTTGTTGAAGAGGTCACTTTACTGAGTATATCATATAGACAATACAAATACTATCATCACAGCTGACATTGTCATGAAGAACTGGGAGTGTTGTCTCAACAAGTGTCTTGTTGAAGAGGTCACTTTACTGAGTATATCATATAGACAATACAAATACTCTCATCACAGCTGACATTGTCATGAAGAACTGGGAGTGTTGTCTCAACAAGTGTCTTGTTGAAGAGGTCACTTTACTGAGTATATCATATAGACAATACAAATACTCTCATCACAGTTAACATTGTCATGAAGAACTGGGAGTGTTGTCTCAACAAGTGTCTTGTTGAAGAGGTCACTTTACTGTGCATATCATATAGACAATACAAATACTCTCATCACTGTTGACATTGTCATGAAGAACTGGGAGTGTTGTCTTAACAAGTGTCTTGTTGAAGAGGTCACTTTACTGAGTATATCATATAGACAATACAAATACTTTCATCACAGTTGACATTGTCATGAAGAACTGGGAGTGTTGTCTTAACAAGTGTCTTGTTGAAGAGGTCACTTTACTGAGTATATCATATAGCGATACAAATACTCTCATCACAGTTGACATTGTCATGAAGAACTGGGAGTGTTGTCTTTACAAGTGTCCTGTTGGAGAGGTCACTTTACTGAGTATATCATATAGACAATACAAATACTTTCATCACAGTTGACATTGTCATGAAGAACTGGGAGTGTTGTCTTAACAAGTGTCTTGTTGAAGAGGTCACTTTACTGAGTATATCATATAGACAATACAAATGCTCTCATCACAGCTGACACTGTCATGAAGAACTGGGAGTGTTGTCTCAACAAGTGTCTTGTTGAAGAGGTCACTTTACTGAGCATATCATATAGACAATACAAATACTCTCATCACAGCTGACACTGTTATAAAGAACTGGGAGTGTTGTCTTAACAAGTGTCTTGTTGAAGAGGTCACTTTACTGAGTATATCATATAGACAATACAAATACTCTCATCACAGCTGACACTGTCATGAAGAACTGGGAGTGTTGTCTTAACAAGTGTCTTGTTGAAGAGGTCACTTTACTGAGCATATCATATAGACAATACAAATATTGTCATCACAGTTAACACTGTCATGAAGAACTGGGAGTGTTGTCTCAACAAGTGTCTTGTTGGAGAGGTCACTTTACTGAGCATATCATATAGACAATACAAATACTGTCATCACAGTTAACATGTCATGAAGAACTGGGAGTGTTGTCTCAACAAGTGTCTTGTTGAAGAGGTCACTTTACTGAGCATGTCATATAGACAATACAAATACTGTCATCACAGTTGACATTGTCATGAAGAACTGGGAGTGTTGTCTCAACAAGTGTCTTGTTGAAGAGGTCACTTTACTGAGCATATCATATAGACAATACAAATACTGTCATCACAGTTAACACTGCCATGAAGAACTGGGAGTGTTGTCTCAACAAGTGTATTTGGAGAGGTCACTTTACTAAGTATATCATATAGACAATACAAATACTGTCACCACAGCTGACATTGTCAAGAAGAACTGGGAGTGTTGTCTCAACAAGTGTCTTGTTGAAGAGGTCACTTTACTGAGTATATCATATAGACAATACAAATACTCTCATCACAGCTGACACTGTCATGAAGAACTGGGAGTGTTGTCTCAACAAGTGTCTTGTTGAAGAGGTCACTTTACTGAGTATATCATATAGACAATACAAATACTGTCATCACAGTTAACATTGTCATGAAGAACTGGGAGTGTTGTCTCAACAAGTGTCTTGTTGAAGAGGTCACTTTACTGAGTATATCATATAGACAATACAAATACTGTCATCACAGTTAACACTGTCATGAAGAACTGGGAGTGTTGTCTCAACAAGTGTCTTGTTGAAGAGGTCACTTTACTGAGTATATCATATAGACAATACAAATACTGTCATCACAGTTGACATTGTCATGAAGAACTGGGAGTGTTGTCTCAACAAGTGTCTTGTTGCAGAGGTCACTTTACTGAGTATATCATATAGACAATACAAATACTGTCATCACAGTTAACACTGTCATGAAGAACTGGGAGTGTTGTCTCAACAAGTGTCTTGTTGAAGAGGTCACTTTACTGAGTATATCATATAGACAATACAAATACTTTCATCCCAGTTGACACTGTCATGAACAACTAGGAGTGTTGTCTTAACAAGTGTCTTGTTGAAGAGGTCACTTTACTGAGTATATCATATAGACAATACAAATACTTTCATCACAGTTGACACTGTCATGAACAACTAGGAGTGTTGTCTTAACAAGTGTCTTGTTGAAGAGGTCACTTTACTGAGTATATCATATAGACAATACAAATACTTTCATCACAGTTGACACTGTCATGAACAACTAGGAGTGTTGTCTTAACAAGTGTCTTGATGAAGAGGTCACTTTACTGAGTATATCATATAGACAATACAAATACTTTCATCACAGTTGACACTGTCATGAACAACTAGGAGTGTTGTCTCAACAAGTGTCTTGTTGAAGAGGTCACTTTACTGAGCATGTCATATAGACAATACAAATACTGTCATCACAGTTAACACTGTCATGAAGAACTGGGAGTGTGGTCTCAACAAGTGTCTATTTGGAGAGGTCACTTTACTGTGCATATCATATAGACAATACAAATACTGTCATCACAGTTAACATTGTCATGAACAACTAGGAGTGTTGTCTCAACAAGTGTCTATTTGGACAGGTCACATTACTGAGTATATCATATAGACAATAGAAATACTTTCATCACAGTTAACACTGTCATGAACAACTAGGAGTGTTGTCTCAACAAGTGTCTATTTGGACAGGTCACATTACTGTGCATATCATATAGACAATACAAATACTCTCATCACAGTTAACATTGTCATGAACAACTAGGAGTGTTGTCTCAACAAGTGTCTATTTGGACAGCTCAAATTACTGTGCATATCATATAGACAATACAAATACTCTCATCACAGTTAACATTGTCATAAACAACTAGGAGTGTTGTCTCCACAAGTGTCTATTTGGACAGGTCACATTACTGTGCATATCATATAGACAATACAAATGCTGTCATCACAGTTAACATTGTCATGAACAACTAGGAGTGTTGTCTCAACAAGTGTCTATTTGGACAGGTCACATTACTGTGCATATCATATAGACAATACAAATACTCTCATCACAGTTAACACTGTCATGAACAACTAGGAGTGTTGTCTCAACAAGTGTCTATTTGGAGAGGTCACTTTACTGTGCATATCATATAGACAATACAAATGCTCTCATCACAGTTAACACTGTCATGAACAACTAGGAGTGTTGTCTCAACAAGTGTCTATTTGGACCGGTCACATTACTGAGTATATCATATAGACAATACAAATAGTTTCATCACAGTTTACATTGTCATGAACAACTAGAAGTGTTGTCTTAACAAGTGTCTTGTTGAAGAGGTCACTTTACTGAGCATGCCATATAGACAATACAAATACTCTCATCACAGTTAACACTGTCATGAACAACTACGAGTGTTGTCTCAACAAGTGTCTATTTGGACAGGTCACATTACTGAGTATATCATATAGACAATACAAATACTTTCATCACAGTTAACATTGTCATGAACAACTAGGAGTGTTGTCTTAACAAGTGTCTTGTTGAAGAGGTCAGTTTACTGAGTATATCATATAGACATTACAAATACTCTCATCACAGCTGACATTGTCATGAAGAACTGGGAGTGTTGTCTCAACAAGTGCCTTGTTGAAGAGGTCACTTTACTGAGTATATCATATAGACAATACAAATACTCTCATCACAGCTGACACTGTCATGAAGAACTGGGAGGGTTGTCTCAACAAGTGTCTTGTTGAAGATTTCACTTTACTGAGCATATCATATAGACAATACAAATACTGTCATCAAAGCTGACATTGTCATGAAGAACTGGGAGTGTTGTCTCAACAAGTGTCTTGTTGAAGAGGTCACTTTACTGAGTATATCATATAGACAATACAAATACTGTCATCAGAGTTGACAGTGCCATGAAGAACTGGGAGTGTTGTCTCAACAAGTGTCTTGTTGAAGAGGTCACTTTACTGAGCATGTCATATAGACAATACAAATACTTTCATCACAGTTGACACTGTCATGAACAACTAGGAGTGTTGTCTCAACAAGTGTCTTGTTGAAGAGGTCACTTTACTGAGCATATGATATATACAATACAAATACTGTCATCACAGTTAACACTGTCATGAAGAACTGGGAGTGTTGTCTCAACAAGTGTCTATTTGGAGAGGTCACTTTACTGTGCATATCATATAGACAATACAAATACTGTCATCACAGTTAACATTGTCATGAACAACTAGGAGTGTTGTCTCAACAAGTGTCTATTTGGACAGGTCACATTACTGAGTATATCATATAGACAATACAAATACTTTCATCACAGTTAACACTGTCATGAACAACTAGGAGTGTTGTCTCAACAAGTGTCTATTTGGACAGGTCACATTACTGTGCATATCATATAGACAATACAAATACTCTCATCACAGTTAACATTGTCATGAACAACTAGGAGTGTTGTCTCATCAAGTGTCTATTTGGACAGCTCACATTACTGTGCATATCATATAGACAATACAAATACTCTCATCACAGTTAACATTGTCATGAACAACTAGGAGTGTTGTCTCAACAAGTGTCTATTTGGACAGGTGACATTACTGTGCAGATCATATAGACAATACAAATGCTCTCATCACAGTTAACACTGTCATGAACAACTAGGAGTGTTGTCTCAACAAGTGTCTATTTGGACAGGTGACATTACTGAGTATATCATATAGACAATACAAATACTTTCATCACAGTTAACATTGTCATGAACAACTAGGAGTGTTGTCTTAACAAGTGTCTTGTTGAAGAGGTCACTTTACTGAGTATATCATATAGACAATACAAATACTATCATCACAGCTGACATTGTCATGAAGAACTGGGAGTGTTGTCTCAACAAGTGTCTTGTTGAAGAGGTCACTTTACTGAGTATATCATATAGACAATACAAATACTCTCATCACAGCTGACATTGTCATGAAGAACTGGGAGTGTTGTCTCAACAAGTGTCTTGTTGAAGAGGTCACTTTACTGAGTATATCATATAGACAATACAAATACTCTCATCACAGTTAACATTGTCATGAAGAACTGGGAGTGTTGTCTCAACAAGTGTCTTGTTGAAGAGGTCACTTTACTGTGCATATCATATAGACAATACAAATACTCTCATCACTGTTGACATTGTCATGAAGAACTGGGAGTGTTGTCTTAACAAGTGTCTTGTTGAAGAGGTCACTTTACTGAGTATATCATATAGACAATACAAATACTTTCATCACAGTTGACATTGTCATGAAGAACTGGGAGTGTTGTCTTAACAAGTGTCTTGTTGAAGAGGTCACTTTACTGAGTATATCATATAGCGATACAAATACTCTCATCACAGTTGACATTGTCATGAAGAACTGGGAGTGTTGTCTTTACAAGTGTCCTGTTGGAGAGGTCACTTTACTGAGTATATCATATAGACAATACAAATACTTTCATCACAGTTGACATTGTCATGAAGAACTGGGAGTGTTGTCTTAACAAGTGTCTTGTTGAAGAGGTCACTTTACTGAGTATATCATATAGACAATACAAATGCTCTCATCACAGCTGACACTGTCATGAAGAACTGGGAGTGTTGTCTCAACAAGTGTCTTGTTGAAGAGGTCACTTTACTGAGCATATCATATAGACAATACAAATACTCTCATCACAGCTGACACTGTTATAAAGAACTGGGAGTGTTGTCTTAACAAGTGTCTTGTTGAAGAGGTCACTTTACTGAGTATATCATATAGACAATACAAATACTCTCATCACAGCTGACACTGTCATGAAGAACTGGGAGTGTTGTCTTAACAAGTGTCTTGTTGAAGAGGTCACTTTACTGAGCATATCATATAGACAATACAAATATTGTCATCACAGTTAACACTGTCATGAAGAACTGGGAGTGTTGTCTCAACAAGTGTCTTGTTGGAGAGGTCACTTTACTGAGCATATCATATAGACAATACAAATACTGTCATCACAGTTAACATGTCATGAAGAACTGGGAGTGTTGTCTCAACAAGTGTCTTGTTGAAGAGGTCACTTTACTGAGCATGTCATATAGACAATACAAATACTGTCATCACAGTTGACATTGTCATGAAGAACTGGGAGTGTTGTCTCAACAAGTGTCTTGTTGAAGAGGTCACTTTACTGAGCATATCATATAGACAATACAAATACTGTCATCACAGTTAACACTGCCATGAAGAACTGGGAGTGTTGTCTCAACAAGTGTATTTGGAGAGGTCACTTTACTAAGTATATCATATAGACAATACAAATACTGTCACCACAGCTGACATTGTCAAGAAGAACTGGGAGTGTTGTCTCAACAAGTGTCTTGTTGAAGAGGTCACTTTACTGAGTATATCATATAGACAATACAAATACTCTCATCACAGCTGACACTGTCATGAAGAACTGGGAGTGTTGTCTCAACAAGTGTCTTGTTGAAGAGGTCACTTTACTGAGTATATCATATAGACAATACAAATACTGTCATCACAGTTAACATTGTCATGAAGAACTGGGAGTGTTGTCTCAACAAGTGTCTTGTTGAAGAGGTCACTTTACTGAGTATATCATATAGACAATACAAATACTGTCATCACAGTTAACACTGTCATGAAGAACTGGGAGTGTTGTCTCAACAAGTGTCTTGTTGAAGAGGTCACTTTACTGAGTATATCATATAGACAATACAAATACTGTCATCACAGTTGACATTGTCATGAAGAACTGGGAGTGTTGTCTCAACAAGTGTCTTGTTGCAGAGGTCACTTTACTGAGTATATCATATAGACAATACAAATACTGTCATCACAGTTAACACTGTCATGAAGAACTGGGAGTGTTGTCTCAACAAGTGTCTTGTTGAAGAGGTCACTTTACTGAGTATATCATATAGACAATACAAATACTTTCATCCCAGTTGACACTGTCATGAACAACTAGGAGTGTTGTCTTAACAAGTGTCTTGTTGAAGAGGTCACTTTACTGAGTATATCATATAGACAATACAAATACTTTCATCACAGTTGACACTGTCATGAACAACTAGGAGTGTTGTCTTAACAAGTGTCTTGTTGAAGAGGTCACTTTACTGAGTATATCATATAGACAATACAAATACTTTCATCACAGTTGACACTGTCATGAACAACTAGGAGTGTTGTCTTAACAAGTGTCTTGATGAAGAGGTCACTTTACTGAGTATATCATATAGACAATACAAATACTTTCATCACAGTTGACACTGTCATGAACAACTAGGAGTGTTGTCTCAACAAGTGTCTTGTTGAAGAGGTCACTTTACTGAGCATGTCATATAGACAATACAAATACTGTCATCACAGTTAACACTGTCATGAAGAACTGGGAGTGTGGTCTCAACAAGTGTCTATTTGGAGAGGTCACTTTACTGTGCATATCATATAGACAATACAAATACTGTCATCACAGTTAACATTGTCATGAACAACTAGGAGTGTTGTCTCAACAAGTGTCTATTTGGACAGGTCACATTACTGAGTATATCATATAGACAATAGAAATACTTTCATCACAGTTAACACTGTCATGAACAACTAGGAGTGTTGTCTCAACAAGTGTCTATTTGGACAGGTCACATTACTGTGCATATCATATAGACAATACAAATACTCTCATCACAGTTAACATTGTCATGAACAACTAGGAGTGTTGTCTCAACAAGTGTCTATTTGGACAGCTCAAACTACTGTGCATATCATATAGACAATACAAATACTCTCATCACAGTTAACATTGTCATAAACAACTAGGAGTGTTGTCTCCACAAGTGTCTATTTGGACAGGTCACATTACTGTGCATATCATATAGACAATACAAATGCTGTCATCACAGTTAACATTGTCATGAACAACTAGGAGTGTTGTCTCAACAAGTGTCTATTTGGACAGGTCACATTACTGTGCATATCATATAGACAATACAAATACTCTCATCACAGTTAACACTGTCATGAACAACTAGGAGTGTTGTCTCAACAAGTGTCTATTTGGAGAGGTCACTTTACTGTGCATATCATATAGACAATACAAATGCTCTCATCACAGTTAACACTGTCATGAACAACTAGGAGTGTTGTCTCAACAAGTGTCTATTTGGACCGGTCACATTACTGAGTATATCATATAGACAATACAAATAGTTTCATCACAGTTTACATTGTCATGAACAACTAGAAGTGTTGTCTTAACAAGTGTCTTGTTGAAGAGGTCACTTTACTGAGCATGCCATATAGACAATACAAATACTCTCATCACAGTTAACACTGTCATGAACAACTACGAGTGTTGTCTCAACAAGTGTCTATTTGGACAGGTCACATTACTGAGTATATCATATAGACAATACAAATACTTTCATCACAGTTAACATTGTCATGAACAACTAGGAGTGTTGTCTTAACAAGTGTCTTGTTGAAGAGGTCAGTTTACTGAGTATATCATATAGACATTACAAATACTCTCATCACAGCTGACATTGTCATGAAGAACTGGGAGTGTTGTCTCAACAAGTGCCTTGTTGAAGAGGTCACTTTACTGAGTATATCATATAGACAATACAAATACTCTCATCACAGCTGACACTGTCATGAAGAACTGGGAGGGTTGTCTCAACAAGTGTCTTGTTGAAGATTTCACTTTACTGAGCATATCATATAGACAATACAAATACTGTCATCAAAGCTGACATTGTCATGAAGAACTGGGAGTGTTGTCTCAACAAGTGTCTTGTTGAAGAGGTCACTTTACTGAGTATATCATATAGACAATACAAATACTGTCATCAGAGTTGACAGTGCCATGAAGAACTGGGAGTGTTGTCTCAACAAGTGTCTTGTTGAAGAGGTCACTTTACTGAGCATATCATATAGACAATACAAATATTGTCATCACAGTTGACATTGTCATGAACTGGGAGTGTTGTCTCAACAAGTGTCTTGTTGAAGAGGTCACTTTACTGAGCATGTCATATAGACAATACAAATACTTTCATCACAGTTGACACTGTCATGAACAACTAGGAGTGTTGTCTCAACAAGTGTCTTGTTGAAGAGGTCACTTTACTGAGCATATGATATAGACAATACAAATACTGTCATCACAGTTAACACTGTCATGAAGAACTGGGAGTGTTGTCTCAACAAGTGTCTATTTGGAGAGGTCACTTTACTGTGCATATCATATAGACAATACAAATACTGTCATCACAGTTAACATTGTCATGAACAACTAGGAGTGTTGTCTCAACAAGTGTCTATTTGGACAGGTCACATTACTGAGTATATCATATAGACAATACAAATACTTTCATCACAGTTAACACTGTCATGAACAACTAGGAGTGTTGTCTCAACAAGTGTCTATTTGGACAGGTCACATTACTGTGCATATCATATAGACAATACAAATACTCTCATCACAGTTAACATTGTCATGAACAACTAGGAGTGTTGTCTCAACAAGTGTCTATTTGGACAGCTCACATTACTGTGCATATCATATAGACAATACAAATACTCTCATCACAGTTAACATTGTCATGAACAACTAGGAGTGTTGTCTCCACAAGTGTCTATTTGGACAGGTCACATTACTGTGCATATCATATAGACAATACAAATGCTGTCATCACAGTTAACATTGTCATGAACAACTAGGAGTGTTGTCTCAACAAGTGTCTATTTGGACAGGTGACATTACTGTGCATATCATATAGACAATACAAATGCTCTCATCACAGTTAACACTGTCATGAACAACTAGGAGTGTTGTCTCAACAAGTGTCTATTTGGACAGGTCACATTACTGTGCATATCATATAGACAATACAAATACTCTCATCACAGTTAACATTGTCATGAACAACTAGGAGTGTTGTCTCATCAAGTGTCTATTTGGACAGCTCACATTACTGTGCATATCATATAGACAATACAAATACTCTCATCACAGTTAACATTGTCATGAACAACTAGGAGTGTTGTCTCCACAAGTGTCTATTTGGACAGGTCACATTACTGTGCATATCATATAGACAATACAAATGCTGTCATCACAGTTAACATTGTCATGAACAACTAGGAGTGTTGTCTCAACAAGTGTCTATTTGGACAGGTGACATTACTGTGCATATCATATAGACAATACAAATGCTCTCATCACAGTTAACACTGTCATGAACAACTAGGAGTGTTGTCTCAACAAGTGTCTATTTGGACAGGTGACATTACTGAGTATATCATATAGACAATACAAATACTTTCATCACAGTTAACATTGTCATGAACAACTAGGAGTGTTGTCTTAACAAGTGTCTTGTTGAAGAGGTCACTTTACTGAGTATATCATATAGACAATACAAATACTATCATCACAGCTGACATTGTCATGAAGAACTGGGAGTGTTGTCTCAACAAGTGTCTTGTTGAAGAGGTCACTTTACTGAGTATATCATATAGACAATACAAATACTCTCATCACAGCTGACATTGTCATGAAGAACTGGGAGTGTTGTCTCAACAAGTGTCTTGTTGAAGAGGTCACTTTACTGAGTATATCATATAGACAATACAAATACTCTCATCACAGTTAACATTGTCATGAAGAACTGGGAGTGTTGTCTCAACAAGTGTCTTGTTGAAGAGGTCACTTTACTGTGCATATCATATAGACAATACAAATACTCTCATCACTGTTGACATTGTCATGAAGAACTGGGAGTGTTGTCTTAACAAGTGTCTTGTTGAAGAGGTCACTTTACTGAGTATATCATATAGACAATACAAATACTTTCATCACAGTTGACATTGTCATGAAGAACTGGGAGTGTTGTCTTAACAAGTGTCTTGTTGAAGAGGTCACTTTACTGAGTATATCATATAGCGATACAAATACTCTCATCACAGTTGACATTGTCATGAAGAACTGGGAGTGTTGTCTTTACAAGTGTCCTGTTGGAGAGGTCACTTTACTGAGTATATCATATAGACAATACAAATACTTTCATCACAGTTGACATTGTCATGAAGAACTGGGAGTGTTGTCTTAACAAGTGCCTTGTTGAAGAGGTCACTTTACTGAGTATATCATATAGACAATACAAATGCTCTCATCACAGCTGACACTGTCATGAAGAACTGGGAGTGTTGTCTCAACAAGTGTCTTGTTGAAGAGGTCACTTTACTGAGCATATCATATAGACAATACAAATACTCTCATCACAGCTGACACTGTTATAAAGAACTGGGAGTGTTGTCTTAACAAGTGTCTTGTTGAAGAGGTCACTTTACTGAGTATATCATATAGACAATACAAATACTCTCATCACAGCTGACACTGTCATGAAGAACTGGGAGTGTTGTCTTAACAAGTGTCTTGTTGAAGAGGTCACTTTACTGAGCATATCATATAGACAATACAAATATTGTCATCACAGTTAACACTGTCATGAAGAACTGGGAGTGTTGTCTCAACAAGTGTCTTGTTGGAGAGGTCACTTTACTGAGCATATCATATAGACAATACAAATACTGTCATCACAGTTAACATGTCATGAAGAACTGGGAGTGTTGTCTCAACAAGTGTCTTGTTGAAGAGGTCACTTTACTGAGCATGTCATATAGACAATACAAATACTGTCATCACAGTTGACATTGTCATGAAGAACTGGGAGTGTTGTCTCAACAAGTGTCTTGTTGAAGAGGTCACTTTACTGAGCATATCATATAGACAATACAAATACTGTCATCACAGTTAACACTGCCATGAAGAACTGGGAGTGTTGTCTCAACAAGTGTATTTGGAGAGGTCACTTTACTAAGTATATCATATAGACAATACAAATACTGTCACCACAGCTGACATTGTCAAGAAGAACTGGGAGTGTTGTCTCAACAAGTGTCTTGTTGAAGAGGTCACTTTACTGAGTATATCATATAGACAATACAAATACTCTCATCACAGCTGACACTGTCATGAAGAACTGGGAGTGTTGTCTCAACAAGTGTCTTGTTGAAGAGGTCACTTTACTGAGTATATCATATAGACAATACAAATACTGTCATCACAGTTAACATTGTCATGAAGAACTGGGAGTGTTGTCTCAACAAGTGTCTTGTTGAAGAGGTCACTTTACTGAGTATATCATATAGACAATACAAATACTGTCATCACAGTTAACACTGTCATGAAGAACTGGGAGTGTTGTCTCAACAAGTGTCTTGTTGAAGAGGTCACTTTACTGAGTATATCATATAGACAATACAAATACTGTCATCACAGTTGACATTGTCATGAAGAACTGGGAGTGTTGTCTCAACAAGTGTCTTGTTGCAGAGGTCACTTTACTGAGTATATCATATAGACAATACAAATACTGTCATCACAGTTAACACTGTCATGAAGAACTGGGAGTGTTGTCTCAACAAGTGTCTTGTTGAAGAGGTCACTTTACTGAGTATATCATATAGACAATACAAATACTTTCATCCCAGTTGACACTGTCATGAACAACTAGGAGTGTTGTCTTAACAAGTGTCTTGTTGAAGAGGTCACTTTACTGAGTATATCATATAGACAATACAAATACTTTCATCACAGTTGACACTGTCATGAACAACTAGGAGTGTTGTCTTAACAAGTGTCTTGTTGAAGAGGTCACTTTACTGAGTATATCATATAGACAATACAAATACTTTCATCACAGTTGACACTGTCATGAACAACTAGGAGTGTTGTCTTAACAAGTGTCTTGATGAAGAGGTCACTTTACTGAGTATATCATATAGACAATACAAATACTTTCATCACAGTTGACACTGTCATGAACAACTAGGAGTGTTGTCTCAACAAGTGTCTTGTTGAAGAGGTCACTTTACTGAGCATGTCATATAGACAATACAAATACTGTCATCACAGTTAACACTGTCATGAAGAACTGGGAGTGTGGTCTCAACAAGTGTCTATTTGGAGAGGTCACTTTACTGTGCATATCATAGAGACAATACAAATACTGTCATCACAGTTAACATTGTCATGAACAACTAGGAGTGTTGTCTCAACAAGTGTCTATTTGGACAGGTCACATTACTGAGTATATCATATAGACAATAGAAATACTTTCATCACAGTTAACACTGTCATGAACAACTAGGAGTGTTGTCTCAACAAGTGTCTATTTGGACAGGTCACATTACTGTGCATATCATATAGACAATACAAATACTCTCATCACAGTTAACATTGTCATGAACAACTAGGAGTGTTGTCTCAACAAGTGTCTATTTGGACAGCTCAAATTACTGTGCATATCATATAGACAATACAAATACTCTCATCACAGTTAACATTGTCATAAACAACTAGGAGTGTTGTCTCCACAAGTGTCTATTTGGACAGGTCACATTACTGTGCATATCATATAGACAATACAAATGCTGTCATCACAGTTAACATTGTCATGAACAACTAGGAGTGTTGTCTCAACAAGTGTCTATTTGGACAGGTCACATTACTGTGCATATCATATAGACAATACAAATACTCTCATCACAGTTAACACTGTCATGAACAACTAGGAGTGTTGTCTCAACAAGTGTCTATTTGGAGAGGTCACTTTACTGTGCATATCATATAGACAATACAAATGCTCTCATCACAGTTAACACTGTCATGAACAACTAGGAGTGTTGTCTCAACAAGTGTCTATTTGGACCGGTCACATTACTGAGTATATCATATAGACAATACAAATAGTTTCATCACAGTTTACATTGTCATGAACAACTAGAAGTGTTGTCTTAACAAGTGTCTTGTTGAAGAGGTCACTTTACTGAGCATGCCATATAGACAATACAAATACTCTCATCACAGTTAACACTGTCATGAACAACTACGAGTGTTGTCTCAACAAGTGTCTATTTGGACAGGTCACATTACTGAGTATATCATATAGACAATACAAATACTTTCATCACAGTTAACATTGTCATGAACAACTAGGAGTGTTGTCTTAACAAGTGTCTTGTTGAAGAGGTCAGTTTACTGAGTATATCATATAGACATTACAAATACTCTCATCACAGCTGACATTGTCATGAAGAACTGGGAGTGTTGTCTCAACAAGTGCCTTGTTGAAGAGGTCACTTTACTGAGTATATCATATAGACAATACAAATACTCTCATCACAGCTGACACTGTCATGAAGAACTGGGAGGGTTGTCTCAACAAGTGTCTTGTTGAAGATTTCACTTTACTGAGCATATCATATAGACAATACAAATACTGTCATCAAAGCTGACATTGTCATGAAGAACTGGGAGTGTTGTCTCAACAAGTGTCTTGTTGAAGAGGTCACTTTACTGAGTATATCATATAGACAATACAAATACTGTCATCAGAGTTGACAGTGCCATGAAGAACTGGGAGTGTTGTCTCAACAAGTGTCTTGTTGAAGAGGTCACTTTACTGAGCATATCATATAGACAATACAAATATTGTCATCACAGTTGACATTGTCATGAACTGGGAGTGTTGTCTCAACAAGTGTCTTGTTGAAGAGGTCACTTTACTGAGCATGTCATATAGACAATACAAATACTTTCATCACAGTTGACACTGTCATGAACAACTAGGAGTGTTGTCTCAACAAGTGTCTTGTTGAAGAGGTCACTTTACTGAGCATATGATATAGACAATACAAATACTGTCATCACAGTTAACACTGTCATGAAGAACTGGGAGTGTTGTCTCAACAAGTGTCTATTTGGAGAGGTCACTTTACTGTGCATATCATATAGACAATACAAATACTGTCATCACAGTTAACATTGTCATGAACAACTAGGAGTGTTGTCTCAACAAGTGTCTATTTGGACAGGTCACATTACTGAGTATATCATATAGACAATACAAATACTTTCATCACAGTTAACACTGTCATGAACAACTAGGAGTGTTGTCTCAACAAGTGTCTATTTGGACAGGTCACATTACTGTGCATATCATATAGACAATACAAATACTCTCATCACAGTTAACATTGTCATGAACAACTAGGAGTGTTGTCTCAACAAGTGTCTATTTGGACAGCTCACATTACTGTGCATATCATATAGACAATACAAATACTCTCATCACAGTTAACATTGTCATGAACAACTAGGAGTGTTGTCTCCACAAGTGTCTATTTGGACAGGTCACATTACTGTGCATATCATATAGACAATACAAATGCTGTCATCACAGTTAACATTGTCATGAACAACTAGGAGTGTTGTCTCAACAAGTGTCTATTTGGACAGGTGACATTACTGTGCATATCATATAGACAATACAAATGCTCTCATCACAGTTAACACTGTCATGAACAACTAGGAGTGTTGTCTCAACAAGTGTCTATTTGGACAGGTCACATTACTGTGCATATCATATAGACAATACAAATACTTTCATCACAGTTAACATTGTCATGAACAACTAGGAGTGTTGTCTTAACAAGTGTCTTGTTGAAGAGGTCACTTTACTGAGCATGCCATATAGACAATACAAATACTCTCATCACAGTTAACACTGTCATGAACAACTAGGAGTGTTGTCTCAACAAGTGTCTATTTGGACAGGTGACATTACTGAGTATATCATATAGACAATACAAATACTTTCATCACAGTTAACATTGTCATGAACAACTAGGAGTGTTGTCTTAACAAGTGTCTTGTTGAAGAGGTCACTTTACTGAGTATATCATATAGACAATACAAATACTATCATCACAGCTGACATTGTCATGAAGAACTGGGAGTGTTGTCTCAACAAGTGTCTTGTTGAAGAGGTCACTTTACTGAGTATATCATATAGACAATACAAATACTCTCATCACAGCTGACATTGTCATGAAGAACTGGGAGTGTTGTCTCAACAAGTGTCTTGTTGAAGAGGTCACTTTACTGAGTATATCATATAGACAATACAAATACTCTCATCACAGTTAACATTGTCATGAAGAACTGGGAGTGTTGTCTCAACAAGTGTCTTGTTGAAGAGGTCACTTTACTGTGCATATCATATAGACGATACAAATACTCTCATCACTGTTGACATTGTCATGAAGAACTGGGAGTGTTGTCTTAACAAGTGTCTTGTTGAAGAGGTCACTTTACTGAGTATATCATATAGACAATACAAATACTTTCATCACAGTTGACATTGTCATGAAGAACTGGGAGTGTTGTCTTAACAAGTGTCTTGTTGATGAGGTCACTTTACTGAGTATATCATATAGACAATACAAATACTTTCATCACAGTTGACATTGTCATGAAGAACTGGGAGTGTTGTCTTAACAAGTGTCATGTTGAAGAGGTCACTTTACTGAGTATATCATATAGACAATACAAATGCTCTCATCACAGCTGACACTGTCATGAAGAACTGGGAGTGTTGTCTCAACAAGTGTCTTGTTGAAGAGGTCACTTTACTGAGCATATCATATAGACAATACAAATACTCTCATCACAGCTGACACTGTTATAAAGAACTGGGAGTGTTGTCTTAACAAGTGTCTTGTTGAAGAGGTCACTTTACTGAGTATATCATATAGACAATACAAATACTCTCATCACAGCTGACACTGTCATGAAGAACTGGGAGTGTTGTCTTAACAAGTGTCTTGTTGAAGAGGTCACTTTACTGAGCATATCATATAGACAATACAAATATTGTCATCACAGTTAACACTGTCATGAAGAACTGGGAGTGTTGTCTCAACAAGTGTCTTTTTGGAGAGGTCACTTTACTGAGCATATCATATAGACAATACAAATACTGTCATCACAGTTAACATGTCATGAAGAACTGGGAGTGTTGTCTCAACAAGTGTCTTGTTGAAGAGGTCACTTTACTGAGCATGTCATATAGACAATACAAATACTGTCATCACAGTTGACATTGTCATGAAGAACTGGGAGTGTTGTCTCAACAAGTGTCTTGTTGAAGAGGTCACTTTACTGAGCATATCATATAGACAATACAAATACTGTCATCACAGTTAACACTGCCATGAAGAACTGGGAGTGTTGTCTCAACAAGTGTATTTGGAGAGGTCACTTTACTAAGTATATCATATAGACAATACAAATACTGTCACCACAGCTGACATTGTCAAGAAGAACTGGGAGTGTTGTCTCAACAAGTGTCTTGTTGAAGAGGTCACTTTACTGAGTATATCATATAGACAATACAAATACTCTCATCACAGCTGACACTGTCATGAAGAACTGGGAGTGTTGTCTCAACAAGTGTCTTGTTGAAGAGGTCACTTTACTGAGCATATCATATAGACAATACAAATACTGTCATCAAAGCTGACATTGTCATGAAGAACTGGGAGTGTTGTGTCAACAAGTGTCTTGTTGAAGAGGTCACTTTACTGAGTATATCATATAGACAATACAAATACTGTCATCACAGTTGACAGTGCCATGAAGAACTGGGAGTGTGGTCTCAACAAGTGTCTTGTTGAAGAGGTCACTTTACTGAGCATATCATATAGACAATACAAATATTGTCATCACAGTTGACATTGTCATGAACTGGGAGTGTTGTCTCAACAAGTGTCTTGTTGAAGAGGTCACTTTACTGAGCATGTCATATAGACAATACAAATATTGTCATCACAGTTGACATTGTCATGAACTGGGAGTGTTGTCTCAACAAGTGTCTTGTTGAAGAGGTCACTTTACTGAGCATATCATATAGACAATACAAATATTGTCATCACAGTTGACATTGTCATGAACTGGGAGTGTTGTCTTAACAAGTGTCTTGTTGAAGAGGTCACTTTACTGAGTATATCATATAGACAATACAAATATTGTCATCACAGTTGACATTGTCATGAACTAAGAGTGTTGTCTTAACAAGTGTCTTGTTGAAGAGGTCACTTTACTGAGTATATCATATAGACAATACAAATACTCTCATCACAGCTGACATTGTCATGAAGAACTGGGAGTGTTGTCTTAACAAGTGTCTTGTTGAAGAGGTCACTTTACTGAGTATATCATATAGACAATACAAATACTTTCATCACAGTTGACACTGTCATGAACAACTAGGAGTGTTGTCTTAACAAGTGTCTTGTTGAAGAGGTCACTTTACTGAGTATATCATATAGACAATACAAATATTGTAATCACATTTGACACTGTCATGAAGAACTGGGAGTGTTGTCTCAACAAGTGTCTATTTGGAGAGGTCACTTTACTGAGCATATCATATAGACAATACAAATACTTTCATCACAGTTAACACTGTCATGAAGAACTGGGAGTGTTGTCTCAACAAGTGTCTTGTTGAAGAGGTCACTTTACTGAGTATATCATATAGACAATACAAATGCTCTCATCACAGCTGACATTGTCATGAAGAACTGGGAGTGTTGTCTCAACAAGTGTCTTGTTGAAGAGGTCACTTTACTGAGTATATCATATAGACAATACAAATGCTCTCATCACAGCTGACATTGTCATGAAGAACTGGGAGTGTTGTCTCAACAAGTGTCTTGTTGAAGAGGTCACTTTACTGAGTATATCATATAGACAATACAAATGCTCTCATCACAGCTGACATTGTCACTTTACTGAGTATATCATATAGACAATACAAATGCTCTCATCACAGCTGACATTGTCATGAAGAACTGGGAGTGTTGTCTCAACAAGTGTCTTGTTGAAGAGGTCACTTTATTGAGCATATCATATAGACAATACAAATGCTCTCATTACAGCTGACACTGTCATGAAGACCTGGGAGTGTTGTCTCAACAAGTGTCTTGTTGAAGAGGTCACTTTACTGAGCATATCATATAGACAATACAAATACTGTCATCACAGTTAACACTGTCATGAAGAACTGGGAGTGTTGTCTTAACAAGTGTCTTGTTGAAGAGGTCACTTTACTGAGCATGTCATATAGACAATACAAATGCTGTCATCACAGTTGACATTGTCATGAAGAACTGGGAGTGTTGTCTCAACAAGTGTCTTGTTGAAGAGGTCACTTTACTGAGTATATCATATAGACAATACAAATGCTCTGATCACAGCTGACATTGTCATGAAGAACTGGGAGTGTTGTCTCAACAAGTGTCTTGTTGAAGAGGTCACTTTACTGAGCATATCATATAGACAATACAAATGCTCTCATCACAGCTGACATTGTCATGAAGAACTGGGAGTGTTGTCTTAACAAGTGTCTTGTTGCAGAGGTCACTTTACTGAGTATATCATATAGACAAAACAATTACTGTCATCACAGTTGACATTGTCATGAAGAACTGGGAGTGTTGTCTCAACAAGTGTCTTGTTGGAGAGGTCACTTTACTGAGCATATCATATAGACAATACAAATACTGTCATCACAGTTGACATTGTCATGAAGAACTGGGAGTGTTGTCTCAACAAGTGTCTTGTTGAAGAGGTCACTTTACTGAGCATATCATATAGACAATACAAATACTGTCATCACAGTTGACATTGTCATGAAGAACTGGGAGTGTTGTCTCAACAAGTGTCTTGTTGGAGAGGTCACTTTACTGAGTATATCATATAGACAATACAAATACTGTCATCACAGTTGACATTGTCATGAAGAACTGGGAGTGTTGTCTCAACAAGTGTCTTGTTGAAGAGGTCACTTTACTGAGTATATCATATAGACAATACAAATACTGTCATCACAGTTAACACTGTCATGAAGAACTGGGAGTGTTGTCTTAACAAGTGTCTTGTTGAAGAGGTCACTTTACTGGGTATATCATATAGACAATACAAATACTCTCATCACAGCTGACATTGTCATGAAGAACTGGGAGTGTTGTCTCAACAAGTGTCTTGTTGAAGAGGTCACTTTACTGAGTATATCATATAGACAATACAAATGCTCTCATCACAGTTAACACTGTCATGAAGAACTGGGAGTGTTGTCTCAACAAGTGTCTTGTTGGAGAGGTCACTTTACTGAGCATATCATATAGACAATACAAATACTGTCATCACAGTTAACATTGTCATGAAGAACTGGGAGTGTTGTCTCAACAAGTGTCTTGTTGGAGAGTTCACTTTACTGAGCATATCATATAGACAATACAAATACTGTCATCACAGTTGACATTGTCATGAAGAACAGTGAGTGTTGTCTCAACAAGTGTCTTGTTGAAGAGGTCACTTTACTGAGTATATCATATAGACAATACAAATACTGTCATCACAGTTAACACTGTCATGAAGAACTGGAAGTGTTGTCTCAACAAGTGGCTTGTTGGTGAGGTCACTTTACTGAGCATATCATATAGACAATACAAATACTGTCATCACAGTTAACATTGACATGAAGAACTGGGAGTGTTGTCTCAACAAGTGTCTTGTTGAAGAGGTCACTTTACTGAGTATATCATATAGACAATACAAATGCTCTCATCACAGCTGACATTGTCATGAAGAACTGGGAGTGTTGTCTCAACAAGTGTCTTGTTGAAGAGGTCACTTTACTGAGCATATCATATAGACAATACAAATGCTCTCATCACAGCTGACATTGTCATGAAGAACTGGGAGTGTTGTCTTAACAAGTGTCTTGTTGAAGAGGTCACTTTACTGAGTATATCATATAGACAATACAAATACTGTCATCACAGTTAACACTGTCATGAAGAACTGGGAGTGTTGTCTCAACAAGTGTCTTGTTGAAGAGGTCACTTTACTGAGTATATCATATAGACAATACAAATACTGTCATCACAGTTAACATTGTCATGAAGAACTGGGAGTGTTGTCTCAACAAGTGTCTTGAAGAAGAGGTCACTTTACTGAGTATATCATATAGACAATACAAATACTGTCATCACAGTTAACACTGTCATGAAGAACTGGGAGTGTTGTCTCAACAAGTGTCTTGTTGAAGAGGTCACTTTACTGAGTATATCATATAGACAATACAAATACTGTCATCACAGTTGAAATTGTCATGAAGAACTGGGAGTGTTGTCTCAACAAGTGTCTTGTTGCAGAGGTCACTTTACTGAGTATATCATATAGACAATACAAATACTGTCATCACAGTTAACACTGTCATGAAGAACTGGGAGTGTTGTCTCAACAAGTGTCTTGTCGAAGAGGTCACTTTACTGAGTATATCATATAGACAATACAAATACTGTCATCACAGTTGACATTGTCATGAAGAACTGGGAGTGTTGTCTCAACCAGTGTCTTGTTGAAGAGGTCACTTTACTGAGTATATCATATAGACAATACAAATACTATCATCACAGTTAACACTGTCATGAAGAACTGGGAGTGTTGTCTTAACAAGTGTCTTGTTGAAGAGGTCACTTTACTGGGTATATCATATAGACAATACAAATACTTTCATCACAGTTAACATTGTCATGAACAACTAGGAGTGTTGTCTTAACAAGTGTCTTGTTGAAGAGGTCACTTTACTGAGTATATCATATAGACAATACAAATACTTTCATCACAGTTAACACTGTCATGAAGAACTGGGAGTGTTGTCTCAACAAGTGTCTTGTTGAAGAGGTCACTTTACTGAGCATATCATATAGACAATACAAATACTGTCATCACAGTTAACATTGTCATGAACAACTAGGAGTGTTGTCTTAACAAGTGTCTTGTTGAAGAGGTCACTTTACTGAGTATATCATATAGACAATACAAATACTTTCATCACAGTTAACATTGTGATGAACAACTAGGAGTGTTGTCTTAACAAGTGTCTTGTTGAAGAGGTCACTTTACTGAGTATATCATATAGACAATACAAATACTTTCATCACAGTTAACACTGTCATGAAGAACTGGGAGTGTTGTCTCAACAAGTGTCTTGTTGAAGAGGTCACTTTACTGAGTATATCATATAGACAATACAAATACTGTCATCACAATTGACATTGTCATGAAGAACTGGGAGTGTTGTCTCAACAAATGTCTTGTTGGAGAGGTCACTTTACTGAGCATATCATATAGACAATACAAATACTGTCATCACAGTTGACATTGTCATGAAGAACTGGGAGTGTTGTCTCAACAAGTGTCTTGTTGGAGAGGTCACTTTACTGAGCATATCATATAGTCAATACAAATACTGTCATCACAGTTGACATTGTCATGAAGAACTGGGAGTGTTGTCTCAACAAGTGTCTTGTTGAAGAGGTCACTTTACTGAGCATGTCATATAGACAATACAAATACTGTCATCACAGTTGCAATTGTCATGAAGAACTGGGAGTGTTGTCTCAACAAGTGTCTTGTTGAAGAGGTCACTTTACTGAGCATATCATATAGTCAATACAAATACTGTCATCACAGTTGACATTGTCATGAAGAACTGGGAGTGTTGTCTCAACAAGTGTCTTGTTGGAGAGGTCACTTTACTGTGCATATCATATAGACAATACAAATGCTCTCATCACAGCTGACATTGTCATGAAGAACTGTGAGTGTTGTCTCAACAAGTGTCTTGTTGAAGAGGTCACTTCACTGAGTATATCATATAGACAATACAAATACTCTCATCACAGCTGACATTGTCATGAAGAACTGGGAGTGTTGTCTCAACAAGTGTCTTGTTGGAGTGGTCACTTTACTGAGTATATCATATAGACAATACAAATACTGTCATCACAGTTGACATTGTCATGAACAACTGGGAGTGTTGTCTCAACAAGTGTCTTGTTGGAGTGGTCACTTTACTGAGTATATCATATAGACAATACAAATACTCTCATTACAGCTGACATTGTCATGAAGAACTGGGAGTGTTGTCTCAACAAGTGTCTTGTTGAAGAGGTCACTTTACTGAGTATATCATATAGACAATACAAATGCTCTCATCACAGTTAACACTGTCATGAAGAACTGGGAGTGTTGTCTCAACAAGTGTCTTGTTGGAGAGGTCACTTTACTGAGCATATCATATAGACAATACAAATACTGTCATCACAGTTAACATTGTCATGAAGAACTGGGAGTGTTGTCTCAACAAGTGTCTTGTTGGAGAGTTCACTTTACTGAGCATATCATATAGACAATACAAATACTGCCATCACAGTTGACATTGTCATGAAGAACAGTGAGTGTTGTCTCAACAAGTGTCTTGTTGAAGAGGTCACTTTACTGAGTATATCATATAGACAATACAAATACTGTCATCACAGTTAACACTGTCATGAAGAACTGGGAGTGTTGTCTCAACAAGTGGCTTGTTGGTGAGGTCACTTTACTGAGCATATCATATAGACAATACAACTACTGTCATCACAGTTAACATTGACATGAAGAACTGGGAGTGTTGTCTCAACAAGTGTCTTGTTGAAGAGGTCACTTTACTGAGTATATCATATAGACAATACAAATGCTCTCATCACAGCTGACATTGTCATGAAGAACTGGGAGTGTTGTCTCAACAAGTGTCTTGTTGAAGAGGTCACTTTACTGAGCATATCATATAGACAATACAAATGCTCTCATCACAGCTGACATTGTCATGAAGAACTGGGAGTGTTGTCTTAACAAGTGTCTTGTTGAAGAGGTCACTTTACTGAGTATATCATATAGACAATACAAATACTGTCATCACAGTTAACACTGTCATGAAGAACTGGGAGTGTTGTCTCAACAAGTGTCTTGTTGAAGAGGTCACTTTACTGAGTATATCATATAGACAATACAAATACTGTCAACACAGTTAACATTGTCATGAAGAACTGGGAGTGTTGTCTCAACAAGTGTCTTGTTGAAGAGGTCACTTTACTGAGTATATCATATAGACAATACAAATACTGTCATCACAGTTAACACTGTCATGAAGAACTGGGAGTGTTGTCTCAACAAGTGTCTTGTTGAAGAGGTCACTTTACTGAGTATATCATATAGACAATACAAATACTGTCATCACAGTTGACATTGTCATGAAGAACTGGGAGTGTTGTCTCAACAAGTGTCTTGTTGCAGAGGTCACTTTACTGAGTATATCATATAGACAATACAAATACTGTCATCACAGTTAACACTGTCATGAAGAACTCGGAGTGTTGTCTCAACAAGTGTCTTGTTGAAGAGGTCACTTTACTGAGTATATCATATAGACAATACAAATACTTTCATCCCAGTTGACACTGTCATGAACAACTAGGAGTGTTGTCTTAACAAGTGTCTTGTTGAAGAGGTCACTTTACTGAGTATATCATATAGACAATACAAATACTTTCATCACAGTTGACACTGTCATGAACAACTAGGAGTGTTGTCTTAAGAAGTGTCTTGTTGAAGAGGTCACTTTACTGAGTATATCATATAGACAATACAAATACTTTCATCACAGTTGACACTGTCATGAACAACTAGGAGTGTTGTCTTAACAAGTGTCTTGATGAAGAGGTCACTTTACTGAGTATATCATATAGACAATACAAATACTTTCATCACAGTTGACACTGTCATGAACAACTAGGAGTGTTGTCTCAACAAGTGTCTTGTTGAAGAGGTCACTTTACTGAGCATGTCATATAGACAATACAAATACTGTCATCACAGTTAACACTGTCATGAAGAACTGGGAGTGTGGTCTCAACAAGTGTCTATTTGGAGAGGTCACTTTACTGTGCATATCATATAGACAATACAAATACTGTCATCACAGTTAACATTGTCATGAACAACTAGGAGTGTTGTCTCAACAAGTGTCTATTTGGACAGGTCACATTACTGAGTATATCATATAGACAATAGAAATACTTTCATCACAGTTAACACTGTCATGAACAACTAGGAGTGTTGTCTCAACAAGTGTCTATTTGAACAGCTCACATTACTGTGCATATCATATAGACAATACAAATACTCTCATCACAGTTAACATTGTCATAAACAACTAGGAGTCTTGTCTCCACAAGTGTCTATTTGGACAGGTCACATTACTGTGCATATCATATAGACAATACAAATGCTGTCATCACAGTTAACATTGTCATGAACAACTAGGAGTGGTGTCTCAACAAGTGTCTATTTGGACAGGTCACATTACTGTGCATATCATATAGACAATACAAATACTCTCATCACAGTTAACACTGTCATGAACAACTAGGAGTGTTGTCTCAACAAGTGTCTATTTGGAGAGGTCACTTTACTGTGCATATCATATAGACATTACAAATGCTCTCATCACAGTTAACACTGTCATGAACAACTAGGAGTGTTGTCTCAACAAGTGTCTATTTGGACCGGTCACATTACTGAGTATATCATATAGACAATACAAATAGTTTCATCACAGTTAACATTGTCATGAACAACTAGGAGTGTTGTCTTAACAAGTGTCTTGTTGAAGAGGTCACTTTACTGAGTATATCATATAGACAATACAAATACTCTCATCACAGCTGACATTGTCATGAAGAACTGGGAGTGTTGTCTCAACAAGTGTCTTGTTGAAGAGGTCACTTTACTGAGTATATCATATAGACAATACAAATACTCTCATCACAGCTGACACTGTCATGAAGAACTGGGAGTGTTGTCTCAACAAGTGTCTTGTTGAAGATTTCACTTTACTGAGCATATCATATAGACAATACAAATACTGTCATCAAAGCTGACATTGTCATGAAGAACTGGGAGTGTTGTCTCAACAAGTGTCTTGTTGAAGAGGTCACTTTACTGAGTATATCATATAGACAATACAAATACTGTCATCAGAGTTGACAGTGCCATGAAGAACTGGGAGTGTTGTCTCAACAAGTGTCTTGTTGAAGAGGTCACTTTACTGAGCATATCATATAGACAATACAAATATTGTCATCACAGTTGACATTGCCATGAACTGGGAGTGTTGTCTCAACAAGTGTCTTGTTGAAGAGGTCACTTTACTGAGCATGTCATATAGACAATACAAATATTGTCATCACAGTTGACATTGTCATGAACTGGGAGTGTTGTCTCAACAAGTGTCTTGTTGAAGAGGTCACTTTACTGAGCATATCATATAGACAATACAAATATTGTCATCACAGTTGACATTGTCATGAACTGGGAGTGTTGTCTTAACAAGTGTCTTGTTGAAGAGGTCACTTTACTGAGTATATCATATAGACAATACAAATATTGTCATCACAGTTGACATTGTCATGAACTAAGAGTGTTGTCTCAACAAGTGTCTTGTTGAAGAGGTCACTTTACTGAGCATGTCATATAGACAATACAAATATTGTCATCACAGTTGACATTGTCATGAACTGGGAGTGTTGTCTCAACAAGTGTCTTGTTGAAGAGGTCACTTTACTGAGTATATCATATAGACAATACAAATACTTTCATCACAGTTAACATTGTGATGAACAACTAGGAGTGTTGTCTTAACAAGTGTCTTGTTGAAGAGGTCACTTTACTGAGTATATCATATAGACAATACAAATACTTTCATCACAGTTAACACTGTCATGAAGAACTGGGAGTGTTGTCTCAACAAGTGTCTTGTTGAAGAGGTCACTTTACTGAGTATATCATATAGACAATACAAATACTGTCATCACAATTGACATTGTCATGAAGAACTGGGAGTGTTGTCTCAACAAATGTCTTGTTGGAGAGGTCACTTTACTGAGCATATCATATAGACAATACAAATACTGTCATCACAGTTGACATTGTCATGAAGAACTGGGAGTGTTGTCTCAACAAGTGTCTTGTTGGAGAGGTCACTTTACTGAGCATATCATATAGTCAATACAAATACTGTCATCACAGTTGACATTGTCATGAAGAACTGGGAGTGTTGTCTCAACAAGTGTCTTGTTGAAGAGGTCACTTTACTGAGCATGTCATATAGACAATACAAATACTGTCATCACAGTTGCAATTGTCATGAAGAACTGGGAGTGTTGTCTCAACAAGTGTCTTGTTGAAGAGGTCACTTTACTGAGCATATCATATAGTCAATACAAATACTGTCATCATAGTTGACATTGTCATGAAGAACTGGGAGTGTTGTCTCAACAAGTGTCTTGTTGGAGAGGTCACTTTACTGTGCATATCATATAGACAATACAAATGCTCTCATCACAGCTGACATTGTCATGAAGAACTGTGAGTGTTGTCTCAACAAGTGTCTTGTTGAAGAGGTCACTTCACTGAGTATATCATATAGACAATACAAATACTCTCATCACAGCTGACATTGTCATGAACAACTGGGAGTGTTGTCTCAACAAGTGTCTTGTTGGAGTGGTCACTTTACTGAGTATATCATATAGACAATACAAATACTCTCATTACAGCTGACATTGTCATGAAGAACTGGGAGTGTTGTCTCAACAAGTGTCTTGTTGAAGAGGTCACTTTACTGAGTATATCATATAGACAATACAAATGCTCTCATCACAGTTAACACTGTCATGAAGAACTGGGAGTGTTGTCTCAACAAGTGTCTTGTTGGAGAGGTCACTTTACTGAGCATATCATATAGACAATACAAATACTGTCATCACAGTTAACATTGTCATGAAGAACTGGGAGTGTTGTCTCAACAAGTGTCTTGTTGGAGAGTTCACTTTACTGAGCATATCATATAGACAATACAAATACTGCCATCACAGTTGACATTGTCATGAAGAACTGGGAGTGTTGTCTCAACAAGTGTCTTGTTGGAGTGGTCACTTTACTGAGTATATCATATAGACAATACAAATACTGTCATCACAGTTGACATTGTCATGAACAACTGGGAGTGTTGTCTCAACAAGTGGCTTGTTGGTGAGGTCACTTTACTGAGCATATCATATAGACAATACAACTACTGTCATCACAGTTAACATTGACATGAAGAACTGGGAGTGTTGTCTCAACAAGTGTCTTGTTGAAGAGGTCACTTTACTGAGTATATCATATAGACAATACAAATGCTCTCATCACAGCTGACATTGTCATGAAGAACTGGGAGTGTTGTCTCAACAAGTGTCTTGTTGAAGAGGTCACTTTACTGAGCATATCATATAGACAATACAAATGCTCTCATCACAGCTGACATTGTCATGAAGAACTGGGAGTGTTGTCTTAACAAGTGTCTTGTTGAAGAGGTCACTTTACTGAGTATATCATATAGACAATACAAATACTTTCATCACAGTTGACACTGTCATGAACAACTAGGAGTGTTGTCTTAACAAGTGTCTTGATGAAGAGGTCACTTTACTGAGTATATCATATAGACAATACAAATACTTTCATCACAGTTGACACTGTCATGAACAACTAGGAGTGTTGTCTCAACAAGTGTCTTGTTGAAGAGGTCACTTTACTGAGCATGTCATATAGACAATACAAATACTGTCATCACAGTTAACACTGTCATGAAGAACTGGGAGTGTGGTCTCAACAAGTGTCTATTTGGAGAGGTCACTTTACTGTGCATATCATATAGACAATACAAATACTGTCATCACAGTTAACATTGTCATGAACAACTAGGAGTGTTGTCTCAACAAGTGTCTATTTGGACAGGTCACATTACTGAGTATATCATATAGACAATAGAAATACTTTCATCACAGTTAACACTGTCATGAACAACTAGGAGTGTTGTCTCAACAAGTGTCTATTTGGACAGCTCACATTACTGTGCATATCATATAGACAATACAAATACTCTCATCACAGTTAACATTGTCATAAACAACTAGGAGTGTTGTCTCCACAAGTGTCTATTTGGACAGGTCACATTACTGTGCATATCATATAGACAATACAAATGCTGTCATCACAGTTAACATTGTCATGAACAACTAGGAGTGGTGTCTCAACAAGTGTCTATTTGGACAGGTCACATTACTGTGCATATCATATAGACAATACAAATACTCTCATCACAGTTAACACTGTCATGAACAACTAGGAGTGTTGTCTCAACAAGTGTCTATTTGGAGAGGTCACTTTACTGTGCATATCATATAGACATTACAAATGCTCTCATCACAGTTAACACTGTCATGAACAACTAGGAGTGTTGTCTCAACAAGTGTCTATTTGGACCGGTCACATTACTGAGTATATCATATAGACAATTCAAATAGTTTCATCACAGTTAACATTGTCATGAACAACTAGGAGTGTTGTCTTAACAAGTGTCTTGTTGAAGAGGTCACTTTACTGAGTATATCATATAGACAATACAAATACTCTCATCACAGCTGACATTGTCATGAAGAACTGGGAGTGTTGTCTCAACAAGTGTCTTGTTGAAGAGGTCACTTTACTGAGTATATCATATAGACAATACAAATACTCTCATCACAGCTGACACTGTCATGAAGAACTGGGAGTGTTGTCTCAACAAGTGTCTTGTTGAAGATTTCACTTTACTGAGCATATCATATAGACAATACAAATACTGTCATCAAAGCTGACATTGTCATGAAGAACTGGGAGTGTTGTCTCAACAAGTGTCTTGTTGAAGAGGTCACTTTACTGAGTATATCATATAGACAATACAAATACTGTCATCAGAGTTGACAGTGCCATGAAGAACTGGGAGTGTTGTCTCAACAAGTGTCTTGTTGAAGAGGTCACTTTACTGAGCATATCATATAGACAATACAAATATTGTCATCACAGTTGACATTGCCATGAACTGGGAGTGTTGTCTCAACAAGTGTCTTGTTGAAGATGTCACTTTACTGAGCATGTCATATAGACAATACAAATATTGTCATCACAGTTGACATTGTCATGAACTGGGAGTGTTGTCTCAACAAGTGTCTTGTTGAAGAGGTCACTTTACTGAGCATATCATATAGACAATACAAATATTGTCATCACAGTTGACATTGTCATGAACTGGGAGTGTTGTCTTAACAAGTGTCTTGTTGAAGAGGTCACTTTACTGAGTATATCATATAGACAATACAAATATTGTCATCACAGTTGACATTGTCATGAACTAAGAGTGTTGTCTCAACAAGTGTCTTGTTGAAGAGGTCACTTTACTGAGCATGTCATATAGACAATACAAATATTGTCATCACAGTTGACATTGTCATAAACTGGGAGTGTTGTCTCAACAAGTGTCTTGTTGAAGAGGTCACTTTACTGAGTATATCATATAGACAATACAAATACTCTCATCACAGCTGACATTGTCATGAAGAACTGGGAGTGTTGTCTTAACAAGTGTCTTGTTGAAGAGGTCACTTTACTGAGTATATCATATAGACAATACAAATACTTTCATCACAGTTGACACTGTCATGAACAACTAGGAGTGTTGTCTTAACAAGTGTCTTGTTGAAGAGGTCACTTTACTGAGTATATCATATAGACAATACAAATATTGTCATCACAGTTGACACTGTCATGAAGAACTGGGAGTGCTGTCTCAACAAGTGTCTATTTGGAGAGGTCACTTTACTGTGCATATCATATAGACAATACAAATACTTTCATCACAGTTAACACTGTCATGAAGAACTGGGAGTGTTGTCTCAACAAGTGTCTTGTTGAAGAGGTCACTTTACTGAGTATATCATATAGACAATACAAATGCTCTCATCACAGCTGACATTGTCATGAAGAACTGGGAGTGTTGTCTCAACAAGTGTCTTGTTGAAGAGGTCACTTTACTGAGTATATCATATAGACAATACAAATGCTCTCATCACAGCTGAGATTGTCATGAAGAACTGGGAGTGTTGTCTCAACAAGTGTCTTGTTGAAGAGGTCACTTTACTGAGTATATCATATAGACAATACAAATGCTCTCATCACAGCTGACATTGTCACTTTACTGAGTATATCATATAGACAATACAAATGCTCTCATCACAGCTGACATTGTCATGAAGAACTGGGAGTGTTGTCTCAACAAGTGTCTTGTTGAAGAGGTCACTTTACTGAGCATATCATATAGACAATACAAATGCTCTCATTACAGCTGACACTGTCATGAAGACCTGGGAGTGTTGTCTCAACAAGTGTCTTGTTGAAGAGGTCACTTTACTGAGCATATCATATAGACAATACAAATACTGTCATCACAGTTAACACTGTCATGAAGAACTGGGAGTGTTGTCTTAACAAGTGTCTTGTTGAAGAGGTCACTTTACTGAGCATGTCATATAGACAATACAAATGCTGTCATCACAGTTGACATTGTCATGAAGAACTGGGAGTGTTGTCTCAACAAGTGTCTTGTTGAAGAGGTCACTTTACTGAGTATATCATATAGACAATACAAATGCTCTCATCACAGCTGACATTGTCATGAAGAACTGGGAGTGTTGTCTCAACAAGTGTCTTGTTGAAGAGGTCACTTTACTGAGCATATCATATAGACAATACAAATGCTCTCATCACAGCTGACATTGTCATGAAGAACTGGGAGTGTTGTCTTAACAAGTGTCTTGTTGAAGAGGTCACTTTACTGAGTATATCATATAGACAAAACAATTACTGTCATCACAGTTGACATTGTCATGAAGAACTGGGAGTGTTGTCTCAACAAGTGTCTTGTTGGAGAGGTCACTTTACTGAGCATATCATATAGACAATACAAATACTGTCATCACAGTTGACATTGTCATGAAGAACTGGGAGTGTTGTCTCAACAAGTGTCTTGTTGGAGAGGTCACTTTACTGAGTATATCATATAGACAATACAAATACTGTCATCACAGTTGACATTGTCATGAAGAACTGGGAGTGTTGTCTCAACAAGTGTCTTGTTGAAGAGGTCACTTTACTGAGTATATCATATAGACAATACAAATACTGTCATCACAGTTAACACTGTCATGAAGAACTGGGAGTGTTGTCTTAACAAGTGTCTTGTTGAAGAGGTCACTTTACTGGGTATATCATATAGACAATACAAATACTTTCATCACAGTTAACATTGTCATGAACAACTCGGAGTGTTGTCTTAACAAGTGTCTTGTTGAAGAGGTCACTTTACTGAGTATATCATATAGACAATACAAATACTTTCATCACAGTTAACACTGTCATGAAGAACTGGGAGTGTTGTCTCAACAAGTGTCTTGTCGAAGAGGTCACTTTACTGAGTATATCATATAGACAATACAAATACTGTCATCACAGTTGACATTGTCATGAAGAACTGGGAGTGTTGTCTCAACAAGTGTCGTGTTGAAGAGGTCACTTTACTGAGTATATTATATAGACAATACAAATACTATCATCACAGTTAACACTGTCATGAAGAACTGGGAGTGTTGTCTTAACAAGTGTCTTGTTGAAGAGGTCACTTTACTGAGCATATCATATAGACAATACAAATACTGTCATCACAGTTAACACTGTCATGAAGAACTGGGAGTGTTGTCTTAACAAGTGTCTTGTTGAAGAGGTCACTTTACTGAGCATGTCATATAGACAATACAAATGCTGTCATCACAGTTGACATTGTCATGAAGAACTGGGAGTGTTGTCTCAACAAGTGTCTTGTTGAAGAGGTCACTTTACTGAGTATATCATATAGACAATACAAATGCTCTCATCACAGCTGACATTGTCATGAAGAACTGGGAGTGTTGTCTCAACAAGTGTCTTGTTGATGAGGTCACTTTACTGAGCATATCATATAGACAATACAAATGCTCTCATCACAGCTGACATTGTCATGAAGAACTGGGAGTGTTGTCTTAACAAGTGTCTTGTTGAAGAGGTCACTTTACTGAGTATATCATATAGACAAAACAATTACTGTCATCACAGTTGACATTGTCATGAAGAACTGGGAGTGTTGTCTCAACAAGTGTCTTGTTGGAGAGGTCACTTTACTGAGCATATCATATAGACAATACAAATACTGTCATCACAGTTGACATTGTCATGAAGAACTGGGAGTGTTGTCTCAACAAGTGTCTTGTTGGAGAGGTCACTTTACTGAGTATATCATATAGACAATACAAATACTGTCATCACAGTTGACATTGTCATGAAGAACTGGGAGTGTTGTCTCAACAAGTGTCTTGTTGAAGAGGTCACTTTACTGAGTATATCATATAGACAATACAAATACTGTCATCACAGTTGACATTGTCATGAAGAACTGGGAGTGTTGTCTCAACAAGTGTCTTGTTGAAGAGGTCACTTTACTGAGTATATCATATAGACAATACAAATACTATCATCACAGTTAACACTGTCATGAAGAACTGGGAGTGTTGTCTTAACAAGTGTCTTGTTGAAGAGGTCACTTTACTGAGTATATCATATAGACAATACAAATGCTCTCATCACAGCTGACATTGTCATGAAGAACTGGGAGTGTTGTCTCAACAAGTGTCTTGTTGAAGAGGTCACTTTACTGAGCATATCATATAGACAATACAAATGCTCTCATCACAGCTGACATTGTCATGAAGAACTGGGAGTGTTGTCTTAACAAGTGTCTTGTTGAAGAGGTCACTTTACTGAGTATATCATATAGACAAAACAATTACTGTCATCACAGTTAACACTGTCATGAAGAACTGGGAGTGTTGTCTTAACAAGTGTCTTGTTGAAGAGGTCACTTTACTGGGTATATCATATAGACAATACAAATACTTTCATCACAGTTAACATTGTCATGAACAACTAGGAGTGTTGTCTTAACAAGTGTCTTGTTGAAGAGGTCACTTTACTGAGTATATCATATAGACAATACAAATACTTTCATCACAGTTAACACTGTCATGAAGAACTGGGAGTGTTGTCTCAACAAGTGTCTTGTCGAAGAGGTCACTTTACTGAGTATATCATATAGACAATACAAATACTGTCATCACAGTTGACATTGTCATGAAGAACTGGGAGTGTTGTCTCAACAAGTGTCTTGTTGAAGAGGTCACTTTACTGAGTATATCATATAGACAATACAAATACTATCATCACAGTTAACACTGTCATGAAGAACTGGGAGTGTTGTCTTAACAAGTGTCTTGTTGAAGAGGTCACTTTACTGGGTATATCATATAGACAATACAAATACTTTCATCACAGTTAACATTGTCATGAACAACTAGGAGTGTTGTCTTAACAAGTGTCTTGTTGAAGAGGTCACTTTACTGAGTATATCATATAGACAATACAAATACTTTCATCACAGTTAACACTGTCATGAAGAACTGGGAGTGTTGTCTCAACAAGTGTCTTGTTGAAGAGGTCACTTTACTGAGCATATCATATAGACAATACAAATACTGTCATCACAGTTAACATTGTCATGAACAACTAGGAGTGTTGTCTTAACAAGTGTCTTGTTGAAGAGGTCACTTTACTGAGTATATCATATAGACAATACAAATACTTTCATCACAGTTAACATTGTGATGAACAACTAGGAGTGTTGTCTTAACAAGTGTCTTGTTGAAGAGGTCACTTTACTCAGTATATCATATAGACAATACAAATACTTTCATCACAGTTAACACTGTCATGAAGAACTGGGAGTGTTGTCTCAACAAGTGTCTTGTTGGAGAGGTCACTTTACTGAGTATATAATATAGACAATACAAATACTGTCATCACAGTTGACATTGTCATGAAGAACTGGGAGTGTTGTCTCAACAAGTGTCTTGTTGAAGAGGTCACTTTACTGAGTATATCATATAGACAATACAAATACTGTCATCACAATTGACATTGTCATGAAGAACTGGGAGTGTTGTCTCAACAAGTGTCTTGTTGGAGAGGTCACTTTACTGAGCATATCATATAGACAATACAAATACTGTCATCACAGTTGACATTGTCATGAAGAACTGGGAGTGTTGTCTCAACAAGTGTCTTGTTGGAGAGGTCACTTTACTGAGCATATCATATAGTCAATACAAATACTGTCATCACAGTTGACATTGTCATGAAGAACTGGGAGTGTTGTCTCAACAAGTGTCTTGTTGAAGAGGTCACTTTACTGAGCATATCATATAGACAATACAAATACTGTCATCACAGTTGACATTGTCATGAAGAACTGGGAGTGTTGTCTCAACAAGTGTCTTGTTGAAGAGGTCACTTTACTGAGCATGTCATATAGACAATACAAATACTGTCATCACAGTTGCAATTGTCATGAAGAACTGGGAGTGTTGTCTCAACAAGTGTCTTGTTGAAGAGGTCACTTTACTGAGCATATCATATAGTCAATACAAATGCTCTCATCACAGCTGACATTGTCATGAAGAACTGTGAGTGTTGTCTCAACAAGTGTCTTGTTGAAGAGGTCACTTCACTGAGCATATCATATAGACAATACAAATGCTCTCATCACAGCTGACATTGTCATGAAGAACTGTGAGTGGTCACTTCACTGAGTATATCATATAGACAATACAAATACTGTCATCACAGTTGACATTGTCATGAAGAACTGGGAGTGTTGTCTCAACAAGTGTCTTGTTGAAGAGGTCACTTTACTGAGTATATCATATAGACAATACAAATGCTCTCATCACAGCTGACATTGTCATGAAGAACTGGGAGTGTTGTCTCAACAAGTGTCTTGTTGGAGAGGTCACTTTACTGAGTATATCATATAGACAATACAAATGCTCTCATCACAGTTAACACTGTCATGAAGAACTGGGAGTGTTGTCTCAACAAGTGTCTTGTTGGAGAGGTCACTTTACTGAGCATATCATATAGACAATACAAATACTGTCATCACAGTTGACATTGTCATGAAGAACTGGGAGTGTTGTCTCAACAAGTGTCTTGTTGGAGAGGTCACTTTACTGAGCATATCATATAGACAATACAAATACTGTCATCACAGTTGACATTGTCATGAAGAACTGGGAGTGTTGTCTCAACAAGTGGCTTGTTGGTGAGTTCACTTTACTGAGCATATCATATAGACAATACAAATACTGTCATCACAGTTAACACTGACATGAAGAACTGGGAGTGTTGTCTCAACAAGTGTCTTGTTGAAGAGGTCACTTTACTGAGCATATCATATAGACAATACAAATGCTCTCATCACAGCTGACATTGTCATGAAGAACTGGGAGTGTTGTCTCAACAAGTGTCTTGTTGAAGAGGTCACTTTACTGAGCATATCATATAGACAATACAAATGCTCTCATCGCAGCTGACATTGTCATGAAGAACTGGGAGTGTTGTCTCAACAAGTGTCTTGTTGAAGAGGTCACTTTACTGAGCATATCATATAGACAATACAAATACTGTCATCACAGTTAACACTGTCATGAAGAACTGGGAGTGTTGTCTCCACAAGTGTCTTGTTGAAGAGGTCACTTTACTGAGTATATCATATAGACAATACAAATACTGTCATCACAGTTAACATTGTCATGAAGAACTGGGAGTGTTGTCTCAACAAGTGTCTTGTTGAAGAGGTCACTTTACTGAGTATATCATATAGACAATACAAATACTGTCATCACAGTTAACACTGTCATGAAGAACTGGGAGTGTTGTCTCAACAAGTGTCTTGTTGAAGAGGTCACTTTACTGAGTATATCATATAGACAATACAAATACTGTCATCACAGTTGACATTGTCATGAAGAACTGGGAGTGTTGTCTCAACAAGTGTCTTGTTGCAGAGGTCATTTTACTGAGTATATCATATAGACAATACAAATACTGTCATCACAGTTAACACTGTCATGAAGAACTGGGAGTGTTGTCTCAACAAGTGTCTTGTTGAAGAGGTCACTTTACTGAGTATATCATATAGACAATACAAATACTTTCATCCCAGTTGACACTGTCATGAACAATTAGGAGTGTTGTCTTAACAAGTGTCTTGTTGAAGAGGTCACTTTACTGAGTATATCATATAGACAATACAAATACTTTCATCACAGTTGACACTGTCATGAACAACTAGGAGTGTTGTCTTAACAAGTGTCTTGTTGAAGAGGTCACTTTACTGAGTATATCATATAGACAATACAAATACTTTCATCACAGTTGACACTGTCATGAACAACTAGGAGTGTTGTCTTAACAAGTGTCTTGATGAAGAGGTCACTTTACTGAGTATATCATATAGACAATACAAATACTTTCATCACAGTTGACACTGTCATGAACAACTAGGAGTGTTGTCTCAACAAGTGTCTTGTTGAAGAGGTCACTTTACTGAGCATGTCATATAGACAATACAAATACTGTCATCACAGTTAACATTGTCATGAAGAACTGGGAGTGTTGTCTCAACAAGTGTCTTGTTGGAGAGTTCACTTTACTGAGCATATCATATAGACAATACAAATACTGTCATCACAGTTGACATTGTCATGAAGAACAGTGAGTGTTGTCTCAACAAGTGTCTTGTTGAAGAGGTCACTTTACTGAGTATATCATATAGACAATAGAAATACTGTCATCACAGTTAACACTGTCATGAAGAACTGGGAGTGTTGTCTCAACAAGTGGCTTGTTGGTGAGGTCACTTTACTGAGCATATCATATAGACAATACAAATACTGTCATCACAGTTAACATTGACATGAAGAACTGGGAGTGTTGTCTCAACAAGTGTCTTGTTGAAGAGGTCACTTTACTGAGTATATCATATAGACAATACAAATGCTCTCATCACAGCTGACATTGTCATGAAGAACTGGGAGTGTTGTCTCAACAAGTGTCTTGTTGAAGAGGTCACTTTACTGAGCATATCATATAGGCAATACAAATGCTCTCATCACAGCTGACATTGTCATGAAGAACTGGGAGTGTTGTCTTAACAAGTGTCTTGTTGAAGAGGTCACTTTACTGAGTATATCATATAGACAATACAAATACTGTCATCACAGTTAACACTGTCATGAAGAACTGGGAGTGTTGTCTCAACAAGTGTCTTGTTGAAGAGGTCACTTTACTGAGTATATCATATAGACAATACAAATACTGTCATCACAGTTAACATTGTCATGAAGAACTGGGAGTGTTGTCTCAACAAGTGTCTTGTTGAAGAGGTCACTTTACTGAGTATATCATATAGACAATACAAATACTGTCATCACAGTTAACACTGTCATGAAGAACTGGGAGTGTTGTCTCAACAAGTGTCTTGTTGAAGAGGTCACTTTACTGAGTATATCATATAGACAATACAAATACTGTCATCACAGTTGACATTGTCATGAAGAACTGGGAGTGTTGTCTCAACAAGTGTCTTGTTGCAGAGGTCACTTTACTGAGTATATCATATAGACAATACAAATACTGTCATCACAGTTAACACTGTCATGAAGAACTGGGAGTGTTGTCTCAACAAGTGTCTTGTTGAAGAGGTCACTTTACTGAGTATATCATATAGACAATACAAATACTTTCATCCCAGTTGACACTGTCATGAACAACTAGGAGTGTTGTCTTAACAAGTGTCTTGTTGAAGAGGTCACTTTACTGAGTATATCATATAGACAATACAAATACTTTCATCACAGTTGACACTGTCATGAACAACTAGGAGTGTTGTCTTAACAAGTGTCTTGTTGAAGAGGTCACTTTACTGAGTATATCATATAGACAATACAAATACTTTCATCACAGTTGACACTGTCATGAACAACTAGGAGTGTTGTCTTAACAAGTGTCTTGATGAAGAGGTCACTTTACTGAGTATATCATATAGACAATACAAATACTTTCATCACAGTTGACACTGTCATGAACAACTAGGAGTGTTGTCTCAACAAGTGTCTTGTTGAAGAGGTCACTTTACTGAGCATGTCATATAGACAATACAAATACTGTCATCACAGTTAAAACTGTCATGAAGAACTGGGAGTGTGGTCTCAACAAGTGTCTATTTGGAGAGGTCACTTTACTGTGCATATCATATAGACAAAACAAATACTGTCATCACAGTTAACATTGTCATGAACAACTAGGAGTGTTGTCTCAACAAGTGTCTATTTGGACAGGTCACATTACTGAGTATATCATATAGACAATAGAAATACTTTCATCACAGTTAACACTGTCATGAACAACTAGGAGTGTTGTCTCAACAAGTGTCTATTTGGACAGGTCACATTACTGTGCATATCATATAGACAATACAAATACTCTCATCACAGTTAACATTGTCATGAACAACTAGGAGTGTTGTCTCAACAAGTGTCTATTTGGACAGCTCACATTACTGTGCATATCATATAGACAATACAAATACTCTCATCACAGTTAACATTGTCATAAACAACTAGGAGTGTTGTCTCCACAAGTGTCTATTTGGACAGGTCACATTACTGTGCATATCATATAGACAATACAAATGCTGTCATCACAGTTAACATTGTCATGAACAACTAGGAGTGGTGTCTCAACAAGTGTCTATTTGGACAGGTCACATTACTGTGCATATCATATAGACAATACAAATACTCTCATCACAGTTAACACTGTCATGAACAACTAGGAGTGTTGTCTCAACAAGTGTCTATTTGGAGAGGTCACTTTACTGTGCATATCATATAGACATTACAAATGCTGTCATCACAGTTAACACTGTCATGAACAACTAGGAGTGTTGTCTCAACAAGTGTCTTGTTGAAGAGGTCACTTTACTGAGTATATCATATAGACAATACAAATACTGTCATCACAGTTAACACTGTCATGAAGAACTGGGAGTGTTGTCTCAACAAGTGTCTTGTTGAAGAGGTCACTTTACTGAGTATATCATATAGACAATACAAATACTTTCATCCCAGTTGACACTGTCATGAACAACTAGGAGTGTTGTCTTAACAAGTGTCTTGTTGAAGAGGTCACTTTACTGAGTATATCATATAGACAATACAAATACTTTCATCACAGTTGACACTGTCATGAACAACTAGGAGTGTTGTCTTAACAAGTGTCTTGTTGAAGAGGTCACTTTACTGAGTATATCATATAGACAATACAAATACTTTCATCACAGTTGACACTGTCATGAACAACTAGGAGTGTTGTCTTAACAAGTGTCTTGATGAAGAGGTCACTTTACTGAGTATATCATATAGACAATACAAATACTTTCATCACAGTTGACACTGTCATGAACAACTAGGAGTGTTGTCTCAACAAGTGTCTTGTTGAAGAGGTCACTTTACTGAGCATGTCATATAGACAATACAAATACTGTCATCACAGTTAACACTGTCATGAAGAACTGGGAGTGTGGTCTCAACAAGTGTCTATTTGGAGAGGTCACTTTACTGTGCATATCATATAGACAATACAAATACTGTCATCACAGTTAACATTGTCATGAACAACTAGGAGTGTTGTCTCAACAAGTGTCTATTTGGACAGGTCACATTACTGAGTATATCATATAGACAATAGAAATACTTTCATCACAGTTAACACTGTCATGAACAACTAGGAGTGTTGTCTCAACAAGTGTCTATTTGGACAGCTCACATTACTGTGCATATCATATAGACAATACAAATACTCTCATCACAGTTAACATTGTCATAAACAACTAGGAGTGTTGTCTCCACAAGTGTCTATTTGGACAGGTCACATTACTGTGCATATCATATAGACAATACAAATGCTGTCATCACAGTTAACATTGTCATGAACAACTAGGAGTGGTGTCTCAACAAGTGTCTATTTGGACAGGTCACATTACTGTGCATATCATATAGACAATACAAATACTCTCATCACAGTTAACACTGTCATGAACAACTAGGAGTGTTGTCTCAACAAGTGTCTATTTGGAGAGGTCACTTTACTGTGCATATCATATAGACATTACAAATGCTCTCATCACAGTTAACACTGTCATGAACAACTAGGAGTGTTGTCTCAACAAGTGTCTATTTGGACCGGTCACATTACTGAGTATATCATATAGACAATACAAATAGTTTCATCACAGTTAACATTGTCATGAACAACTAGGAGTGTTGTCTTAACAAGTGTCTTGTTGAAGAGGTCACTTTACTGAGTATATCATATAGACAATACAAATACTCTCATCACAGCTGACATTGTCATGAAGAACTGGGAGTGTTGTCTCAACAAGTGTCTTGTTGAAGAGGTCACTTTACTGAGTATATCATATAGACAATACAAATACTCTCATCACAGCTGACATTGTCATGAAGAACTGGGAGTGTTGTCTCAACAAGTGTCTTGTTGAAGATTTCACTTTACTGAGCATATCATATAGACAATACAAATACTGTCATCAAAGCTGACATTGTCATGAAGAACTGGGAGTGTTGTCTCAACAAGTGTCTTGTTGAAGAGGTCACTTTACTGAGTATATCATATAGACAATACAAATACTGTCATCAGAGTTGACAGTGCCATGAAGAACTGGGAGTGTTGTCTCAACAAGTGTCTTGTTGAAGAGGTCACTTTACTGAGCATATCATATAGACAATACAAATATTGTCATCACAGTTGACATTGCCATGAACTGGGAGTGTTGTCTCAACAAGTGTCTTGTTGAAGAGGTCACTTTACTGAGCATGTCATATAGACAATACAAATATTGTCATCACAGTTGACATTGTCATGAACTGGGAGTGTTGTCTCAACAAGTGTCTTGTTGAAGAGGTCACTTTACTGAGCATATCATATAGACAATACAAATATTGTCATCACAGTTGACATTGTCATGAACTGGGAGTGTTGTCTTAACAAGTGTCTTGTTGAAGAGGTCACTTTACTGAGTATATCATATAGACAATACAAATATTGTCATCACAGTTGACATTGTCATGAACTAAGAGTGTTGTCTCAACAAGTGTCTTGTTGAAGAGGTCACTTTACTGAGCATGTCATATAGACAATACAAATATTGTCATCACAGTTGACATTGTCATGAACTGGGAGTGTTGTCTCAACAAGTGTCTTGTTGAAGAGGTCACTTTACTGAGTATATCATATAGACAATACAAATACTTTCATCACAGTTAACATTGTGATGAACAACTAGGAGTGTTGTCTTAACAAGTGTCTTGTTGAAGAGGTCACTTTACTGAGTATATCATATAGACAATACAAATACTTTCATCACAGTTAACACTGTCATGAAGAACTGGGAGTGTTGTCTCAACAAGTGTCTTGTTGAAGAGGTCACTTTACTGAGTATATCATATAGACAATACAAATACTGTCATCACAATTGACATTGTCATGAAGAACTGGGAGTGTTGTCTCAACAAATGTCTTGTTGGAGAGGTCACTTTACTGAGCATATCATATAGACAATACAAATACTGTCATCACAGTTGACATTGTCATGAAGAACTGGGAGTGTTGTCTCAACAAGTGTCTTGTTGGAGAGGTCACTTTACTGAGCATATCATATAGTCAATACAAATACTGTCATCACAGTTGACATTGTCATGAAGAACTGGGAGTGTTGTCTCAACAAGTGTCTTGTTGAAGAGGTCACTTTACTGAGCATGTCATATAGACAATACAAATACTGTCATCACAGTTGCAATTGTCATGAAGAACTGGGAGTGTTGTCTCAACAAGTGTCTTGTTGAAGAGGTCACTTTACTGAGCATATCATATAGTCAATACAAATACTGTCATCACAGTTGACATTGTCATGAAGAACTGGGAGTGTTGTCTCAACAAGTGTCTTGTTGGAGAGGTCACTTTACTGTGCATATCATATAGACAATACAAATGCTCTCATCACAGCTGACATTGTCATGAAGAACTGTGAGTGTTGTCTCAACAAGTGTCTTGTTGAAGAGGTCACTTCACTGAGTATATCATATAGACAATACAAATACTCTCATCACAGCTGACATTGTCATGAAGAACTGGGAGTGTTGTCTCAACAAGTGTCTTGTTGGAGTGGTCACTTTACTGAGTATATCATATAGACAATACAAATACTGTCATCACAGTTGACATTGTCATGAACAACTGGGAGTGTTGTCTCAACAAGTGTCTTGTTGGAGTGGTCACTTTACTGAGTATATCATATAGACAATACAAATACTCTCATTACAGCTGACATTGTCATGAAGAACTGGGAGTGTTGTCTCAACAAGTGTCTTGTTGAAGAGGTCACTTTACTGAGTATATCATATAGACAATACAAATGCTCTCATCACAGTTAACACTGTCATGAAGAACTGGGAGTGTTGTCTCAACAAGTGTCTTGTTGGAGAGGTCACTTTACTGAGCATATCATATAGACAATACAAATACTGTCATCACAGTTAACATTGTCATGAAGAACTGGGAGTGTTGTCTCAACAAGTGTCTTGTTGGAGAGTTCACTTTACTGAGCATATCATATAGACAATACAAATACTGCCATCACAGTTGACATTGTCATGAAGAACAGTGAGTGTTGTCTCAACAAGTGTCTTGTTGAAGAGGTCACTTTACTGAGTATATCATATAGACAATACAAATACTGTCATCACAGTTAACACTGTCATGAAGAACTGGGAGTGTTGTCTCAACAAGTGGCTTGTTGGTGAGGTCACTTTACTGAGCATATCATATAGACAATACAACTACTGTCATCACAGTTAACATTGACATGAAGAACTGAGAGTGTTGTCTCAACAAGTGTCTTGTTGAAGAGGTCACTTTACTGAGTATATCATATAGACAATACAAATGCTCTCATCACAGCTGACATTGTCATGAAGAACTGGGAGTGTTGTCTCAACAAGTGTCTTGTTGAAGAGGTCACTTTACTGAGCATATCATATAGACAATACAAATGCTCTCATCACAGCTGACATTGTCATGAAGAACTGGGAGTGTTGTCTTAACAAGTGTCTTGTTGAAGAGGTCACTTTACTGAGTATATCATATAGACAATACAAATACTGTCATCACAGTTAACACTGTCATGAAGAACTGGGAGTGTTGTCTCAACAAGTGTCTTGTTGAAGAGGTCACTTTACTGAGTATATCATATAGACAATACAAATACTGTCATCACAGTTAACATTGTCATGAAGAACTGGGAGTGTTGTCTCAACAAGTGTCTTGTTGAAGAGGTCACTTTACTGAGTATATCATATAGACAATACAAATACTGTCATCACAGTTAACACTGTCATGAAGAACTGGGAGTGTTGTCTCAACAAGTGTCTTGTTGAAGAGGTCACTTTACTGAGTATATCATATAGACAATACAAATACTGTCATCACAGTTGACATTGTCATGAAGAACTGGGAGTGTTGTCTCAACAAGTGTCTTGTTGCAGAGGTCACTTTACTGAGTATATCATATAGACAATACAAATACTGTCATCACAGTTAACACTGTCATGAAGAACTGGGAGTGTTGTCTCAACAAGTGTCTTGTTGAAGAGGTCACTTTACTGAGTATATCATATAGACAATACAAATACTTTCATCCCAGTTGACACTGTCATGAACAACTAGGAGTGTTGTCTTAACAAGTGTCTTGTTGAAGAGGTCACTTTACTGAGTATATCATATAGACAATACAAATACTTTCATCACAGTTGACACTGTCATGAACAACTAGGAGTGTTGTCTTAACAAGTGTCTTGTTGAAGAGGTCACTTTACTGAGTATATCATATAGACAATACAAATACTTTCATCACAGTTGACACTGTCATGAACAACTAGGAGTGTTGTCTTAACAAGTGTCTTGATGAAGAGGTCACTTTACTGAGTATATCATATAGACAATACAAATACTTTCATCACAGTTGACACTGTCATGAACAACTAGGAGTGTTGTCTCAACAAGTGTCTTGTTGAAGAGGTCACTTTACTGAGCATGTCATATAGACAATACAAATACTGTCATCACAGTTAACACTGTCATGAAGAACTGGGAGTGTGGTCTCAACAAGTGTCTATTTGGAGAGGTCACTTTACTGTGCATATCATATAGACAATACAAATACTGTCATCACAGTTAACATTGTCATGAACAACTAGGAGTGTTGTCTCAACAAGTGTCTATTTGGACAGGTCACATTACTGAGTATATCATATAGACAATAGAAATACTTTCATCACAGTTAACACTGTCATGAACAACTAGGAGTGTTGTCTCAACAAGTGTCTATTTGGACAGCTCACATTACTGTGCATATCATATAGACAATACAAATACTCTCATCACAGTTAACATTGTCATAAACAACTAGGAGTGTTGTCTCCACAAGTGTCTATTTGGACAGGTCACATTACTGTGCATATCATATAGACAATACAAATGCTGTCATCACAGTTAACATTGTCATGAACAACTAGGAGTGGTGTCTCAACAAGTGTCTATTTGGACAGGTCACATTACTGTGCATATCATATAGACAATACAAATACTCTCATCACAGTTAACACTGTCATGAACAACTAGGAGTGTTGTCTCAACAAGTGTCTATTTGGAGAGGTCACTTTACTGTGCATATCATATAGACATTACAAATGCTCTCATCACAGTCAACACTGTCATGAACAACTAGGAGTGTTGTCTCAACAAGTGTCTATTTGGACCGGTCACATTACTGAGTATATCATATAGACAATACAAATAGTTTCATCACAGTTAACATTGTCATGAACAACTAGGAGTGTTGTCTTAACAAGTGTCTTGTTGAAGAGGTCACTTTACTGAGTATATCATATAGACAATACAAATACTCTCATCACAGCTGACATTGTCATGAAGAACTGGGAGTGTTGTCTCAACAAGTGTCTTGTTGAAGAGGTCACTTTACTGAGTATATCATATAGACAATACAAATACTCTCATCACAGCTGACACTGTCATGAAGAACTGGGAGTGTTGTCTCAACAAGTGTCTTGTTGAAGATTTCACTTTACTGAGCATATCATATAGACAATACAAATACTGTCATCAAAGCTGACATTGTCATGAAGAACTGGGAGTGTTGTCTCAACAAGTGTCTTGTTGAAGAGGTCACTTTACTGAGTATATCATATAGACAATACAAATACTGTCATCAGAGTTGACAGTGCCATGAAGAACTGGGAGTGTTGTCTCAACAAGTGTCTTGTTGAAGAGGTCACTTTACTGAGCATATCATATAGACAATACAAATATTGTCATCACAGTTGACATTGCCATGAACTGGGAGTGTTGTCTCAACAAGTGTCTTGTTGAAGAGGTCACTTTACTGAGCATGTCATATAGACAATACAAATATTGTCATCACAGTTGACATTGTCATGAACTGGGAGTGTTGTCTCAACAAGTGTCTTGTTGAAGAGGTCACTTTACTGAGCATATCATATAGACAATACAAATATTGTCATCACAGTTGACATTGTCATGAACTGGGAGTGTTGTCTTAACAAGTGTCTTGTTGAAGAGGTCACTTTACTGAGTATATCATATAGACAATACAAATATTGTCATCACAGTTGACATTGTCATGAACTAAGAGTGTTGTCTCAACAAGTGTCTTGTTGAAGAGGTCACTTTACTGAGCATGTCATATAGACAATACAAATATTGTCATCACAGTTGACATTGTCATGAACTGGGAGTGTTGTCTCAACAAGTGTCTTGTTGAAGAGGTCACTTTACTGAGTATATCATATAGACAATACAAATACTCTCATCACAGCTGACATTGTCATGAAGAACTGGGAGTGTTGTCTTAACAAGTGTCTTGTTGAAGAGGTCACTTTACTGAGTATATCATATAGACAATACAAATACTTTCATCACAGTTGACACTGTCATGAACAACTAGGAGTGTTGTCTTAACAAGTGTCTTGTTGAAGAGGTCACTTTACTGAGTATATCATATAGACAATACAAATATTGTCATCACAGTTGACACTGTCATGAAGAACTGGGAGTGCTGTCTCAACAAGTGTCTATTTGGAGAGGTCACTTTACTGTGCATATCATATAGACAATACAAATACTTTCATCACAGTTAACACTGTCATGAAGAACTGGGAGTGTTGTCTCAACAAGTGTCTTGTTGAAGAGGTCACTTTACTGAGTATATCATATAGACAATACAAATGCTCTCATCACAGCTGACATTGTCATGAAGAACTGGGAGTGTTGTCTCAACAAGTGTCTTGTTGAAGAGGTCACTTTACTGAGTATATCATATAGACAATACAAATGCTCTCATCACAGCTGAGATTGTCATGAAGAACTGGGAGTGTTGTCTCAACAAGTGTCTTGTTGAAGAGGTCACTTTACTGAGTATATCATATAGACAATACAAATGCTCTCATCACAGCTGACATTGTCACTTTACTGAGTATATCATATAGACAATACAAATGCTCTCATCACAGCTGACATTGTCATGAAGAACTGGGAGTGTTGTCTCAACAAGTGTCTTGTTGAAGAGGTCACTTTACTGAGCATATCATATAGACAATACAAATGCTCTCATTACAGCTGACACTGTCATGAAGACCTGGGAGTGTTGTCTCAACAAGTGTCTTGTTGAAGAGGTCACTTTACTGAGCATATCATATAGACAATACAAATACTGTCATCACAGTTAACACTGTCATGAAGAACTGGGAGTGTTGTCTTAACAAGTGTCTTGTTGAAGAGGTCACTTTACTGAGCATGTCATATAGACAATACAAATGCTGTCATCACAGTTGACATTGTCATGAAGAACTGGGAGTGTTGTCTCAACAAGTGTCTTGTTGGAGAGGTCACTTTACTGAGTATATCATATAGACAATACAAATACTGTCATCACAGTTGACATTGTCATGAAGAACTGGGAGTGTTGTCTCAACAAGTGTCTTGTTGAAGAGGTCACTTTACTGAGTATATCATATAGACAATACAAATACTGTCATCACAGTTAACACTGTCATGAAGAACTGGGAGTGTTGTCTTAACAAGTGTCTTGTTGAAGAGGTCACTTTACTGGGTATATCATATAGACAATACAAATACTTTCATCACAGTTAACATTGTCATGAACAACTAGGAGTGTTGTCTTAACAAGTGTCTTGTTGAAGAGGTCACTTTACTGAGTATATCATATAGACAATACAAATACTTTCATCACAGTTAACACTGTCATGAAGAACTGGGAGTGTTGTCTCAACAAGTGTCTTGTCGAAGAGGTCACTTTACTGAGTATATCATATAGACAATACAAATACTGTCATCACAGTTGACATTGTCATGAAGAACTGGGAGTGTTGTCTCAACAAGTGTCGTGTTGAAGAGGTCACTTTACTGAGTATATTATATAGACAATACAAATACTATCATCACAGTTAACACTGTCATGAAGAACTGGGAGTGTTGTCTTAACAAGTGTCTTGTTGAAGAGGTCACTTTACTGAGCATATCATATAGACAATACAAATACTGTCATCACAGTTAACACTGTCATGAAGAACTGGGAGTGTTGTCTTAACAAGTGTCTTGTTGAAGAGGTCACTTTACTGAGCATGTCATATAGACAATACAAATGCTGTCATCACAGTTGACATTGTCATGAAGAACTGGGAGTGTTGTCTCAACAAGTGTCTTGTTGAAGAGGTCACTTTACTGAGTATATCATATAGACAATACAAATGCTCTCATCACAGCTGACATTGTCATGAAGAACTGGGAGTGTTGTCTCAACAAGTGTCTTGTTGAAGAGGTCACTTTACTGAGCATATCATATAGACAATACAAATGCTCTCATCACAGCTGACATTGTCATGAAGAACTGGGAGTGTTGTCTTAACAAGTGTCTTGTTGAAGAGGTCACTTTACTGAGTATATCATATAGACAAAACAATTACTGTCATCACAGTTGACATTGTCATGAAGAACTGGGAGTGTTGTCTCAACAAGTGTCTTGTTGGAGAGGTCACTTTACTGAGCATATCATATAGACAATACAAATACTGTCATCACAGTTGACATTGTCATGAAGAACTGGGAGTGTTGTCTCAACAAGTGTCTTGTTGGAGAGGTCACTTTACTGAGTATATCATATAGACAATACAAATACTGTCATCACAGTTGACATTGTCATGAAGAACTGGGAGTGTTGTCTCAACAAGTGTCTTGTTGAAGAGGTCACTTTACTGAGTATATCATATAGACAATACAAATACTGTCATCACAGTTGACATTGTCATGAAGAACTGGGAGTGTTGTCTCAACAAGTGTCTTGTTGAAGAGGTCACTTTACTGAGTATATCATATAGACAATACAAATACTATCATCACAGTTAACACTGTCATGAAGAACTGGGAGTGTTGTCTTAACAAGTGTCTTGTTGAAGAGGTCACTTTACTGAGTATATCATATAGACAATACAAATGCTCTCATCACAGCTGACATTGTCATGAAGAACTGGGAGTGTTGTCTCAACAAGTGTCTTGTTGAAGAGGTCACTTTACTGAGCATATCATATAGACAATACAAATGCTCTCATCACAGCTGACATTGTCATGAAGAACTGGGAGTGTTGTCTTAACAAGTGTCTTGTTGAAGAGGTCACTTTACTGAGTATATCATATAGACAAAACAATTACTGTCATCACAGTTAACACTGTCATGAAGAACTGGGAGTGTTGTCTTAACAAGTGTCTTGTTGAAGAGGTCACTTTACTGGGTATATCATATAGACAATACAAATACTTTCATCACAGTTAACATTGTCATGAACAACTAGGAGTGTTGTCTTAACAAGTGTCTTGTTGAAGAGGTCACTTTACTGAGTATATCATATAGACAATACAAATACTTTCATCACAGTTAACACTGTCATGAAGAACTGGGAGTGTTGTCTCAACAAGTGTCTTGTCGAAGAGGTCACTTTACTGAGTATATCATATAGACAATACAAATACTGTCATCACAGTTGACATTGTCATGAAGAACTGGGAGTGTTGTCTCAACAAGTGTCTTGTTGAAGAGGTCACTTTACTGAGTATATCATATAGACAATACAAATACTATCATCACAGTTAACACTGTCATGAAGAACTGGGAGTGTTGTCTTAACAAGTGTCTTGTTGAAGAGGTCACTTTACTGGGTATATCATATAGACAATACAAATACTTTCATCACAGTTAACATTGTCATGAACAACTAGGAGTGTTGTCTTAACAAGTGTCTTGTTGAAGAGGTCACTTTACTGAGTATATCATATAGACAATACAAATACTTTCATCACAGTTAACACTGTCATGAAGAACTGGGAGTGTTGTCTCAACAAGTGTCTTGTTGAAGAGGTCACTTTACTGAGCATATCATATAGACAATACAAATACTGTCATCACAGTTAACATTGTCATGAACAACTAGGAGTGTTGTCTTAACAAGTGTCTTGTTGAAGAGGTCACTTTACTGAGTATATCATATAGACAATACAAATACTTTCATCACAGTTAACATTGTGATGAACAACTAGGAGTGTTGTCTTAACAAGTGTCTTGTTGAAGAGGTCACTTTACTGAGTATATCATATAGACAATACAAATACTTTCATCACAGTTAACACTGTCATGAAGAACTGGGAGTGTTGTCTCAACAAGTGTCTTGTTGGAGAGGTCACTTTACTGAGTATATCATATAGACAATACAAATACTGTCATCACAGTTGACATTGTCATGAAGAACTGGGAGTGTTGTCTCAACAAGTGTCTTGTTGAAGAGGTCACTTTACTGAGTATATCATATAGACAATACAAATACTGTCATCACAATTGACATTGTCATGAAGAACTGGGAGTGTTGTCTCAACAAGTGTCTTGTTGGAGAGGTCACTTTACTGAGCATATCATATAGACAATACAAATACTGTCATCACAGTTGACATTGTCATGAAGAACTGGGAGTGTTGTCTCAACAAGTGTCTTGTTGGAGAGGTCACTTTACTGAGCATATCATATAGTCAATACAAATACTGTCATCACAGTTGACATTGTCATGAAGAACTGGGAGTGTTGTCTCAACAAGTGTCTTGTTGAAGAGGTCACTTTACTGAGCATATCATATAGACAATACAAATACTGTCATCACAGTTGACATTGTCATGAAGAACTGGGAGTGTTGTCTCAACAAGTGTCTTGTTGAAGAGGTCACTTTACTGAGCATGTCATATAGACAATACAAATACTGTCATCACAGTTGCAATTGTCATGAAGAACTGGGAGTGTTGTCTCAACAAGTGTCTTGTTGAAGAGGTCACTTTACTGAGCATATCATATAGTCAATACAAATGCTCTCATCACAGCTGACATTGTCATGAAGAACTGTGAGTGTTGTCTCAACAAGTGTCTTGTTGAAGAGGTCACTTCACTGAGTATATCATATAGACAATACAAATACTGTCATCACAGTTGACATTGTCATGAAGAACTGGGAGTGTTGTCTCAACAAGTGTCTTGTTGGAGTGGTCACTTTACTGAGTATATCATATAGACAATACAAATACTCTCATCACAGCTGACATTGTCATGAAGAACTGGGAGTGTTGTCTCAACAAGTGTCTTGTTGAAGAGGTCACTTTACTGAGTATATCATATAGACAATACAAATGCTCTCATCACAGTTAACACTGTCATGAAGAACTGGGAGTGTTGTCTCAACAAGTGTCTTGTTGGAGAGGTCACTTTACTGAGCATATCATATAGACAATACAAATACTGTCATCACAGTTAACATTGTCATGAAGAACTGGGAGTGTTGTCTCAACAAGTGTCTTGTTGGAGAGGTCACTTTACTGAGCATATCATATAGACAATACAAATACTGTCATCACAGTTGACATTGTCATGAAGAACAGTGAGTGTTGTCTCAACAAGTGTCTTGTTGAAGAGGTCACTTTACTGAGTATATCATATAGACAATACAAATACTGTCATCACAGTTAACACTGTCATGAAGAACTGGGAGTGTTGTCTCAACAAGTGGCTTGTTGGTGAGTTCACTTTACTGAGCATATCATATAGACAATACAAATACTGTCATCACAGTTAACATTGACATGAAGAACTGGGAGTGTTGTCTCAACAAGTGTCTTGTTGAAGAGGTCACTTTACTGAGTATATCATATAGACAATACAAATGCTCTCATCACAGCTGACATTGTCATGAAGAACTGGGAGTGTTGTCTCAACAAGTGTCTTGTTGAAGAGGTCACTTTACTGAGCATATCATATAGACAATACAAATGCTCTCATCGCAGCTGACATTGTCATGAAGAACTGGGAGTGTTGTCTTAACAAGTGTCTTGTTGAAGAGGTCACTTTACTGAGTATATCATATAGACAATACAAATACTGTCATCACAGTTAACACTGTCATGAAGAACTGGGAGTGTTGTCTCCACAAGTGTCTTGTTGAAGAGGTCACTTTACTGAGTATATCATATAGACAATACAAATACTGTCATCACAGTTAACATTGTCATGAAGAACTGGGAGTGTTGTCTCAACAAGTGTCTTGTTGAAGAGGTCACTTTACTGAGTATATCATATAGACAATACAAATACTGTCATCACAGTTAACACTGTCATGAAGAACTGGGAGTGTTGTCTCAACAAGTGTCTTGTTGAAGAGGTCACTTTACTGAGTATATCATATAGACAATACAAATACTGTCATCACAGTTGACATTGTCATGAAGAACTGGGAGTGTTGTCTCAACAAGTGTCTTGTTGCAGAGGTCATTTTACTGAGTATATCATATAGACAATACAAATACTGTCATCACAGTTAACACTGTCATGAAGAACTGGGAGTGTTGTCTCAACAAGTGTCTTGTTGAAGAGGTCACTTTACTGAGTATATCATATAGACAATACAAATACTTTCATCCCAGTTGACACTGTCATGAACAATTAGGAGTGTTGTCTTAACAAGTGTCTTGTTGAAGAGGTCACTTTACTGAGTATATCATATAGACAATACAAATACTTTCATCACAGTTGACACTGTCATGAACAACTAGGAGTGTTGTCTTAACAAGTGTCTTGTTGAAGAGGTCACTTTACTGAGTATATCATATAGACAATACAAATACTTTCATCACAGTTGACACTGTCATGAACAACTAGGAGTGTTGTCTTAACAAGTGTCTTGATGAAGAGGTCACTTTACTGAATATATCATATAGACAATACAAATACTTTCATCACAGTTGACACTGTCATGAACAACTAGGAGTGTTGTCTCAACAAGTGTCTTGTTGAAGAGGTCACTTTACTGAGCATGTCATATAGACAATACAAATACTGTCATCACAGTTAACATTGTCATGAAGAACTGGGAGTGTTGTCTCAACAAGTGTCTTGTTGGAGAGTTCACTTTACTGAGCATATCATATAGACAATACAAATACTGTCATCACAGTTGACATTGTCATGAAGAACAGTGAGTGTTGTCTCAACAAGTGTCTTGTTGAAGAGGTCACTTTACTGAGTATATCATATAGACAATACAAATACTGTCATCACAGTTAACACTGTCATGAAGAACTGGGAGTGTTGTCTCAACAAGTGGCTTGTTGGTGAGGTCACTTTACTGAGCATATCATATAGACAATACAAATACTGTCATCACAGTTAACATTGACATGAAGAACTGGGAGTGTTGTCTCAACAAGTGTCTTGTTGAAGAGGTCACTTTACTGAGTATATCATATAGACAATACAAATGCTCTCATCACAGCTGACATTGTCATGAAGAACTGGGAGTGTTGTCTCAACAAGTGTCTTGTTGAAGAGGTCACTTTACTGAGCATATCATATAGGCAATACAAATGCTCTCATCACAGCTGACATTGTCATGAAGAACTGGGAGTGTTGTCTTAACAAGTGTCTTGTTGAAGAGGTCACTTTACTGAGTATATCATATAGACAATACAAATACTGTCATCACAGTTAACACTGTCATGAAGAACTGGGAGTGTTGTCTCAACAAGTGTCTTGTTGAAGAGGTCACTTTACTGAGTATATCATATAGACAATACAAATACTGTCATCACAGTTAACATTGTCATGAAGAACTGGGAGTGTTGTCTCAACAAGTGTCTTGTTGAAGAGGTCACTTTACTGAGTATATCATATAGACAATACAAATACTGTCATCACAGTTAACACTGTCATGAAGAACTGGGAGTGTTGTCTCAACAAGTGTCTTGTTGAAGAGGTCACTTTACTGAGTATATCATATAGACAATACAAATACTGTCATCACAGTTGACATTGTCATGAAGAACTGGGAGTGTTGTCTCAACAAGTGTCTTGTTGCAGAGGTCACTTTACTGAGTATATCATATAGACAATACAAATACTGTCATCACAGTTAACACTGTCATGAAGAACTGGGAGTGTTGTCTCAACAAGTGTCTTGTTGAAGAGGTCACTTTACTGAGTATATCATATAGACAATACAAATACTTTCATCCTAGTTGACACTGTCATGAACAACTAGGAGTGTTGTCTTAACAAGTGTCTTGTTGAAGAGGTCACTTTACTGAGTATATCATATAGACAATACAAATACTTTCATCACAGTTGACACTGTCATGAACAACTAGGAGTGTTGTCTTAACAAGTGTCTTGTTGAAGAGGTCACTTTACTGAGTATATCATATAGACAATACAAATACTTTCATCACAGTTGACACTGTCATGAACAACTAGGAGTGTTGTCTTAACAAGTGTCTTGATGAAGAGGTCACTTTACTGAGTATATCATATAGACAATACAAATACTTTCATCACAGTTGACACTGTCATGAACAACTAGGAGTGTTGTCTCAACAAGTGTCTTGTTGAAGAGGTCACTTTACTGAGCATGTCATATAGACAATACAAATACTGTCATCACAGTTAAAACTGTCATGAAGAACTGGGAGTGTGGTCTCAACAAGTGTCTATTTGGAGAGGTCACTTTACTGTGCATATCATATAGACAATACAAATACTGTCATCACAGTTAACATTGTCATGAACAACTAGGAGTGTTGTCTCAACAAGTGTCTATTTGGACAGGTCACATTACTGAGTATATCATATAGACAATAGAAATACTTTCATCACAGTTAACACTGTCATGAACAACTAGGAGTGTTGTCTCAACAAGTGTCTATTTGGACAGGTCACATTACTGTGCATATCATATAGACAATACAAATACTCTCATCACAGTTAACATTGTCATGAACAACTAGGAGTGTTGTCTCAACAAGTGTCTATTTGGACAGCTCACATTACTGTGCATATCATATAGACAATACAAATACTCTCATCACAGTTAACATTGTCATAAACAACTAGGAGTGTTGTCTCCACAAGTGTCTATTTGGACAGGTCACATTACTGTGCATATCATATAGACAATACAAATGCTGTCATCACAGTTAACATTGTCATGAACAACTAGGAGTGGTGTCTCAACAAGTGTCTATTTGGACAGGTCACATTACTGTGCATATCATATAGACAATACAAATACTCTCATCACAGTTAACACTGTCATGAACAACTAGGAGTGTTGTCTCAACAAGTGTCTATTTGGAGAGGTCACTTTACTGTGCATATCATATAGACATTACAAATGCTGTCATCACAGTTAACACTGTCATGAACAACTAGGAGTGTTGTCTCAACAAGTGTCTATTTGGACCGGTCACATTACTGAGTATATCATATAGACAATACAAATAGTTTCATCACAGTTAACATTGTCATGAACAACTAGGAGTGTTGTCTTAACAAGTGTCTTGTTGAAGAGGTCACTTTACTGAGTATATCATATAGACAATACAAATACTCTCATCACAGCTGACATTGTCATGAAGAACTGGGAGTGTTGTCTCAACAAGTGTCTTGTTGAAGAGGTCACTTTACTGAGTATATCATATAGACAATACAAATACTCTCATCACAGCTGACACTGTCATGAAGAACTGGGAGTGTTGTCTCAACAAGTGTCTTGTTGAAGATTTCACTTTACTGAGCATATCATATAGACAATACAAATACTGTCATCAAAGCTGACATTGTCATGAAGAACTGGGAGTGTTGTCTCAACAAGTGTCTTGTTGAAGAGGTCACTTTACTGAGTATATCATATAAACAATACAAATACTGTCATCAGAGTTGACAGTGCCATGAAGAACTGGGAGTGTTGTCTCAACAAGTGTCTTGTTGAAGAGGTCACTTTACTGAGCATATCATTTAGACAATACAAATATTGTCATCACAGTTGACATTGTCATGAACTGGGAGTGTTGTCTCAACAAGTGTCTTGTTGAAGAGGTCACTTTACTGAGCATGTCATATAGACAATACAAATATTGTCATCACAGTTGACATTGTCATGAACTGGGAGTGTTGTCTCAACAAGTGTCTTGTTGAAGAGGTCACTTTACTGAGCATATCATATAGACAATACAAATATTGTCATCACAGTTGACATTGTCATGAACTGGGAGTGTTGTCTTAACAAGTGTCTTGTTGAAGAGGTCACTTTACTGAGTATATCATATAGACAATACAAATATTGTCATCACAGTTGACATTGTCATGAACTAAGAGTGTTGTCTCAACAAGTGTCTTGTTGAAGAGGTCACTTTACTGAGCATGTCATATAGACAATACAAATATTGTCATCACAGTTGACACTGTCATGAACAACTGGGAGTGTTGTCTCAACAAGTGTCTTGTTGAAGAGGTCACTTTACTGAGTATATCATATAGACAATACAAATACTCTCATCACAGCTGACATTGTCATGAAGAACTGGGAGTGTTGTCTTAACAAGTGTCTTGTTGAAGAGGTCACTTTACTGAGTATATCATATAGACAATACAAATACTTTCATCACAGTTGACACTGTCATGAACAACTAGGAGTGTTGTCTTAACAAGTGTCTTGTTGAAGAGGTCACTTTACTGAGTATATCATATAGACAATACAAATATTGTCATCACAGTTGACACTGTCATGAAGAACTGGGAGTGCTGTCTCAACAAGTGTCTATTTGGAGAGGTCACTTTACTGTGCATATCATATAGACAATACAAATACTTTCATCACAGCTGACATTGTCATGAAGAACTGGGAGTGTTGTCTCAACAAGTGTCTTGTTGAAGAGGTCACTTTACTGAGTATATCATATAGACAATACAAATGCTCTCATCACAGCTGACATTGTCATGAAGAACTGGGAGTGTTGTCTCAACAAGTGTCTTGTTGAAGAGGTCACTTTACTGAGTATATCATATAGACAATACAAATGCTCTCATCACAGCTGACATTGTCACTTTACTGAGTATATCATATAGACAATACAAATGCTCTCATCACAGCTGACATTGTCATGAAGAACTGGGAGTGTTGTCTCAACAAGTGTCTTGTTGAAGAGGTCACTTTACTGAGCATATCATATAGACAATACAAATACTGTCATCACAGTTAACACTGTCATGAAGAACTGGGAGTGTTGTCTTAACAAGTGTCTTGTTGAAGAGGTCACTTTACTGAGCATGTCATATAGACAATACAAATGCTGTCATCACAGTTGACATTGTCATGAAGAACTGGGAGTGTTGTCTCAACAAGTGTCTTGTTGAAGAGGTCACTTTACTGAGTATATCATATAGACAATACAAATGCTCTCATCACAGCTGACATTGTCATGAAGAACTGGGAGTGTTGTCTCAACAAGTGTCTTGTTGAAGAGGTCACTTTACTGAGCATATCATATAGACAATACAAATGCTCTCATCACAGCTGACATTGTCATGAAGAACTGGGAGTGTTGTCTTAACAAGTGTCTTGTTGAAGAGGTCACTTTACTGAGTATATCATATAGACAAAACAATTACTGTCATCACAGTTGACATTGTCATGAAGAACTGGGAGTGTTGTCTCAACAAGTGTCTTGTTGGAGAGGTCACTTTACTGAGCATATCATATAGACAATACAAATACTGTCATCACAGTTGACATTGTCATGAAGAACTGGGAGTGTTGTCTCAACAAGTGTCTTGTTGAAGAGGTCACTTTACTGAGCATATCATATAGACAATACAAATACTGTCATCACAGTTGACATTGTCATGAAGAACTGGGAGTGTTGTCTCAACAAGTGTCTTGATGGAGAGGTCACTTTACTGAGTATATCATATAGACAATACAAATACTGTCATCACAGTTGACATTGTCATGAAGAACTGGGAGTGTTGTCTCAACAAGTGTCTTGTTGAAGAGGTCACTTTACTGAGTATATCATATAGACAATACAAATACTGTCATCACAGTTAACACTGTCATGAAGAACTGGGAGTGTTGTCTTAAGAAGTGTCTTGTTGAAGAGGTCACTTTACTGGGTATATCATATAGACAATACAAATACTTTCATCACAGTTAACATTGTCATGAACAACTAGGAGTGTTGTCTTAACAAGTGTCTTGTTGAAGAGGTCACTTTACTGAGTATATCATATAGACAATACAAATACTTTCATCACAGTTAACACTGTCATGAAGAACTGGGAGTGTTGTCTCAACAAGTGTCTTGTCGAAGAGGTCACTTTACTGAGTATATCATATAGACAATACAAATACTGTCATCACAGTTGACATTGTCATGAAGAACTGGGAGTGTTGTCTCAACAAGTGTCTTGTTGAAGAGGTCACTTTACTGAGTATATCATATAGACAATACAAATACTATCATCACAGTTAACACTGTCATGAAGAACTGGGAGTGTTGTCTTAACAAGTGTCTTGTTGAAGAGGTCACTTTACTGGGTATATCATATAGACAATACAAATACTTTCATCACAGTTAACATTGTCATGAACAACTAGGAGTGTTGTCTTAACAAGTGTCTTGTTGAAGAAGTCACTTTACTGAGTATATCATATAGACAATACAAATACTTTCATCACAGTTAACACTGTCATGAAGAACTGGGAGTGTTGTCTCAACAAGTGTCTTGTTGAAGAGGTCACTTTACTGAGCATATCATATAGACAATACAAATACTGTCATCACAGTTAACATTGTCATGAACAACTAGGAGTGTTGTCTTAACAAGTGTCTTGTTGAAGAGGTCACTTTACTGAGTATATCATATAGACAATACAAATACTTTCATCACAGTTAACATTGTGATGAACAACTAGGAGTGTTGTCTTAACAAGTGTCTTGTTGAAGAGGTCACTTTACTGAGTATATCATATAGACAATACAAATACTTTCATCACAGTTAACACTGTCATGAAGAACTGGGAGTGTTGTCTCAACAAGTGTCTTGTTGGAGAGGTCACTTTACTGAGTATATCATATAGACAATACAAATACTGTCATCACAGTTGACATTGTCATGAAGAACTGGGAGTGTTGTCTCAACAAGTGTCTTGTTGAAGAGGTCACTTTACTGAGTATATCATATAGACAATACAAATACTGTCATCACAATTGACATTGTCATGAAGAACTGGGAGTGTTGTCTCAACAAGTGTCTTGTTGGAGAGGTCACTTTACTGAGCATATCATATAGACAATAGAAATACTGTCATCACAGTTGACATTGTCATGAAGAACTGGGAGTGTTGTCTCAACAAGTGTCTTGTTGGAGAGGTCACTTTACTGAGCATATCATATAGTCAATACAAATACTGTCATCACAGTTAACACTGTCATGAAGAACTGGGAGTGTTGTCTTAACAAGTGTCTTGTTGAAGAGGTCACTTTACTGAGCATGTCATATAGACAATACAAATGCTGTCATCACAGTTGACATTGTCATGAAGAACTGGGAGTGTTGTCTCAACAAGTGTCTTGTTGAAGAGGTCACTTTACTGAGTATATCATATAGACAATACAAATGCTCTCATCACAGCTGACATTGTCATGAAGAACTGGGAGTGTTGTCTCAACAAGTGTCTTGTTGAAGAGGTCACTTTACTGAGCATATCATATAGACAATACAAATGCTCTCATCACAGCTGACATTGTCATGAAGAACTGGGAGTGTTGTCTTAACAAGTGTCTTGTTGAAGAGGTCACTTTACTGAGTATATCATATAGACAAAACAATTACTGTCATCACAGTTGACATTGTCATGAAGAACTGGGAGTGTTGTCTCAACAAGTGTCTTGTTGGAGAGGTCACTTTACTGAGCATATCATATAGACAATACAAATACTGTCATCACAGTTGACATTGTCATGAAGAACTGGGAGTGTTGTCTCAACAAGTGTCTTGTTGGAGAGGTCACTTTACTGAGTATATCATATAGACAATACAAATACTGTCATCACAGTTGACATTGTCATGAAGAACTGGGAGTGTTGTCTCAACAAGTGTCTTGTTGAAGAGGTCACTTTACTGAGTATATCATATAGACAATACAAATACTGTCATCACAGTTAACACTGTCATGAAGAACTGGGAGTGTTGTCTTAACAAGTGTCTTGTTGAAGAGGTCACTTTACTGGGTATATCATATAGACAATACAAATACTTTCATCACAGTTAACATTGTCATGAACAACTAGGAGTGTTGTCTTAACAAGTGTCTTGTTGAAGAGGTCACTTTACTGAGTATATCATATAGACAATACAAATACTTTCATCACAGTTAACACTGTCATGAAGAACTGGGAGTGTTGTCTCAACAAGTGTCTTGTCGAAGAGGTCACTTTACTGAGTATATCATATAGACAATACAAATACTGTCATCACAGTTGACATTGTCATGAAGAACTGGGAGTGTTGTCTCAACAAGTGTCTTGTTGAAGAGGTCACTTTACTGAGTATATCATATAGACAATACAAATACTATCATCACAGTTAACACTGTCATGAAGAACTGGGAGTGTTGTCTTAACAAGTGTCTTGTTGAAGAGGTCACTTTACTGGGTATATCATATAGACAATACAAATACTTTCATCACAGTTAACATTGTCATGAACAACTAGGAGTGTTGTCTTAACAAGTGTCTTGTTGAAGAGGTCACTTTACTGAGTATATCATATAGACAATACAAATACTTTCATCACAGTTAACACTGTCATGAAGAACTGGGAGTGTTGTCTCAACAAGTGTCTTGTTGAAGAGGTCACTTTACTGAGCATATCATATAGACAATACAAATACTGTCATCACAGTTAACATTGTCATGAACAACTAGGAGTGTTGTCTTAACAAGTGTCTTGTTGAAGAGGTCACTTTACTGAGTATATCATATAGACAATACAAATACTTTCATCACAGTTAACATTGTGATGAACAACTAGGAGTGTTGTCTTAACAAGTGTCTTGTTGAAGAGGTCACTTTACTGAGTATATCATATAGACAATACAAATACTTTCATCACAGTTAACACTGTCATGAAGAACTGGGAGTGTTGTCTCAACAAGTGTCTTGTTGGAGAGGTCACTTTACTGAGTATATCATATAGACAATACAAATACTGTCATCACAGTTGACATTGTCATGAAGAACTGGGAGTGTTGTCTCAACAAGTGTCTTGTTGAAGAGGTCACTTTACTGAGTATATCATATAGACAATACAAATACTGTCATCACAATTGACATTGTCATGAAGAACTGGGAGTGTTGTCTCAACAAGTGTCTTGTTGGAGAGGTCACTTTACTGAGCATATCATATAGACAATACAAATACTGTCATCACAGTTGACATTGTCATGAAGAACTGGGAGTGTTGTCTCAACAAGTGTCTTGTTGGAGAGGTCACTTTACTGAGCATATCATATAGTCAATACAAATACTGTCATCACAGTTGACATTGTCATGAAGAACTGGGAGTGTTGTCTCAACAAGTGTCTTGTTGAAGAGGTCACTTTACTGAGCATATCATATAGACAATACAAATACTGTCATCACAGTTGACATTGTCATGAAGAACTGGGAGTGTTGTCTCAACAAGTGTCTTGTTGAAGAGGTCACTTTACTGAGCATATCATATAGACAATACAAATACTGTCATCACAGTTAACATTGTCATGAAGAACTGGGAGTGTTGTCTCAACAAGTGTCTTGTTGGAGAGGTCACTTTACTGAGCATATCATATAGACAATACAAATACTGTCATCACAGTTGACATTGTCATGAAGAACAGTGAGTGTTGTCTCAACAAGTGTCTTGTTGAAGAGGTCACTTTACTGAGTATATCATATAGACAATACAAATACTGTCATCACAGTTAACACTGTCATGAAGAACTGGGAGTGTTGTCTCAACAAGTGGCTTGTTGGTGAGGTCACTTTACTGAGCATATCATATAGACAATACAAATACTGTCATCACAGTTAACATTGACATGAAGAACTGGGAGTGTTGTCTCAACAAGTGTCTTGTTGAAGAGGTCACTTTACTGAGTATATCATATAGACAATACAAATGCTCTCATCACAGCTGACATTGTCATGAAGAACTGGGAGTGTTGTCTCAACAAGTGTCTTGTTGAAGAGGTCACTTTACTGAGCATATCATATAGACAATACAAATGCTCTCATCGCAGCTGACATTGTCATGAAGAACTGGGAGTGTTGTCTTAACAAGTGTCTTGTTGAAGAGGTCACTTTACTGAGTATATCATATAGACAATACAAATACTGTCATCACAGTTAACACTGTCATGAAGAACTGGGAGTGTTGTCTCCACAAGTGTCTTGTTGAAGAGGTCACTTTACTGAGTATATCATATAGACAATACAAATACTGTCATCACAGTTAACATTGTCATGAAGAACTGGGAGTGTTGTCTCAACAAGTGTCTTGTTGAAGAGGTCACTTTACTGAGTATATCATATAGACAATACAAATACTGTCATCACAGTTAACACTGTCATGAAGAACTGGGAGTGTTGTCTCAACAAGTGTCTTGTTGAAGAGGTCACTTTACTGAGTATATCATATAGACAATACAAATACTGTCATCACAGTTGACATTGTCATGAAGAACTGGGAGTGTTGTCTCAACAAGTGTCTTGTTGCAGAGGTCATTTTACTGAGTATATCATATAGACAATACAAATACTGTCATCACAGTTAACACTGTCATGAAGAACTGGGAGTGTTGTCTCAACAAGTGTCTTGTTGAAGAGGTCACTTTACTGAGTATATCATATAGACAATACAAATACTTTCATCCCAGTTGACACTGTCATGAACAATTAGGAGTGTTGTCTTAACAAGTGTCTTGTTGAAGAGGTCACTTTACTGAGTATATCATATAGACAATACAAATACTTTCATCACAGTTGACACTGTCATGAACAACTAGGAGTGTTGTCTTAACAAGTGTCTTGTTGAAGAGGTCACTTTACTGAGTATATCATATAGACAATACAAATACTTTCATCACAGTTGACACTGTCATGAACAACTAGGAGTGTTGTCTTAACAAGTGTCTTGATGAAGAGGTCACTTTACTGAGTATATCATATAGACAATACAAATACTTTCATCACAGTTGACACTGTCATGAACAACTAGGAGTGTTGTCTCAACAAGTGTCTTGTTGAAGAGGTCACTTTACTGAGCATGTCATATAGACAATACAAATACTGTCATCACAGTTAACATTGTCATGAAGAACTGGGAGTGTTGTCTCAACAAGTGTCTTGTTGGAGAGTTCACTTTACTGAGCATATCATATAGACAATACAAATACTGTCATCACAGTTGACATTGTCATGAAGAACAGTGAGTGTTGTCTCAACAAGTGTCTTGTTGAAGAGGTCACTTTAATGAGTATATCATATAGACAATACAAATACTGTCATCACAGTTAACACTGTCATGAAGAACTGGGAGTGTTGTCTCAACAAGTGGCTTGTTGGTGAGGTCACTTTACTGAGCATATCATATAGACAATACAAATACTGTCATCACAGTTAACATTGACATGAAGAACTGGGAGTGTTGTCTTAACAAGTGTCTTGTTGAAGAGGTCACTTTACTGAGTATATCATATAGACAATACAAATACTTTCATCACAGTTGACACTGTCATGAACAACTAGGAGTGTTGTCTTAACAAGTGTCTTGTTGAAGAGGTCACTTTACTGAGTATATCATATAGACAATACAAATATTGTCATCACAGTTGACACTGTCATGAAGAACTGGGAGTGCTGTCTCAACAAGTGTCTATTTGGAGAGGTCACTTTACTGTGCATATCATATAGACAATACAAATACTTTCATCACAGCTGACATTGTCATGAAGAACTGGGAGTGTTGTCTCAACAAGTGTCTTGTTGAAGAGGTCACTTTACTGAGTATATCATATAGACAATACAAATGCTCTCATCACAGCTGACATTGTCATGAAGAACTGGGAGTGTTGTCTCAACAAGTGTCTTGTTGAAGAGGTCACTTTACTGAGTATATCATATAGACAATACAAATGCTCTCATCACAGCTGACATTGTCACTTTACTGAGTATATCATATAGACAATACAAATGCTCTCATCACAGCTGACATTGTCATGAAGAACTGGGAGTGTTGTCTCAACAAGTGTCTTGTTGAAGAGGTCACTTTACTGAGCATATCATATAGACAATACAAATACTGTCATCACAGTTAACACTGTCATGAAGAACTGGGAGTGTTGTCTTAACAAGTGTCTTGTTGAAGAGGTCACTTTACTGAGCATGTCATATAGACAATACAAATGCTGTCATCACAGTTGACATTGTCATGAAGAACTGGGAGTGTTGTCTCAACAAGTGTCTTGTTGAAGAGGTCACTTTACTGAGTATATCATATAGACAATACAAATGCTCTCATCACAGCTGACATTGTCATGAAGAACTGGGAGTGTTGTCTCAACAAGTGTCTTGTTGAAGAGGTCACTTTACTGAGCATATCATATAGACAATACAAATGCTCTCATCACAGCTGACATTGTCATGAAGAACTGGGAGTGTTGTCTTAACAAGTGTCTTGTTGAAGAGGTCACTTTACTGAGTATATCATATAGACAAAACAATTACTGTCATCACAGTTGACATTGTCATGAAGAACTGGGAGTGTTGTCTCAACAAGTGTCTTGTTGGAGAGGTCACTTTACTGAGCATATCATATAGACAATACAAATACTGTCATCACAGTTGACATTGTCATGAAGAACTGGGAGTGTTGTCTCAACAAGTGTCTTGTTGAAGAGGTCACTTTACTGAGCATATCATATAGACAATACAAATACTGTCATCACAGTTGACATTGTCATGAAGAACTGGGAGTGTTGTCTCAACAAGTGTCTTGATGGAGAGGTCACTTTACTGAGTATATCATATAGACAATACAAATACTGTCATCACAGTTGACATTGTCATGAAGAACTGGGAGTGTTGTCTCAACAAGTGTCTTGTTGAAGAGGTCACTTTACTGAGTATATCATATAGACAATACAAATACTGTCATCACAGTTAACACTGTCATGAAGAACTGGGAGTGTTGTCTTAAGAAGTGTCTTGTTGAAGAGGTCACTTTACTGGGTATATCATATAGACAATACAAATACTTTCATCACAGTTAACATTGTCATGAACAACTAGGAGTGTTGTCTTAACAAGTGTCTTGTTGAAGAGGTCACTTTACTGAGTATATCATATAGACAATACAAATACTTTCATCACAGTTAACACTGTCATGAAGAACTGGGAGTGTTGTCTCAACAAGTGTCTTGTCGAAGAGGTCACTTTACTGAGTATATCATATAGACAATACAAATACTGTCATCACAGTTGACATTGTCATGAAGAACTGGGAGTGTTGTCTCAACAAGTGTCTTGTTGAAGAGGTCACTTTACTGAGTATATCATATAGACAATACAAATACTATCATCACAGTTAACACTGTCATGAAGAACTGGGAGTGTTGTCTTAACAAGTGTCTTGTTGAAGAGGTCACTTTACTGGGTATATCATATAGACAATACAAATACTTTCATCACAGTTAACATTGTCATGAACAACTAGGAGTGTTGTCTTAACAAGTGTCTTGTTGAAGAAGTCACTTTACTGAGTATATCATATAGACAATACAAATACTTTCATCACAGTTAACACTGTCATGAAGAACTGGGAGTGTTGTCTCAACAAGTGTCTTGTTGAAGAGGTCACTTTACTGAGCATATCATATAGACAATACAAATACTGTCATCACAGTTAACATTGTCATGAACAACTAGGAGTGTTGTCTTAACAAGTGTCTTGTTGAAGAGGTCACTTTACTGAGTATATCATATAGACAATACAAATACTTTCATCACAGTTAACATTGTGATGAACAACTAGGAGTGTTGTCTTAACAAGTGTCTTGTTGAAGAGGTCACTTTACTGAGTATATCATATAGACAATACAAATACTTTCATCACAGTTAACACTGTCATGAAGAACTGGGAGTGTTGTCTCAACAAGTGTCTTGTTGGAGAGGTCACTTTACTGAGTATATCATATAGACAATACAAATACTGTCATCACAGTTGACATTGTCATGAAGAACTGGGAGTGTTGTCTCAACAAGTGTCTTGTTGAAGAGGTCACTTTACTGAGTATATCATATAGACAATACAAATACTGTCATCACAATTGACATTGTCATGAAGAACTGGGAGTGTTGTCTCAACAAGTGTCTTGTTGGAGAGGTCACTTTACTGAGCATATCATATAGACAATAGAAATACTGTCATCACAGTTGACATTGTCATGAAGAACTGGGAGTGTTGTCTCAACAAGTGTCTTGTTGGAGAGGTCACTTTACTGAGCATATCATATAGTCAATACAAATACTGTCATCACAGTTAACACTGTCATGAAGAACTGGGAGTGTTGTCTTAACAAGTGTCTTGTTGAAGAGGTCACTTTACTGAGCATGTCATATAGACAATACAAATGCTGTCATCACAGTTGACATTGTCATGAAGAACTGGGAGTGTTGTCTCAACAAGTGTCTTGTTGAAGAGGTCACTTTACTGAGTATATCATATAGACAATACAAATGCTCTCATCACAGCTGACATTGTCATGAAGAACTGGGAGTGTTGTCTCAACAAGTGTCTTGTTGAAGAGGTCACTTTACTGAGCATATCATATAGACAATACAAATGCTCTCATCACAGCTGACATTGTCATGAAGAACTGGGAGTGTTGTCTTAACAAGTGTCTTGTTGAAGAGGTCACTTTACTGAGTATATCATATAGACAAAACAATTACTGTCATCACAGTTGACATTGTCATGAAGAACTGGGAGTGTTGTCTCAACAAGTGTCTTGTTGGAGAGGTCACTTTACTGAGCATATCATATAGACAATACAAATACTGTCATCACAGTTGACATTGTCATGAAGAACTGGGAGTGTTGTCTCAACAAGTGTCTTGTTGGAGAGGTCACTTTACTGAGTATATCATATAGACAATACAAATACTGTCATCACAGTTGACATTGTCATGAAGAACTGGGAGTGTTGTCTCAACAAGTGTCTTGTTGAAGAGGTCACTTTACTGAGTATATCATATAGACAATACAAATACTGTCATCACAGTTAACACTGTCATGAAGAACTGGGAGTGTTGTCTTAACAAGTGTCTTGTTGAAGAGGTCACTTTACTGGGTATATCATATAGACAATACAAATACTTTCATCACAGTTAACATTGTCATGAACAACTAGGAGTGTTGTCTTAACAAGTGTCTTGTTGAAGAGGTCACTTTACTGAGTATATCATATAGACAATACAAATACTTTCATCACAGTTAACACTGTCATGAAGAACTGGGAGTGTTGTCTCAACAAGTGTCTTGTCGAAGAGGTCACTTTACTGAGTATATCATATAGACAATACAAATACTGTCATCACAGTTGACATTGTCATGAAGAACTGGGAGTGTTGTCTCAACAAGTGTCTTGTTGAAGAGGTCACTTTACTGAGTATATCATATAGACAATACAAATACTATCATCACAGTTAACACTGTCATGAAGAACTGGGAGTGTTGTCTTAACAAGTGTCTTGTTGAAGAGGTCACTTTACTGGGTATATCATATAGACAATACAAATACTTTCATCACAGTTAACATTGTCATGAACAACTAGGAGTGTTGTCTTAACAAGTGTCTTGTTGAAGAGGTCACTTTACTGAGTATATCATATAGACAATACAAATACTTTCATCACAGTTAACACTGTCATGAAGAACTGGGAGTGTTGTCTCAACAAGTGTCTTGTTGAAGAGGTCACTTTACTGAGCATATCATATAGACAATACAAATACTGTCATCACAGTTAACATTGTCATGAACAACTAGGAGTGTTGTCTTAACAAGTGTCTTGTTGAAGAGGTCACTTTACTGAGTATATCATATAGACAATACAAATACTTTCATCACAGTTAACATTGTGATGAACAACTAGGAGTGTTGTCTTAACAAGTGTCTTGTTGAAGAGGTCACTTTACTGAGTATATCATATAGACAATACAAATACTTTCATCACAGTTAACACTGTCATGAAGAACTGGGAGTGTTGTCTCAACAAGTGTCTTGTTGGAGAGGTCACTTTACTGAGTATATCATATAGACAATACAAATACTGTCATCACAGTTGACATTGTCATGAAGAACTGGGAGTGTTGTCTCAACAAGTGTCTTGTTGAAGAGGTCACTTTACTGAGTATATCATATAGACAATACAAATACTGTCATCACAATTGACATTGTCATGAAGAACTGGGAGTGTTGTCTCAACAAGTGTCTTGTTGGAGAGGTCACTTTACTGAGCATATCATATAGACAATACAAATACTGTCATCACAGTTGACATTGTCATGAAGAACTGGGAGTGTTGTCTCAACAAGTGTCTTGTTGGAGAGGTCACTTTACTGAGCATATCATATAGTCAATACAAATACTGTCATCACAGTTGACATTGTCATGAAGAACTGGGAGTGTTGTCTCAACAAGTGTCTTGTTGAAGAGGTCACTTTACTGAGCATATCATATAGACAATACAAATACTGTCATCACAGTTGACATTGTCATGAAGAACTGGGAGTGTTGTCTCAACAAGTGTCTTGTTGAAGAGGTCACTTTACTGAGCATATCATATAGACAATACAAATACTGTCATCACAGTTAACATTGTCATGAAGAACTGGGAGTGTTGTCTCAACAAGTGTCTTGTTGGAGAGGTCACTTTACTGAGCATATCATATAGACAATACAAATACTGTCATCACAGTTGACATTGTCATGAAGAACAGTGAGTGTTGTCTCAACAAGTGTCTTGTTGAAGAGGTCACTTTACTGAGTATATCATATAGACAATACAAATACTGTCATCACAGTTAACACTGTCATGAAGAACTGGGAGTGTTGTCTCAACAAGTGGCTTGTTGGTGAGGTCACTTTACTGAGCATATCATATAGACAATACAAATACTGTCATCACAGTTAACATTGACATGAAGAACTGGGAGTGTTGTCTCAACAAGTGTCTTGTTGAAGAGGTCACTTTACTGAGTATATCATATAGACAATACAAATGCTCTCATCACAGCTGACATTGTCATGAAGAACTGGGAGTGTTGTCTCAACAAGTGTCTTGTTGAAGAGGTCACTTTACTGAGCATATCATATAGACAATACAAATGCTCTCATCGCAGCTGACATTGTCATGAAGAACTGGGAGTGTTGTCTTAACAAGTGTCTTGTTGAAGAGGTCACTTTACTGAGTATATCATATAGACAATACAAATACTGTCATCACAGTTAACACTGTCATGAAGAACTGGGAGTGTTGTCTCCACAAGTGTCTTGTTGAAGAGGTCACTTTACTGAGTATATCATATAGACAATACAAATACTGTCATCACAGTTAACATTGTCATGAAGAACTGGGAGTGTTGTCTCAACAAGTGTCTTGTTGAAGAGGTCACTTTACTGAGTATATCATATAGACAATACAAATACTGTCATCACAGTTAACACTGTCATGAAGAACTGGGAGTGTTGTCTCAACAAGTGTCTTGTTGAAGAGGTCACTTTACTGAGTATATCATATAGACAATACAAATACTGTCATCACAGTTGACATTGTCATGAAGAACTGGGAGTGTTGTCTCAACAAGTGTCTTGTTGCAGAGGTCATTTTACTGAGTATATCATATAGACAATACAAATACTGTCATCACAGTTAACACTGTCATGAAGAACTGGGAGTGTTGTCTCAACAAGTGTCTTGTTGAAGAGGTCACTTTACTGAGTATATCATATAGACAATACAAATACTTTCATCCCAGTTGACACTGTCATGAACAATTAGGAGTGTTGTCTTAACAAGTGTCTTGTTGAAGAGGTCACTTTACTGAGTATATCATATAGACAATACAAATACTTTCATCACAGTTGACACTGTCATGAACAACTAGGAGTGTTGTCTTAACAAGTGTCTTGTTGAAGAGGTCACTTTACTGAGTATATCATATAGACAATACAAATACTTTCATCACAGTTGACACTGTCATGAACAACTAGGAGTGTTGTCTTAACAAGTGTCTTGATGAAGAGGTCACTTTACTGAGTATATCATATAGACAATACAAATACTTTCATCACAGTTGACACTGTCATGAACAACTAGGAGTGTTGTCTCAACAAGTGTCTTGTTGAAGAGGTCACTTTACTGAGCATGTCATATAGACAATACAAATACTGTCATCACAGTTAACATTGTCATGAAGAACTGGGAGTGTTGTCTCAACAAGTGTCTTGTTGGAGAGTTCACTTTACTGAGCATATCATATAGACAATACAAATACTGTCATCACAGTTGACATTGTCATGAAGAACAGTGAGTGTTGTCTCAACAAGTGTCTTGTTGAAGAGGTCACTTTAATGAGTATATCATATAGACAATACAAATACTGTCATCACAGTTAACACTGTCATGAAGAACTGGGAGTGTTGTCTCAACAAGTGGCTTGTTGGTGAGGTCACTTTACTGAGCATATCATATAGACAATACAAATACTGTCATCACAGTTAACATTGACATGAAGAACTGGGAGTGTTGTCTCAACAAGTGTCTTGTTGAAGAGGTCACTTTACTGAGTATATCATATAGACAATACAAATGCTCTCATCACAGCTGACATTGTCATGAAGAACTGGGAGTGTTGTCTCAACAAGTGTCTTGTTGAAGAGGTCACTTTACTGAGCATATCATATAGGCAATACAAATGCTCTCATCACAGCTGACATTGTCATGAAGAACTGGGAGTGTTGTCTTAACAAGTGTCTTGTTGAAGAGGTCACTTTACTGAGTATATCATATAGACAATACAAATACTGTCATCACAGTTAACACTGTCATGAAGAACTGGGAGTGTTGTCTCAACAAGTGTCTTGTTGAAGAGGTCACTTTACTGAGTATATCATATAGACAATACAAATACTGTCATCACAGTTAACATTGTCATGAAGAACTGGGAGTGTTGTCTCAACAAGTGTCTTGTTGAAGAGGTCACTTTACTGAGTATATCATATAGACAATACAAATACTGTCATCACAGTTAACACTGTCATGAAGAACTGGGAGTGTTGTCTCAACAAGTGTCTTGTTGAAGAGGTCACTTTACTGAGTATATCATATAGACAATACAAATACTGTCATCACAGTTAACACTGTCATGAAGAACTGGGAGTGTTGTCTCAACAAGTGTCTTGTTGAAGAGGTCACTTTACTGAGTATATCATATAGACAATACAAATACTTTCATCCCAGTTGACACTGTCATGAACAACTAGGAGTGTTGTCTTAACAAGTGTCTTGTTGAAGAGGTCACTTTACTGAGTATATCATATAGACAATACAAATACTTTCATCACAGTTGACACTGTCATGAACAACTAGGAGTGTTGTCTTAACAAGTGTCTTGTTGAAGAGGTCACTTTACTGAGTATATCATATAGACAATACAAATACTTTCATCACAGTTGACACTGTCATGAACAACTAGGAGTGTTGTCTTAACAAGTGTCTTGATGAAGAGGTCACTTTACTGAGTATATCATATAGACAATACAAATACTTTCATCACAGTTGACACTGTCATGAACAACTAGGAGTGTTGTCTCAACAAGTGTCTTGTTGAAGAGGTCACTTTACTGAGCATGTCATATAGACAATACAAATACTGTCATCACAGTTAAAACTGTCATGAAGAACTGGGAGTGTGGTCTCAACAAGTGTCTATTTGGAGAGGTCACTTTACTGTGCATATCATATAGACAATACAAATACTGTCATCACAGTTAACATTGTCATGAACAACTAGGAGTGTTGTCTCAACAAGTGTCTATTTGGACAGGTCACATTACTGAGTATATCATATAGACAATAGAAATACTTTCATCACAGTTAACACTGTCATGAACAACTAGGAGTGTTGTCTCAACAAGTGTCTATTTGGACAGGTCACATTACTGTGCATATCATATAGACAATACAAATACTCTCATCACAGTTAACATTGTCATGAACAACTAGGAGTGTTGTCTCAACAAGTGTCTATTTGGACAGCTCACATTACTGTGCATATCATATAGACAATACAAATACTCTCATCACAGTTAACATTGTCATAAACAACTAGGAGTGTTGTCTCCACAAGTGTCTATTTGGACAGGTCACATTACTGTGCATATCATATAGACAATACAAATGCTGTCATCACAGTTAACATTGTCATGAACAACTAGGAGTGGTGTCTCAACAAGTGTCTATTTGGACAGGTCACATTACTGTGCATATCATATAGACAATACAAATACTCTCATCACAGTTAACACTGTCATGAACAACTAGGAGTGTTGTCTCAACAAGTGTCTATTTGGAGAGGTCACTTTACTGTGCATATCATATAGACATTACAAATGCTGTCATCACAGTTAACACTGTCATGAACAACTAGGAGTGTTGTCTGAACAAGTGTCTATTTGGACCGGTCACATTACTGAGTATATCATATAGACAATACAAATAGTTTCATCACAGTTAACATTGTCATGAACAACTAGGAGTGTTGTCTTAACAAGTGTCTTGTTGAAGAGGTCACTTTACTGAGTATATCATATAGACAATACAAATACTCTCATCACAGCTGACATTGTCATGAAGAACTGGGAGTGTTGTCTCAACAAGTGTCTTGTTGAAGAGGTCACTTTACTGAGTATATCATATAGACAATACAAATACTCTCATCACAGCTGACACTGTCATGAAGAACTGGGAGTGTTGTCTCAACAAGTGTCTTGTTGAAGATTTCACTTTACTGAGCATATCATATAGACAATACAAATACTGTCATCAAAGCTGACATTGTCATGAAGAACTGGGAGTGTTGTCTCAACAAGTGTCTTGTTGAAGAGGTCACTTTACTGAGTATATCATATAAACAATACAAATACTGTCATCAGAGTTGACAGTGCCATGAAGAACTGGGAGTGTTGTCTCAACAAGTGTCTTGTTGAAGAGGTCACTTTACTGAGCATATCATTTAGACAATACAAATATTGTCATCACAGTTGACATTGTCATGAACTGGGAGTGTTGTCTCAACAAGTGTCTTGTTGAAGAGGTCACTTTACTGAGCATGTCATATAGACAATACAAATATTGTCATCACAGTTGACATTGTCATGAACTGGGAGTGTTGTCTCAACAAGTGTCTTGTTGAAGAGGTCACTTTACTGAGCATATCATATAGACAATACAAATATTGTCATCACAGTTGACATTGTCATGAACTGGGAGTGTTGTCTTAACAAGTGTCTTGTTGAAGAGGTCACTTTACTGAGTATATCATATAGACAATACAAATATTGTCATCACAGTTGACATTGTCATGAACTAAGAGTGTTGTCTCAACAAGTGTCTTGTTGAAGAGGTCACTTTACTGAGCATGTCATATAGACAATACAAATATTGTCATCACAGTTGACACTGTCATGAACAACTGGGAGTGTTGTCTCAACAAGTGTCTTGTTGAAGAGGTCACTTTACTGAGTATATCATATAGACAATACAAATACTCTCATCACAGCTGACATTGTCATGAAGAACTGGGAGTGTTGTCTTAACAAGTGTCTTGTTGAAGAGGTCACTTTACTGAGTATATCATATAGACAATACAAATACTTTCATCACAGTTGACACTGTCATGAACAACTAGGAGTGTTGTCTTAACAAGTGTCTTGTTGAAGAGGTCACTTTACTGAGTATATCATATAGACAATACAAATATTGTCATCACAGTTGACACTGTCATGAAGAACTGGGAGTGCTGTCTCAACAAGTGTCTATTTGGAGAGGTCACTTTACTGTGCATATCATATAGACAATACAAATACTTTCATCACAGCTGACATTGTCATGAAGAACTGGGAGTGTTGTCTCAACAAGTGTCTTGTTGAAGAGGTCACTTTACTGAGTATATCATATAGACAATACAAATGCTCTCATCACAGCTGACATTGTCATGAAGAACTGGGAGTGTTGTCTCAACAAGTGTCTTGTTGAAGAGGTCACTTTACTGAGTATATCATATAGACAATACAAATGCTCTCATCACAGCTGACATTGTCACTTTACTGAGTATATCATATAGACAATACAAATGCTCTCATCACAGCTGACATTGTCATGAAGAACTGGGAGTGTTGTCTCAACAAGTGTCTTGTTGAAGAGGTCACTTTACTGAGCATATCATATAGACAATACAAATACTGTCATCACAGTTAACACTGTCATGAAGAACTGGGAGTGTTGTCTTAACAAGTGTCTTGTTGAAGAGGTCACTTTACTGAGCATGTCATATAGACAATACAAATGCTGTCATCACAGTTGACATTGTCATGAAGAACTGGGAGTGTTGTCTCAACAAGTGTCTTGTTGAAGAGGTCACTTTACTGAGTATATCATATAGACAATACAAATGCTCTCATCACAGCTGACATTGTCATGAAGAACTGGGAGTGTTGTCTCAACAAGTGTCTTGTTGAAGAGGTCACTTTACTGAGCATATCATATAGACAATACAAATGCTCTCATCACAGCTGACATTGTCATGAAGAACTGGGAGTGTTGTCTTAACAAGTGTCTTGTTGAAGAGGTCACTTTACTGAGTATATCATATAGACAAAACAATTACTGTCATCACAGTTGACATTGTCATGAAGAACTGGGAGTGTTGTCTCAACAAGTGTCTTGTTGGAGAGGTCACTTTACTGAGCATATCATATAGACAATACAAATACTGTCATCACAGTTGACATTGTCATGAAGAACTGGGAGTGTTGTCTCAACAAGTGTCTTGTTGAAGAGGTCACTTTACTGAGCATATCATATAGACAATACAAATACTGTCATCACAGTTGACATTGTCATGAAGAACTGGGAGTGTTGTCTCAACAAGTGTCTTGTTGGAGAGGTCACTTTACTGAGTATATCATATAGACAATACAAATACTGTCATCACAGTTGACATTGTCATGAAGAACTGGGAGTGTTGTCTCAACAAGTGTCTTGTTGAAGAGGTCACTTTACTGAGTATATCATATAGACAATACAAATACTGTCATCACAGTTAACACTGTCATGAAGAACTGGGAGTGTTGTCTTAAGAAGTGTCTTGTTGAAGAGGTCACTTTACTGGGTATATCATATAGACAATACAAATACTTTCATCACAGTTAACATTGTCATGAACAACTAGGAGTGTTGTCTTAACAAGTGTCTTGTTGAAGAGGTCACTTTACTGAGTATATCATATAGACAATACAAATACTTTCATCACAGTTAACACTGTCATGAAGAACTGGGAGTGTTGTCTCAACAAGTGTCTTGTCGAAGAGGTCACTTTACTGAGTATATCATATAGACAATACAAATACTGTCATCACAGTTGACATTGTCATGAAGAACTGGGAGTGTTGTCTCAACAAGTGTCTTGTTGAAGAGGTCACTTTACTGGGTATATCATATAGACAATACAAATACTTTCATCACAGTTAACATTGTCATGAACAACTAGGAGTGTTGTCTTAACAAGTGTCTTGTTGAAGAGGTCACTTTACTGAGTATATCATATAGACAATACAAATACTTTCATCACAGTTAACACTGTCATGAAGAACTGGGAGTGTTGTCTCAACAAGTGTCTTGTTGAAGAGGTCACTTTACTGAGCATATCATATAGACAATACAAATACTGTCATCACAGTTAACATTGTCATGAACAACTAGGAGTGTTGTCTTAACAAGTGTCTTGTTGAAGAGGTCACTTTACTGAGTATATCATATAGACAATACAAATACTTTCATCACAGTTAACATTGTGATGAACAACTAGGAGTGTTGTCTTAACAAGTGTCTTGTTGAAGAGGTCACTTTACTGAGTATATCATATAGACAATACAAATACTTTCATCACAGTTAACACTGTCATGAAGAACTGGGAGTGTTGTCTCAACAAGTGTCTTGTTGGAGAGGTCACTTTACTGAGTATATCATATAGACAATACAAATACTGTCATCACAGTTGACATTGTCATGAAGAACTGGGAGTGTTGTCTCAACAAGTGTCTTGTTGAAGAGGTCACTTTACTGAGTATATCATATAGACAATACAAATACTGTCATCACAATTGACATTGTCATGAAGAACTGGGAGTGTTGTCTCAACAAGTGTCTTGTTGGAGAGGTCACTTTACTGAGCATATCATATAGACAATAGAAATACTGTCATCACAGTTGACATTGTCATGAAGAACTGGGAGTGTTGTCTCAACAAGTGTCTTGTTGGAGAGGTCACTTTACTGAGCATATCATATAGTCAATACAAATACTGTCATCACAGTTGACATTGTCATGAAGAACTGGGAGTGTTGTCTCAACAAGTGTCTTGTTGAAGAGGTCACTTTACTGAGCATATCATATAGACAATACAAATACTGTCATCACAGTTGACATTGTCATGAAGAACTGGGAGTGTTGTCTCAACAAGTGTCTTGTTGAAGAGGTCACTTTACTGAGCATGTCATATAGACAATACAAATACTGTCATCACAGTTGCAATTGTCATGAAGAACTGGGAGTGTTGTCTCAACAAGTGTCTTGTTGAAGAGGTCACTTTACTGAGCATATCATATAGTCAATACAAATACTGTCATCACAGTTGACATTGTCATGAAGAACTGGGAGTGTTGTCTCAACAAGTGTCTTATTGGAGAGGTCACTTTACTGTGCATATCATATAGACAATACAAATGCTCTCATCACAGCTGACATTGTCATGAAGAACTGTGAGTGTTCTCTCAACAAGTGCCTTGTTGAAGAGGTCACTTCACTGAGTATATCATATAGACAATACAAATACTCTCATCACAGCTGACATTGTCATGAAGAACTGGGAGTGTTGTCTCAACAAGTGTCTTGTTGGAGTGGTCACTTTACTGAGTATATCATATAGACAGTACAAATACTGTCATCACAGTTGACATTGTCATGAAGAACTGGGAGTGTTGTCTCAACAAGTGTCTTGTTGGAGTGGTCACTTTACTGAGTATATCATATAGACAATACAAATACTCTCATCACAGCTGACATTGTCATGAAGAACTGGGAGTGTTGTCTCAACAAGTGTCTTGTTGAAGAGGTCACTTTACTGAGTATATCATATAGACAATACAAATGCTCTCATCACAGTTAACACTGTCATGAAGAACTGGGAGTGTTGTCTCAACAAGTGTCTTGTTGGAGAGGTCACTTTACTGAGCATATCATATAGACAATACAAATACTGTCATCACAGTTAACATTGTCATGAAGAACTGGGAGTGTTGTCTCAACAAGTGTCTTGTTGGAGAGTTCACTTTACTGAGCATATCATATAGACAATACAAATACTGTCATCACAGTTGACATTGTCATGAAGAACAGTGAGTGTTGTCTCAACAAGTGTCTTGTTGAAGAGGTCACTTTACTGAGTATATCATATAGACAATACAAATACTGTCATCACAGTTAACACTGTCATGAAGAACTGGGAGTGTTGTCTCAACAAGTGGCTTGTTGGTGAGGTCACTTTACTGAGCATATCATATAGACAATACAAATACTGTCATCACAGTTAACATTGACATGAAGCACTGGGAGTGTTGTCTCAACAAGTGTCTTGTTGAAGAGGTCACTTTACTGAGTATATCATATAGACAATACAAATGCTCTCATCACAGCTGACATTGTCATGAAGAACTGGGAGTGTTGTCTCAACAAGTGTCTTGTTGAAGAGGTCACTTTACTGAGCATATCATATAGACAATACAAATGCTCTCATCACAGCTGACATTGTCATGAAGAACTGGGAGTGTTGTCTTAACAAGTGTCTTGTTGAAGAGGTCACTTTACTGAGTATATCATATAGACAATACAAATACTGTCATCACAGTTAACACTGTCATGAAGAACTGGGAGTGTTGTCTCAACAAGTGTCTTGTTGAAGAGGTCACTTTACTGAGTATATCATATAGACAATACAAATACTGTCATCACAGTTAACATTGTCATGAAGAACTGGGAGTGTTGTCTCAACAAGTGTCTTGTTGAAGAGGTCACTTTACTGAGTATATCATATAGACAATACAAATACTGTCATCACAGTTAACACTGTCATGAAGAACTGGGAGTGTTGTCTCAACAAGTGTCTTGTTGAAGAGGTCACTTTACTGAGTATATCATATAGACAATACAAATACTGTCATCACAGTTGACATTGTCATGAAGAACTGGGAGTGTTGTCTCAACAAGTGTCTTGTTGCAGAGGTCACTTTACTGAGTATATCATATAGACAATACAAATACTGTCATCACAGTTAACACTGTCATGAAGAACTGGGAGTGTTGTCTCAACAAGTGTCTTGTTGAAGAGGTCACTTTACTGAGTATATCATATAGACAATACAAATACTTTCATCCCAGTTGACACTGTCATGAACAATTAGGAGTGTTGTCTTAACAAGTGTCTTGTTGAAGAGGTCACTTTACTGAGTATATCATATAGACAATACAAATACTTTCATCACAGTTGACACTGTCATGAACAACTAGGAGTGTTGTCTTAACAAGTGTCTTGTTGAAGAGGTCACTTTACTGAGTATATCATATAGACAATACAAATACTTTAATCACAGTTGACACTGTCATGAACAACTAGGAGTGTTGTCTTAACAAGTGTCTTGATGAAGAGGTCACTTTACTGAGTATATCATATAGACAATACAAATACTTTCATCACAGTTGACACTGTCATGAACAACTAGGAGTGTTGTCTCAACAAGTGTCTTGTTGAAGAGGTCACTTTACTGAGCATGTCATATAGACAATACAAATACTGTCATCACAGTTAACACTGTCATGAAGAACTGGGAGTGTGGTCTCAACAAGTGTCTATTTGGAGAGGTCACTTTACTGTGCATATCATATAGACAATACAAATACTGTCATCACAGTTAACATTGTCATGAACAACTAGGAGTGTTGTCTCAACAAGTGTCTATTTGGACAGGTCACATTACTGAGTATATCATATAGACAATAGAAATACTTTCATCACAGTTAACACTGTCATGAACAACTAGGAGTGTTGTCTCAACAAGTGTCTATTTGGACAGGTCACATTACTGTGCATATCATATAGACAATACAAATACTCTCATCACAGTTAACATTGTCATGAACAACTAGGAGTGTTGTCTCAACAAGTGTCTATTTGGACAGCTCACATTACTGTGCATATCATATAGACAATACAAATACTCTCATCACAGTTAACATTGTCATAAACAACTAGGAGTGTTGTCTCCACAAGTGTCTATTTGGACAGGTCACATTACTGTGCATATCATATAGACAATACAAATGCTGTCATCACAGTTAACATTGTCATGAACAACTAGGAGTGTTGTCTCAACAAGTGTCTATTTGGACAGCTCACATTACTGTGCATATCATATAGACAATACAAATACTCTCATCACAGTTAACACTGTCATGAACAACTAGGAGTGTTGTCTCAACAAGTGTCTATTTGGAGAGGTCACTTTACTGTGCATATCATATAGACAATACAAATGCTCTCATCACAGTTAACACTGTCATGAACAACTAGGAGTGTTGTCTCAACAAGTGTCTATTTGGACCGGTCACATTACTGAGTATATCATATAGACAATACAAATAGTTTCATCACAGTTTACATTGTCATGAACAACTAGAAGTGTTGTCTTAACAAGTGTCTTGTTGAAGAGGTCACTTTACTGAGCATGCCATATAGACAATACAAATACTCTCATCACAGTTAACACTGTCATGAACAACTACGAGTGTTGTCTCAACAAGTGTCTATTTGGACAGGTCACATTACTGAGTATATCATATAGACAATACAAATACTTTCATCACAGTTAACATTGTCATGAACAACTAGGAGTGTTGTCTTAACAAGTGTCTTGTTGAAGAGTTCACTTTACTGAGTATATCATATAGACAATACAAATACTCTCATCACAGCTGACATTGTCATGAAGAACTGGGAGTGTTGTCTCAACAAGTGTCTTGTTGAAGAGGTCACTTTACTGAGTATATCATATAGACAATACAAATACTCTCATCACAGCTGACACTGTCATGAAGAACTGGGAGTGTTGTCTCAACAAGTGTCTTGTTGAAGATTTCACTTTACTGAGCATATCATATAGACAATACAAATACTGTCATCAAAGCTGACATTGTCATGAAGAACTGGGAGTGTTGTCTCAACAAGTGTCTTGTTGAAGAGGTCACTTTACTGAGTATATCATATAGACAATACAAATACTGTCATCAGAGTTGACAGTGCCATGAAGAACTGGGAGTGTTGTCTCAACAAGTGTCTTGTTGAAGAGGTCACTTTACTGAGCATATCATATAGACAATACAAATATTGTCATCACAGTTGACATTGTCATGAACTGGGAGTGTTGTCTCAACAAGTGTCTTGTTGAAGAGGTCACTTTACTGAGCATGTCATATAGACAATACAAATATTGTCATCACAGTTGACATTGTCATGAACTGGGAGTGTTGTCTCAACAAGTGTCTTGTTGAAGAGGTCACTTTACTGAGCATATCATATAGACAATACAAATATTGTCATCACAGTTGACATTGTCATGAACTGGGAGTGTTGTCTTAACAAGTGTCTTGTTGAAGAGGTCACTTTACTGAGTATATCATATAGACAATACAAATATTGTCATCACAGTTGACATTGTCATGAACTAAGAGTGTTGTCTCAACAAGTGTCTTGTTGAAGAGGTCACTTTACTGAGCATGTCATATAGACAATACAAATATTGTCATCACAGTTGACATTGTCATGAACTGGGAGTGTTGTCTCAACAAGTGTCTTGTTGAAGAGGTCACTTTACTGAGTATATCATATAGACAATACAAATACTCTCATCACAGCTGACATTGTCATGAAGAACTGGGAGTGTTGTCTTAACAAGTGTCTTGTTGAAGAGGTCACTTTACTGAGTATATCATATAGACAATACAAATACTTTCATCACAGTTGACACTGTCATGAACAACTAGGAGAGTAATCTTAACAAGTGTCTTGTTGAAGAGGTCACTTTACTGAGTATATCATATAGACAATACATATATTGTCATCACAGTTGACACTGTCATGAAGAACTGGGAGTGCTGTCTCAACAAGTGTCTATTTGGAGAGGTCACTTTACTGTGCATATCATATAGACAATACAAATACTTTCATCACAGTTAACACTGTATTGAAGAACTGGGAGTGTTGTCTCAACAAGTGTCTTGTTGAAGAGGTCACTTTACTGAGTATATCATATAGACAATACAAATGCTCTCAACACAGCTGACATTGTCATGAAGAACTGGGAGTGTTGTCTCAACAAGTGTCTTGTTGAAGAGGTCACTTTACTGAGTATATCATATAGACAATACAAATGCTCTCATCACAGCTGACATTGTCATGAAGAACTGGGAGTGTTGTCTCAACAAGTGTCTTGTTGAAGAGGTCACTTTACTGAGTATATCATATAGACAATACAAATGCTCTCATCACAGCTGACATTTCATGAAGAACTGGGAGTGTTGTCTCAACAAGTGTCTTGTTGAACAGGTCACTTTACTGAGTATATCATATAGACAATACAAATGCTCTCATCACAGCTGACATTGTCATGAAGAACTGGGAGTGTTGTCTCAACAAGTGTCTTGTTGAAGAGGTCACTTTCCTGAGCATATCATATAGACAATACAAATGCTCTCATCACATCTGACACTGTCATGAAGACCTGGGAGTGTTGTCTCAACAAGTGTCTTGTTGAAGAGGTCACTTTACTGAGCATATCATATAGACAATACAAATACTGTCATCACAGTTAACACTGTCATGAAGAACTGGGAGTGTTGTCTTAACAAGTGTCTTGTTGAAGAGGTCACTTTACTGAGCATGTCATATAGACAATACAAATGCTGTTATCACAGTTGACATTGTCATGAAGAACTGGGAGTGTTGTCTCAACAAGTGCCTTGTTGAAGAGGTCACTTTACTGAGTATATCATATAGACAATACAAATGCTCTTATCACAGCTGACATTGTCATGAAGAACTGGGAGTGTTGTCTCAACAAGTGTCTTGTTGAAGAGGTCACTTTACTGAGCATATCATATAGACAATACAAATGCTCTCATCACAGCTGACATTGTCATGAACTGGGAGTGTTGTCTTAACAAGTGTCTTGTTGAAGAGGTCACTTTACTGGGTATATCATATAGACAATACAAATACTTTCATCACAGTTAACATTGTCATGAACAACTAGGAGTGTTGTCTTAACAAGTGTCTTGTTGAAGAGGTCACTTTACTGAGTATATCATATAGACAATACAAATACTTTCATCACAGTTAACACTGTCATGAAGAACTGGGAGTGTTGTCTCAACAAGTGTCTTGTCGAAGAGGTCACTTTACTGAGTATATCATATAGACAATACAAATACTGTCATGACAGTTGACATTGTCATGAAGAACTGGGAGTGTTGTCTCAACAAGTGTCTTGTTGAAGAGGTCACTTTACTGAGTATATCATATAGACAATACAAATACTGTCATCACAGTTAACACTGTCATGAAGAACTGGGAGTGTTGTCTTAACAAGTGTCTTGTTGAAGAGGTCACTTTACTGGGTATATCATATGGACAATACAAATACTTTCATCACAGTTAACATTGTCATGAACAACTAGGAGTGTTGTCTTAACAAGTGTCTTGTTGAAGAGGTCACTTTACTGAGTATATCATATAGACAATACAAATACATTCATCACAGTTAACACTGTCATGAAGAACTGGGAGTGTTGTCTCAACAAGTGTCTTGTTGAAGAGGTCACTTTACTGAGCATATCATATAGACAATACAAATACTGTCATCACAGTCAACATTGTCATGAACAACTAGGAGTGTTGTCTTAACAAGTGTCTTGTTGAAGAGGTCACTTTACTGAGTATATCATATAGACAATACAAATACTTTCATCACAGTTAACATTGTCATGAACAACTAGGAGTGTTGTCTTAACAAGTGTCTTGTTGAAGAGGTCACTTTACTGAGTATATCATATAGACAATACAAATACTTTCATCACAGTTGACATTGTCATGAACTAAGAGTGTTGTCTCAACAAGTGTCTTGTTGAAGAGGTCACTTTACTGAGCATGTCATATAGACAATACAAATATTGTCATCACAGTTGACATTGTCATGAACTGGGAGTGTTGTCTCAACAAGTGTCTTGTTGAAGAGGTCACTTTACTGAGTATATCATATAGACAATACAAATACTCTCATCACAGCTGACATTGTCATGAAGAACTGGGAGTGTTGTCTTAACAAGTGTCTTGTTGAAGAGGTCACTTTACTGAGTATATCATATAGACAATACAAATACTTTCATCACAGTTGACACTGTCATGAACAACTAGGAGAGTAATCTTAACAAGTGTCTTGTTGAAGAGGTCACTTTACTGAGTATATCATATAGACAATACAAATATTGTCATCACAGTTGACACTGTCATGAAGAACTGGGAGTGTTGTCTCAACAAGTGTCTTGTTGGAGAGGTCACTTTACTGAGTATATCATATAGACAATACAAATACTGTCATCACATTTGACATTGTCATGAAGAACTGGGAGTGTTGTCTCAACAAGTGTCTTGTTGAAGAGGTCACTTTACTGAGTATATCATATAGACAATACAAATACTGTCATCACAGTTGACATTGTCATGAAGAACTGGGAGTGTTGTCTCAACAAGTGTCTTGTTGGAGAGGTCACTTTACTGAGCATATCATATAGACAATACAAATACTGTCATCACAGTTGACATTGTCATGAAGAACTGGGAGTGTTGTCTCAACAAGTGTCTTGTTGGAGAGGTCACTTTACTGAGCATATCATATAGTCAATACAAATACTGTCATCACAGTTGACATTGTCATGAAGAACTGGGAGTGTTGTCTCAACAAGTGTCTTGTTGAAGAGGTCACTTTACTGAGCATATCATATAGACAATACAAATACTGTCATCACAGTTGACATTGTCATGAAGAACTGGGAGTGTTGTCTCAACAAGTGTCTTGTTGAAGAGGTCACTTTACTGAGCATGTCATATAGACAATACAAATACTGTCATCACAGTTGACATTGTCATGAAGAACTGGGAGTGTTGTCTCAACAAGTGTCTTGTTGAAGAGGTCACTTTACTGAGCATATCATATAGTCAATACAAATACTGTCATCACAGTTGACATTGTCATGAAGAACTGGGAGTGTTGTCTCAACAAGTGTCTTGTTGGAGAGGTCACTTTACTGTGCATATCATATAGACAATACAAATGCTCTCATCACAGCTGACATTGTCATGAAGAACTGTGAGTGTTGTCTCAACAAGTGTCTTGTTGAAGAGGTCACTTCACTGATTATATCATATAAACAATACAAATACTCTCATCACAGCTGACATTGTCATGAAGAACTGGGAGTGTTGTCTCAATAAGTGTCTTGTTGGAGTGGTCACTTTACTGAGTATATCATATAGACAATACAAATACTGTCATCACAGTTGACATTGTCATGAAGAACTGGGAGTGTTGTCTCAACAAGTGTCTTGTTGGAGTGGTCACTTTACTGAGTATATCATATAGACAATACAAATACTCTCATCACAGCTGACATTGTCATGAAGAACTGGGAGTGTTGTCTCAACAAGTGTCTTGTTGAAGAGGTCACTTTACTGAGTATATCATATAGACAATACAAATGCTCTCATCACAGTTAACACTGTCATGAAGAACTGGGAGTGTTGTCTCAACAAGTGTCTTGTTGGAGAGGTCACTTTACTGAGCATATCATATAGACAATACAAATACTGTCATTACAGTTAACATTGTCATGAAGAACTGGGAGTGTTGTCTCAACAAGTGTCTTGTTGGAGAGTTCACTTTACTGAGCATATCATATAGACAATACCAATACTGGCATCACAGTTGACATTGTCATGAAGAACAGTGGGTGTTGTCTCAACAAGTGTCTTGTTGAAGAGGTCACATTACTGAGTATATCATATAGACAATACAAATACTGTCATCACAGTTAACACTGTCATGAAGAACTGGGAGTGTTGTCTCAACAAGTGGCTTGTTGGAGAGGTCACTTTACTGAGCATATCATATAGACAATACAAATACTGTCATCACAGTTAACATTGTCATGAAGAACTGGGAGTGTTGTCTCAACAAGTGTCTTGTTGAAGAGGTCACTTTACTGAGTATATCATATAGACAATACAAATGCTCTCATCACAGCTGACATTGTCATGAAGAACTGGGAGTGTTGCCTCAACAAGTGTCTTGTTGAAGAGGTCACTTTACTGAGCATATCATATAGACAATACAAATGCTCTCATCACAGCTGACATTGTCATGAAGAACTGGGAGTGTTGTCTTAACAAGTGTCTTGTTGAAGAGGTCACTTTACTGAGTATATCATATAGACAATACAAATACTGTCATCACAGTTAACACTGTCATGAAGAACTGGGAGTGTTGTCTCAACAAGTGTCTTGTTGAAGAGGTCACTTTACTGAGTATATCATATAGACAATACAAATACTGTCATCACAGTTAACATTGTCATGAAGAACTGGGAGTGTTGTCTCAACAAGTGTCTTGTTGAAGAGGTCACTTTACTGAGTATATCATATAGACAATACAAATACTGTCATCACAGTTAACACTGTCATGAAGAACTGGGAGTGTTGTCTCAACAAGTGTCTTGTTGAAGAGGTCACTTTACTGAGTATATCATATAGACAATACAAATACTGTCATCACAGTTGACATTGTCATGAAGAACTGGGAGTGTTGTCTCAACAAGTGTCTTGTTGAAGAGGTCACTTTACTGAGTATATCATATAGACAATACAAATACTATCATCACAGTTAACACTGTCATGAAGAACTGGGAGTGTTGTCTCAACAAGTGTCTTGTTGAAGAGGTCACTTTACTGAGCATATCGTATAGACAATACAAATACTGTCATCACAGTTGACACTGTCATGAACAACTGGGAGTGTTGTCTGAACAAGTGTCTTGTGGAAGAGGTCACTTTACTGAGCATATCATATAGACAATACAAATACTGTCATCACAGCTGACACTGTCATGAACAACTAGGAGTGTTGTCTTAACAAGTGTCTTGTTGAAGAGGTCACTTTACTGAGTATATCATATAGACAATACAAATACTTTCATCCCAGTTGACACTGTCATGAACAACTAGGAGTGTTGTCTTAACAAGTGTCTTGTTGAAGAGGTCACTTTACTGAGTATATCATATAGACAATACAAATACTTTCATCACAGTTGACACTGTCATGAACAACTAGGAGTGTTGTCTTAACAAGTGTCTTGTTGAAGAGGTCACTTTACTGAGTATATCATATAGACAATACAAATACTTTCATCACAGTTGACACTGTCATGAACAACTAGGAGTGTTGTCTCAACAAGTGTCTTGTTGAAGAGGTCACTTTACTGAGCATGTCATATAGACAATACAAATACTGTCATCACAGTTAACACTGTCATGAAGAACTGGGAGTGTTGTCTCAACAAGTGTCTATTTGGAGAGGTCACTTTACTGTGCATATCATATAGACAATACAAATACTTTCATCACAGTTAACACTGTCATGAACAACTAGGAGTGTTGTCTCAACAAGTGTCTATTTGGACAGGTCACATTACTGTGCATATCATATAGACAATACAAATACTCTCATCACAGTTAACATTGTCATGAACAACTAGGAGTGTTGTCTGCACAAGTGTCTATTTGGACAGCTCACATTACTGTGCATATCATATAGACAATACAAATACTCTCATCACAGTTAACTGTCATGCACAACTAGGAGTGTTGTCTCCACAAGTGTCTATTTGGACAGGTCACATTACTGTGCATATCATATAGACAATACAAATGCTGTCATCACAGTTAACATTGTCATGAACAACTAGGAGTGTTGTCTCAACAAGTGTCTATTTGGACAGGTCACATTACTGTGCATATCATATAGACAATACAAATACTCTGATCACAGTTAACACTGTCATGAACAACTAGGAGTGTTGTCTCAACAAGTGTCTATTTGGAGAGGTCACATTACTGAGTATATCATATAGACAATACAAATACTTTCATCAGAGTTAACATTGTCATGAACAACTAGGAGTGTTGTCTTAACAAGTGTCTTGTTGAAGAGGTCACTTTACTGAGTATATCATATAGACAATACAAATACTCTCATCACAGCTGACATTGTCATGAAGAACTGGGAGTGTTGTCTCAACAAGTGTCTTGTTGAAGAGGTCGCTTTACTGAGTATATCATATAGACAATACAAATACTCTCATCACAGCTGACACTGTCATGAAGAACTGGGAGTGTTGTCTCAACAAGTGTCTTGTTGAAGATTTCACTTTACTGAGCATATCATATAGACAATACAAATACTGTCATCAAAGCTGACATTGTCATGAAGAACTGGGAGTGTTGTCTCAACAAGTGTCTTGTTGAAGAGGTCACTTTACTGAGTATATTATATAGACAATACAAATACTGTCATCAGAGTTGACAGTGCCATGAAGAACTGGGAGTGTTGTCTCAACAAGT